>JAZGLO010000933.1:2965000-3592500 GCA_036873155.1 Biomphalaria sudanica | reverse complement strand
GAAATATAATTTATTTCTGTGTCTGAAGAACCTCGATGTTTTGGATTACGTATGATTTGAATTTTAAAAAAAAATATTATTGGTGTATGTGTTGTAAGGGGTGGTGAAAAAACTCCAAGAGATATGTATACATTTTTTTCTACTAATCGTTGAAGGATTAAACAATGAAAAAAATGTTATATTATAAAAAAAGTGATAGTAATATTATTTATGAATAAAAAAATATTGAATTAAAATAATCAAATAAGTTGCTTTAAATTACAAATGAACTTACTACTTTAAACTACAGAACATAAATATATTTTAATGCGAAGTATTCTTGTACAAAATACAGCAACTGTCGCAGCTAGTTGAGTTGTAGAGTATATATTTTTTAAAATGTAAGCAAAATATCAAATAGCGACGCCTTTTTCTAAAGCAATGACGTCATTGTAGCACTAATATTTTGTGTAGTACTGTTTTCCATGTCGGTTTGTCCTGAGTTAGGATGACGTATACTACTAGCTCTTATTTTAGTGTGCATTTTCGCCACTTTGTAATTGATAGACAAGCTGTACTTATTGTGGTCCTGAATGATTCTTGGTTCTCTACTACTGAACAGCCTTAGCATATTGACTTGGATTTATTTTTGTTAGGACTATTTGACCCCCCGTTTAGCTTGAGTTTTGATTTATAATGTAATGATGTATTTTTACACATTCGTTCGTATTTGTAGTTTTATTTTGGAGTCTCTGTTATTTATTTCTAAAGGTTTTCAGTGTTGGCGTTACATATTGATAGTTCTTCTATGTTACTATCAAGATTGATGTTCATTGACATTTTCTACAGTACATGTTACAAAGACGAATCTTTGGCATAAGTTATGAAATTGTATATATATATATATATATATATATATATATATATATATATAACTCCAGTGGCGGACTGATAGGGATAATATGTGTGTGACCTAGTGGCACGCGAGTCTGAGGAGTATCACTCATCACTCAGGTCAACGACTTTTGAACAAGAGACATTACTGCTAGTACATGCAAATATGACCCGTGTTATGGTCATGTGATTGATAGCCTTTACGGTCGAGGGACAGTGTGTAGGAAAGGGCAGTTGAGTCCAGGACAGCAAGGCAGTAAGGACTGTGAGGTACCATGTAAGTCCTCGCAAGTGTACGAGTCCAGGAGTAGAAAAAGAGACTTCTAGTGTTTAGTTGGCAGTTCTGTTGTGTAGCGAAACATTTGAAGTTAGTGTAGCCAATTGTGTTGTATTTGTCATTAAACCACAGCATTGTTATCTGAAACTCTTTTTGTCAAGTTCTTGTGTTCGATGTGTTGTGTTAAGCAGTGTTTACAGAAGGCCTTGTACAGAAGATCGTTATATATATATATATATTAAATTACTATTTTATTCTCAATCATAATTCAGTTGTTTATGAATTAATGTACCACTGAGTGTGTATGGTGTGTCTGTTAGGCTGAATTTCAGGACTAGTATGATGTCCAGCAAAAAGAAAACATATTATTCTTTAATACACACACATATTGTAATTTAAGTTATACTTTACTACCTAGACATTTCAATTTCTAATAATAAATAACCCAACTCCTGACAGTAACTAAGCAGAAAAAAAAATGTAATGTAGGTTTAAACATAATTTTATAGGATACAAGATGCTAATCTTTAAAAAGACTAATATTCTATTTTTTAAAATCTGCATTATAGGTTTAGCTAGCCAACCGTATTCAGCTGTCGACTGCTTAAAGTCTGGTTGATTTAATTCCATTATTTCATCTGCTTCATCTATATATAAAAAAAGAAGGAAATACATGTATTAAGAATTATATTTAAATTATATATTATAAGAATTATATTTAAAAAGCTAGATGGCAATTAATTTTAGAAATAATAAAAATTCAATCATTTTGTCAGTCTTTACTTCTTTCTCTCCGTAATTACTTTTCTCATTCCGATACTATTATATGTTTTGCTCATTTGTATTTGACTATCCTGTTCCGATTAAACGTTAACATTTTTTTTTCCGTTGTTATCAGGCAATATTATATTTTGTATTGAATTATAGGAGAGTACTTGTTTACACAACACAAATTAAAATTTATAAATCTGACAATCAATTTAGTTTAATAAATGGGGTCAAATCAACGTTGTCAATTTGGAGAGAAAGAGTTAAAATACAGATAGTGCATTCACAAATGTAATTGTATTAAAAAGATAGAGAGGCGCAGTGGCTAAGTGGTGAAGCGCTTGGCTTCTGAACCGGGTGTCCAAAGTTCGAAGCCTTGCAAAGACTAGGATTTTTAATTTCGGGATCATTGGGTGCATCTGAGTTTATCCAGCTCTAATGGGTACCTGACATTAGTTTGAGTAATGTTAAGACGGTTGTTAGTGGTGCTGGCTACATGACAGCCTCGTTAACCTTAGGCAAGAGAAACAGTTGACCAGTACATCATCTGCACTATAGAACACAAGGTCTGAAAGTTGAACTTTTTAAAAATTAAAAATCTGAAATAGATTATATATGTAGATCTAGACATCTTTGTTTTGTTACATGTGCGTAGCCAGGATTTTTTTTTCGGGAGATGGGGTTGGGGGGAGGATTTCTTTAATATATGTATGTATGTATGTATGCGTGTATGTGTATGCATAATTAATCTTTATTTCTTTCTGACCCTTCATTCTTTCGAAAGACGTTTATTTTTGTTAGCAAAGGAGTAGAGCCCCGCCACCAAGAACTATTTCCGGTATCGAAAGCCAACAAAATGCATATTGTGTGGTATCTACAGTGCATTATCCTGCTATTAAAAAATTTTATTTCAAAAACCTAATGTACTATTCTTACTGACTTAGACTCTACCGCGTCTTTCGAAGCATTTGGCGACAAGCTGTTTTCACAAAAAAACTGTCTCTGGAAATGTCTAAAACCTCTTCCCACCTGCTTAAAGGACCTCCATGAAAGTGTGGCGCCAAGTTGTACTAGGATGTCATCGCAACTCTTATTATGCGTAATTCATTTTGTCGGAGAACATGTTCGGCAGACGTTATGCGAAGCTCTGTCATAAACTTACTAAGGAGTCGACTCCCAGTTCGGCAAGGAATTTCCTTCATTTAGACCCGATCTCTGTAACTGAGTCCTGAAATCTGTCTTACCCATCTTTTTTGAGCCACATTTAGTTTTTTTGTGGTTTAAAATCAAAATCTTTATTAGCTATGCTCATGGAGTAGGGATATTGTCGTTCGCATTATTTATTTTTGTTTCGTTTTGTAGAAGAGGGGTTTTTTAACTGCAAACTCCCTGGTAGGGGGGTTTTAAATTCCAAACCCCGTTGGCTGCGCTGGGGCAAGTAATGGTTTAGTATTAAACTCTCATATAAGGTAAACAAAATCAAAGCAAAAAAAAAAAAAAAAAACAGTCACTAAACTCCGACCCCTCCCCCTGCGTGGGAGGGGATTTCATGAATCCCCACCCCCCTTGCTATGCCCATGTTTTGTTATATACTTTGTTTAAAAACTAGTAACCTTGTTTTAACAAAAATGCTTAGGCAATCTATAGACTGTATGTAGCAATCTCGTGTCTAAGTTGTCTCAAAATGTCCAATTCAAAAAGACTTTTAATAGCAAACTACAAAAATATTTAAAACAAAAACAAACAATTTAAAAAAAAATGGAATAAATCAAACCTAATCGTAGAATGCGTTCCTTAACATGTTTATAATGTCTTTCTAATGAGTTGATAAAGTGATTAAAAGCATCTCCAGGACCAGAATTTAGAATAGTAATAAGAAGATATTCGTTTCTTTCACTTTGATTTTTTCCTTGGCTGATTTTCTCTTTGTCATCCAGCGTAATCACTTCAGATTGAAACAAATAGTCTAGCAAATGCAAAGCTTCGATGTTTTCTTTGATAAAAATATAGTTACGTTGAATGCATTTGTGATCCTTGTCTTTGAGTCTTCCCTTCGACATGGCTCTGACAATAGTTTCTTGTTTTCTTATTTATTAAAACATGATTATTTGTTCTCTTGTTGAACAAAATTCAATCACAAATAATAACTAATAGGTCTATTACATGAAATATCGAGCAATATCTGTTTTTTTTAAAAAGACTATTTTTCCTACCAAAATGGCTGCCTATACATAATTTCTCCGTTTTTGGGCCATACAGTTCAATGTCAAATTGGAAATTCCCAAACATATAGAATCTAGATCAAGCAAAAACCTTTTTAATTAAATAAAATGTACAAAGTGTTCAATTTTATCATAATTGCTCATTCATTTTTAAATGACTTAAATATTTATGACACATATAATAAAATTACATTTGAATTGGTTTATGTAATTAACTTTTAAAACCTTGAAAAGATATGAAAACAAGTCAATCTCTTTTTCTAACTAAAAAATTCTCAACAAGATTACAAAGAGAGTGTTTATACAATCCTGCCCGCCGCTTCTTAACTTTGATCGTGGTATATGGCAACACTTTTTTGTAAGCAATTGAGGTAAAAGGAAGTTTGTGATATTTCAGAAAAAAAATATATATAAAGCTAAGAATTACAAATAATAGCAGCAATCCTTTACACTCGCATATAAAATAATTATATATAGCATGATTGCCTGCGACAACTAACTCTGAATATACGCTGTCCTGCTTATTGATTGCCACAATACAGCCATTAATAAAAATTATCTTATCTTATATAGGCAAACAGAAGGAAAAAAGTAATTGTTATGAACATGAAGAAGATTCGGTGCATGAATTATTTCTTTTACATGAGAATACTATAATCAATATATATGGTCCATTGGGGGGAATAACTCTATATCCACATCTCACATTAAGTAGCATTCGTTCCCTTATATCGAAATTAAACAAACTATTTATTCCTTCGCCTTCACCTATCCTTTAGTCTGTGGGACCGTTGGGGCACCACACAAAATTCGTCAACGTCTTTCTCCATTCCTTTCTGCATTTTGACCTGGATAGTACCTCTTTCAATGGCAGACTCGTCCATTCCTTAACCCGTTTTATCCCACCGTCCTTTTAAAAGTACGCTGCTAAACATTTTTTTGGTTTGAACCGGGAACCAGCTTCCTTGTTTTTTAAACTACTTCCGGTTATAACATAAACAAATCTAAATATTAAAAACCAAATTACGTTTTAATTATTTTTTGATTTTGTCCAGGACGTTTTGCAAAATCATTGATTTCAAATTTTTTAAAATGTCTTCATATCGTCGGAAAAGGTGGGTTTTTATTATTTTCAGTTAAAATTTACGATAAAATTAAATATCCTGATATAAACTACACATACTGCCTAAAATTAAAATAAAATTAGTAAGATGTTTGTATGCACTGGCTTTTCCAGGGAAGCTTTGCAACCTTTCCGTCCTTTTAAAAGGACGATGGGAATGAATGGGTACAGGTTTTTTTACATGAAGGAGATCGGTTTGGAAAAGTGCGAACTATGTTGACAATGTTGAATGAACGATGGATGCTCTACCGTCCACAAAATAAAGAACTATCCATAGATGAATCAATGATTCCTTACTTCGGAAGGCATGGTGCCAAACAGCATATACATGGGAAGCCTATTCGTTTCGGCTTCAAAATGTGGGCACTGACCACATCAACTGCTTATCTTATTCAGGCCGTGCCATATCAAGGTGCTTCAACAGGAAAGACTATACCAGAACTTGGAATGGGTGGTTCCGTTGTCATGGATCTCATCAGTGAGTTACCTCGATCCACAAAGTACAACCTGTATTTTGATAACCTTTTCAATTCACTGTCTCTGATGGATCGTCTTACAAAAGAAGGTTTTGGTGCAACAGGCACACTCAGAAGCAGCCGCACAGAAAAAGCACCAATTATTGATCAAAAAGTAATGTCAAAAAAAGTTCGTGGTTCATTTGATTACATGCAGGATAAATTGTCAGGTTGTCTGATGGTTCGATGGCACGATAACAGCGTGGTAACGGTTTTATCTAACTGCCACAGTATCAAGCCTATTGTTAATGCAAAACGATGGTCAAATAAAGAAAAAAAATCTATCCTTGTTGATCAACCAAATGTAATATCTCAATATAATCGCTACATGGGAGGTGTAGATCGACTAGACCAGAATATTGCTACTTACCGGATCTCAATCAGGTCAAAGAAGTGGTGGTGGCCGGTGGTCTCTTTCTTACTAAGTGCATCAGTAAACAATGCTTGGATGCTTTACAGACTTTCTCCAAGTTACGCATCACAAAAACTAGATCTTTTGGAATTTACTCGACGAATCGCGAATTGTTACCTTCAACGTGACCGTTCACATCACACACTCCCTTCTCTAGCCACTGGTCAAATTCTACCTGAAGTAAGATTTGATGGTGTACAACACATCATCGAATCCATACCAAAACAACGATGCTGTGGCGAATGTGGAAAAAAAGTTAAGAGGCAATGCATGAAATGTCATGTTGCACTACATGTGGACTGTTTCGCACGATAAGTGAACTGGACAGCTCTATATTTATATATAAAACTGAATACGTACATTGTATAACTTTGTTTAACTGTGTATTTTGAATATTTCGATGAAGTAATAACTTTTAAAACATATAACGTCCGTTAATACATTTATGTTATTGATATGTATTTTTGGTACTGTATGTGCCCACCGTCCTTTTAAAAGGACTTATATGTATCTCCTAAACTTTAAAAAAAAAATATTTTTTTTTGATATCTATGTTCATTTGACATAAATAATATAACACAAAACAATTTTCATCATTGTTCCTTGACTTTTAGTGGGGTTGGGCATTAACGGGTTAATGTTGTCTTCACATTGCTTTCTATATCTGCCTTTTCTTTTTTTACTGGTACTGTCCCCTGAAGGAAGGTCATTGCAAGCCCGTAGACCTTGTAATATTTCCAAAGAGTTTTTTTTTTTTTTTTTTAAATAATAGTTAGCAGGTCATCGCAGGGTCCAATCGCCTATTATCCTAGTCTCTTGGCTTGTGATGCGGTCTATTTGATACCTACGATCCTTACTGTAGCATCTCATCAGTCATATTCGAGTCCATAGGAAATGAGAAATGTGCTCGTCTTCGACTCTTAATGACAGTCCAGTCCATTCCTTGATGTCTACCAGTTGATTTATTAATATATACATGAACTTTTGATTATAATATAACAGCATTAATCTCTATTATCAACCTCTTTAAGAAGATCTATTGTTTGAGTGTATAGGTGTGCTACCACCTTCAAATTGTTTTTGTAGTAATTAATTTTTACCTATACCTACGCATATATTCAATATATGCAAATTTATGTTCTATAATATTTATATAAAATGTATATGGTTGGACATTGCAAAATGGCTAGAAATCGCGATAAAATATAATGTTTTGAAATTTAAAAAGAAAGAGTTTATGTAAAAGACAGATGAGTTGAAAATATCTATATTATTTTTTGGAATATTGGTCTCTTTTCATCTGTTATAAACAGAATACTTATTCTGCTTTTATCAGATGAAAATCTTTAAAGTTCTTAATATGATGATTATGTTTACAGTTTATGATAAAACAATGAATCAGGTTCCTTTACACGGGTGGGTATCTCAAAAGAAATTGGGTCCCCCTGTTGATACTATAAGACTCCTGGGCTCGAAATGTATCAAGTCTTTTCAGCAACATGCGAAATATCATGCCGATGCTATAAACGTTTTAATGCAACTACATCAAAGTCGATTTGTGGTCCAGTGTCCGTGGCCAGTTTCAGCAGGCCACTGTATGTATCAAAGCTGCTTCTGTTACTATACTAAGTCTCCATGTTCGAAAATGTGTATAAAGACTACTATAGTGTTTTTCCTGTTCGTTAAGTTGTTAAGACTTCTTGAACGCTTTCACCAAAGATGCTTGCTCTCCATCATGGACATAAGGTGGCAGGACCGCACTACAATCAGCGATATCCTTGCGAACGCCGGTATGGCCCGACAGTTACGTTGGGCAGGGCACGTATCCCGTTAGGGAGACGAACGTATGCCAAAGGCAGTCTATTTTGATGAGCTAAAAGGTGATTGACGTAACAGAGGCGCCCCACGGAAACGCTTCAAAGACCAGCTTAGGCGTCAACTTTCCTTGGCTAACATAGAAGAGAGCACCTGGCTGCATGCGGCGTCGGAACGAGACAGCTGGAGGTCACTCACGAATGCCGCGGGATACTCATTTGAGACCAAAAGAAAATCTGCTGCAGACGACAAACGCAGACGACGAAAAGAAAATCTAAATCAACCACCTGCGGACAATGGTTATGGTTATGTGGCAAAATATGTAGGTCACAGCTGGGGCTGCGAGCCACGGGAAATACTGTATTCCTTACTAATCTTCGGACTCAAAGACAAGCCTTATAAGGTTGTTAAAGTTCTTTCTGCAACCAAGTGACGCTCACAGATGACATAATCATCAATTTAAAAAACTCACCAGTAAACCTTATAGGGGCTGGTGATGGACTGAAGCAAAGAGCGGAGAATCATCTCTACCTCCCCTCCCCTGAATCATGTGATGTCTATATTATATAATGACTCATGAGTCATTTTTTCCACACATTCTCATGATTGTCATTTTTCCCCATTTTGTCAGCTTTTCTTTAGCTAGAATCGTTATATTTGCTATTTATTATAACATCATCGATAGCCCATAGCCTAAGGATAAAATATAAGTTAATATTTTAAAATTATTTTCAAAATTAAGGTCGCTAATTAAAGAGTGCCTAATTATCGGTTGCCTAATTTTCCGCCTTGTCAATAAGTGCCTAATTATCCGGTGCCTAAATTTCCGGGTGCCTAATTATCCGGGTGCCTAAATTTCCGGGTGCCTAAATATCCGGGTGCCTAAATTTCCAGGTGCCTAAATATCCAGTGCCTAAATTTCCAGATACCCAAAATGCTATGATCACCGATGGATGTTAACAATTAAGAAATCTTTTCCCGCACATGTATTCGCTGTCTAAGGAAAGTGGCGACGTTCAGTCGATTGACATGTGTGAGACTTTCTTTAGACAAGACGAAACACGTTTACCAAAGGCAGACTTAACATGAAAGCCAAAAAGAGGAACGCAAAAACATGGCCGTCCACGACTAACATGGCGTGACACCTTTTTTTTTTTAGTAGTTCTTAATTTAGTGAGCACCAGCTTAGAAGTGGCTGTGAAAGTCGCCTTAGACTGATTTCTGTAGATGAAGCTTGCAGCCATATACGTCTAATGACGTGCAAAGGGCTTAATTCTGTGTGTTTCTGAATATATTGCAGTAAAACATGTTACGTTTGCCACTCTACTGGTCAGAAAAAAATGTTTGGAAAGCTCTTTAATCTCTCGCAGAGTTGTCCGGGGCGAAGTCCCGGCCGCCAAGCATTTTTCTACAATTCTTATCTTCAGAAACTCTTTCTCCCGCGTCTAGAACGCATTAATTCTCTCATAATTAGATGATAACATGTCAAACAATATTAAATTAAGAAATTTGTGACATGTTGATACGAAACTGTGAAAGGTATTCGAGGTAGTAATTTTCTTTTTAAAAGTTACATTTGGGAAAAGTTCAATGTTTCGACTTGGGTGTCGCCCCCTGGTGGGTGTCACCCGGTGTGGACCGCACCCCCCGCACCTGCCTATTGACGCAACTGATTTTAATTAATATGTACTAAATAAGCTGATTACTGAGACATGGTGCAATATGAGCTTGACCTAACTGGTGTTCTTAAATGATTATCTAATAGATGGTTTTCTAAAGGGTCAATTTTTACTTCAAGTTTTCAAGGAAGAAACTATTAATAGTTAATAAAAAAATTGCATATTAATTAAAAAAATATTTCGCTTTTAGAAAACAAAAGCGAATCCGAAATAAAAAATCCTATTCTTTACCTCGAATCGAACTCGGGACCTAGGTTCAGAAGCTATAGCGCCTCCGTGTTACCGAATGCCAAACATTTAATGCACATTTAAACATTTAATACTTGTTGCAAGACCGTACTTGGTTTGCATTCATTATTTCCAAAACAAAATGAAAGTAGGTCCACATCTCCTAATTTACATCTAAATTGTGTTCACTTGCATGACAAAGTACAGATGCAGAAAATGACGCAAATAATTGTGTACATGTTTTAGGACCAAATAGATTCTATTGGAGAATGTCACGGTAAACTATAATAAACAATGTCATAAACTCTAATGGGTACCTGGCTTTGATTGGAGGAAAGTAAAGGCGATTGGTTTTGTGCTGGCCAAATGACACCCTCGTAACCTTAACATCATCTGCCCTATAGAACGCATGGTTTGAATGCGGAACTTTATTTTACATGACTACATCGTTCAGAAACAGAACTTATAAAATGAAATGTTGCAGTACTAAATTATGGGTAAAAAAGTAAATTTGTAAAAACATAGCTTATCAACACTTCCTTTATTTTGTTCACCAGATACAACAAAAAGCTTTCTATTTATAGATTTTCTGCCATGTATGAAAATCCTCAATAACCATCTCATTATTCCCTGTTATTGTAATACCAATACAAATAAAAACATTGAATACAATAGTCTTTTAAAAACGACAACTATGTAATACAAGAGCAATATAAATAAATAAATAAAATAATTGACATAGACATTGAATTAAAGAATTTAAATTTGTTTCGTTTAACAAATTATATTTTTTGTTATGACTTACAGAGCATAAAAAGCGCAGCATTAATAATGCACTGATGGTATTTAGATTCTGACTTGACATTGTGATAGACGCAATGAAACAAAACCTACTGTATCTGTGATAGACGCAATGAAACAAAACCTACTGTATCTGTGATAGACGCAATGAAACAAAACCTACTGTATCTGTGATAGACGCAATGAAACAAAACCTACTGTATCTGTGATAGACGCAATGAAACAAAACCTACTGTATCTGTGATAGACGCAATGAAACAAAACCTACTGTATCTTGTAGGCTTGTTTTTAGAACATCTTATTTCTTATAAAGCGGTTTATAATATTAAAAAATCTTCGCTATTTCAGTAAGTGTCAATATTTCTAATTCTATTCATGCATTGTGGATTTTTTTTTTCTGGCGAACGCTTTCATACTTTCTAAATGTTAACAAACAGATGTAAACAAGATGGTCACCTAGTCATGCTGCAACGATATTAAAAGTCGAAATATTCTTGGAAAATACATTATTGCTTTTACTATTTTAAGAAAAGACAATCTCGAAATAATTTCTTTTCCCTTACTGTACCCTACTACTGCTACTAACCTCTCCCTTTTATTTTATTTTCCTCAGCAATGATTAAATAAAATGATTTGTTCGTAGTTGACTAATGCCGTTACACTAAGATATTTTCTTTGTCGTCTGCTAATAGAAGAGTTTCTATTTCCCGTCTGCATCCTTTATTTTTTCTTACTAAACGCTTCTAAAATATTAAAAACCAAATATGACTGATTTAGAATAGCAGGGTAAAATAATTATTTTGCATAAAAAATAAAAACTTAAAGTTATTGCCTATTATAAAAACTAATTTGATACATGGACGTTGTCCTAAACACTTTCATGGAACAGCGTCAAAATGTTCGTTACATAACAACTAAATTATCAATGTTAACATTTATCGCCGCAACGGCCTATAGGAAAAAAAGTTATGTGCTGATAGAGCATGAGATTAAGGCTCTTATTCTAGTGTAGCTACCATAAAAATATAATATATATATTTTTTGGATATCGTTGATTCATTACTGTAAGAGCTCAACTATCAGCTGATTCAATCCATAAATCTTTTCGAACCCCCCCCCCCACGAAAAGAAACTGGTTAATATACAGTTTGCATGAAACAAGGGCGGACTGGCTATATGGGTATTAGGGCAATAGCCCGTTGGGCCGGTGCTTGAATCGCCAAATGGGCCATTAGAGCCAACGAAAGGGCCGCATGGATATTCCTTTTACAAGTATGAAATTGTTTTAAGTTTTATATTATTCTTTTCTAAAAGTGACTCCCTGATGGTCGTGTTAAAAATCTTTACAGAAACTACCCGATATGATGTAATAGCCTACATCCGTCAAAAAACTAGTAGGCTTCATCATACACACTTAGCGATTATAAGGAGGCATAAGGGCCATATTTCTTATGCAGATATAGAGCATGCGAACAGTTATTGATACATTATCAAAGTTAACAATGAATTTGAGGACAAGTACACCTAGATTTGGATGCCCAACATGATATACAATTTTTGGCTCGGATTGTATAGAAACGCCAGGGCCGATTTTGACACCCAGTTCGCCCATGGCATGAAACCTAACCATTTGAAACTCACTAGGCATATCAGATATACAGGTATAAAGATCCTGCTGTTACTTACAAAATAATATATATTAATGATCTTGTTCTGAGGTGTACAGGCGATTAGATAACAGAAAACAAGGCTTAAGGAAATATACTTACAAAACAATTTTAATGATCATCTAGCCGTAATTTCCCACGTAAAGCAGAAGATATTTGTTCCCTTCAAGTTGAAAAATACATACAACTTAAACGTCAAGTTGAACATCGCTCAATTTACCATCCCCAAACACAGACTATGGACAACTTTAACGCAGGGGACATACTTTTTGGCACTTCATTCACAATTCATTGCCACACTTTTGAACAACTATGTTATAAGTATTAAAATAGTTGTGATCCTTTATCATTGCTAGTGATAGCCCTTGTCTGAACTGTTGTTGTTTACCAAAATGACTTAATATTAAACATTTTTTACCTTTACCTTAGTCTGTTGGACCATTGGGGCACCATGCAAGATTTGTTGACCGTCTTTCTCCATTCCTCTATATCTTAGGCCTTAATTAGAACCTCTTTCAATGGCAGGCACGTTCATTCTTTTATGTTGTCTTCCAATCACTTTCTCTGCCTCTTCTTCTTTTTACAGGTACTATTCCCTGAAGAAAGGTCTTTGCGAGCCCCGAAGACCTTGTAAAATGGCCATACATTTTTAGCTTCAATTTAATCCTACATTTGAAAAATCATATTTATCTTAATAAACAATCTAGATCAGCACTGCCAATTTTTTTCGGAATGTACTTATTATTGATTGCAACCATGTTTTAATTATCATAAAGATATGACTAGCTGCTTTGAACCTTTCGCTATACCAGATATGGCCCATCTAGTGCACTGACCTACAAAATCAATTCGATTTAAAAACGGAAAATAGAGGAGAAATTATAGTGAGCATCAAGGATGCCAAGAGGCTAGCTGTCATTGAAACTTTCTAAATCGGTCCTACTTGACATTTATTTCTGATTCGATCGGTGATCGAATAAGATCATTAAGCAAAATGAGTGTTGTATCATAAAAACAGGCCTAAGAATGAAGTAAATAGGCCTAAACTTCTAAAAGACCTTAATATCCAATGTGAAGATGATTTTAAAGCGTGTATGTTTTTATGGCCGATAGTTAACGAAGGCGTAATGGGGCACTAAAACCAACCGCATTTCCTTTGTCCGACTTATGTGATTCACCCAATAGTGTTGGTATGATTTATACTCTCTTAAGAATCACAACGTTTAAGGTCCCAATGTCTTCATTTAAGAAATCTATTCGTGTAACAAATAGGATGATTTGATGACAACCATCTCGATTACTACTTGTCCCCAGGGTCGGCCTTAGGTATAAGCAAACTAAGCAGATTCCTTGGGTCACTGATTGGCAGGGAGACCTCGCACAGGACTGAAAAGAAAAATTAGAAAAAAAAATGCAAAATTGGATAAAATCTCAACAAAAAAAAACATAGCTCTATGGCTATTCTATAGCTCTATGTCTACTTGCTTATATTTAAGTCTTTATTATGACTCATGGCTTATTAACGAATGTTTAGATCTATTTTTGAGACTTCCACAGTTAGAATGCCATTTTTGTTGCTTACCTTTGGTGTTTAATCGTTACTTTGTATCGAAACTTTTTTTTTTTTTAAATATTTATTTTCGTTCCAGTCCAATGCAACATATAATACACAGACCAAAATGGGACTTGTTGAAATATGGCCAGCTATATTGTTAGTGGAAAAATAAATAAATAAAAGGGAATACTGTTAATGTGAGTTTTATATATATATTTATAGCTATTATATAGAGCTACTTCATGCTTAAAACGCTTTTTGCATTTTTTTTTTCTAAAGCTCAGAACGCTTTGGTCCAATCTCATTTGTGGACCAGTGGGGGGAGGGAGTATTAAGGAGTTGGTTTTACGTGTGCCTGTAGGCGCTCAGTAAACACAACTCTGCCCGAGTCGGGTGTCGAACCTCGAGCCCCATTCTAGGTAGCCAAGACTAGGTAGCACTTAGCCTATCGACCACGCTTCCCACTCGGTGTTTGGGAGTAACATCTCTTGTAACTGTTATTGTCAACCAAGATGGCGTAAGATTAAACAGCTGATTTGGTGTCTTATAGTTTATACCTAGAGTTTTGTTATTATTCGTTCATGATATTTAACAGATACGACTAAAACAAAAATATGTGTTCATTATGATTAGCAGGATGTAAAAAGAGAGCCTATCAAATATGTCAAATGAAATGTAGAAGAATAGTCAGTTAGTGTATAAAACACTTTTTAAAAAAAAAAGTTAATTGAAGGGTAGATGTGTTGGGTGTGGGGAATCAAATTTATGGACCGGTCCATTTCTATCAAAAGGGAGGGTAAAACAAAAATAGTATGTGTTCATTACGATTTACAGGATGTACAAAGAGAGCCTTTCAAATATTTTAAATAAAAAACATGAAAATTAGAAGAAAAGTCCGTTAGTGTATACAAGAATATTAGAGAAAAAATTAAAGCGGAGAGTTGGTGGGGGGGGGGGGGGAGAGAATAAAAATCAAATTTACGGACCGGTCCATTTCAAGGTAATAGATAGGCTACTATAAATCGCTGGCCAAACGAATGTATAGGCCAAAGGGTTGCGTTTACTTGTGAAACTTTTTATAACTCAGTGACGTAGCTAGCCATGTGCGGGTGGTGTGGGCCGCACAGGGCATCAAGTAATGAGGGGCATCAAACTGAGCACAACATTTCTCAGTAAGAACCGCACACATGTTACACACTTGGTCAAACATGAACTACTCTATTTGATTCAAAGATGTATGTATTTTGCCATTCTGTTCATATTATGGTCGCTGCTCAAGTCTGGCTGGCGCTCCTAGTGCTAGTTTTCTCCATCTTCTCTAGTTCAAATGGATGACGGCAGTGGTCAAAGGGTCCTAAAAGTAAATATCTGATAATAAAAAGAATCTCGGATAGGACTCATTTTCTCTCAAAGCAGAACATGTCCCTCAATGGGCACCACGAACGAGTTGAAGAAGAATTGTAAAGACAATGATTGTTAGTTCCCTTGCAGTCTTAATTTTCTCACCTATTTTTGGATTCTTGGCCTTTGAATTACTTGAAATAAACGACGGGTAAGTCTAACTTCAAAAACAATACTTGTCAATTCGAGACTGCGCACTTAAATGGAAATATTAAAAACATTGATGACTACTAGTCGGAAGGGCAACGCTAAAGCCATTATTACCTTCAGCGAAAGTATGTGCTCTGATCTGAGGATTAGTGCATAACATCAAAGACGTATTGGCCACACTAAAAGCAAGCCAAGCCAAAAATGTGAACATTCTGTATAAACACATAAGAAAGAGCTACGGATTGAGATTTATTCTTCCTTTGTACGTGATTAGTTAAGAAAGAATCACCCAATGTGATCATCATGGGGTAGGTGAATATGAATTGTGTCGCTATCTCAACTATTAAATCCTCAGATTGAAATCAATCTCGATGGTGCTCATTGACAAAAACAAATTTCATCTGGGGCGTCAACAGTTTGTTGTAATTTTTTCAGAAGCCTTTAATCTTCTCAAACAGGGACCTGTTTGAAATCGTGAATAAACAAGGTTACAAAGTCCGTTTCTATGGAAACACAAACTCAAAATCGGCCCCCGAAGTGGTTCACCCAGGCAAATAAAAAGGCAGGGATCAATATTGTCTGAAAGAACATCAGATTTAAAATTCTATCAAAGACAAATGACAGAGAGAAGAATTGAAAAATAAGGTTGACAGATCTTGTGTGGCGCCCCAGCGGTTAAGCAAATAAAAGGATAGGTGAAAGTGATTATGAAGTTTATGTCAATCTGACCTAACTCATGTCTTTTAATGAATATCTAATTGATCTAATTGTTTTGTAAGTGGTCAATCTCTAATTCGTAAAAAAAAAAATTTCCTTTAGTTAATGGAGCAGCACTGCAGTTCACGCAATAATATGAAAAATTACTTATTAATTATTATTAATTGTTGTTTTAAAATTTTAAAAAATTGTTAGCATAAATGTGTTTAAAATATGGCAAATGGTACTGTTCCCTACTATAGAGCCTCTAGTGTTTGTTAATATTAATAGTAATTAGTTGTAAAAGTGGTGTATTTTTATGAAAAATCGGCTTACATAGATAATTTTTAAAAATGAGATTTTTCGCTTTTAGAAAAATAAAAGTAGCCGTTGCATCAGAACTTTAAATGGACTAACATATTATGATGTTGGATTTTCCCTATATTTTCTAGTTTACGAGATTTAAACGGGACGGACGGACAGACAATTCACAAAAAACTAATAGCGTCTTTTCCCCTTTCGGGGGCCGCTATACTAAAAAAAAAGATATCAGCTAGAATGCCACTAAATGATGCAGCTATAAATGTTGTCTAAATACTCGTGATGCCTATTAAATTCCGGATTCTGCTTTGAGAGTCAAGAAAATATTGTCCAAGATTCTCTTAAAGTAGCACTATCAGATTTTTACATATTTTTTGACAAATGCGGTAAATGTGGCTTTATGCGAACGAATTTTTTTTTAGACTTAAGTTAACTTAGATTGATCAAAAATTAATAGCAATTAGCGATGCGTTTCACTAACAAAGAAAATTATTGATAGTTTTACAACCAAGAAATCTTGTAATATTTATTTGTAGTAAGCCTATATTTTGTTAACGTATTTTCGCATTTTTTTTATATCCGAGTGGGGGGGGGGGCATCATGAGGAGGTGCCGCACTAGGCATGAAACACCCTTGCTTTGCCACTGTTATAACTGTTAAAAGTAATAAAATAAAAAGGGAAGATTTCATGTTTAAATAAACAATATATAGCCTCGGCAACAAATCATCGAGCTTAGACGGTGGGTAATGCTAATGTTGGTATAAAGTGCTAGTGGACTTTACTAAATCTAAGACTTGTGTTTTACGTCTGCAAACTCTTGCATCTTAAGACTTAACTATTATTCTATTACAGAGACTATTCGGAATATCCCGCTACATTGGTTTGTAATCATGGATATTTCCGCTTTCCATGGAAACTTTACATTTAAAAGCGTACAAGAACTTATCAGAATTTCAAACTTGAAAATTTAACTATATAATTAACTTTATAGTCAAATTACTTGGCGTTTTTTTAGGGACAGAATTGCTGATTTGAAACTCTTGACGTTAATGTTTTAAGTGTTGATTTGAAACAGATTTTAATTATTATAGCTTGTTATTATAGTTTTTATATAGCTATAATCCAAAATCTAATTTGTGGACCAGTGAGGGGTAGGGGTATCTGGGAGAAGGTTTTTCAGGGCTGCCTTTAAGCGCTCAGTAAACACAACTCTGCTCGAACCTCGTGCCCCCTTCATAGGTAGCCAGCCAAGTTCTAGCGTACTTAGCCTCTCGACCACGCTTCCTTCCCACTACTAGAAGTTATAAATATAAACATGATAAATATATAGCGGCATCGTATTGTAATAAACCTGGTGGTGACACAGGTGGGGGTAGTGGTGTGTGTAGACAGCTGACGCAAATCGCCCCAGGCCAGCTCTTTTTATACTTATAAAAAAAAAACAGTGATAGATCAAGAAAAAACAAGTACAAAGCCTAATAAAATTATAATAACACCTCATCTTTTTTTTTTACAGTTTCTGAAATATGTTTCAAAATCAACATGTATATACATATATATTGGCGTGGCTAGCAGTGTGCGGGTAGTGCGGGCCGCACGGGGCATCAAACTGAGGACAATCGTTCTCAGAAAAACTACATGTTGTAATTACATAAATAAAAACACACATTTATTTGTTTCGGTAATATGTTATCTTATTCTTAAGCTTATTAGCTTTTCATTTCATTGAATTGACAGTGTAAAACTAAATTAGTCTCAAATGTTAGTATGGCATTTTTAATTCAGCAAAGCGTTCATATATAGATATATACATAAAAATTCATATAAGTATTATAAGCACTGTATTTAACATCACCCTCATTGGTGTGAAGTCATATTTTTTTATAAACCTTCTGCATATAAGGAACATGAAGATGTCTTTAAGGAGGGGATGACTGCGCTTGGATTACCAACCAGGGTCCCTGGTTCGAATCTTGGTGAAGACTGATTTTTAGTTTCGAAAACTTTGGGCGCCTCTGAGTCTACCCAGCTCGAATGGGTACCTGACATTAGTTGGGGAAAAGTAAAAGTCGTTGTGCTGGCACATGACACCCTGGTTAATCGTAGACCACAAAAACAGATTATCTTTACATCATCTGCCCTATAGATCAAAATGTTTGAAAAGGGGTACTTTACTTTTACTTACTAGATGCATGTAACAGCACACTCATTTCCAATAAGCTCGAAGAGGCTGTGAAGTAAAATCTTTAGTCAACATGCAACACATAAGGCAGATAAAATACATTACAGTATTGACTGCTTTTGGTATTAGGTTTTGCTAATGTTACTTTTTTAGCTAATATAGCTATACATAAGTTATCACAAGTTATATATCAGCTCTGTGGCATTTTAGGTCTCGAGAGACAATCTTTTCCCTTTGCAACTACTTGTGTGACTAAAGAGGCCAATCCTTGATACACAGCTGCGATCGCAAGTTGACCATATGTGATCACCAGGCCCGTTGCATTATCACCCTTCTTTCTGCTTCTGTTGTGTATGACATCTGCAATCCGAAACCCTTCCTTTATGCTCTCTCTCCATGTAGATCTATCGAGTGCTACTTTTTTTCCCCAGCTGCTAGTGTCGATTTAAAAAGGCGGAGGTGGAAACCATTCACCTTTTTTCCTGCCATGAGTAAGTTGACCATGTTTCACTTCCGTACAGCAAGGTGCTCAACACATAGGTTCGGTAGACTAGGGCTTTAGTACTGCTAGTCAGCAATATTTTGTCCCACACTCTTCTCTGCAACCGTAACATGGTGACCATTACTTTGGCTGTCCTGTTGCTAATATCTTTATCCAGTAGAGTATTGTTAGATATGATGGAGCCGAGATAGCAAAGGTAATCCACAATTTCTAGTGGTTGGCCATTAATGTTAACTTAAGGTCTGGTTTGTGTTTTGGACAAGTATCTTAGTCTTGCTTTGACTAATGTTTAAGCCGAACTTCTGACAAGCAGCAGATAGTTTGTCAACCAGGGACTGTAGCTAAATATCAGAATCAGCCACAATATCTGCATCATCAGCATACAGGAGATCTCTGATACATATCTTCCTAACCTTGGTTTTGACCAGCAGCCTTGATACATTAAATAGTTTTCCAGAGGATCTTGTATGGAGAAATACACCCTCGTTTATGTCGTACGCATAATACAGTAGACAGAAGAAGAATATGCCAAATAGAGTAGGTGCGAGCACACATCCCTGGTTGACACCACTGCAAACCTCAAGAGGTGCTAATCAGGCTCCATTGAATTTGACAGTACATTTCGTTTCCTCATGAAATCATTCAATGAATTTAAGTAGTTTGGGAGCTCAAACTATTTTCCTTAGGAGTTTGAAAGGGCCACTTCTGCTGACCATGTTAAGGGTTTAGTAAGATCAACAAAAACGATGTAAAGAGGTCTTTCTCTCTTTCTAAATTTCTCCTGCAGTAGTCGTAGAGAGGATATCATGTCTATAGTGGATCTACCACTCCTGAATCCACACTGAGACTCTGGGTATTTGAATTATTGAGTGTGTTTCTTAAGCACATTTTTATTGAAACCTTATTTGATAAAGAGTATGTCCCAGTCAGATGTTATTGAAAGGAGACTCACATTGCTTCATTGAAAGTCTTTCATTCAAATACAAATCTAAGCGTGTTCTTTTTACGTGATCGAGAAGTGTCCCGCTTTGGCTCCGCAAAACACCTGGTCACCTTAAAAAAAGTAAACACCATAAGAAAATCCATCACAGTTCTTGAAATAAGTTTAACAATCAACAAATATATATATATATATATATATATATATATATATATATATATATATATATATATATATATATATATATATATATATATATATATATATCTGTGGCATTTTACGTCTCGAGAGACGATCTTTTCCCTTTGCAACTTCTTGTGTGACTAAAGAGGCCAATCCTTGATACACAGCTGCGATCGCAGGTTGGGCATATATAATCACCAGGCGCCGTTGCATTTTCACCCTTCTTTCTGCTTCTGTTGTGTATGGCATCTGCAATCTTTGACCCTTCCTTTATGCTCTCTCTCCATGAGGATCTGTCCAGTGCCACCTCTTCCCAGTTGCCAGTGTCGATTTTGAAGAGCTTCATGTCGCGTTTGCATACATCCGTATAACGTAAAAGTGGGCGACCAGCGGCTCTCCTGCCTTCTATCAGATCGCCATACAGGATGTCCTGTGGAAGTCGACCTTCTGGCATTCTACGAACGTGGCCAAGTCAGCCAAGGCGTCTGCTGCTGATAACAGAGCGGATGTCCTGGCACCCTGCTCTTTGTAGCACTTCCTCATTGGTTATCTTATCTTGCCACCTTATTTTAAAGATCCGCCTTAGGCATCGGAGGTGGAAAACATTCAGCTTTTTTTCCTGCCATGAGTATGTTGACCATGTTTCGCTTCCGTACAGCAAGGTGCTCAACACACAGGTCCGGTAGACTAGGGCTTTAGTACTGTTAGTCAGCAATATGTTGTCCCAGACTCTTTTCTGCAGCCGTGACATGGTGGCCATTGCCTTGGCTATCCTGTTGTTTATGTCTTTATCCAGTAGAGTGTTGTTGGATATGATGGAGCCAAGGTAACAAAAGTGATCAACAATTTCTAGTGGTTGGCCATTAATGCTTACTTGAGGTGCAGTGTTTGTGTTTTGGACAAGTATCTTAGTCTTGCTTTGACTGATGTTTAAGCCGAACTTCTGGCAAGCAGCAGATAATTTGTCAACCAGGCACTGTAGCTGAATATCAGAATCAGCCACAATAGCTGCATCATCAGCATACAGGAGTTCCCTGACGAGTAGCTTCCTAACCTTGGTTTTTGCCCGCAGCCTTGAAACATTAAATAGTTTTCCAGAGGATCTTGTATGGAGAAACACACCTTCGTTTATGTCGTTGTACGCATAATGCAGTAGACAGGAGAAGAATATGCCAAACAGAGTAGGTGCGAGCACACATCCCTGCTTGACACCACTGCAAACCTCAAAAGACAGATTCTATCAAGCTCTAGAGGACGTAATTAAAAGTATTCCAAAATCCGAGCACCTCTATATAAATGGAGACTTTAATGCCCGTGTTGGTGGTGGAAATGATGCATGGCCACAATGCTTGGGACCTCATGGTGTTGGCAAAATCAATGACAATGGCCAAAGGCTACTCGAGTTTTGTAGCTCTCATGAACTGTGTGTAACAAATACATTCTTCTCTGGCAAGGAACGCCATAAAGTCTCTTGGCAGCAACCACGCTCAAAAAGGTGGCACCAGCTTGACCTCTGCATCACCCGAAGGATGGATCTGAAAAGTGTCATCCACACCCGTTCATACCATAGTGCGGACTGCAACTCAGACCATTCACTAGTGCTAAGCAAAGTCAAACTACTTCTCAAGAAGGCTTATACTTCCACTCAACCCAGAACTAGGCGAATTAACGTCAACCATGTAGGTGACCCAGAGAAGTGTGCACTCTTTGGCGAGCTCCTGAACAGTTCAATCTCCTCGTTAAGTAATGAAGAAGACATCTCTATCAGATGGGAGAAATTAAGAGATGTAATCTACAGTTCGGCAATCACCGCCTTTGGGCCTCAAAAACACAAAAATGTAGACTGGTTTGAGGCGAATCTAGCACAAATCGAACCTTGCATCGAGAAAAAGCGATCTGCACAACTCGCTCTCAAGACAAAGCCAAGTACAAGATCCTTGGAGGCCTTCAAAAGTGCTAATAAAGAGGTGAAACAAATGGCTAGAAAATGTGCTAACAACTTTTGGAGGGATACCTGCAACAGAATCCAAGACAGTCTCCACTCAGGATATATATATATATAGGAATACAAATACACAGTGACGAAATTGGGTCAGTATAGACTGTGCGGCCCCCAAAACGAGTCAGCTTTAGAACGAGGCCTTCACAAACTTTAACTATTCGAATTGATTTTTTAAAATATTAATGTGTTTAAATGTTACTCTAACATCAATTTCGTGTATTTATATTAATGTGGGACTCCATTTAAAAAAATCTGAATGGGACATACTCTTTATTAAATAAAGTTTCAATAAAATGTGCTTAAGAAACACACTCAATAATTTATATATATATATATATATATATATATACATGTAGACAGGAGAAGAATATGCCAAACAGAGTAGGTGCGAGCACACATCCCTGTTTGACACCCCTGCAAACCTCAAAAGGTGCTGATTGGGCTCCATTGAATTTGACAGTACATTTAGTTTCCTCATCAAAGCACCCAATGAACTTCAGTAGTTTGGGAGGGCAACCTATTTTCCTTCGGAGTTTGAAAAGGACACTTCTGCTGTCTATGTCAAAGGCTTTAGTCAGATCGAAACGATGTAAATGGGTTTGTCTCTCTCTCTCTCTCTGACTTTCTCCTGCAGTAGTCCTATAGAAGATATGTCTATAGTGGATCTACCACTCCTGAATCCACACTGAGACAAACTTTAGAAGCTATCACTTGCAGCCTGGATAGTGTCACTCTAGCAAAGATTTTGCCCACTATACTGAGGAGAGAGATACACCTATAATTGTTGCAGTCACTCTGATCCCCTTTGTTCTTGTATATTGTGACTATAGTTGCGTCACGCATGTCCTGTGGGGCATGACCTGTTTCCCAACAGATTCAGAGGAGAATATAGAGTTCAGGGAGCAAGAGTAATTCTTTGACTTTAACTACTTCCACTGGGATACCATCACTCCCTGGAGATATTATATTTTTATCCATTAATTTTTTATTTTTTTTTGAGGTCACTAAGGCTCGGTAGCTCATCTAGACATTCCAATACTGGAAGATCTATTAGAGAAGCCAGGGCGACACCGTCTTCTGTATACATCGACATAAACCAAGGTGTGTTCCTCCATTTAAGATCCTCTGAAAAAACTATTTAATGTATCAAGGCTGCGGGCAAAAACCAAGGTTAGGAAGCTACTCGTCAGGGAACTCTTGCATGCTGATGATGCAGCTATTGTGGCTGATTCTGATATTCAGCTACAGTCCCTGGTTGGCAAACTATCTGCTGCTTGCCAGAAGTTTGGCTTAAACATCAGTTAAAGCAAGACTAAGATACTTGTCCAAAACACAAACACTGCACCTCAAGTAAGCATTAATGGCCAACCACTAGAAATTGTTGATCACTTTTGTTACCTTGGCTAAATCATATCCAACAACACTCTACTGGATGAAGACATTAACAACACGATAGCCTTGGCAATGGCCACCATGCCACGGTTGCAGAAAAGAGTGTGGGACAACATATTGCTGACTAACAGTACTAAAGCCTTAGTCTACCGGACCTGTGTGTTGAGCACCTTGCTATACGGAAGTGAAACTTGGTCAACTTACTCTTGGTGGGAAAAATAGCTGAATGTCTTCCAACTCCGATGCAAATGGCAGATCTTTAAAATAAGGTGGCAAGATAAGATAACCAATAAGGAAGTGCTACAAAGAGTAGGTTTCCAGTTATCAGCAGGAGACGCCTTTTATTCTTTTTCTTTCTTTTTATTATTACCATGATGAACTGAGCGACAGACAGACCAAGCGCAAGAATAAAAGCGGCTTTACTATTTATATAAATCTTTAATTGAAATGCTTTTTGAACTCAGGGACCATGTCTTTGAATCCTCGTTAATTCTCTCGTGTTAATAAAAACATTTTTAGTCCAACTACTCCGTATGACGTAGTGGAATTTTTTTTCCTTTGAGGTCAAATGGAATGAATTCTTTTAAGGAAATACTATAACTACTCGGTGCATCAATGTTTATTAAACCTCTTTAACTTTCTCATATACACACTAGCTAGAATTTTATCTAACCTAGATTTTTTAAAACCTGATCTAGATTTTTCACACTAGATCTAGATTCTATTAAATCATTGTACATTCGATATGTAGGATTATATTGGATGGCTGCCATGTTGTTTGCTGACTGGACTGTCGTTTGAACTTATCGTTGGTCCCGGGTTCAAAGCTTGCTCTCATTCCACGTCGTCCTGCGAAAGGTTTGGACTAAGAAGTAAATTATCTTTAGCTCTGAAGGAACATCCGAAACATGTAAAACATTTTACAAAATAACAATTTATATAGACTAGATCAGATCTAGAATATCAATTTCTAGATCTAAATCTATACTTAAAAGTGTAGATTTTGATTTCCAAATGTGTAGATCAATATTGCACTGTTATAAAAAATTAAAACTAATTTACTATTTAAAATTTAATGTTGCTTTTAGTCTATTGATAGATTATCTAGTTGTTGTTTTTTTTTACGTAAATCTTATCTAAATTATTCCAAATTTATATTTTAGACTTAGATTTAGTAGATATAGGCGGATCCGTTAGGGATGATAATGGCTAATTAAGTCGTAAAAATTTTAATCCTCCTCCAAGTCAGTTTGTGTGTCGCACAGATGAGATGCGTACTGATCTAGGCAGTTGGCTTGGTCTGGGTGATTAATGAGCAAACCAAGTAGGTAACATCTTCAAGCTGGACTAGCAGGTGAGATGTAGGTTTAGTCAAGTTTCATTCCCTACGTGTACATGTTAAATGGAGTTAACTTGTTAGCTGGGCTGAATAATTCAGCATCGTCCTCAACAACCTATCAAGCATCAACGCCTTAGCTATTACCTGACTGGAACAAGTCCCAATAAACTATTCAAGTGCTGATCTTTACCGGTTCAATTAATGATACGCGCTTGGCAGTTTAGAGCTGAAAGCTTAATTAACAAAAAACTTCAGTTAATGTGAAAACAAAGTGGTATTGAAATAAACAGATTCGCGATAACCATAGTGTAATATCCCTCATTTTCAATACTAGCAAAATCTTGTCTAAGGTCTTCTTAAGAGACTACACCATCATCTGTAAGTTGGCCTACTTCCGTAGAGTCAATGCGGTATCAGGCATGGTAGAGATACGGTTGACATGATCGTTGCAGTCCGTTAACTTTAAAAACAAAATTGCAGAGTAAAATTAAAATCTCTATATTGTATTAATAGATCTGACAATCGCTTTTGATAACGTCCGTTGTAAAGGTCTTTAGCAAATCATGTACAAATGTTGCAGCCAAGATCAATCATAACAATAATGGGCAAATAATTTTGTGCTAATTTCATAATGACCTAAAAGCAAGAGACTTATAGCAACGGAAAGTACTCTTAGCCTATTCCTGAATCTAATGGGGTGAACTAAAGATGTGAGATGGTTTCAGTGATATTCAACTTCGTCTTCACCGTTTTGCTGAATGATGCATTTAGCAAAGAAAGCGTTGGAGGTCACAATACAATATCGCATACAAACATGTAATATCATTTAGTCAGTGTTTAAAGACTAAATGACATATAAATGCACCAGAGACCAGCATTTTGCAGATGACTGGGCCCTAATTCTTTAATGGTCTACATACTTAGAGATTAAAAAGCAACATGAAGCCCATATTTTTGATAAAGATATAGAGTTCAATGTATGCACGCGTACAGTTATCGATACATTATCATATCAAATTTTAATGATTTTGCGACAGGTAGGCCTATAATTGGATGCCCATCATATGATGTTCTCTTTATGGGATTGATTTTTTTGGAATGCCCCGGTAGATTTTGACACCCAGAACGACTATGGTGCCCATGCTAAGCCAAGACAGTTCTATTCCAACAAGGGCACGTTATTGTCCTGCACTGTAGCCGCTGCTTTATTTGGGGATGATTCGACATTATGTAGGAATAGTGCAAGATACCCAGCTTACATTAGGTATTTTTTTTAGTTGAAAGTGGATTGTGCAGACCAAAACCACTCCTTATGCGAAAACTCGACATGAGTGGCTCAGTTGTCTAAGACGGCTGTAGTCAGCAGATGACTTTATTTTTTACTATGTAAGTATTACTTCCCCTGCTTCACACCTTTCACTAACACAGACTCACACATAAAATAATATACAACTTGAATGAATGACTTTTTTGGGGCATTTTACATCTAATGCGTTGACAATTGTCAACAAAAAAAAAAATGCTAAAAAGAAACAATGGTAAAGATCTTACAAAAATAAATTAAAATTGCTTAATAAAATTGTAAAAATATATTTACAGTTTCTAAATTAATTTTAACAATCAAAATATAGCATAACCAAGGTCGGATTCATAGCGGTATAAAAAGTGCGGCCTCGTCCTGAACAGTAGGCTTCGACAAACTAAAACAAATCAAAACAATGTATCTAGGCTCTCTGCTAATGCCTCCACACGACACCACAACCTTAAAAAAATTAAAAACTCAGGGGGCGCCAAAGTAACGTAACACTATAATGTCCAATAAGTCACAGTTAATACTGTATAATTGGCAACACGTAACACAGACTGTACTAATATTTCTCCGTTAACAACCGTACCGCCGTATCAACTCTTGCATTGACGCTTCTTCCCGGATTTGCACTGGGTTCAACTGTTTAGGACTGACTTCACACACTTGGCACAGTTTTGGTCTCGATCGCAGATCAAGGCGTTGTTTCGTACTCGAGTTGTCTTGACTGTACGTGACAGTACACCACACTGAACCACCGTAAAGCGCCGTACAGAACCACACCGTTCAACCAAGTCGTCTGTAGTGAACAGTCTTTAGTGCGACACTTCAATTTTTATATAGGGTCCCTAAAGGCCTTCTAAAACTCAACAAAATGTCACTCGTATTTTCTAGTTGATCACATGACCATATCTGACGCGAGTGGCAGGAGTACCGTACTATGAACAAAACATTAAGTCTAAGAAAATGGAAACAACAGGCATAGCGCCATTAAAAGATAAACATAACATAATACATAAAGCAAACATCCTAAACAAATACTTTGCAATCAGCATTCCCAGCCCCAGGAGACAAAGACATAATTCTTAATTTGAACCAAGTAGACAACATAAAAGATTTAGTAGTACAAGAAAATGGAATTAAAAACCTATTAGCCAACACCAAACCAAATAAAGTGTCTGGACCTGATGGTATTCCAGTTAGATTACTCAAAGAACTAAGCAATGAGCTAGCCCCAGTGTTCAAAATACTCTTTCAGGCATCGCTTAACCAGGGCAGAGTACCAAAGGACTGGAAAGAAGCTAATGTCACCCCCCTATTTAAAAAAGGAGAAAAATCTGATCCAGGAAACTACAGACCAGTATCACTTACCAGCATCACATGTAAAATCCTAGAACACATAATATGTAGCAACACCATAAACCACTTAGACAGACATAATGTCCTCACCCCATACCAACATGGCTTTAGGAAATATAGATCATGTAAAACACAACTAATAGGACTAATTGATCATTTTTCAAAAGGTTTAGATAATAGTGAACAAATAGATGTTATCTTACTAGATTTTTCCAAGGCTTTTGTCAAAGTTCACCACCATAGTTTGCTTAAAAAAATAAAATATATCGGCATTAATGGTCCACTGCATCAGTGGATTAAAGATTTTCTGATAGGGAGAGAACAAACTGTAATAATAAGTGGCTCTAAATCAACACCAATAACAATAAACTCAGGTGTACCTCATGGAACAGTCTTGGGTCCACTACTATTTTTAATTTACATAAATGATTTACCAAATTGCATTAGTTCAGGAACAAAAGTCAGATTATTTGCAGACGATTGCATAATATATAGAACAATAAAAACATTACAAGACACAGATATTTTACAAAGAGAATTAGATGAATTACAGAAATGGGAATCAAATTGGAGCATGTCTTTCCACCCAGAAAAATGTCAGTTGTTAAGAGTAACAAAAAAACTAAAACAAATTAATTCCACTTATCTTATTCATGGCAAACCAGTAACACAGACTAAAAACGCAAAATACCTAGGTGTTATAATAAATGAAAAACTGTCATGGAATCCACATATTGATGAAACTATTAAAAAATCAAACAAAGCATTAGGGTTTATTAAAAGAAATTTCTATAATTCAAATAAGAACATAAAACTAAAATGTTATTAAACCTTGGTTAGGCCAATAATAGAATATGCATCCACCGTTTGGGACCCCTCAACTCAAGAAAACATTAAGAAACTGGAACAAACACAAAATAGAGCAGTGAGATTCATAACAAACGAATATTTACATTTGAGTAGAGTAACACCATTAGTAAATTTAGGAAGCCTTCAGGACAGAAGACTCAAAAGTAAAGTAGCAATTATAAATAAAACACTGAACCATAATCTTCAAATACAAAAACAAAACCTAATAAAATACTCTGAAAGACACAAAAATAAAGGCACATAAAGGCAAATTCCTCGTCCCATATGCTAGGTCAAATTTGTACAAATACTCCTTCTTCCCTAGTGCTATTTGAGCATGGAATGGGTTGCCTGAGCTAGCCAGAAAAACCAGTGACTTGGCAGAATTTAAGTCATTGGTTAATATGCATGACTAAATGCATGACGCGTAGGACGTAATCATCTTCTTTTTTGAAGTAACGTCTATATTATATAAGATAAGATAAACAGATCGTTCACGAACCGTTGGGTTGTCATTTGTCGCGCATAAATGTAGAAACTCGTTGACCGCTCGTCTAGCGCTGGTCAGGGGCGATTTGTGTCGGCTCATTACACACACACACAACTACCACTATACGCAACACCCCAGACTAATAACAGTACATATCATGGGCGCAGCAAAGAGTTTTTTTCGGGGAGGTTTTTTTTTCTTCTCCCCAAGTATATGTATATGTGTTTTGGGGAAACGCTGTGAGCTACCCCAGCGGGGTCAGAAGCTGAGCCACAGCGCCAAGAATTTTTTACTAAAGCAAAAAAAAAAGCATAATGTGAGACATGTACAGTCCATTATCTTACTACCCTTCTATACACAAATTTGTAACCAAAAACAAACACAATAAATCTGTTACTGCATTTTATTAATGGAGCCAGTGACGCACAAAATTGTTAACACAACTTTAGCTAGGAGGGTGAGGGTAAAAAAAGAATACTTTTAGCTACGCTTCTAAAATTTGGTAACTGTAGTTTGATTTTTATCGAAAAGAGGACTTTCATTAACAAAACTATCCATCAGGGGTATAAGCGTAGCCAGAACCCTAGTTTAAAAAACCAAGCACTTAACCACTATGCCACCTTGCCTCTAGGGGCAAGTGATGGCTGAACATTAAAATCTCACCAACAATTAAATTTAGATCAAGGAAGAAAAAAAACTCACAAAACTCAACAATTTTATATTTGGAAAAAATGATTATTAATCTAGTGAATAAAGTACCCAAACAAATCCCTCCCTTTAACCTTAAAAAAAAACTCTCACCTAATGAGGTTCTATAGTTCACTACAATGTTATCTAATTTAGTTATATATCTTTTCTCTATAGTCGAGAGTTACTTTCTTTGTAAAGGTGTCACTCAGTTAAAATTAACCATACTGTTAAGTTTTCTAAAAATAATGGCAAAACACTCAGAAACAATTTCATATTGCTTAAAAGCTGTTGAGATTTGTGACGACAAGGTTGTAAACTTTTGGCTAAGTTGAGAATTTTACACAAAGTAGAATCTCTTCTTATTTTACAGTTTAGCGCATGAAATAAGAAAGGCATGTTCTAGAAGGTTGAAATTTGGCAAGCAGACTTACGTTGCTGTATAATTAACATTAGAATTACAATTTTTAGTTCACTAAGATACAAAAAAGGAAAACGGGTGGAGGGAGATCAAAGCATTCACTATAATGATCTGTTAAATAAAATGTAAAAGTCAGTAAATAAATATAATTTTATAATAAATTACCTTTTCATTATTTTCAAAGCTTGATTTGGTGCAAAATGTGATGGAGAATTTTTTTAAATGAAAGTATATCAAAAGAGGGCAGTAAGTTAAATTAGAGAACACTTCTCTATACTAATTTTAAGTATTAGTACAAGGAACACGATTGGAAAAAAAAAACAGGCACTCAAGAAAAAGATATTGGAAAATATAAGTAACACTAAATCATTTCTTATATAGAATTACAGTTGAATGAAATGCTTAAATCAATAAAAGTGCATTTCTGTAGTTGGCTTAACTGTAAGCATATATATTGATACATGTATTGAAATATTGAATTTGACTGTAAAAGAATCTTTAGTTGAACAGAAAAAGAGCACATTTGAAGATTACATCAGCTGTTTAGGGAATTAGTTTTGCTCCGACTTCATCATCACTGGTAGAACTTTTGGCATAGTTTTTTTCCTCTTCATTCACCTTTTCTTGCTTTATTTTTGCTAAATCTATTATGATCACTCCTTGTTTCAAGCTCCTGAATCCTCACTTACTCACTTTTATTGATCTCTGAGATCTTTAATGTTCTTTTCAAGCTCTTGATTCAGATTCCTCATTTCTATATCAGGCTCTGGATGCTTCCTTGTCCCTTTCTTAAACCTGTGCATTTTGGTGGAGAATAGATACAACTACATGAAAACATTTATTAGCTTTTTCATTTTAAACTAGTTTACTTTTTATTGTACAGTTGCAAGTAAAATGTTTTACTATATTCACTAGTTAATCTAGCACATTATGTAAAAGTGTGACATGTGTGTTTGCTGAATAACTGCTTCTGTACAAACTAAAAATTGTGAAAAGGAAATTGTTTTCAGTTTCTAAATCTTTCAAATTGTATATAAAGAAAAGATTTGCTTGGTGATTATCAAAACCTAACCGCTGTTCTTGCAGACCTGAACAAGAGATATTACCAACTGGGTGTAGAATTATTTTGCATGTGGAGCAATTTAGATCCTAAACACAGGTAAATTCATACTAATACAGAAGCAAGTTATTGAAATATTCACAAATGAAGAAAACACAAATCAACAACAAATGTTTGAACAAAGATACCACAAGTTCTGGTTACAATAACAGATCCCTATTTTAGATCTTGCATTTTGGGTTATTGGATAGAACTTGCTGACTGTTTTCCTGACTCCCTATTTGGTAGGACGTGTAATTATAAAACTTAAAAAACTATAAAACAAGAACAAAAAAAAAAAGACTAGAAATATTTTTTGTCTATAATAGAGGTTGCTAATCATAAACATTGAGCTATACCTAAAAAAAAAGGTGTACAAAGGTGCCATGTAGCCTACACAATAACCCTATAATTTTTCCAACGTATGTTAGGTACCCATGTATATTTGAGTGTTTAACCCGGGACAATAAACTTTGGAAGTCAAGCGCCTTACAACTCACCCACCACGCCAATATGTGCCTATAAGAATATAATAATATATCAATTTTTTTTTTTTTTTTTGTGTATGTTAGTTGTATAACCCAAAGTCTGATAATTGACAAGGCTAGGCATTGTTCCTCTAGTTTTTAAACAATGTTCAACCATTTTTTCAAATTTTTAATCATAGCTATGGCATTTACAGAGCTGATTTTTTCTAGGTGGCATCTTTCAGCAGAGATATGCAAAGAAGAGTTAATATATTATTTGAAATCAATTGGATCATTTAACAACCTTGGTCACGGTTAATGTTTCATAGAAAAATCTAACATATACAAGAATGTATCATATTTCATCACCTAGACATAACGCCCATATAAACAAACACATCAATGTAAAGTTTAATGTTGACAAATAATTTGCAAAAAATCAGCTTGCAAAATATATAAATACAAAAAACACACATAATCAATAGTAATACCAAAAGGGGGCAATACTTACTTTGTTAAGAGTACAAATGCTCTGGAGAAATTTTTAAAATGTGTTAATAAGATAAATATATATCACACATTTTAGTGTTTTTTAACTCTGTATCATTGAATTACTTGGAATTTTTTTTTTTTAATTTTAAGGACTTGATAACCCAGGCATGCTACCCTGCGTCATAGTGGGCGCCCAGGTGGAAACGATCGTAGGAGGAAATGACAAGACTTCTATGGGGGTGCGAGAGCATCCTCATTGCACTGTGCGGAGTTGTAATAAAGTTCATCCTTGTCACAATCCAGGCGTTTTTCCACAAGTGCCGTTATATACATGGTGTATGATGCAAGGTTTTACCTGGTATAGAAAAGGAAAATGGCGAGGGTCCCAGTGTACGCTGCCTCTGGCAAATTATAAAAATAGTAAGTGTTAAATACAAACTTTCATTCTTATTTTATTTTGTGATCTAATTTTATATAAATATTTTTAATTATACATATTCTTTGTTTTACATTATAATCTTTTAAACTACTTGCAAATAGAAAATGAAGATCTAGTAGTAAAATATGTGAATTAGGCTACTGCTAATTGTTAATGTTGAGAGCTACTAAAAAAAATTTACTCTCATGAATCTAGTACTTTTGCAAATGACATAATGTAGATATTCTTTCAAAATCATTCATTGTGAAACTTAACAAATATGTGTTGTTATTTGATTGAGTGACAATAATAATAAAAGATTAACTACGAAATAAAAACATATTATTGGTTGCTAGCAATCATTGTTTCTTACGAGCTCACAAAGAATTAAAGCACATTAATCTACTGCATAACTAACACTTTTTAAATTTTGGATACTCCATACTTTGAAGCAGGAAATATAGAAAAAATTTAAACATTGATCATGATACTAAAGTAAACTTGCATTGTCTAGACTTAAACAAAAGATACCCGGTACACAATTTTTTAATATTGTCAGTTTGCTTAACTTACATTAGAATAAGACTGACTAGTACAAATAGACCAATGAAGACACCCATGATAATCTTGTCTGATTGGTCTGCATCTGTGCAAGGAAAAAATAATTTTGGGTTATAATTGTGTCACAATGATAAATATTTTCAGTTCAAATAAATAATCAATATCAAGGGCTTTACTACATCTTTAAAGTGTTTTTTTTTGTGTGTAAAATTAGTTCATAACATAAATTTAAAAATTTGAATTTGCATCATCTGCAACTGGTTTGTATTATTGGCTACAGCTTGATAGACAAAGAAATATAATCATAATGTAACTTTAAACATGACTTAAACATATTATCGATATGTTGCATACATTGTAAGTGTTGCCTCTGGATTATAACATGAAATCAGAGGAGCATGGGTTTGAATCACTAAAAATATGTTGGCTTCTCTCTTAGTCAGCTTGGTGGTCTGGGGGAGCGTTGGAAGCTTACCCACAAGCGGAGTCTATGGCACAGATCTTGTAGGTTGAGGGGGGGGGGAACAAGCGTTTTCCTGCATTTCAGAGCTTCAGAGACTCATTCTCTGATCAGCTTACATCTATAATAAATCGTTTAAGATACACCAAAAAAAGTCAGATTATGAGCAGACATGTCATTTAATGAACATAAATAATCAAGAATAATAGTAATATCCAGCCAAATGCCGCTTGCCAAACAAGTAATTATAACTGAACTTATTCATGTATGAACACTATCACTAAGACACGTTAAGTCTCAATATATAATTTCTCATTTACGTCTTCTGACTACCAATCTCTAAAAGTAACTGCTAGAATAATTGAGTTAATAAAGGGAAAAACGAACACTATCAAAACCAGCACTTGTATACTGTTCACATTCATACCTGGGGATTCAAACAAAATGGATATTACTCTTTTATTTTCACATATCAATGAAGAAGTAACATCCTCATTCTCGCCATACCTGCCTCTGACATTGAGCATTAAATTTGAAATGAGCTTGATATTCCAAAATACATTCTTGTGTTTATAAACACGTCTTATATCGGACCTGCATTTATTACACTAAGGGCAACAAGAAAGAACTTAACTCCGTCCTTAGCAAAAAGGTAATAGATTTTAAAATGTTTGGAATTACTTATTGAATCGATCTTGTTGCTAAGATCTTTGGTTTAATTAACCTCTTTAAAAAAATCTTTTGAATCAATGCTATAATAAACATCTTTCACTATAATAAAATGTCACATAATTTAATATTTTAATTTCTTCAACTTAAAGGGAAATATAGCAGATTATTTTTGGTCTTAAAATACAAACACCACTTTATCAAAGAGTAACATTTTTAAACAATAACACCGAATATCATTTAAAGCTGTTGAAGAGTTGAACGTTTCAGGGGCTCTCATTCTTTCCCAACCCATGCAATAAAAAAATGCTCTCAAACTGTTCTAAGCCCCTCGAGAGAGAGTCTTTTTTTTTCACTACAATATTGGCTTAGCCTTTTAATCCTACGACCGTTTCCACCTGACCGTCAAGCTGAGGCTGGATAGTGTATTAGGGTACAAATAACAAATATAAACCTAAATCCATATACTAAATGTGCATAATTATATTTGGATATCTAGATGTAGTAAATTATTTTTAAAAAAAAACTTCGCTTTTGCAAAAAAAAGTTTTTTCCAATTGGATGTCACCTCCATGTGTGTGTCACCTGGTGCAGATCGCACCCCCCTCCAATGAAGCCACTGCTTAGAACCTGTACACTATTATAAAGCAGTACTTGAAAGTTTTTTTCTTTTCAATGATACCTATCATATCTTTATTAAAATATGAATTAAAAAAGGGGGAGGGGGAAGCCAGCTCTTGGCTTTGTATCTTTATGATGGTGGGTATAAATTTTAAAAGAAACATATTATCAATGATGCCACAATAACCCTATTGTCTCAGACAATGGAAAATTGCAAAATGTGGTGTCTTTTGAGGTAATGAAACATGGGTTTGTAAATATTCACTGATTACAGGCAAACAGATTAATGTTGACTTAGTTTTAAAAAACTTAAACGGCAAAAACAGTAGCTATAACTGCCTGAAATATATATTTAAAAACAAAACAATGAAAAATAAATGCTACTGTTTAAGAAAAACAGTTACTAGCTCACTCTTTTTTGTTGTAACCTATTAATTTGTTGTTTTTTTTTGAGCCAACAGATAAGTTTTCTTTCTAGACATTGGTGACAAATGGCAAGATTATGTTATGCTTTATGCTTATGTATTTCTGTGACTGAAAATTAATGAAGATATCATGTGGCCATGACAAAGACAAACCACATTTCTTTCCTCAACTAATATCAGATTGGGTAGACTCCTAAAAATTTGGAACTTTCAATTTTTTACCGGAATTTTAATCTGAACATGGGAGCTATCAGTTCAGATGTTAAATGTTTATCCCAAATAAAATTTAATAATATAATCAAAGCATTTTAGATGAAAAGAAATAAGAAAATAATTATAATCGTTACTTTTATAACGAAATTTATCTTTAAATTTGTGCATTACACCAAATAAAACATTATAACTATAGAAAACCAAAATATACATTTACACCAGACTCACTCAAAATTTACATTTGAAATGTTTATATCAAAAAGTTTAATTTTATTTATTGGCGTGATTGCCAGGGGAACAAACACGTTTTTTTTACTGTCTGTTTGTCTTTGCTATCAGTGTCTTGTATCTCTTTTGTAATAATAAAATCACAAAATCTTGACCAGAGGCTTATTTTATATTTCTAAAATCTTTTTAGCTTTCGTATCAATGTTTTTTTCTAAAACAGCTGCCCAAATGTTTTTGTTTTTGCCAATGACCTTACCAGCAGGATTCAGGATTTTATGAAGGATATTTTTAATGTTCAGATTGCCATACCAGGCAGTGATACTGAAACTAAAAATATTTCATATGTGTGATAAAACATCTCGAAGGCCTTATCGCTAACATCAAATGAGGACATTTTTCTAAGTAATCTTAATTTTTCTGCCCTTTTTTTGCTTCTTCTTCTTCTTCGTTCTCATTATTATGTTGGAGTGTTCAGATGAGTAGACCAATACATGAGATGAAATGCGCAGTGGTTTCCAGATCAGGGAGCTCTCCATATAGATTCCTTTCTAGTGGGGTGATTTGGGGCCAATGTCTTATCCAGGCCTCTTGGTATAGAGAGCAGTTTTGGAGGACATGGTCTGTATTCTCTGGTGATTCTCCACATGGGCAGATTTCACTGGTTCCAATTTTGAGCTTCCGGTACATGTGTTGTCGCATTCTGTTGTGTCCGGTCCTGAGTTGAAAGATTAGACGTTGGTCTTGTCGGGATAGCTTATAGTAAGTGTCATCTTTCTTGTGATTTGGATGAGAGCTCGTCCATTTCTCATTTATTTTAATTACTTTCTTTCTTATTTCTTTTTTTGCTGATATAATAAGTATTTGCAGAAAAAAATAATTTATTGTCTAAGATGGTACTATGGTATTTAAAAGTTTGCACTATTTTAATGCTGTCTCAAGCTACAGAACAAATATCATATTCCTTTTTTACCTACAAAACTCAATTATCATTTTATTTTTTTTACATTTACTTTAAAAAAAATATTATTACAGTATTTTTCAATGTGCTCTATTTCTCTGAAATACTCATTTACGTCTTGGCTCTCTGAGAGCAGGGGCAAGTAGAGCCACATCATTAGCGAATTTTGTGAAGGAGTAAAAAGGACTATCGATTGAAAATCATAAGTGTACAAAATTAATTACAATGTCGATGACTCGCCCCATGGGGCATGTCTGTTTTAACTATACATGTATTTGATATTACATTGTTTACCCTAACCCTCTGTGGTCTCTGAGTCTAAAATGAAATTGTGTGTGTATGTTTGTTTATTTTATTAGTAGTGAGTGGTGAACTGTTTTAGCATATGGTTTTCAAGGGGGGACAATAAGGTTTCCTGTGGTCAGTCTAGTCAGTTGGAGAGCTGAGCTGGTCTGAATAGGGTGTTGGTGATTGTTGTCAGTTGTATTGCCTAGATTAAGGAGATATTATTTCTGCTATGTGTGTATATTAAATATTTAGGGTAATGTTATGTTGTGTCATGATACCCTCAAGTAATCTATTATTGAATCTAGTCTAGGCACCCTAGAATATTTAATTAGGGCACATTTAAATACTTTTACTTTTGATGATAATGTATTCTATATTATGTATAACGAGTTGAAATGCTGTAAATAAATACTAAGTTCTACTCTATTGTTGTGTGTACTTTTATTATACTTGTACGCCTTTAAGGATCTACATTTGAGAATCATACCCTTAGTACATTCAGCCAGTTGTCTATAGTAAGGACTAATCCTAAGCCCTTTACACTAATCTTCAATACTTTCATTTTTTTCAATAAGTAAATGAAGTTGTATGGTATTAAAAGAGGGGACTCAACAAAATAGTGCGGACCAAAAATGCAGAGTAAATAGCGCCGACAAAATAGTCTGATATTTCCCGACAAAGTAGCCCAAGACAAAATAGCGTGGACTTGAATATGATGTGTATAAAAGTACTGGATTTTAGTATATGAAGGTCCTGGACTGCATTTTTCTTCAATATTAATAGATCTAAGTATGTCATATTGGCAGAGACAGAGAGTACTTTAAAATTTTATCTCGTTCTCTTTTTTCACCAATGTTTAAATGTATAACTCGATAAAAATGTTATTGAAATGTGAACCCGTTCAAGGTTTAGGTATATGATGATATGTGTGTTACACATATGGGTTATAGTTTAGATAGATTGTCTGCGGCATCTCTCTTTGATCAAACCAGGGTGTCTCTTGTCGCAACATTAGCAAAAGTGTGTCAGGATTAGTTTAGCTGGCGATAGCATTATGGGATGTTGAGGATTGAATACAGGACAATCTACCTGTTACGTCTTCATATTAGATGAAACTCTTTAGACAGGGAAAACGACAAATCACCGTTTATAAATACTTTAATCTTTATTAACACTGAAAACACTTTCTTGTTCATATTCCTCCATTTTGGTTTCTTCCTATTTTCAACACGCATTCGCACCATTTCACATTTACACTAAGATGCGCACGTTTTCACATTTACACTAAGATGCGCACGTAACACTACCACAAACAAACAATTCAGTGGAGGGGTGGCATCATGCATTTCAGCTGTCTATTGACGGTCATTACCCAAATGTCTACAAGCTAATCAATCACTTCCTTGGAGAACACTGAGAACAAGATTCGAGGTAAAATGCTAGAGATGAAGTAAAGCTGCAAGCAAGACAAAGTACCTCCAACTTAACAGACGTCTTGCAGCTCTATTGCCAAAGTACAGAAACAGCCACTGATGGAGTTTCAACGTGACATTACATACAATTCAACTTTGTGAAAGTTTGTGTGTGTAAATCTGATAAGTATGGAAGTATCTTTGCATGTTTTTGAAGTGCACTTTTGGAATGTAAATAAATGCTATATTTTAAACTTATCCATTTTAGTTATTATAATTCTTGCATAATGTCTGCATATTTATATTTTAAGATATCTAAAGTGTTTTCTGTAAAATGATTGAAAAATAATGATAACATTAAAATAAAAATATCGGCATTATTAATATTTCAAGGTATTTAAAGTATTTCTAGCTAAATGACTGAAAATATGTTTTCCACGCTAATTTATCTGTGCTTATTTGTTTGCACTATTTTGTTTTCCTATTTTGTCGGGAACTATTAAAATTAATAAAGTGTTAGGTAAGTTTAGATGTTTAAAGACACAAGTTAAAATATTTAGGATGACATCCTCTACACTACAAAGATCATTCGGAAGGAACATTTTAACCAGTTTTTCTAAACATTTAGACACAATGGATATAAGTGAAACAGGTCTAAAGTCATTTATTTACTTTTGTTTGGAAACTTTTGGCACAGGACAACTATGGACGACTTCCACACAGATGGTATCTTGTGGTTGAGCAATGGAGTGGAAAAAATCTCAAGAACAGGTTCAGTTAATCTTTTTTTTATGATTGGCCCTTTTGTCCCATCAGGCCCAATAGCTTTCATGGGGTTGACATTTTGCACACTTGCCCTTAAGTCACTGCAAATTCTAAGCAGTTGTTAACGTTGACATCTTTAAGTGTTAAAACTGTATAATGTTAGTGTCGATACGACACAATCTAGTTTCATTAATACTATAAACTATTAGACAATTAGCATATTTTAAAATATAATACAGCTTTCCAATAATGTTCTGTTAGATACCCTACACAGATCAATCTGTAATATATTTTTAAGGACCAAATAAAGAAAATACACTTTTTGTTTATACAACATAAGCCTAAATTATGTTACCATCACTGTCTAACAAGACTTTTTAAGGTAAATGAAAGGCAACCTTAATGTTCTGCCTTTGAGGGTTGCCTATGTAGCCTACCCCAAAAAATTTATCCTATAAGTTAATTTTATTTGCAACGTTTCAAATGTGATGTGGAAATGGAAACCATCTTTAAAAGTTGGTCTTAAAAAATTGAAAAGTATTAGCTGGTAAGAAATTCATTTTTTTTTTACCTTTTGGTGTTGTTTTTGTAGAACATTCTGAAATGTTAGGCGAAGTTTGCTTCAGGTCATCTTCTAGAAATATTTTTTTTTAAGTAAATTAGTTTTTAAATGTAATGGTAGAGTCCCAAAAGCTCATTTTATTATGGATCAGATGGTGCCAGTGTTAGTGAAAATACCAGAAATTGGAAATAGGGTTAAAAAAAACTACAGAAAATACAGTGACGTAATTGTATGTTTCATACTGTCATTTACTAGAAAATATGATATGGATTACTAGCCCAAAACCTTTAAATAAAGATTTAAAGTAAACTTTGAAATACAGTAACCTTTAGAGTGCACAATAATACAATAAGACTGACCTTAGAAAAATATCATATGGGTGCACGAAGCTGTCTACAATGAAAATTAAAAAAAAAAAATTATAATATCTTGTTGTATTCTGCGTATCCCTTTGCATTTTGCTATTTTTTCACGTAGGCAATGAAGGAACATTAAGATCATAACTGACACATATTGTGTCTCAGAATATATAATGTGGGCTTCAAAACCTTTTGACTTTATAGTCAATCAGTTCATTTTTTTCTTGTATTTTATTCATTAACTGTAAACAAAGCAATATTTTTGGCATCGGACATATTATCCTGCTTGCTGAGATTTAAGGTGTTGCCAAGTTTTCCTAACAGCTGGGTTATTATGCGCTGAGGTTTCAGGACTCTACTGCATTTCGAAAAATTGTTATAGACTTTTATACCTTTTACAAATCACATGCATTAAATATACTTACCAAACACAAGTAAATTACTATAATGGATTAGGAAAATGAAGAACAGAATATATAAGGAAATGAAAATGTTAACATATTAGAATTTATAAAAAAGAAAATATGATAAAGAAATAATGAGAAAAAAGTGAGTGTTCTCCCATGCTTCTATACATTCGCTTAGATAGGACAATATAAATCATGCTGACAAACCAAAATATGTAACGAAACATGTCAGGGAAAGATAGATACAATGACTTCTAAAATTTTTTAAAATAAATACTGACTTCTAGAAAAATTATTTTAAAAGAAAAGTGCAACTTGAGGATCAATAGGTCTATTTTGTGTTTTATGTAGTTATTTACAATGATTTGTACATAATTTTATTGATACTGCATTAGTCATTCTGATTAAGAATTATTTTCAGTTTAAATATTTAATGTTCTGCCTTTGAGGGTTGCCTATGTAGCCTACCCCAAAAAGTTTATCCTATAAGTTAATTTTATTTGCAACGTTTCAAATGTGATGTGGAAATGGAAACCATCTTTAAAAGTTGGTCTTAAAAAATTGAAAAGTATTAGCTGGTAAGAAATTCATTTTTTTTTTACCTTTTGGTGTTGTTTTTGTAGAACATTCTGAAATGTTAGGCGAAGTTTGTTTCGGGTCATCTTCTAGAAATATTTTTTTTAAAGTAAATTAGTTTTTAAATGTAATGGTAGAGTCCCGGAAGCTCATTTTATTATGGATCAGAGGGTGCCAGTGTTTGTGAAAATACCAGAAATTGGAAATAGGGTTAAAAAAAAACTACAGTAAATACAGTGACGTAATTGTATGTTTCATACTGTCATTTACTAGAAAATATGATATGGATTACTAGCCCAAAACCTTTAAATAAAGTTTTAAAGTAAACTTTGAAATACAGTAACCTTTAGAGTGCAAAATAATACAATAAGACTGACCTTATAAAAATATCATAAGGGTGCACGAAGCTGTCTACAATGAAAATTAAGAAAAAAAAAATTATAATATCTTGTTGTATTCTGTGTATCCCTTTGCATTTTGCTATTTTTTCACGTAGGCAATGAAGGAACATTAAGATCATAACTGACACATATTGTGTCTCAGAATATATAATGCGGGCTTCAAAACCTTTTGACTTTATAGTCAATCAGTTCATTTTTTTCTTGTATTTTATTCATTAACTGTAAACAAAGCAATATTTTTGGCATCGGACATATTATCCTGCTTGCTGAGATTTAAGGTGTTGCCAAGTTTTCCTAACAGCTGGGTTATTATGCGCTGAGGTTTCAGGACTCTACTGCATTTCGAAAAATTGTTATAGACTTATATACCTTTTACAAATCACATGCATTAAATATACTTACCAAACACAAGTAAATTACTATAATGGATTAGGAAAATGAAGAACAGAATATATAAGGAAATGAAAATGTTAACATATTAGAATTTATAAAAAAGAAAATATGATAAAGAAATAATGAGAAAAAAGTGAGTGTTCTCCCATGTTTCTATACACTCGCTTAGATAGGTCAATATAAATCATGCTGACAAACCAAAATCTGTAACGAAACATGTCAGGGAAAGATAGATACAATGACTTCTAAAAAATTTTTTAATAAATACTGACTTCTAAAAAAATTATTTTAAAAGAAAAGTGCAACTTGAGGATCAATAGGTCTATTTTGTGTTTTATGTAATTATTTACAATGATTTGTACATAATTTTATTGATACTGCATTAGTCATTCTGATTAAGAATTATTTTCAGTTTAAATATTTAATGTTCTGCCTTTGAGGGTTGCCTATGTAGCCTACCCCAAAAAGTTTATCCTATAAGTTAATTTTATTTGCAACGTTTCAAATGTGATGTGGAAATGGAAACCATCTTTAAAAGTTGGTCTTAAAAAATTGAAAAGTATTAGCTGGTAAGAAATTCATTTTTTTTTTACCTTTTGGTGTTGTTTTTGTAGAACATTCTGAAATGTTAGGCGAAGTTTGCTTCAGGTCATCTTCTAGAAATATTTTTTTTAAAGTAAATTAGTTTTTAAATGTAAAGGTAGAGTCCCGAAAGCTCATTTAATTATGGATCAGAGGGTGCCAGTGTTTGTGAAAATACCAGAAATTGGAAATAGGGTTAAAAAAAAACTACAGAAAATACAGTGACGTAATTGTATGTTTCATACTGTCATTTACTAGAAAATATGATATGGATTACTGGCCCAAAACCTTTAAATAAAGATTTAAAGTAAACTTTGAAATACAGTAACCTTTAGAGTGCACAATAATACAATAAGACTGACCTTAGAAAAATATCATATGGGTGCACGAAGCTGTCTACAATGAAAATTATAAAAAAAAAATTATAATATCTTGTTGTATTCTGCGTATCCCTTTGCATTTTGCTATTTTTTCACGTAGGCAATGAAGGAACATTAAGATCATAACTGACACATATTGTGTCTCAGAATATATAATGCGGGCTTCAAAACCTTTTGACTTTATAGTCAATCAGTTCATTTTTTTCTTGTATTTTATTCATTAACTGTAAACAAAGCAATATTTTTGGCATCGGACATATTATCCTGCTTGCTGAGATTTAAGGTGTTGCCAAGTTTTCCTAACAGCTGGGTTATTATGCGCTGAGGTTTCAGGACTCTACTGCATTTCGAAAAATTGTTATAGACTTTTATACCTTTTACAAATCACATGCATTAAACATACTTACCAAACACAAGTAAATTACTATAATGGATTAGGAAAATGAAGAACAGAATATATAAGGAAATGAAAATGTTAACATATTAGAATTTATAAAAAAGAAAATATGATAAAGAAATAATGAGAAAAAAGTGAGTGTTCTCCCATGTTTCTATACACTCGCTTAGATAGGTCAATATAAATCATGCTGACAAACCAAAATATGTAACGAAACATGTCAGGGAAAGATAGATACAATGACTTCTAAAATTTTTTAAAATAAATACTGACTTCTAGAAAAATTATTTTAAAAGAAAAGTGCAACTTGAGGATCAATAGGTCTATTTTGTGTTTTATGTAATTATTTACAATGATTTGTACATAATTTTATTGATACTGCATTAGTCATTCTGATTAAGAATTATTTTCAGTTTAAATATTTAGGTTACCACTCTGTGTATCCTTATCAATCCATGTAGCATTTCTGTTGGAAGTTGACAACACATAACACTTGCAAATTAGTCTACATAATATTTACGTACCATAAAGTATTTTCAAGATGTATCTTCTAATCTCCTTTTCACACATTTTTATTTTGATAGTCATTGTCTCTGGTTTTAGACTGATTGCACTGTCTGTATTCAAATCTTGATCATAATGCCAACTAAACATTTGTAATGCTTCTTCATCATTGGAAGATAATGTTAATGGTAATTTCTTATCATCATTTGAAACTCGAATTATTGTTTCATTTTTTACTTCCATGTTTTTAACTAAAAGCTGAAGACTTTCTATTTTTGGAGCTGGAATAAAAATAAAAAATAAAAAAAATAATAATCTTTATTATCAATGAGGAATATTTAAATAGTGGAACAAAACAAAACAATTTTGACTACCTTGACTAAGAAATGTAATTCATTTCATACTATAAAGATGCTAAGCCTTGTTTTAAGAAATTACACAACACTATGTAAATATATTTGTTTTTGTATGTGGTTTTAATCCCAAATAGATGGAAGATGTATCTTAAAAACTACTATTTAAATTGCATGTCTATATATAATAATAATAATAAAAATAGCAAGAAGAAGAAATGTCTGCTGTGATAATTACATTTACATGCATTCTGAACAAACTTTATCAAGCTTAAGTTAAAGCATAACAGATGGAAAATGGCTTATTACATTTAAAAAAATATATAAAGCATTAAATATTAATTAGGAAAATTTAAATGAGATATTTAAAAACAAGTTAATAGATACACACTTATACAATTTTAAATGACAATATATTTAGTTTACTCTTCAAATATTATGAAATGAAATTAGTAAGAAATCAGAAGATATTTAAATTTGTCATCTTATCAATATTTTTTAAGAAATAAAACAGACAAAATTACCTTGAATAATACGCGGTGCAGTATAAATTTCAGAAAAAATTTCTTTCTCTTTTCCTTTTTTTAAACTCGCTGTGATCTCAGCCTCGCTATCGTCCAAAAGGACAACGAAATTAAATACAACTTCATTCTGTTCTCTGCAATAACACAGTCTATCTCTTTTTTCTATGCATCCATCTATCAAATCCAGTTGGCATCTCTGAAAAAGCATGGTGGAGTTTAATTTGTATATTTTGTTTCAATTAAAACAAAAATAGTATTAGTATTATTTAACTTAAGAAAAGATTTTGAGTTTTCTTTATGATTGTAACAATCGGTTTATGGTTGTTTGACAAGAATTAGTTACACATATATTCTTTTTAATGTTTGCGTGTGTAGGCTAACTGTTAATTTATTTTCTTTAAACTTTTTTCTTCATAAAATGCTCAATGTATCTTTGCTCTTATAAATTATTAATACTCAACTAATGAGACATACATCTTTTCAACTAATTGTTTAAAAGAAATTATTAGAATAAAGCCTAATTTTTTGGTTTGCTACCAGTTGCATTCTTTTGTTTTCTACAAATAATCCTATGTTGCATCATATTCCCTATTTCAATGGCTGCTTTTAGTATTTTTAGTGTTTTAGAATTCAAATGAAGCTTGCCATACTCTCCTACATTTTTTTAACAAGGGTGCACACATGCAAATCTTAATGTAGACCAGGAATATGTAACTGGGATTTGATACACTAGATTGAAATAGAGCCATGAGATTTATAGCAATTGGATATTCATATTACATTTGAGTACCATAACTATAAAAATAAGTGAATTTAGAGACAGTTCAGGACAGTAGACTAAAAAGTAAAGTAGCAATAATACATAAAACACTGAAACATAATTTAACAATATTACAAAGATAGTTTGTGTTATCCCTATTGGATCCGCCTATTTGCAAGGAATATTCATGGCGTGATTTTGTTTTCATTGTCAAAGGTGATAATGTTTCAAAGATTCATTTGGCATTATTAAAAAAAATGTTTTTTTTTGTAAAATCTTTAACATGTTTCAGATTTTCCTTCTTCTTCTTCTTCGTTCTCATTGTTATGTTGGAGTGTTCAGATGAGTAGACCAATACATGAGATGAAATGCGCAGTGGTTTCCAGATCAGGGAGCTCTCCATATAGTTTCCTTTCTAGTGGGGTGATTTGGGGCCAATGTCTTATACAGGCCTCTTGGTATAGAGAGCAGTTTTGGAGGACGTGGTATTCTCTGGTGATTCTCCACATGGGCAGATTTCACTGGTTCCAATTTTGAGCTTCCGGTACATGTGTTGTCGCATTCTGTTGTGTCCGGTCCTGAGTCGAAAGATTAGACGTTGGTCTTGTCGGGATAGCTTATAGTAAGCGTCATCTTTCTTGTGATTTGGATGAGAGCTCGTCCATTTCTCATTTATTTTATGTACTATTAATTTCTTCAATTCTTCTGGATAGAGTGCAGAGTTTATTAGTGTGTTAGTTCTCCCACTCTTGGCAAGTGTGTCAGCCTTCTCATTTCCTTCTAGTTCTATATGAGCTGGGATCCATTGAATTACAGTTTTTTTGCCAGTTTTCCTTCAAAGTTATAGATAATCTACTTCCTAGTAGATCCTCACGCTGGACGACGGGGAATGGATGTGATCAGGGTATGAACCCGGGACTGTTGAGACAATCAGTCCGGCTCAATAACAGCACAACCAGGCAGTCAGTGAGCTGTTCTTAAACTTGTTTATTTTCAAATCAGAAAATACTTATTTACACATGTATGTGCATATACAGCTTCTGGCACCCATAAAACTCCTGTGGAAGAACTGACTAAAACTTCTCTTTTGGGTCATAATTTGTTCGAAGGTATGTCCTCTGGAACTGAATCAGCTTCTGCACTAACTGGTGAGATGAAGGTATTAAAAACTGGTTCCAATTTATTGATGTCCTAATATTTGCTTTCAAATTTCACAATTGAAGAATCCCAAAAAAGTCCTGTGTTTTTCAACCATTCCACTAGAAATAGTTTTACTTTTCAAAAAGGAAAATGACAAAACCAGTTTTCACATGCTTGCCTGGAGAATTGGGAAAGCTTTGTTTGAAAAGATTTACATGTACCTATATTTAATTTGAAAACAATCCATTGTACTAATTCAACTCTTCAATAGAAATAATAGTAACAAAGTCAAAATCAATGTTCTTCAAGGAACATAACAAGAGATCCCATAGTCTTCTCAATACCTTGCCCACGTTAAGCCATCGGAAAATACTGTGGTGCCGAACATCGAAATGTTTTGTTTCCAAATGTTCAAGTATTTCTCAAAACTTTCAGGGGTTAAGACCCCTAACACTGATTAGTTTAAAGTTTAATCACTGAGATGATCACACACTAATATGTTTGATGTTTGTTTGCTCCCAGGGAGGCCAATAGAAGTGCTACAAAGACAGTTTTAAGAGCTCCTTCAAGAAATGCGATATCGACATTCACAGCTGAGAAGCAATAGCTCTCGATCGCTCCTCATGGCATGAAGCTGTGAGTCTTGGAGTCTCAAGATTTGAAGCAAGAAGAGTGGCCAGGGCAAAAGAGCACCGAAAAGCTGAAAGAAGAATCAGGTCTATTTGCAACTGACCAAACCTACCCATGCCAAGTATGCGGCCAGGTTTTTAAAGCAAGGATGGAATTTACAGTCATCTTTGAGTCCATAGGAAATGAGAAATGTGCTCATCTTTGATTACGAAGGAGGAGCTATATATAATATGTTTAATATTCAATACAGCTAAGCAGAAAATGTCCCATTTAGTATTTAGTGTTCTTTCATTATTTAAAAAAAAATTTTTTTTCAGTGAAGTAGGGGCTCATTTGTTGTTACACTTGCCATTGTGTTCCAACCCAACACTTTCTGATGAGAATCAGAAGTTTTAATAATTTATAAAGCTATAAAAAAAAAAATAATTTGTTTTTAATATATTTGCATTTTTTATATGTATAATCTGAGGGCACATCTGATTTCTGTAGGTGTCCGCGGGCCGCAAAAAATACTCAAATATTTTGTTAAGATTTGTTAATAGAATGATGTAGTATAATATGTAACTGCACAGTGTCACGAATTCAGGTGTAACAACCAGACATTGTCCATGATCATGCAAAATAAAAAACATTTGGCTTAATTCTATAATTAAAGAAAAAGGGCATTAGTTATCTTCAGGCATAGCCATCAATCAGAGAATCACACAATTTTTAAATACATATAAAGCTACTCAAGGAGTCAGGTCAAAGCACTAGCGGAAGCAGAACTTTTGTCCAAACCCTAACCCTAAGGCCCAGTAAACCCTAACCCTAAAGCCCAGTAAACCCTACCCCTCTATGTATGAACGCATATATATATATTTATATATATATATATATATATATATATATATATATGGTCATATTACAACTAGAGCAATGTTTCTCCAACTTCGGCAAAAACTAAAATTCATGTTGGTGGCCCTTCCTTTTTCAGCTAGAAGGTCTGGGGAGCGCTGTAAGCTTCCCCAGAGGGGTCTGGGGCGGAGCATGGGGTGAATAATGACATGATTATTTCCTACACAAAGAGCCAATGTTCTTAGAAAGGCCAAGGTGATCAGCCGAGATAGATAAATGCACAAATATATACATATGATAGTGCTTAAGACTGTTTTATTTTCAAGATTGAGTCAAAGGTGAAGTGACATTTGTGGAAATATAGAAACATCAAAATGTGAAAGACTTCAGTTTGGCAATAAATAAATTTGTACACATTAAATAATTATATTTCTTACTCATGGTTTTAAAGTAATACACATAAATGAACATAATTAAAATGAAATAAAGCCAAAAAAGTCCAGCAATGAAAATAAATCTTACATGCTCCAAGGAAATAGTACAAGAAATAAAAGGATGTAAACTGTGTCCACATATTAAAGATCCAGGAGATAGGGGAAATGCCGCCAGAGGCTCAGCGGTTCGACTTTTATGCAATCTTAATTTAGACATGCTAAAAAGCTTGACATATTGCACTATAAATTTAAATAAACATTGGCGAGGTCTATGACACAGCCAGAGAAAAGGTAAGTAACTCTGTCTGTGATAAGCCGTAGACGAAGGTGTTAAAGAGATTTTAATGAATCTTGGGTAACAATTAGCCAATACGTCAAAAGGTCAAGTAGTCAATCTGATACGGTGTAGGTTGGTGAATGAAGGAGATGTGGGTATAATATTCTACAGACACATATTTTTTTATGCTATGGCGAATCTATAATAAATATTAGTGCATTATTTATAATTATCAATTATTTTTGTACAGTGGACGAGTCATCACAGTGTCATTATTCACACTATTGACTAAGGTAATTATTATTAATATGATGTTTCAGAATAAACTCCCCCTCCTCTAAAAATTGTGTCAAAAGTCAAACATTTATTATGTGAAGTTATGGCCCAAATCTAATAAGCTAGACTGTTTAACTACATAAGAAAGTTTTCAATGCCAATGGGGTTAATATACATTAATATTAAGGTATAAAAGAAATATACATACTTGAACATATGTACTATAACCTTTTCTCTTCAAAAAAAAGCGGACTTTGTAATCTGTCAGATCTGTTAAATTATTTATTTTAGCGTAACATGTAATATTGTCCATCTTATCAACAAGTACATGTCCACACTGAGGTTTACTTTCACATCCTATTAATGTCATAGGTAAAGATGCTGAAGATAAAAAAAAAAAAGGTTTTCATAATTATTTTACAAGTACCGTATTTTTCGCCGTATAAGACGCACTTTTTCTTCTCCAAAACTGGGGGGAAAAGTTGGTGCGTCTTATACGGCAAATACACATTTTACATGCATTAAAACTGCCCCCAACTTTGTGTGGCGCTTACTCGCAGTCCTTTCCTTATGCAGTGTGTGCTGCGGGCTGGATTTGGGGCACGTACTGCGGGCTGTTGTGACTTCTGTGACCCTCCATGCACGGCCAGGCTGTGTGTGTTCGGGCTTCCCTCTCCCTCCTATAGCGCGCCATGCCCCCCTCCCGACAGTCTAACCATGTGCTGCACGGGCATCATGCTGAGCTTACTGCCGGTACACAACGCCCTCCCTACGTCATAATGTGCCGTCTGGGTAGATCACAGACAACGTGTATGGTGTATGTGAGAAAGTGATCAGGCGGACCAACTAGTACAGTATTTGGTTCAGAATCTTTTTTTCTTCTAGATTTTCTTCCTTTAAAATTGGGTGCGTCTTATATGCCGGAGCGTCTTATACGGCAAAACATACGGTATACTGAAATAAAAATTTAAAAAAATGTTCCTTTCATTTCTAAAAATAAAAACTGTCAAAGAATGCCCAAGGTTATTTTTATTCACTGAAAAATATAAATACTCTAGACTAATCACCCTTAATGAAAATGTAAAAACTTAGTTTTTAAAATGACTTTCTTTGTTATACTATAATAGAATAGAACATGATTAGTATTTTTGTTTTATTAATACACGATATGAATACTTTAATAAAGCATTTTTCATAGAACTTAAACAGTATTTTTATTTTTTAAAAAGATGTTAAAAATTATAGCAAAATATAATATGGTTATCACATTTATAACTTTTTTTTGAAATTTTGAAACAATAAACACTGCTGTTAATGGGTTTTTAGAGTGTTATGTATTGTCTCCACAATCACATGACATGCATGGATTTAGAGGAGCCTTAAAATATATTTGGACTCAATACTTCAAATAATTTTTTTTAGTTTAATGCTTTTAAAATCTGCTCAAAACAATGAGTATTTAAAAATACATTTCTCTTGTACAATAATAACTTGACTGATAATATAATATAGTTGACATAAAACGAAGTTTGATGTACTGCGGTCCAGCTAATATATGTTCATTAAGCTAATATATATATGTTCATTATGGAGCGCAAAATCTTTGGTGAAAGCATCCAAGAAACCTTAGTTTCTTTCTGTATAGAAGTCATGATTAAGATCCGTGTAAAAGGGTTGAGAGAGCCACTGCTTAGTACACTGATTTTTTGTAGGCAGGCGGAGCAATTTTTTCTGACACTCTTTTGTGCTTGGAGGCGCTCTAATGGCCCTGGCCATTCAGTTGTTAACTTTCCTTAAAAGTGAGGCGTCATTTAATACTAAGCTTTCCAGATATGTGAAGTGTTCTGCCACGTTATTGGGTGTCCATTTACAGTGATCGTGGGGTTGAGTAAATTTTAATGGGTTACTTATGTATTCCTGAGGTTTATAGTTAAACCAAAAGAAGCGGCAGCATACACTATTTTGAAGATCATGTTCAGTGTTAGAAAGTAGGGCGCAATTATTGGCATAGATGAGATATGTTTGTTTTGGTTTGGGATAGTAGACATCTAAGATTGAAAACACTATCTGAACAAAACCTGACGTAGATGCTATCATGCAGTCATTGCCTCATTCGACCCAATATTAAGGCAAAATATATATCAGAGTAGGGTATATTTATACACAAGCAGTCTACTCCGACTGAGCTAAATTACTGAGATTTTCTAAGGGAAAAACCTTTACTATACTCGGTACTTAGTTTTATTTTATATTATATAAATTTTATGTAAGTTAAGAACTTAGTTCACAGTACTATAAACTAAAGAGCACATGTGAAATTAATTATTTTACATGCTTATTATTACTCATAATAATTCCTATTGTGCCTCATATCCAAATTGAAAAAGACTTATGGTTCCTTGGATGAATATTGAGTTGATTAATCGCATTAATCCTTAATCTTTGTAACTCGATCACTACTTTTTTTTTTCTCCATATCGTTAACGTTAGTGTACCATGCTCATTCCCCATTTCACTATAACTGATTTCATATTGAAATAATCCTATTCAATGGATGAATCACGATTAGAATCATTCTAGATTGTATGATAACACATTTATTGTGGTTATTCCCATTGCTACAATCACAATGACTATACAGATGTCTAATAGCTAACCAACCAGCAGTCATTTCATTTTCTGCTAGCAATAAGTGATAAAAAACATTTTTTCCTGTAGACTGTAATTTAATAAATCACTTTAATTTTCAAATTTAATCTACTAGCCTGTTCTGTTATTAGTCACAATTAGTGTTATTTGCATTTTGATTTTTTAAACCTAATAATTTAATTTATTGTTATTATTAAATACAAGTTAAAATGACATAAATGAAGATGGATAAATACCTTCCGCAGCAATTAGATCTACTAACGCCAACACATACAGGGTTTTGATCAAATAAGACATTGATATATATAGAAATCACTTTAAAAAGTAATGCAATTAGTTGAATGAGTTATCTGAGCCGTCTGAGGAATATAATTATTTAGCTAGGCGAAAAAACCAGTAAGTATAAAAGTAAAAAATGACCGATAAACTTGATATTGTGTTTTTGACTTTTTTTCACATAGGCCTCACTTGCAAAAAGGAGGTTATATAACCTCCTTGCTTGCAATTTATTACACTTTTGAATGAAATGTGAGAAGTTTTAAACTTTTATTATCGATTACTTTAGACAATGGCCAATAAAAAGCTTAATTACGTGTTTTTTTTAAAGTTATTTGTCATTTTTACATTTATTATAAAAAATACTCATATTTTGTTTTTAGCAATACAGGGTCCAGGAAAATGATAAAACATTCATTTTTTTTTTCACGGTAGAAATCATGCCTGGCTATAATTCTACTAAGTTTTATCGCGATATCTCCGTCGCATCGCTCAAAAACTTGAAAATACGGTTATTATTGTGGGCTATGGGATTTTTACAGTTTTTGTGAATTTTGATAAGGAAATTTTGTCATCAACTTATGACCACTTGAGGTAATGTAAGGCCTATTATTCTGGATATATTCAAATAGTTTTTGTGTATTAATCGTCGTCGCATTAGTTTTAAAGCGCATTTGAAAAATAATTGTTTTAGACGATTTTGATCCCACTTTTTAAATATTTTGTTATTTTCTGCCATCACAACGCCGCCATTTTGTCCCCGCCTCTCTGACATTTCTTGTAGATCTAGACCCGATAATTTGTTTATTTCATTAATATTTACATTTTAAACAAGTTAAGTTCATAAATATAAATGAAATCAGATTTGTGAGCTAGAAATCCAATATGAAAACTAAATCTACTATTAAATTTCTTATTTAATAAGTAGATTTATCCTCTACGAAACTCAATTCCAGCTTTTTAACTTTTTGAGCGGGGGGTGTGTCTCGCTGGCTTAGCAAGCGAGACGCTCTCATCTTACTTGTTCCATGTCAACCAATGTTAAGACAAAACGACACAAAAAAAAAATCATAACTTTCTAACTATTAAACATACAGTCATAATTACAACACCATTGGAAAGTTCTTCAAAGTATTTTAATGATGTACTAACGAAAAATTGTTTTTTCAAAGATTAATTTTTTATTTCACCTCCCTATATTATTAAATACATAAAGCAACAATATTAGCATATCTTGGTAATCAAATATAATGAGATCTCTGTTAAGCAGCTGTAGTAGAGGTATATCTATATCTCTAGAAAAAATGGCTATAGTAAAACTGCCTTATTCAACACAGTATTAGATCAACTTAATAAATTAGGCGTCTCAGGCCGGGACCATACGGATTTGTTTCTAACTTTTGTTTTTGATAAAAAGCGAAAGTTCGGAAATTAATTAATTTGAATTCGACTTATTAAGTTTTAATTTGAACGATCAAAACGTGAATGTGAGAGGGAAAAAAAAAGTCCGATAACGAGCCGGCAATCATTCGGACTGGCGTTTGCCGGCAAGCTTTTTTTTTTTCTTCGATTTTGCCGGCTATAGCAAGCGATCTTGCATCCATGCCGGTAAGCAAAACTGCATTGATTTTTTACAATTGAGTTTTTATAGCTTCGATCTGGTTAGCCATGGTTATACCTAGAAAAAAAAAGAAACATATCTATAAACTCGTCATCCATTGGTCTATAAAATTAACTATGTTGCCAAGTTTCATTGCGCATAGTTAAAATAAAATTTGATGTAGACGGGTATGGTAGCTATTCCAAACTATATACTGCAAAAAAAATATATTTTCTGACTATAATATTGAACGCCATGTAAGCCATATCAAACATTATGTATTAAAAACACAGCTTTAATATATTATTGCATTGTTTAATGCTTCATTGTTGTTTTTGTAAACCATGATTTAATATAGCCTACTATTCAAACAATCCCTTAAAAAAAAAGATGTGTTTTGCTACATTTAAATGGATAAAGCCGAACAATGCGTCAATCTTTTTTTTTTAAATTATTGATCATTAATTGATTCTTCTAATTTGTTGATTGTTTGATTTTATTAACGTTATACTTTAGACGTTAATGTCCGAATAACACAGCCTAAGATCTTTTTCAAGATAACATTTAATTTATCTAGGTAATTTGCACATTAATAAGGTAACTTGAGAGAAAAAACAATTTTCTGAAGAAAAATAACTAGACTCTAATTAACCTGATCTGTATAAATACTGATTATTGTAGGCCTATTTCAGCGGTGACAAGTGTAGGCCTATATGATCAATTTGTTTTCATTTTAACGAGTTCTTAGAAGGTTATGTACTTAAATCTTTTATGATACTAATATGATCACCTCTATGAGAGTCTATGGGCTATAGATTTAGAATCTAGATCTAAATGCAATTTTATCAACATCATCATGATCATGCCAGCATAGGAAACATTATATTATGATTATATTGATGTATTTAGGAATCTATCTACATCGATGTAGATCTTCTTTGAAAGTTGAAATATTTGTAGATCTATATTATTCTAGGCCTATATGCGATCTAGGTTTACTTATTACATACCTACACTTTTCAATTCTTATTAAATCTTTGTTTGTTTGAAATAATATGCAAAAAACAACGGCCTAGCTATTTCGAATTTCCTTAAGATCCTATTTATATTTATAGAAGTTTTTCGCTGGATATTGTCTATTTCAAGCTTATCATGATTTTCCAATTATTTAAATTATTAAAATAAGATAGATCTAGACCTTGTCTAGAAACAGTAGACCTACATATATTATATGAATATGTGCTCTCACAGACATTTAAATTTTTCAATTTTTATTAAAGATTTTATAGACTATGTGGCATCTGTATGAAGCAGGCTTTATGGTCTTCTTTGTTGATCTAAGCAGACAAAAAGGAAGAATTAAGCAATGCAATTGAAAAACTGTCATGGAATCCACATATTGATGAAACTATTTTAAAAATCCAACAAAGCATTAGGGTTTATTAAAAGAAATTTCTATAAATCAAACAAGAACATAAAACTAAAATGTTATTTAACCTTGGTTATGCCAATAAAAGAATATGCATCCACCGTTTGGGACCCCTCAACTCAAGAAAACATTAAGAAACTTGAAAAAACACAAAATAGAGCAGTGAGATTCATAACAAACGAATATTCACATTTGACTAGAGTAACACCATTAGTAAAATCACTAAATTTAGAAAGCCTTCAAGACAGCAGACTCAAAAGTAAAGTAGCAATTATACATAAAACACTGAACCATAATCTTCAAATACAAAAACAAAATTTAATAAAATACTCTGAAAGACACAAAGATAAAGGGACAATACTCGTCCCATATGCTAGGACAAATTTGTACAAATACTCCTTCTTCCCTAGTGCTATTAGAGCATGGAATGGGTTGCCTTAGCTAGCCAGAAAAAAACAGTGACTTGGCAGAATTTAAGTCATTGGTTAATATGCATGACGCGTAGGACGTAATCATCTTTTTTGAAGTAACGTCTGTATTATATAAGATAAGATAAGAAAGTGGGCCAACAGATCTATTAATAGTCCAAGGCTAATATTACGGAAATGATCTCTATTACGTAGGTCGACATTTTTAAAAAGACAGTTTGCGTGGAAACACAAACTTAAAATCGATCTACGTAAATGTCCGCTCAGGCAGTTACAAAGGCAGGTTTCAATATTTTTAGAAAGAATATAAGAAACTAGGAACTACAAACTATCAACAACTACAAAAAAGAAGAGACGCGCTGGGGTCGAAAGTGTAAGCCATACTGCAATGAAGGACTAACGACTTGATATCACGGGATACGGAGATTTATTAGTGCTATTATTTGGTCACTGTTAATATTCATATGTATTCAACGAACTGATGGTTATGAAGATATATTTCAGTGGTTCCCAAACTTTTTTAGTCTAGTAGACCCCTTGCCATTTTTTCCGGTTTTCGGTAGACCCCCAGCTTCAGTTATTCGGTTTTTCATTTTTGAAATTTCATTTAAAAAAAATATTTTTTTTTAAATACTAATTTCTAACCAGTGACTCGAATAGTAAAAAAAAAATAATTTAAAGCTACATTTAAAGTTAGATCTTTTCAGATTCAGATTTAAACCAAAATAATAGTTCCTACGTATTACATACAATCAGGTGCAGACTGGCTATATGGGCAAACGGGCAAATGCCCGGTGGCCCGGTACCAAATGGGCCGTCTGGTCACGACCAAAGAAAAAAAATTCAATGCAGACAGGTTAAAAAAAAAAGTGACAGCAGCAAGACACAGAGGCCCAAACACGTTTTTTTAAAAATTATTATTAAAATTAATTTTGTTTGAAATTCAACAAGAATATAAAAGAAAATACACTATACACCGTACGCATTGTTACAAATGACCAGTGACAGAAGGAGGTTAACGTGTGACCCCGACGAGATAACACAGCAGCGGGTGTTCTCTGGAATGTACATGTATAAACAGAGACAGGATGTGACGTGTCCTCACGTGTTGTTTAAGATGATACTGGCTGTGTTTGTGCAACTTTGGACGAGTGATTAGGGACTCTATATAAGCCAGAGAGTTAGTGTGAAAGTCAGTCGTGAGTGAGTCGTCGGTACTGTTGTCTACTGTGCGAGACAGTAGAAGAGAGATGTGTACGACTCGATGCAAGTTAACTAGGGTAGAGTTAACTGGAGTGGACTACTGTCGTTAAAGTCTATACAGCGAACTACAGTGGACTTGAGCCGTTACAGTCGATACAGTCGATATAAGACGTGTGCGGCTTTGATTCGGTAGACTTGAGTACGACTTGGTTCAGCTTTGGGAGACCTGGAGCGACACTGGAAAGTGTGTCGTTGGTCTGTTCTGTGGAATACGGCTCGATGCAAGTTGAGAAGAGATGAATAGCAACGAAGTGAAGAGATGAATTGCAACGAAGTATAGCTAACTGTAAACTGACAGATATTGTACAGTCTTCTACGCTACATGTTACAGTAACAAATTGTTAGAGTTAATAGTCAATAAATTTATATGAAGCTGAACGTTTAGTCGTCAAGTTCTTTACAGTATTTTTATTTGTGTGCCTACTAGTACATTTAGCCAGAAGATTCAGAAATACGTAACAGTATTATCATTTGCAAAACGTTCGAACGTTATTTCTGCTATGAACGAGCGACATAGACTGCTTTGATTTCTTCGAGGTTGTGTTTGGCATTATCCTTTTGCTGGTCGGCATGGGCCTTTGATGGCACTCCTTTTTTTTTTTTTTTGCTATTTCCATATATCCCTAAAAAAAAAACAATCTAAATCTAAAACAATTTTTTTTACTATTATAATTAACAAGTAAAGGCCAAAGTTTATTTAATTAAAAAAAAGTTTAGTTAAAATCCTAGTTTAATTATTTTCTTTAGTAACAAATTACAAAGTTTAATTACAATTTTTACAACCTTTTTTAACATACATACCAATAAATATTTAGATCTATGTAATTTGGAGAGTATATAAAATGAAAACAAACTAGAGGGTTCACTAGAAAGCCTATTGACCTTTACCCTATAATGGTCGCTATTCCCGCCAATTCAAGGTATTTCAAAGGCGAGAAAAATAAACGTGTTCATTATAATATAGATCTAGAGAGTCTAGTGACGTCTAGTCAATGAGTCTATTACTACAATTAAATCTATATTCATTATAGTCTATATTTAATTATTTTAGTCTTTTAGTCTTAATTTAAGTAGAGTCTAACTCTTAGTAGTCTTAGTCTTAGATCTAGATGTAAATTTTAAATTATAAGTCAATAATATAGTCATTATAGATCTATTAGTAGAAATCTATATTACTTTACTTTATTAGACTAGATCTATTAATTTAGATATTCTAGAATTAGAGTCTAGATTAGATCTAGATATATCTAGATTACTTATTATACTAAGACCTAAAATGCATAAATGGTAGATCTATAATGACTATAATACTAACTAATAATAGTCGTCACTGTACTAGAATCTCTACATCTAATACTAAATTAACTAAATCTAGACTAGATCTACATCTACTTCTGTTATAATTATTTTAATTATACTTATATCTACTATCCAGATCTATTAGTAGTGTAGATCTAGATTTAGTTTTATCTACTAGAGTATATAGATCTAAATACCCCTAGTAGTAATAGCAGTAGTAGTAGTAACTAGTATTTTTTAGATTATTTTAGATTAAAATATTATTAATATTTATATATTCTAATTTCTTTCTATAATAGTATCAGTGATTATGATTCGATTAAGATCTACATCTATCCCTTAAAGACATTTAAATCTTTTTTATGTGCACAAATAAATGTTTATTACATTTTGCTAAAGAGATTGGTTGTGCTTTATATTTTTTTATGTTTGGCTCTTTCGTCCTTAAAAAAGGTCGAAATAGTTAGTAAAAGTTTAACTAAAGTTTCTCAGTTTAGTTTAAATAATTTTTTTTCAATTTGGGATTAAGTAAAAGTTTAATTACTTTTTTTAGTTCAAACTTAGTTTCAGTTTAACTAAAAAAATGTAGTTTAGTTCCCATCACTATATATATATATATATATATATATATATATATATATATATATATATATATATATATATATATATATATATTGTTACGAATCTCACTATGCTGGCTCTCTGCAAACTGTACCATACACCACCAACTTAAGGAACTTGACAACTCCGGGCTCCAAAATAACGTAACACTTTCATGTCAATAAAATAACAGCCAATACTGTACAATTGGCAACACGTACACTGTACAAATATCTCTCCGGTAACACCGTTCCGCCGTATCAACTCTTGCACTGGCCTCTCCGTCTCGTTCCGGGCTTGCACTGGGTTTAACAGTTCAGGACTGACTTCACACACTAGGCTCGTTGTGTCGGACTCGATCGCAGACCAAGATCAAGACGCCAGTCGTCTCAACTGTACTTGACAGTACTCCGCACTGAACCGTCGTAATGCTCCGTACAGAACCAGACCGCTGAACTGTGTTGTAATCGACCGGACTGTAGTGAACCGGGCTCTGAACCTTGCTGTATTGAGCCCCTTTTCTCGACCGACCTGCCTGCGACACCTCTGCTCTTATATAGGGTCCCTACTGGCCTTCTCGAACCGGACAGAACGCCGCTCGACGTTTCTAGGTGGTCATATGACAACTCTCGTGACGCTATTGAGCTTTGTTCACGACGTCTATCCTTCCCGAACCGTCCTGTTGACACTCGACTCGGCTGACAGTTGTAACTCGTCACGGTTGACTGCTCGTCTAGCGCTGGCCTGGGGCGATTTGTGTCGGCTGACTACACACACACCACTACCCCTCTTTGTGTCACCACCAGGTTTATAACACTGCCCCCTCCTTAGATCTGTCCGTCCCGGACAGAATCAACATCATGACATTAGCTGTAAAGTTTCATCGCTGCAGGCGGGGGTCGATCAGTGGCAGTTGGCTTGCCTCTTGAGCTTGATGGAGCCATCCATGTTGCAGTCAGCAATGGTCGCCTCCTTCTTCTCCTCCAATTGGCCTTCACCTGGTTGCATGGACGTCGTTGTCGCATCGTCATCCATGTTGCACTCAACAAAAGTAGCCTTCTTTTTCTTCTCCGCCAGTTGGTCTTCATGGGGCTGCAGTTATTTCTTGGTAGAATCACCATGCACATTGGACTACGCAAACGACGCCTTCTTTTCCTCCAGTTGATCGTCCTCTTGTTGCAGTGACGTTGTGGTTGCATCGCTCTCTTGTCGGTCGGTACTGAGGACAGCCACTTGACACATGGAGAAGTATAGGATGTACGGGCTGGGGGTACCAAGATCGATAGCCAAAGAGGTGACTTCATAGGGCTTTGCGAAGAAGGACTGGGATGGGCTTTAAGTCCACAGGGCATGGAATTGTGGGACAGGTCATCATCTTCATCCCTGTCTGGAGGGCATGCTCGTGGGGCAGGTTGGTAACACTCCTCGTGCAATGGTTCTTCGGCTTCAGGCTCCATTTGGCTTTCTTCTTTATCATCGGGGCCTCTCTCTCTCGTCTCAGTATCGGGCCAATCGCTTGTTGGTTTCAGACCTTGTCGATGACTTTCGTCTTTCAAATGTCCATCAACGTCAACGTCAGACTGCCTTGGATTCTCTTTACCACCATTAGGACTTTCCTCTCCAGTCTTGGCAGCTGGACCAAGGTCTGTTAGGTTCGGACCTGGCTGGTATCTCTCGACTTGCATATGTCTATCAACGGCTTCGTCAGGTTTCAATGGGTCCAAATGATCACCACCAAGGCTCCTTTCTCTGGTTTTAGCATCTGAACGAACGTCTGAGTTAATGATTCTCTCCTCCACAGCAGGTATGCGTTGGTTCATGGCCAATAACTCGTTTTTGATTCTCAAAGCCATGACATCTATCTTGGAATTGGTGTTTTCTTGCCCCAAGTTCATAGCTGCCATCTGCTCCTGTTTGCTACTAGCAATCTGTCCCTGCATAGCTGCCATCTGTTCCTGCATAGCTTCCATGCTACTGGTGATCTGTTCCAGCAAGTCCGGTTCGACTTCAAAAAGATATGTGTCCGGATCTTCTTTTTCTTCCAACATGTCTTCTCGGAGGCTTGCTTGTAAAGTTTCCTTGTTTCCACATGCCTTTAGCCTTCGTCCACGGAGTTCTTGCTTCAGTTCTCTAAATTCAAGTTCGTACAGCAGTTTCAGACGAGCCATAGTAGATCTGATCCAATCCGATTCCGATCCGATCCCACTTCTGACACCAGTGTTACGAATCTCACTATGCTGGCTCTCTGCAAACTGCACCATACACCACCAACTTAAGGAACTTGACAACTCCGGGCTCCAAAATAACGTAACACTTTAATGTCAATAAAATAACAGCCAATACTGTACAATTGGCAACACGTACACTGTACAAATATCTCTCCGGTAACACCGTTCCGCCGTATCAACTCTTGCACTGGCCTCTCCGTCTCGTTCCGGGCTTGCACTGGGTTTAACAGTTCAGGACTGACTTCACACACTAGGCTCGTTGTGTCGGACTCGATCGCAGACCAAGATCAAGACGCCAGTCGTCTCAACTGTACTTGACAGTACTCCGCACTGAACCGTCGTAATGCTCCGTACAGAACCAGACCGCTGAACTGTGTTGTAATCGACCGGACTGTAGTGAACCGGGCTCTGAACCTTGCTGTATTGAGCCCCTTTTCTCGACCGACCTGCCTGCGACACCTCTGCTCTTATATAGGGTCCCTACTGGCCTTCTCGAACCGGACAGAACGCCGCTCGACGTTTCTAGGTGGTCATATGACAACTCTCGTGACGCTATTGAGCTTTGTTCACGACGTCTATCCTTCCCGAACCGTCCTGTTGACACTCGACTCGGCTGACAGTTGTAACTCGTCACGGTTGACTGCTCGTCTAGCGCTGGCCTGGGGCGATTTGTGTCGGCTGACTACACACACACCACTACCCCTCTTTGTGTCACCACCAGGTTTATAACACTGCCCCCTCCTTAGATCTGTCCGTCCCGGACAGAATCAACATCATGACATTAGCTGTAAAGTTTCATCGCTGCAGGCGGGGGTCGATCAGTGGCAGTTGGCTTGCCTCTTGAGCTTGATGGAGCCATCCATGTTGCAGTCAGCAATGGTCGCCTCCTTCTTCTCCTCCAATTGGCCTTCACCTGGTTGCATGGACGTCGTTGTCGCATCGTCATCCATGTTGCACTCAACAAAAGTAGCCTTCTTTTTCTTCTCCGCCAGTTGGTCTTCATGGGGCTGCAGTTATTTCTTGGTAGAATCACCATGCACATTGGACTACGCAAACGACGCCTTCTTTTCCTCCAGTTGATCGTCCTCTTGTTGCAGTGACGTTGTGGTTGCATCGCTCTCTTGTCGGTCGGTACTGAGGACAGCCACTTGACACATGGAGAAGTATAGGATGTACGGGCTGGGGGTACCAAGATCGATAGCCAAAGAGGTGACTTCATAGGGCTTTGCGAAGAAGGACTGGGATGGGCTTTAAGTCCACAGGGCATGGAATTGTGGGACAGGTCATCATCTTCATCCCTGTCTGGAGGGCATGCTCGTGGGGCAGGTTGGTAACACTCCTCGTGCAATGGTTCTTCGGCTTCAGGCTCCATTTGGCTTTCTTCTTTATCATCGGGGCCTCTCTCTCTCGTCTCAGTATCGGGCCAATCGCTTGTTGGTTTCAGACCTTGTCGATGACTTTCGTCTTTCAAATGTCCATCAACGTCAACGTCAGACTGCCTTGGATTCTCTTTACCACCATTAGGACTTTCCTCTCCAGTCTTGGCAGCTGGACCAAGGTCTGTTAGGTTCGGACCTGGCTGGTATCTCTCGACTTGCATATGTCTATCAACGGCTTCGTCAGGTTTCAATGGGTCCAAATGATCACCACCAAGGCTCCTTTCTCTGGTTTTAGCATCTGAACGAACGTCTGAGTTAATGATTCTCTCCTCCACAGCAGGTATGCGTTGGTTCATGGCCAATAACTCGTTTTTGATTCTCAAAGCCATGACATCTATCTTGGAATTGGTGTTTTCTTGCCCCAAGTTCATAGCTGCCATCTGCTCCTGTTTGCTACTAGCAATCTGTCCCTGCATAGCTGCCATCTGTTCCTGCATAGCTTCCATGCTACTGGTGATCTGTTCCAGCAAGTCCGGTTCGACTTCAAAAAGATATGTGTCCGGATCTTCTTTTTCTTCCAACATGTCTTCTCGGAGGCTTGCTTGTAAAGTTTCCTTGTTTCCACATGCCTTTAGCCTTCGTCCACGGAGTTCTTGCTTCAGTTCTCTAAATTCAAGTTCGTACAGCAGTTTCAGACGAGCCATAGTAGATCTGATCCAATCCGATTCCGATCCGATCCCACTTCTGACACCAGTGTTACGAATCTCACTATGCTGGCTCTCTGCAAACTGCACCATACACCACCAACTTAAGGAACTTGACAACTCCGGGCTCCAAAATAACGTAACACTTTAATGTCAATAAAATAACAGCCAATACTGTACAATTGGCAACACGTACACTGTACAAATATCTCTCCGGTAACACCGTTCCGCCGTATCAACTCTTGCACTGGCCTCTCCGTCTCGTTCCGGGCTTGCACTGGGTTTAACAGTTCAGGACTGACTTCACACACTAGGCTCGTTGTGTCGGACTCGATCGCAGACCAAGATCAAGACGCCAGTCGTCTCAACTGTACTTGACAGTACTCCGCACTGAACCGTCGTAATGCTCCGTACAGAACCACACCGCTGAACTGTGTTGTAATCGACCGGACTGTAGTGAACCGGGCTCTGAACCTTGCTGTATTGAGCCCCTTTTCTCGACCGACCTGACTGCGACACCTCTGCTCTTATATAGGGTCCCTACTGGCCTTCTCGAACCGGACAGAACGCCGCTCGACGTTTCTAGGTGGTCAGATGACAACTCTCGTGACGCTATTGAGCTTTGTTCACGACGTCGATCCTTCCCGAACCGTCCTGTTGACACTCGACTCGGCTGACAGTTGTAACTCGTCACGGTTGACCGCTCGTCTAGCGCTGGCCTGGGGCGATTTGTGTCGGCTGACTACACACACACCACTACCCCTCTTTGTGCCACCACCAGGTTTATAACAATATATATATATATATATATATATATATATATATATATATATATATATATATATATATATATATATATATACAGGGCAGTCGCTGCATATTGTGCAATGTGTGCATTGCACGCAGGCGGCCGAACGTAAGGGTCGGCTAAATCATTTCTAAGAATCCTTTTTTTTTCAATTTTTGGTTTAATAATTTTAAAAAAAAATATTTTATTTAACTTCTACTGATTCCATTATCCTTTTTAAAACTGGAGGGAGGGGTGCGGGAAGAGACGATATTTGTACTATAAGAAGTTATTTTGGAAATTTAAGAAGAAAAACAAAGCTGCACGCGAGGGTTTCCCGCGGGTTTTTCAATAAGCGCCTACTCTTATTTTCGCGGGTTGTTTGTAATATTTGTTTCGAGTCGAATAGCCCGCCCTGTAAGTAGATCTAGTAGAACTAGTAGTTAAAATATTAATTTTAAATCATTGTCACATTGTATCTCAAATTGGTGGGAGGGGGGCGTAACTTTCTGACAAAAAGAAGTGTTATGTTATGATACCTTTACTAGCAAGCTACTTAGTATAGCCAGGAAAGTTGTCCACCTAACCTCCGCAATTCCAAAACGGCCTAGCAAACCATGGTTCGATACAGCTTGCAAAAGTGCTATTGGCGATAGGAAAAAACGACTGGCTGCATTTATAAAGAATCCTTCCTAGGAAAACCTAAAGCTATTCAGGATAGCTAGAGCAAAGGCTAGACAAACCATACGGTCAGCCAAAAGGAATTCCTGGAGAAGTTTTGTCGGCAGTCTGGATGCCAAAACTTCTGCTAGAGTGGTTTGGAAGGCAGTAAGGCGAATCAAAGGGAAAGAATCAAATGCAATAGGGCATCTGAAAAACAAAGGACGAACTGGTACTCTCCCAGAGAAATAGCTGACTGCCTTGCATCCTCAATAGCAGAAAAGTCATCCACTGCACACTAAACGCCAGGGTTCAAAAAGTCAAAACCACGGAGGAAAGAAACCCCATTGATTTCAGGTCAGAGAACAATGAAGACTACAACAAACCGTTCTCGCTTGAGGGACTGAGGGAATCGCTGGACAAGTCACATGACACAGCGTCTGGAGAAGATAAAATCCTCAAGCACCTTCCCGAACTCTCATTGGCAGTGTTGCTAGGGGTCTATAAGTGTGTTGCAAACATGCGCTTTCCCTAACAGCTGGAGGAAAGCCACAATTATACTGATACCTAAACCCGGAAGAGACGGCTCTGACCTAGCTAACTATCGACCAATAGCACTAACAAGCTGCATCAGTAAAACCATGGAAAGAATGATTAACAGAAGGCTGGTCTGGCGTTTTCTTTCATTTTTCACTGCAGAAACGCATCCTTCTGACATCAACAGCACATTGTCTATCAATGCATTAGGGGCTAAGCACGACGCCAAAAGCGAGTAATTGCATTCTTCAATGAAGTATCTCATTTTTAAGACATTTATAGCTCGTTATTCATCATTGAGGTTCGGGGCGAAGCCTCGACGCAAAAAGCAATATAAAAAAGCAAATTACACACAAAATTCTATGAGAGTAGCCAAAGGGGGTTTTGAGTTTACACCCCCCACTGCTTCAGTAGGGTTTGAAGCTAAAATACATCTTCAATATAAAAAAAAAGCAAAGTATGCACTCAAAATGTTATGAGCGTAGCTAAATGGATTCTGACTCAGTTTTAAGTTTAACCCCCCCCCTTTCAACGGGGTTTGAAGGCAAAAAATACCTCTTTAAAAAATAAAAACAAAGCAAATTATACACTCAAAATGTTATGTGTAGTCAAAGGTGTTTTGAGTTTGAATGCCCCTCCAGTGGAGTTTGAAGCTAAAAAATACCTCTTCAATATAAAAAAAGCAAATTACTCACTCTAAATGCTATGAGCGTAGCCAAAGGGGTTTTGAGTTTAAACCGCCCGCCAGCGGGGGTTTGAAGTTTAAAAATATACCTTCAGTGTAAGAATAAAAGCAAATTACAAACTTAAAATGCTATAAGCGTTGTCAAAATACCTTTTGATTTAAAACTCTCCCTCACAGGGGTTTAATGCTAAAAAAATACCTCTTCAATATAAAAAAAGCAAATGTCACACTAAATTTATTTGAGCGTAGCCAATCCAATTGGGGGTTTTGAGTTTAAACCCCTATCCTACAGATGGCTTTTTTAAAAGTTTAAAACCCCTACAGAGGGTTTTGAGTTTAAGATCTCTCTACAGAACGTTTTGAGGTGGAAAACCACTATCTTCAATATTTATCTAAAGCATACTACAGTTACTAAATTCTATTGCCGTAGCTAAATGGGGTTTTTAATTAAAAGAAAAAAAAACACCAGAGATTTTTTTAGTTTAAAACCCCCAACAGATGATTTTTACGATAAAACTTCCCTTTTCGATATAAAATCTAAAGCAAACTACAGTCACTTAATTCCAGAGCGTATTCAAGAGAGGTTACACATTTCTACCAGTGGCGGGAATTTATTAATAAAGTGCCGTGGATAGTCATCTGCCGAAATTGAAAAAGACTAAATGTGGCTCAACTAAGATGGCTTAGACAGATTTTAGAAGTAAGTTATAGAGATCGGGTCTAAATCAAGGAAATCCTATGCCGAACTTGGAGTCGACCCCTTTGATTGTGACAGAGCATCGCATGAGCTTTGCGGGACCTGTTCTCCAACAAAATGAATTACGCATAAGAAGAGTTGCGATGACATCCTAGTGCAACTTGGCGCCACACATTCATGGAGGTCCTCAGAGCAGGTGGGAAGAGGATTCAGACATTACCAGTGACAGATTTTTGTGGAAACAGGGTCAAAGTCACTAAGAATAGCACATTAGGTTTTTGGAAATAAAACTTTTTAATAGCAGGAAAATGCACTATAGATACCTCAGAATATGCATTTTGTAGGCTTTCAATACCAGAAATAGTCCTTCGCGGCGGGGCTGACAATTGCGGGGAATCTACAATGTTTGTACTAACTCCAGGAAGAATATGTTCTAGGGCACAATAAACGTCTTCCAAAAGAATGAAGGGTCAGAATGTAATAAAGATTATGTACACACACACACACATAAATACATATACATATTTTTTTACGGCCCGGGGGGTGTGGTACATGGGGGGGGGGAGAAAAAAAAATCCCACTTCCCCCGAAAAAAAATCCTGGCTACGCCCATGCATAAAGGTAACTCCGGGAAGGGAGATTAGTGGTATTTCTTTTTCAAATAAAAATCGTAAAACACTGATCTGTTTTCCTACCTGACGCTAGCTTCATTAACAAGATGAAAGAAATAGATAATTTAATTTTAATCCTGCCATTTTTAGTTTTAGAAGATAAGCATTGTAAAGCTTAGACCACTGTTTTTGATAGTATTGCCATGCATTTTTTTTAGAAAGTTATTACTATATTTGTCGTTAAGTGTATTTTTTAAACATTTAATATTAAATTATTACAGTACCATAATTTTGTATTTTTTATAATTTCACCTACTTGTTGCATTTAATACAATTTCTCTCTCTCTCTCTCTCTCTCTATGAAGATGAATCCATTAATTTTAATATATAAGTATAAATACTCACAAGAAACAAAATGCTAGGTACAACACATACATATATTAGACATAAATGAATAACAGCACCAGGGACCAAGTTTTTTAGAGAGAAAGTAGTGAATTAAAATGCTACGAAAAAAAAGGGCGTGCGCCGACCGAGGCTCGAACCTGTGACTCCGGATAGAGCCATCGTTTGTCTAATACATGCCTAACGGCTGTCTGTGTAGGCTCTATCGAAATTGTTAGTGAACGGATGCTGCTAGGGTGGGGGAGGGGCTAGCTGGGGCTTGTGACCTTTGACCACTGGGGTGGTAATTTGCATACGGGCGAAATGACTCTGGATCAGAAGAATGTATTTTTTGGACATTCCGATGGTCTAGAGGTTAGTTTCGCTTGATGCGTTATCGCTAGGCGGTGGTGTCGAATCCGGAGTCACAGGTTCGAGCCTCGGTCGGCGCACGCCCTTATTTTCGTAGCATTTTAATTCACTACTTTCTCTCTTAAAAACTTGATCCCTGGTGCTGTTATTCATTTATGTCTAATATATGTATGTATCATTTGTTTCAGCACCTAGCTTCAACTCCAAGTTTATAGGTACAACACAACAGGCATTGAATGTTTTTTTTTTAATTATTTTTTTAAAACCGTAAGCAAATGAAGTTCATCCCTCCTAAAAATAATGTTAAACATAATAAAATATAGATTCTATACATGTCTTTAATTATATATATGCATAATATATATATATATATATATATATATATATATATATATATATATATATATATATATATATATATATATATATATATATATTTTGTCATCATGGGCGTAGCTAATTTTTTTTTACGGAAGTTTTGTTGTTCTTTTTTTTGGGGGGGGGATCGTTGCACAAACTCAATATATATATATATATATATATATATATATATATATATATATATATATATAGGTTATGTATATATATATATATATATATATATATATATATATATATATATATATATATATATATATATATATAAAGAGAGAGAGATAGATAGATAGATAGATAGATAGATAGATATAATGTGTGTGTTTGTGATATTTGTATGTTATCTATATCCATTATATCATGTCCCTATATATCCTTTAGCGTCTAAAATATATTATTAATGGAGTTCAGTGGGAGAGCCCAGGCGGCGAAACATTATTACCTGTATTTAAAACTAAAAACAATGCATATTCTGAAGTGTCTACAGTCAAATAGCCTGCTACTCTTCAATAAAAAAATGTGTAAAACGTTTTATTTGATCCTGAAATGAATGTAACCTGCTTTTTTTAAACTTCTGTTGCTTCTTTACTTTATTAATTGGTTCCAGCAACTGGCAGAAAAAAACAACAACACTTTGTTAGTCTCAAATAGTAACTGTAGTTTTGATTTTTCTTTTATGAAAGGGTTAATTAAACCACGAAACTACTAACTCTTGCTACGGTCATAGGATTTTGTGATTGTATCTTTGCTTTCCTTTTATTTGAATGGGATATTAAACTTCAAATCCCTTAAGCTACATTTGTTGGATTTAAAGACTAGATTTCCTTTGTGTTTTTTTAGCGGTGATTTTTTAAACTCAAACCCTCCCTTATTGCTAGGTTTATAAAATTCGGTGATTTTTATCGAAGAGTGGGGTTTGAAATTTGAACTATGGTTTAGCATTACCATTTCCGATTTAATAATAGTATTCAAGGCAAAAAAATATGCGAAATTTCCCACCTCCCTCCTTTTGAATGTAGGATTTTATGTCGAGGAGGGGCTTCTCATCACCACCCACAATAAAAAACGCATACGCCTTTGCTTGCCATATCCTTGTAAGCATTTTGACTGTTGAGTTAATGCTGCTCGTGAGAAGCTACTTTAAACCACTTGAGAAAAAAAAACAAACGGAAAAGAGTACAAATAGTTAATTTATAACACAGATTGGTCTAGATGTTTTTAGTGCATTAGTAGGCCATTGTTTTATTTAAAGTGTGGTGTGGCACTTCAATAAGATAGTAAGTTTTTTATTTTTATTTAATGTTTATACTTATAAACAGAACTTAAACACTTTATCAAATATTTCTCAAATTATTAATTTATATGTACAAAAAAGAAATAATCTTTATTCTAATTCATTAATTTTAAAGGTATGGAGACTAGACGAAGTTTTTTAGGGGAATTCTAACAAATAGTCACCAGGTTATTTTGGATGGCCGTTTGGTGACATCGGTTTATATTATAATATTACACGTTGTAGACGTTGTCAGCTTGAATACGTGCACATTCATACAAATAACTCTCGACGGCAGCATACAGAAATACTATGTTTAATATATATATAATAATAATAGTAACACCACATCAATGATAAGATACACACCTTTCTACAATATTTAGTAATGATTCTTCATAGAAATACCTGATACTGATACTAACTTATCGACTGGTACAATAACTACTTTATAACTCTCTTAAATGACTACATTCCAAAATTACACACTATTGACTGTTCTTACTAACTCTCACTTAAATAATTCGTCCATCGTTGTTTGATAATGACCAGGGGACAAAGGGCTTTGCACTGGGGTTTTATGCCTCCTCATGTGTCTGGTGAGACCAATGTGAGCCAGGAATGTTTGGCTGCACACTGGGCAGATTATTGCAGCTGGAGCTAGTGTCGTGGGCTTTGCTTTTCTTCTCTGGCGCTTTTCTTCTGCCAGCGTGGTTCTCTTTTCCTCAGCAACCTGTGCGCCAGTTTTCACAGCGCGACGCCATGATGCTCTGTCATGTGCCTCTGTCTCCCAAGTGGCTGCGTCTATGCTGAACGTCTTCAGAGAAGCTTTGAGGGTGTCCCTGACGCGCTTTTTTTGACCACATTGCGAGCGTTTTCTTTCGCTTAGTTGGCCATACAATAATAGTTTAGGGATGCGGCGTTCTTTCATTCTGCAGACGTGTCCTGCCCATAGCAGCTGGGACTGCATCAGGATTGTATGGATGCTTTGCAGACCCGCTCTTTGAAGGACTTCAGTATCTGGTGTTTTTTGTTATGCCATTTGACATTCAGTATTTTTCTTAGACATGTCATTTGGAAGTGATTCAGTTTCTTTACATGTTTTCTGTACACTGTCCATGTTTCTGAGGCATAGAGCAATGAAGGGAGGATGACAGCTCGATAGATCCCTAGCTTTGTATTTGTGGTGATACCATGTCTGTTCCAGACATTTTTAGACAGTCTGCCATACAATGAGCAGGTCGATGCCATTGTCAATCTTTCCGTTTCTGGAGAGTGTGCTGCCAAGATATGTGAATCTGTCCACTGCGTTTATATCATTGCCATTTATTCTGATACTTACTGACTGCTTAGCTCAAGGTTAAAAATATTAAAGTCATGAGATGTGAATAACACTCATAACACTCCAAAATAGGGTATCAACTATATGGCACAAACTTTGAGGTGGTGACAACATTTATAGACCTACAAACACAAACACACGTAAACACATATATTTATACATGTATTAATATGAAAATGTGTTTTATTCAATCGTTGTAGGTAACAGAAAATGATTGTAAATTGTTTTAAAGCCTCATTTATCATCTTGACAATGAAAATATTTTTGTCTGGTAAGATATTAATTTATCATATTTTTTAAACATTTAATTATAGTATTATTGTTGTGAAATATTATTAAAACAAAAACTATTTTGAATAAAAATATGTGTATTTACAGTTAATATTGATTTAAAATATAATATAATTATTATTAGCTTCAAAACTCTTCAGGGGTGGATGGGTAATCCCAGATTTAATATACGGTTCTAGCGAGGTTTCTTGAAATTTAACAGTGTAAATATATCTTTAGGATAAAAAAACTGATAGGCAATAGAAGAAAAAAAAATCTGATTTGACCATTATATTTCTAGATAATAAATTAAGATTTGAGATCTATATATGCCCTGAACATACATCAGTGGAAATTTCCTTTTATATTCAGTCCACATTAAAAATTAAATAGACATTCAAAAACGTTTTGCTCACTGCATTATGTAAAAAAGTTTCTGGACAACTGACCTTTTCAAATACTCTGTCATTAGAAATCGTGTACAATTTATTTTTATTACACAGAGATTCATGTAGTGGCGTGCAGACGCGGACTGGGAGGACATTGTTAATCTACGTAGTGTAGTAAAGATATTTTGTGTGTTTTATTTTTTTGAAAAGCTTCTATTAACGTGGGTGTGTGGAGGCTTAGTAGTAAAGCGCTTGGCTTCCGAACCAGAGGGTTCCGAGTTCGAATCTTGGTTTTAGACTAAGATTTTTAAATTTCGGGACCTAACCAGCTTTAATGGGTACCTGACATTATATGGGGAAAATTAAAGGCGGTTGGTCGCTATGCTGACAAAATGACACCCTCGTTAACCGTAAGCAACAGAAACAGATGACCTTTACATCATCTGCCCTTTAAACGGCATAGTCTGAAAGGGATATAATATCAACTTACTTTCTTTGTCTATCTGATTGGTTAGAAGTTGAACATGCCTTAAAAATACGGAATATGCTTGCTACATAGACTAATTTATTATACTAGACTGGAAACTGGAAATAAATTCTTATCCGCAATTGATCGATTCACGACCTACATATAAATAGACATTTTTATGTACGTAAACTCTTTTTTAAGCTCTAAGGGGAGTCGCCCCAATCAATCTTTTCTGTCTTAGAAAAGGAATGATCTTTCGTTTTCAAAGTTTAGAAACAATGCAAAATCATTTCTCGGACATTGACGCAAATATATGAAACAAAGCCATTTCCTGTTTGTTTCCACTGAGATAATGTTTCAAAAATCCTAGATCGAAATAATTCCGCTGCATCGGTCAAGTGAAAAAAAAAGAAAGCTGCCCTGTCAGTGAGCCCTAGGACAGATGGATATAAATGCTCGAACTGTGGCAAACTCTGCCGTTCCAAAATTGGCTTGATCAGTCACTCCAGATTCTGCCCCGTCTCAAGACGCAACCAAAGCCGGTGACTCTTCTGGGCGCATCCATTGTCTTACGAAACAGAAGTAGTCATATATATATATATATATAAATATGTCGTTCCCCTGTTGGCCGATTTAATTGGGGAGGGAGGGGGCGAATAGTTCAACTGACCCTCCCATCTAAACCATTTTAGTGTGAGGGCGATCCTATTTTAGTGGAGAAATTATAGTTTGGGGACAAAATTAGTTGAATTACTATATAATTTGTATATTATGTCATTTTCTTCTGATATCATTAATTTACCTTATTGCTTTAAACTCTTTTAATGATTGATGAATTAAAGTTTAACAGTATTTCTAAGGATAGAAGACTTAAAATAAAGTTGTAATTATACATAAAACACTAAACTATTATCTTCAAATACAAAAACAAAATTTAATAAAATACTCAGAAAGACACAAAAATAAAGGTACATACCTCATCCCGTATGCTAGGACAAATTTGTACAAATACTCTTTCTTCCCTAGTGCTATTAGAGCATGGAATGGGTTGCCTGAGCTAGTTAGGAAAACCAGTGACTTGGCAGAATATAAGTCATTGGTTAATATGCATGACTAAATGCATGACGAGTAGGACGAAATCATCGTCTTTTTGAAGTAAGTCCGTCTGTATTATATAAGATAAGATATGTCTGGTCAGCGTGACGTAGTTTAAAATAGTCCATGTTAACTAGCCCACTCAAAGGTCAAGACAAAATTGTGAAATGTGCCAGCCATCGCTGCAATGTATGTAATTCTATGTTAATGTATTTCAGAACTGACATGATAGAATCATGTCCACTTTATAAATATTGGCAGCTTATATTGACGTCAATATTTAGTTTTACGACATTCGACGGTTCTCTTCATTAAGTATTAAACTTCTTGTTCGATATCGTGTATCAGCGTCGATTACCCTTATAGTGTTGGCCTTTCACCCTCTGTGTTGTTTTGATCTTTAAGTTATACTTTCGTTGGACTTACCTGGAAAACACGTACCGCGGAGGCGCCTAACAATATTAATAGACAAATATGTACTTCGGTGTGGTTTTTACTATCTGGTCAACTATTCGTCCAAAGCCGAATAATATTCGGCCGAAGCCATAGCCGCAGCGACTATCCGGTGCACCCCTAATATATATAAATATATAGCGGCCAGTGGATTGTGCATGTTTGTAGATATATATATATACAGTTAGGCCTACTTTTTCTCTCATCTTTCTGTGTATGTGCGTTTATACATAAAGTTAGGGCTTACTTGGTGTTAGGGTTGGGGTTTGGAAAAAAATCCCCACACACACACACACTCAAAAGTTATGCATCTGCTAGTGTAACTGGCAAGGCTAGAAGTCAAGAAAATTGATCCTCAAAAATGTTCCATATAGACAGGGGTCAACGATAGTTTCCCATGGATCAATAAAAGCGAGAAACGTGGATTGTGCATATATGAGATAAACACGAGGATCTATAATAGACTATATTTGAAAAACGTTCAAAACTCATGGATAAAGTTCAGAATAGACTAACAGCGAACATTATAATTAAACCAATAAGATGATGGTTTTCGAACGTCTTACAATATATGTTTAGTATGTTGACTCAAGACGAAAAATATATGTCGCCATCCTGTGAAGGAGTCATTTGTCTTACACAAACCTGCATCTGATATATATATGATATATTTTATATTTTTAATTTAAGCAACATTACAGAGAATTGATGAATTACAATTGAAAGGTTTTGATAAATTAATTGCAAACGAAATATTTCTCTATACAGCTAGACGAGTTAACATTGTCTTGAAAAAACGAATTATTAAGCATGTGTTTAATTTTATTATTATGAAATCTACCAAAAACGGGTATTTTCAAAACCAAACTAAATTGACGCCTCTTTTTGTTATAACTTTTAATTTTCGTTTAGGTTATTTAATGTGATTGATATTGTTACGAATCTGGTGGTGGTTCGAATAAGCGTAATAGTGAGTGTGTAGTCAGTCACGCTAATCGCCCAAGGCCAGTGCTAGAGGATAGTTCAACGAACTGCGACGGTCAAGTGCAATTACTGGCAAAGTTTTATTAAACATATTAAGGGAACACTATTCATGACTGTCTCGTCGAATATAGTTATGTGATCAACAAGAATGGTGGAGGGAAAATCCATCGGTTTTTGAAAGGCCAGCGGGGGACCTTATATAAAGAGAGATGTTTCGTTGTCAAGGCGGTTAAGTGGAGGGGGTTTTTGTATGGAGCATTACTATCTTATTCTGTGATCAAGTCCGACACAAGGCTCCTAACGTGTGAAGTCAGTCCTAGACAGGTGAGCTTAGTGTAAGTCCGGGCTGAGGCAAAAACAGACAATACTGGGCGACTTCAATGCCAAAGTAGGCTCTGTCTGGAAAATCTGGAGTAAAGTTCTGGGCAGACACGGAATTGGTCACTGCAATAACAATGATGCATTGTTACTAGAAATGTGCACAACTCACAAGCTGACAATAACACATACTCTTTCCAGCTACCTCACGGAAAAAAAACATCTTGGATGCATCTCAGGTCCATGCAATGGCATTAAATAGACTTCATCATTGTCAGACAGTCTGACAGACATTACGTCAAAGTCACTAGAGCATTATGCGGAGCTGACTGTTGGATTGATCATCGGCTAATCTTATTTAAGCTAAAAAAATAAGCATTAAATAACTTAACCCGACTCAAGAATGCAAGTATGCAAAGCGCCTAGATGCTCACAAGCCCAGATATCTAGGAAGGGCTCATCAACAAACTAGACTGTTAAATTAAAACCCTGCACATAAACAAATATGTAGAAAACAGCTAGAATAATCTAAGGGATTCTGTGTACTCTTTGGCTAGCAGTGTCCTCGGTCAGCCAAAACGCAAGCCCTAAGATTGTTTTGAAAAAAACAATGTGCAAATCGAACAAGCAACACTGCCTTAATGCCTTTCTGTATAATCCAGCTTGCCCCCAATGCAGAGAACGCTACACTAAGGCCAAAGAAGAGGTCCAGCAACCTTGAGACTCACTAATGAGTCATAGTTTAACAAAAAAGCAGAAGAAATCTAGTCCTACGCTGAAAGTGAAAATGCAAAAATGTTTTTTAAATTACTCAAAGCTTATTATGGTCCTCAGCAAACTGGCTCATCCCCCATAGTCAGTGACTCATCTTTGCTGAAATATTCTCACTTGGCAGTTCTGAGCTGAAAGCTAAAATAAAAGAAATCTACCAGATAAAGTGGGAACAAAAGAAAGCACCACAGGAGTTCAAAGATGCCTCCATCATTCACCTCTACAATAAAGAGGGAAATAGGCAGTTATGTTATAACTATAGTCGCATATCCCTCCTATGCATTGCTGGCAAGATTCTGGCTATGGTGCTATTAAACAAACAACACCAAGAAACTTTTCTACTTCAGGAGAGTCACTGCGGCTTCAGACAGGGCAGAGTCAGGTTTGACATGATCGTTGCAGTCCGCTAACTCCAAGAGAAATGTAGAGAGCAAAATTTAAATCACTATACTGCATTCAAAGGTCCTATTAAGTATTAGTTTTAATTAGTGAGTTTTACTTAGAGTATTTATTATATGGTCATTGATGTTGTACCATTGTTGTCATTAGTTTAATTTATATACGATAATAATTATGAAAACTAAGTAATTATATGCACCAAAAAAAAAATCATGGTAGACAAAAAGCAAATGCAATAATACTGATATATATATATATACATATATATATATATATATATATATATATATATATATATATATATATATATATATATATATATATATATATATATATATATATATATATATATATATATATATATATATATATATATATATATCATGGGCGTAGCCAGGGGGTGGTTTGAGGTTCAACCCCCCCCCCCCGAAATGAAATCTCCCTCCCCCCCCCGCAAGGGGATGGAAATCGGAATTCAGTAATTCATTTTTTGCTTTTTTTTTTTGTGACATTTTAATACTATACCATCCCTTGCCACAGCGCAGACAAGGGGTTTTGAGTTTAAAACCCCCTACCAGGGGGGTTTGAGTTTAAAACCTCTAAAAGGAGGTTTTGAGTTTAAAACCCTTACCTGCGTGTTTTAAGTTTAAAACCCCTATCAAGGGGTTTTGAGTTTAAAATCCTCTACCGGGGGGGTTGAGCTTTATCCCCCCTACCAGCGGGTTTTGAGTTTAAAACTCTTTACCAGGGTTTTTGCAGTTAAATCACTTTCTTCTAAAAAAAAAGCAAACGACTATCCCCAAATTCCAAGAGCACACTTAAGAAAGATTTTGATTTTATAACCCCCTATCCAATATAACAAAAAAGCAAATTACGAACTTAAAATGTTAAAAGCGTACGAAAATGCGTTTCGACTAAGTTTTGAGTTTAACCCCCCATTCAGCGGGGTTTGAAGCTAAAAATACTTCTACAATATGAAAAAAAAGTAAATTATGCACCTAAAATGTTATGAGCGTAGCTAAATGGGTTTTGACTCAGTTTTGAGTTTAAACCCCTTTCAGCGGAGTTCGAAGGTAAAAAATACCTCTTTAACATTAAAAACAAAGCAAATTATGCACTTAAAATTCTATGAGTGTAGTAAAAGGTGTTTTGAGTTTAAACTCCCCTCCAGTAGAGTTTGAAGCTAATAAAATAACTCTTTAATATAAAAAAAAGTTAATTACACACTAAAATTATTTGAGCGTAGCCAAGCCATTTGGGGGTTTTGAGTTTACCTCTACAGTTACCAAATTCTTTGGCCGTAGCTAAATGGGGTTTTGAATTTAAAAAAAAACAGATATTTTTTAGTTTAATGTTTGTTTGTAAAACTTTTTACATGTTTCGGATGTTCCTTCACAGTTGAAGATAGTTTACTTCCTAGTCCAAACCTCCCGCAGGACGACGGGGGATGGGAGCGGGCAGGGTTTGAACCCTCGACCGTCGATAAAACCGAACGACACAGCGCAAACCGCACGACCAGGCAGCCATCCACGACCAGGCAGCCATCAAAACGCACAACAAATGATTTTGACGATTAAACTTCCCTTTTTGATATAAAAATCTAAAGCAAACTACAGTCACCTAATTCCAAGAGCGTATTTAAGAGCAGTTACACATTTCTACCAGTGGCGGGGCTCCATTAATAAAGTGCATTGAATAGTCATCTGCCGATATTGAAAAACACTAAATGTGGCTAAAAAAGAGGGCTAAGACAGATTTTAGAAGTCAGTTATAGAGATCGGGTCTAAATCAAGGAAATCCTATGCCGAACTGGGAGTCGACACCTTAGTAAGGTTGTGACAGAGCGTCGCATGAGGTTTGCGGGACATGTTTTCCGACAAAATAAATCATGCATACTAAGGGTTGCGATGACATTCTAGTACAACTTGGCGCCAGTAAGGCAGTAAAAGAATAGCATTTTAGGTTTTTGAAAAAAACTTTTTAATAGCAGGAAAATTTACTGTAGATACATCATAATATTCATTCTGTAGGCTTTCAATACCAGAAATAGTGCTTGGCGTACTGGGGTAGCTCCAAGTGCTCCCCCAGACCCCCTTGCTGCCAAGGATTGGGAGACTACAAATTTTCCACTAACTCCAGGAAGAAACATTCTAGGGCATAATAAACGTCTTCCGAAAGAATGAAGGGTCAGAATGTAATAAAGATAATGTACACACAAATACACTTACATACTATTAAATTTTTGTTTCGCGTGGGGGGGGGGAAGGGGGGATACTTCCCCCCCCCTAAACCCTCCTTCCCCCCCCCCCCCCCCGAAAACAAATTCTGGCCACGCCCATGATATATATATATATATTAGCTTTGTTACTCTTCATATCTTCATTATGTTCTTCAAAATTTTAACAGCTGACTTAGCCTTTTCATTGGATTGATGGTATTCTGGGGAGGATTTAAAATGAGTCACTCCCCATTTCATCATAACTTTGGAAACGTATTCCGATGTAAATTGATGTTCACTATCAGATATACAGACTTGGGCACCCCATATCTTGCAAAAAAAAGTTTTCTTTATAATTTGGGCACGCTGGATGAGTGATTAAGCGCTCGGTTTCCGAACCTAAGGTTCTGGGTTCAAATCTCGGTAAAGGCTGTGATTTTAAATTTCGTGATTTTTCGGGGTGACCCTTAGTACATCCAACTGTATTGGGTACCTGACTTTAGTTGGGAAAGTAAAAGTGGTTTGTCATTGTGATGGCCACATGGCATTCTGCTCGTTAACCGTTGACCAAAGAAACTTCTTGCTTGCTTCTCGTCCAAACTGTTGAGCGAAGAAGAGAGTTATATATATAGATTGCGTGTGTTGTTGTCGACTGCATGTTTCTACCTCTATGACATTTAATTAATAGGTCGCCTTAACTAAATATTGTTGGTGACACATTTGCAATAAATAAATTCCAATCTTGTCCCACGGATCACAACCTATTTCTTGCTATATTAATTCTTCTAGCTTATTCGCGTATTTGTTTTTCTAACAAATGTAACATGAGTTGGCGATTTCCTTTATTCGAGCTGATAATCCAGGCCAAAAAAAAAGCTGTTTCTTTTGCTGTTCTTTTCGTTGAGTCTACTCCCATGTGCGCCGCATGGGATTTTTCTTCGATTTCTTCGATTAACATGTCTCTTAGTGAAAAATATTGATTAAGCTTAGGTAGACTGTTGTGTTTGTCTGGCCATTCATTTATGATATTCTGAATAAGTGTTTGCATCGTTTTATCTTTCTCTGTCTCGATTCTGACTTTCTACAGCACTGCATCTGGTATTGGCATTCAGACTGTATTGACTTTGCCTCTAATGGGTCTCTACTTAAAGTATCATATGAACAAATTTTCGCCTTTTGACATATTGAAACTGAATATCGTAACGATAAAGACGCATCATAATAGTTTGTAGCCCTCTCGGAGCAGACCTGACTTTTTATTAAGGATGTTTTCCAGTAGTTTATGGTCAATTTGAACTATACCTGTTATGCCATACGTATACTGAATGTTTGTCCTTGAGGGTGTTGATACGTTATCTTTGATTGGAGGGTCGGCTTGTATCTGTCTCATCTGTTTGTTGGCTGTCTTGTAGGCTCTGCAAATGTCTCTTCACCTTTCCAATATTAGATTACTATCTTGTAATAATTTCGTCTTGAGGCATTCATGTCTAACACCGAGAACTACTCTGTTTCTAATTAAGCTATCTTCTAGGCGTTTAAACCTACACGTTTTTGCTTGTCTTCTCAGATTTGTTATGAACTTTTTAATGTCTTCTTGTTGTTCACGAGTATTGAAAACATAGCGCTCAAAAGTTGCATTCGTTTTTCCAATACAAAAACTTTCAAATTTGTTCACTATTTCTTCCATCTTTCTTTCTTTTCCTTTTTCAATTTGAAGACCTTCTTAAATTCCCATCTCTTTTGTCCCTATAATTGCTAGAAAGGTGGCCACTCTGACCTTATCTGATTCTTCCGCCAATTTTGTGACTAACGCATAGTTTCCCTCTCTCCGGTGAAACTATTGCCAATTAGCGGCTATGTTACATTCTAGCTCGAGCGGCTCCGGTACAGGAAGGAAACTTCGTGCCGCCATTGCTATTTTTTCGCAATATTCAAGGCAGAACTTCATCTAATGTAGGTGGCCAGAAAATAAACGCTGATCTCAAAAAAGGTTCTAATGTTTTTCAAAAAAAATGTAACAGTTGATGTATATCGCTGGAAAAAGAATCAGCTATTTGGCTTCAACTGGAAAACTCTAATTTGAGGGTTATAATTTTTCAAAGAAAAAAAGTAATGTTGGTCTAAGACCAAACAGCGGTTTGAAAAGACTATCGCGTTCTTAAAACGATATTGATGATCGTCTTCTAAGTCTTGATGTAATGGCCTATCAATGAAATATTTATTTTTATTTTTATCTAAATCTAATATAGATTATATCTAGAGTCTAGATCTGGAAGTAAATCTAGACTAAATTATATCTTGAAAAATCTAAATCAGAAATCTAGGAATATTTGTAGAGCTAGATGTCATTATACTAAAAGTACCAATTCATACTAGCACACGTTTGCATTGCTTGCTGGCCAAAGGATAAAATTGTTCGTTCAAGCAGCTGAAGATATCAGAAGTACCCGGTTTGAGCCAAACTTTTCAAAAATGTTTTTATTATTATTTTATAATAAGGCGTATAATGAATGTATTTTGCTAAAAGTATGTATTTTTAAAAATGTTTTTCTTGTTTATTTTTCAGATTCCATTACTTTAGTGTGTCCTAAAGTTCTTCATGAGAATTCAAATGTAACTGTCAGCACAGAGCTTTCTTTGCCCCAAGATTATTCTCATCCATCTATAGAATATGCACTTGTGTTTCATAGGAATAACGAAAAAATACTTAATTGCGTCTTGAGAGAAGATAAATGTGAAGAGGAAAGCGATAAAATAACATTTAATTACACAAGAGAATTGACTTCGAGTCATGGTATTATCACGATAAAATTAACCACTAACACAAATTGGAGGCAACGTTCACTTAATAAATTATCCATTGAGGAATGGGCGGTACAATTAGGACATCAGGAATCAAAATGTAACATTACATACTATGGTAGGACTTTAGTGATAAATATATAATTTGCATTTAAATTAAACGTTTTCTTAGACACTCTAGTAGTTTATCACCTCAACCTTTCACTTGTGATGCCCTGTGACTTGCGGTGCAAGGTTCGGGAGTAACCTAATGACGTTGTAAAAACGTATCAAAAGCTTGCTATCAGTACCGTTGAAGGTTGTAGAGCTTTAACTAATTTGTTGACTGTAGAGTCATTTTGTTTTAGAAATGTCTCGTTTACTTTTATTAATAAACTTGATGTGGTCTCTTAAGTCTTGTAACTTCTGAGAACGGACTAAACCTGTACTACCGAAAACAGTAATTGTTGAGTGTTGCATATTTGACTTTCTGTTACAAACTTGTTTCTTGTTTAACACCACTAGCGAATCCAGAACTTTTGAGTGGGAGGTGGGAGGGAGCGATTTCTTTTGTAAATCCTAACCCCTTGTAAACAATAATAATGTGCATAAGGACACAAATACACACACACTCACACACATATATATATATATATATCATAGGGAAGTCAGCCTCGACATTCGCTAGACTCAGACTAAGAGTTTGGGAAAACCATAAGCTAACTACGGTGACCAAAATGGAAGTCTACAAGGCATGCGTTATGAGTACAAGGCTGTATGGCAGTGAAACATGGACCACCTACGCAAAGCAAGAGAGAAAACTAAACTCATTCCATTTGAGATGTCTCCGTAGGATCTTGAATGTCACATGGAAAGAAAAAGTGTGCAATACTGAGATCCTTGCGCGATCAGGTATTCCCAGCATTTTTACAGCCCTCAGACAACGCCGTTAGCGCTGGATGGAGGACAAGCGCATCCCGAAAGTCATTCTCTATGGTCAACTCGCGACTGGCACAAGAAAAACTGGTCGCCCCCATCTCCGTTACATACATGTAATAAAACGCGACCTCAAATCAGTGAACATCAATACTGACAATTGGGAAGACATAGCTCTAGACCGCAACAGGTGGAGAGGGACAGTGACAAAGAAAGCTATGGACAGTGAAAGTACATGGGTCTCAGCCCAGGAAGAAAAACGCACAAACCGAAAAACGGCCAGCTCCTCTACCACCGAAGCAAAAGCCAAGGGGACCCTAACTTGCGCTATCTGTGGACGGGAGTGTCTCTCCAAAATAGGGTTCCACAGCCACACGAGGAAGTGTGCTCTGAGATGAACCATAGTCGTCCTACGACTGAAGGAGGCCAATGATGATATATATATATTGTAGCTCTGCCTCAAAAAAAGTGTTCGAATCTTTACTTGTTGTGGAATATGATAGTAAGTTAACATATTTAATTTCTAAAGAAAGTGTGACTGTTTAACAACAGAAAACAAAACATCTAAATGGCATTATAAAACGTATACTTGGTTTGAGCCGCGAATAAAAGATTGTTAGACTTCGGCTGGATTGGAGGATCATTGGGAATATTTACCAAAAAAATAAAATAAAATGAGTCGGTGGTAAAGCTAGCTACAATGCTGCTCATATTTTTAGAAGAAAAAATTAAGCCATTTTCTGACTCATGAAAAGGAAGATTACCTTTAAATATTCAAATCATGTCTGTAACTACTAGATCAAATAGTTTTCAATTCAGGGCAATTTTATTTTGTTTTTGTATCTTCAACCTTCAATGTCTCGTGAGTGTCGGAAATTAAAATGGCACGCAAAATAAATTAGTTTGGGCATCACTGGGTTAGACTGGGGGAGGGCGTAGTGGGTTTGGTGCATTTGCAACAAAAAACAAAAGTTTTTAACATGTGACACTTACAACATATCTTTAAGAAAATACATACATTTAACACAAAAGTTTTTTTTTGATTTCAGTAAAACAATTCTCCCCATACCGTCCCCCTCCACCCTGTATCCGCCAGTTGGTACAGGATAAGTATGTCTAAAGGATGGTGAAATGATTATGTGGGATGGAAGGGGAGAAGGTATTTAATACAAAGAATTTTATCAAACTGCTAACAAGTGAGTTCAGAAAATGTTGGGGGGGATTTGAGAGCATATATATATACAATTAAAGTATTCATGTGCTTTTCAAAAGTAGGTGTCTGTTCGTCAAGGCCTCTTGGTTACCTAACAGAGGTGGCTTCAATCCCGATGTAAGCAAGGAATTTCAAATTACCTTTTGACTCTAGTTGAGTTTTGTTTCCTGGGCACCAAAAGACAGCATGGAAAAAAATCTCTAGTTACCTCTGACCACATTCTCTACAATAGAAGGTGGAACAGTGTTTAATTAACATGCTAGAAAATGAAAGACATGGTATACAAAAGCAAAGAAAACAAATGAAGGAAAACGCAATCAAAAGCTTTATTTTAAACGTATAAATGGGAGCTCTTGCAAAAATCATATTATATTTGTAGCACTCAGGTTTTCTCTTAACAGACTTATGGCTACCTCGGTGTGGAACATCATCTCTCGTTGTCTTATTACTAGTTTTAGCCAATGAAAGTTGCAAAAGTGTAAAGCTTTATTTTATATATACATTATGCTGTGTAAAATATTTAACAAGCATATATTTGTGACACAATATGTTTCTTCTTTAAAATTTATTTTTTCCATAGCTATTTTTGACAAGCCAGAATGTTTTTCATTGGAGAATTCCCAAATAACATGCACTTTAAAGAAAGTATTTCCCGAGGCATTATGTGAAGTCATAATAATACATAATTATAATGTAAGTAAAATCGCTAGTACATATTATTATACTATCATTACCTACCAGTTACGCCAATAAATTTGTCCCAGGCTATATATTGTTTATTTTGCCATTGACCCCGTCCCTTTTATAACTTGGTCTGTCCACTAAATTCTAGTATCACTCTTCTCACACCACCCCCCAACTCTCAATCTTAACAGTCTTCTGTATACCCTCTGAATATACTTCTGCATCTTAGTTTTGAAATATTTGAGAAGACTCTGTGATATTTTTTGGGCTGGTACTTTTTTTTTATCTGAACATCCTCCTCCCCCCTTTAAAACTTTAATTTTTGAATCTGTATCAACCTAATTGGAGCGACATGGCACAGTCTGCAAAAGAGTTTACAGCTCAGCAGCAAAAAGCTGGATGGAAGAAAAGGACAAAAAAATCCACCTTTCAACCATATACATATCCCCCATTACCACCCGTGAAAATGATATTACATACAATCGCTAATCGGCTTTATAATTTTTTTTGTCCATCTATCTGTCTGTCTGGTAAAAAGTTTAAACATGTTTTTTTCTCAAATTCTCAATTCTCGGAGGATCGAGTTGAAACCATAAACCTTTAAATATTATATCTAGGCTGGACATGGAGATCTCTAAAACTACACTGGGATGTGTGACAAACATGCTCGAGACAATTTTCTATCTCTAATGTATACTTTAAATCTTTAGATATTAACGTGCATTTAAGACGGATAGTCTCAACGGAATTGTGGTCTATAACCATACAAAGATCGATGATGGTGACTATTACGAAACATCCTGCACATTTAATACTTTGACTAGACCAGCAAATGAATCATATTATTTCGAAGTGACTATGTACCCGAATATTACTGGAAATGTCAGTGATAGAAATTATGGGGAAAATAGAATATTTCATATTCCCGGTAAAATATAAAATTACATAATTAATTTATTTTTATTTTTCACTACGTCCGGAATTATTTCATATTGTAAGAGTTGAATATATAACTATCGATTCGATTATAGTTGGATCAAATTCAAGTTCAAAGCCAACTAGATTAAACAACACATTAGATCTCTTCTTAACCAACAGACCTGGATTAGTAGTTGATTATGATATTATCCCTGGTCTATCAGTCCATGAGATCATAAAAATACACAGTCATAAAAACAGTAGCCAATTTAAAACCCAAAAGAAAAATCTTACTCTGGAATAAATGTAACCTAACACAACTACACCAAGCTGCATTAAACTTTCAACAAAAATTCTTATTAGAAAAAGACATTATCCAACCAGTCGATGACCTCTGGAATTTCATAGAAAATCATATACCAACTAAATACACATCAAACAAAATAAATAAATGCTGGTTTAATAATATAATAAAGAAGCTTTGTAAACTGAAGGAAAACCTATATAGAAAATTTAAAGAAACCAAGGCAGAAAGAGTTTACAAAAAGTATATAAAAATTAAACACTTAACCCAAAAAGAAGCAGACAGCTGCAGAGTGAATACATAAACAATGTAATATCTAAAGATAACAACAAAAACCTATGGTCATACATTAAGTCTAAGAAAATGGAAACAACAGGCATAGCGCCATTAAAAGATGAACATAACATAATACATAATGATAATGAAACTAAAGCAAACATCCTAAACAAATACTTTGCATCAGCACTCTCAGCCACAGGAGACACAGACATATTACTTAATTTGAACCAAGTAGACAACATAGAAGATATAGTAGTAAAAGAAAATGGAATCCAAAAACTATAAGCCAACGCCAAACCAAAAAAAGCTTCTGGACCTGATGGTATTTCAGCTAGATTACTCAAAGGACTAAGCAATAAGATAGCACCAGTGTTCGAAATACTCTTTCAGGCATCGCTTAACCAGGGCAGAGTACCAAAGGACTGGAAAGAAGCTAATGTCATCCCCCCCCTATTTAAAAAAGGAGAAAAATCTGACCCAGGAAACTACAGACCAGTATCACTTACCAGCATCTGATAGGGAGAGAACAAACTGTAATAATAAATGGCTCTAAATCAACACCGATAACAGTAAACTCAGGTGTACCTTAAGTTACAGTCTTGGGTCCACTACTATTCTATAAATCAAATAAGAACATAAAACTAAAATGTTATTTAACCTTGGTTAGGCCAAACATAGAATATGCATCCTCCATTTGGGACCCCTCAACTCAAGAAAACATTAAGAAACTGGTACAGACACAAAATAGAGCAATGAGATTCATAACAAATGAAAATTCACATTTGACTAGAGTAACACTTATAGCAAAATCACTAAATTTAGAAAGCCTTCAGGATAGAAGACTAAAAAGTATAGTAGCAATTATACATAAAACACTGAACCATAATCTTCAAATACAAAAGCAAAATTTAATAAAATACTCTGAAAGACACAAAGATAAAGGCATATTTCTCTTCCCATATGCTAGGACAAATTTGTACAAATACTTATTCTTCCCTAGTCCTGATAGAGCATTGAATGGGTTACCTGAGCTATCCAAGAAAACCATTGATTTGGCAGAATTTAAGTCGTTGGTTAATATGCATGACTAAATGCATGACGCGTAGGACGTAATTATCTTCCTTTTTGAAGTAACGTCTGTATTATATAAGATAATATAAGATAAGGAATGTTTGAAAAAGACATTCTTTTGGAACATGATCTCTCCGATTACTAGTTTTAGTTTTTTTGTTGCGCCAGCAGGCAGCAGTCGTCTTTTTTCGTCTCTCGTTTTGGAGGATTTTTGTGTTTTCTATTTTCTAGAGCTAAGTGATCTTTCTTATACCATTAGATTTGTGTAGATTTCGTCTATAGATTGGTGTATTTAGTTCGATAAATTTAAGTCACGTTAATTAAATTTAATTAGTTTTTGTATTGATTTACTATCCTTTAGTTTAACAAGCATCTATATAAACAGTGGCAGAGTGATACTCATAGCCCGAGGGATTGATGTGCTTGGTGAAACCGTGTATCGTGGCCACTACATAGCAGTCGCAGCTCAAACCTGTGTCATCATTGCTAGTGTGTCAAATCGCCGTACTGGAGTCATGGACACTAATCTACTACGTCGCATAGAACGCACATGTGTGTTACTCAAATCCCAAATAGATAGCGAGGTTTTCCGAAATATTCGTCGACTTGGCATCGGGTGTAAACTGCCGACAGTTCGTTGGTCTAGGGCTGGGCGTCTTATTTGCATATGTTATAACCCATCGCAATTCAACTCAACAGATACATGTCACACAGTTTCCAGGACTCTTAACTGTGTTTTTAACACCACCATTACTCCTGTCATTTCTTCTACGACAGATTTCAGCAGTTCCCTACTAAACTGTTTGATTAACCACCCCACCCCAATTGCTCCTCACACGATAGAGGTCAGATGTCCCCATCAAAAACCTAAAATTCGTTATATTACTACTCCAGTGCCTTCAAAATGTGCCACGCCTCTGGTGACTACATCCTCCAGTCTGCTTAAAATAATGCACCTGAACGCCCGGTCATGCAATAACAAAGCTCTTGAGCTTGCAGACACCATCACTGACATCGTTTTCCTTAGAAAGACATGGTTTAAAGAAGTTGGTGATGAGCCAAGAACCACTGAGCTAATGCCACAAGGCTTTATTTTAAAGAGTCTCCCTCGTAAAACAGGCAGCGGAGATAGAGATAGCCTAGCCAAGTATGTAATTATAAGACCTGACAGCTCAACGTACACCACCTTTGAGATGTGCAGGTTTCGCCTTTCCCACCATTGTAGAATACTGACTTTTATTTTCCTGTACCGCCCACCACCAAGCAAGAGAAATAAATCGACAACTAAAGTTTTCATTGAAGAATTTCAAGACCTCCTTGACAGTCACATATCAACAAAAGATCTATTTGTCATAGGCGATGTGAACTTGCATTTTGACAGTGAAAGTGAGACATACGCGATGTCGCTGAAAAATGCGCTAAAGGATCGCAACTTAGAATAATTTCTTAATGTTCCGACACACGTCAAAGGCTATACTCTTGACTGGATTGTTACAAATGCAAGTGAGCTTATAGCCAAACTCAATGTCTCAGACAACGGCTTGTCAGATCATTTTCTTGTACACTTTGATATGCGCCTATCAAAAGCAAAAAAGCCAAACAAAAACGTGACTTACCGTAAACTTAAAGCCATAGATATTGTCTCCTTCAAAATGGACGTGACCTCTTTGCTGTTGCAACAGAGCAACACAGACGTTCTCAGCAACTACAGTTCTTGCTTGAAAAAGTTGCTGGACAGCCATGCACGTCTTGTCACTCGTACAGTCTCAGGCCATCTGCACCCTGGTTGACGGAAGACATAAAGACTGCCAAATTTATTCGCCGACGTGCCGAACGTACATTTCAAAAGACATGTCTGACGATACATCGACAAATATACATACTAGAAAAAAACAAGGTTAACCGTATGATTAGAGACGCAAAAGCTAGTCATATTGGACAAAAAATCGAAACTTCTGATTCTTCAAAGGATCTATTTTGGATCACCGTTGAAATGTTAGGAGGAGCGAATAACGAACGTTTGCCGTCATCTATCCCAGTATCTGAACTTCCTGATTCCTTCAATAGATTCTTTATTGGGAAGATTGAGCAGATTAGAAATGACATGCCATCCATCTCATCACAGCTTGACCACTCTCCAATTTTTCAAAATACACCTTTTTGCGAATTTCAGCGTGTATCTGAAGATTATGTCAAAAGTACTATTCTAAAGATAAGATGCCAAATAAGCCATGTAACCTTGATCCCATTCCAACTTCCTTGCTCCTTGAATGTTTAGATGAGCTTGTACCCACAATTACTAACATTGTGAACTCTTCACTGACTTCAGGCATTGTACCAAAGCAATTTAAGCATGCACTTGTCAGGACCTTATTAATAAAATCCAGTCTTGACCCGCAATGTCAAAAAAACTATCACCTGGTATCAAATCTTCCCTTCCTGTCAAAGTTTCTGGAGCGCATCGTGTAAGCGCAAATTCTTTCTCATCTTGAACAGTACTGTCTCTTGGAAGAATTTCAATCTGCATATAGGAAGTGCCGTAGCACAGGGACAGCAGTGGTCAGGGTACTAAACGACTTGCTTCACAATTTCGACAAAGGCCACATATCAATTATTTCCATGCTGGACTTGTCCGCAGCCTTTGATACGCTAGACCATGAAATTATGATGGCCAGATTCTCTCAGCTTTTGGTTTAGCAGTAGTCGTCCTAAAGTGGCTTGGATCCTACCGGACGAAACGCACCCAAAGTGTCGTTATTAGCGGGGCGGAATCAACAAGCTTACTTTTGAAGAACGGAGTACTCCAAGGATCAGTTCTAGGCCCAGTACTGTTCACTATGTACACATATCCACTCAGCGGTGTTATACGGCAAACCGGTATCTTATAGCATTTCTTTGCCGATGACTCACAGTTATACGATTCATCAGTACCCTCAGAGGTGTCGCATCTGGCAGAGAAAATCAGTAGTACCGTTGCAGGGGTGAGCGATTGGATGGTTGAAAATAAACTCAAGATAAACGAAGACAAGATAGAAATAATTAAGATTGACACTAGTAACAATGTCTCAAAAGTTAAAAGCACAGATTCTCTCTTTATCACGAACTGCCATGTTCCTTTTGTCCATGTAGTGCGAAATCCATGAGTTTTCTTCGACTTAACTCTATCTTTCGACCCACACATAAGTCAGCTTTGCAAAGGTCTTTATCTGCAGCTGCGCAGAATAGGCCAGATTCGACCATATTTAACAACGGAGTAAACAAAAACGCTAGCTGTGGCATTCATACTCTCCGGCCTTGACTACTGCAACGCCGTGCTAGCAGGTATACCTGATGACAAAATAGCCAAGCTGCAACGTATTCAGAACAACGCCGCTCGAATAGTCCTTAAAAAAAATAGACAAGATTCTGCTATTACGCTCTTGCGCACGCTCCATTGGCTTCCCCTGAAAGCGAGAATCGATTACACGGTCGCAACATTTTGTCATCAGTGTATATATAACAACGAGATGCCCTTGTACCTTAGAGAACTGATTACTTCATATGTCCCCCAGAGAGCCCTGCGCTCAATGGACTCAACGCTTTTAGTAGTGCCACGTTTCTCCCTCAAAAGCTACGGTATGCGGGCTTTTTCAGTTCACGGACAAAAGGTTTGAAACCCACTCCCCATTGATCTCAGACAGACAATATGCTACACCTCTTTTTAGAAGAACATTAAGACAAATCTGCTTCAAACTTTTTTAGATTAGTTTGTCATGTTAGCTCTTGTGTTTGTGTTTGTAATGTTGTTACAGCGCCTTGAGCCTACATCTCGTTTGTTAACAGCGCTTTATAAATAACATTATTATTATTAATGTATATTTTGAAAGGTGCAAAAGTGTAAAAGCTTTATTTTATATATATTTCATGCTGTGTAAAATATTTAACAAGCATATATTTGTGACACAATATGTTTCTTCTTGAACATTTAATTTTTCCATAGCTATTTTTGACAAGCCAGAATGTTTTTCATTGGAGAATTCCACAATAACATGAACTTTAAAGAAAGTATTTCCCGAGGCATTATGTGAAGTCAAAATAATACAAAATAATAATGTAAGTAAAATCGCTAGTACATATTATTATACTATCATTACCTACCAGTTACGTCAATAAATTTTTCCCAGGCTATATATTGTTTTTTTTTGCCATTGACCCCGTCCCTTTTATAACTTGGTCTGTCCACTTTATACCCTCTGAATATACTTCTGCATCTCAGTTTTGAAATATTTGATAAGACTCTGTGATATTTTTTGGGCTGGTACTTTTTTTTTTTTATCTTAACATCCTCCTCCCCCCTTTCAAACTTTAATTTTAGAATCTGTATCAATCTAATTGGAGCGACATGGCACAGTCTGCAAAAGAGTTTACAGCTCAGCAGCAAAGAGCTGGATGGAAGAAAAATAATAAAAAGTCGACCTTTCACACATATACATATCCCCAATTACCACCCTTGAAAATGATATTACATACAATCGCTAAACGGCTTCATAATTCATTTTGTCCATCTATCTGTCTTTCTGGTAAAAAGTTTGAACATGTTTTTTTTTTCTCAAATTCTCAATTCTTGGAGGATCGAGTTGAAACCATAAACCTATACATATTATATCTAGGCTGGACATGGAGATCTCTAAAACTACACTGGGATGTGTGACAAACATGCTCGAGACAATTTTCTATTTCTATATACTTTAAATCTTTAGTTATTAACGTGCATTTCAGACGGGTAGTACGTCAGGACTCGCTGTAATGAAATAACACATACGAGAAAACCACCTAATTGACTTTATTTAACAAGATAGACTACAGTTAATAGTGAACGAATACAATCATGTCTCATTTTGTTGAAATACTATAAACACACACACGCTGAACATGACTTTCTGATACGCTGGACACACGCAGAAAAAACAATAACTAAGTTACACTACACTCGAAATCTTATGACATATAATAATACATATAGTAATACATAATCAAAACAAAAGTTAGTTTAAAGAAGAAGATACATTGACAGTAAGGTAGGGCTACTAGATATCTACAAGTCCTGAGGACTACAAAAAGAAAGAGCAAATATTTTATTGAAAAAAATGAAGTAGATTTCTTATAAGAAGCTAGACTTAGATCTTGATTCTTTTGAGCAACAGATATTTAACTATTTAAATTTGAGACATTTTGAGTATTTTAATTTACTGCCTCCCCAAAAACATATTATTTTAAAGTGCAAGCTAAGAAGCTCATTAAAATCACTTATTATTATATACATTTTAGGCAAGATTTAATATGGTAGTAGTTTGTGTAATTAATATCTATTTAAAAAGCCTATTTCAAGCATCTCGATTGTGCTTACTAAATTGTCACTATAATGGCCGTTGAGAGAGAAGGAAATGATTTAATCCAGTGGTTAAGAGATCAGCTCCTCTCTAAACACTATGTTCTAAGATCTCTCATCACCTAGATGCAATTTAAGCACTTCTGTTGTGGGCTACAGCTTTTTGCGCTAACGCTTGGCTTTCTTTGTCCTGTCCTGTCAAAAAGGTTTTAGTGGCTGTATATTTAGGGGAAAAGTAGGGCAACTTAATCCCTTGACTTGGGAGAGTGAGTAGACGTTTTGAAGAGATAGTTCTTGTAAAGTATATTTTTTTACTTCCTTGTGGGAAAGATTTGTAATTTGCATTCACAGCAAGCGTCTTATGGACTAACACTTTATATTACATTTATATTGTCCGACATGTGTTTATCAGCGTGAAAGGGCGCCGAACAAACAAAAAGCTAAGAAAAGAAGGAGGCCTATCTGCAACTGACCAAACCCACCCATGGCACGTATGCGGCAGGCTTTTTAAAGCAAATATTGGACTTAACAGTCATTACTATACACAGTTCGTGCAGGAATATGCATCTGTTCTAGGTCTGGCTGACGGGGCAGCTTTCTTTTTCTTTCTCTTGACTAATGCAGCTTCGTTTCTTTTGCACCCTGTACTAGCACGAACAGTCTGTCTCCATGCAGTCCTGACTTTGACTATCTCTTCCCGAATACTTTGGTCGATGCCCGTGGTTCTCATGTCTCGCTTGCAGACATCTCTGTAGATTAGTTTTGGGCGGCCCTTGGGTCTGACTCCCTCTGCAAGTTCAGCATATAGGATGTCTTTAAGGATTCTTCCATCTAGCATACATACAATCAAATTGGGTTGAACCCCCCACTATTACCTGCTTACCATGGGCGCCCGCAAGATTTTTTGCATGGGACTGCAAGTTGCCACCTATACCAAAACTTTCAATAACTTTACTTTTGAATTGCGTCTCGACGCGATAGACAAGCCGGCGATGAACGCTTATCTGGCAGTTATGTTATTATTCTGTACGTTGCAGCACTTGCATCTTTTTAGGTTGAACTGAGCATTAAAATTGCTTGAGAAGCGAGACGTTAATAAAGAAACTAAGGAATTCAGACACGGAATATTAAGCCGTGTTCCGTAATAATCCCAAATTTAAAAAAATGTGGTTTTTGCTCGACTGCAAATTCTCGGCAGTGTCAAGTAGTATAGACAAGTGTCTTTTTCTTTCTCTTAACTCTGTTTTTGTAGTTCCTCTAGTCGTAGTCGTAGTCATTGGACCCACACTAATTCTATGTGTAAATTATTAAATTAAACCATAACTTATAACAGACTTCTCGCGGCCTCCTGATTTTCCAGGAGCTCCTGGAAATCTCCTGAAATAGCAAAATATATGAAAAAGTCATAAAAATGTCCGAAAATTATTAAAAATATATAATGAAAACTCATACAAATCTCATGAAATATACAGACAAAAATTGTCATTTTGGGTTGTCATTCAATATGGAAAACGCCTATCCTACGGGCGATAAATAAAAACGGCATTATGCATTAGCCGTAATGGTGTAATCTGGTGAAAGAAGCTTCTCGCGCCTCAAACTAATGAAGAATTACTTTAGTTCAACAATTCTCGTAGATAGATTGAAACATTCATTAATTTTGCTATTGAGCGTTATCTATGTAGGAAATAAAATTTTCATAATACACTGTAAGACTTCGCTACACGCAAGGCTCCTAAAGTTCTTGGCATAACTCTATCTGCAGAAATAAAAGAGTGATCTTTCCTTTACTTCTTCTTCTCGTCCAAACCCTTGAGCGAAGAAGAGAATTATATATATATATATAGATTCATAGAACCCGCACTTTCATAGGACCCGCTCTAATTTAAGGTCGTAAAATGTTTGTAAAATGCTTTACATGTTTCGGATGTTCCTTCAGAGTTGAAGATAGTTTACTTTTTAGTCCAAACCTCCTGCAGGATGAAGGGAGATGGGAGCGGACAGGGTTTGACAGTCCAGCGCGCAGCAATCCGAAGCGATGTATGAATACTCACGTGTTCCCTCTCCCCCCCTTTCCTGTTATTTCGTGGGGTAACTCCGCAGAAATAAGAGAGTTATATTTCCATTACTTCCCACTGCTCGTTTAAACTGTTGAGGGAATAAGATATATAGATATTAGGGGTGCACCGGATAGTACTTTTTGATATCCGGCCGGAGCCGGATATGACCGGATAGTAAAATTTGATATTCGGCCGGTGCCGGAGCCGGAGCCGAATACCTAAGTGTTTTGTAAATAGCTTGTATTGCTGAGCATTTTACGAAACTGTTAAATAACATACCTATATTTGTTGGTATTATTGTTTTCCTTTTATATACCTTATTGTTTTAAACTCTTTTGCTGATTGATTTATTAAAGATTAACAGTATTTATAAACATAAATTAATCTGTGTAGCATGAGCGTGTCTGTGTGTATGTACGAGGCCACCAACTATAAAGGCTGTGTCTTGGAGGGTCAATGTAAAATATGTTAGTATATATTTAACTAGTTACTAATGTAATTCTCTCATCTGGCTTGTATGGTGGTTGGATGTATGTGTTCAATAATTTCTGACCAACAACTGGTCATCAGACTTGTAATTTTAAGTCCAAAGACTGCTTCTGGTTCTGGCTTCAAGGGCTTAATACTGATAGCTGTTAGTTAATAGTTGGAATCTAAAGCGTAGTAGGTCATATATTTATTAATCCATTTGCGGCAAACGATATTTTATTAACAGCAGGAACATCTATTATACCTACTCATAGCCTGAGCTTTAAATGTTGCGAAGCATACATTTTATTGTAGTCTGTATGCCTATTATTGTTATCAATGTTTAGATCTACTGTGATATAGATCTAAGAGAATTAGGAAAACCAACTATAAAAGAAACAAAATCACCCACACCCTCCCTACCAAAAAAAAAAACCCAACATTAATAGACTTTGTGTTCGACTGATTGTAACAACCTGGTCAGATAGACGCAGTGAGCCTACACATGTAGTCCTAGTGTAGTGTGTATAGTTGATGGTGTTGACCTTCACGCGTTTTTTTCCTTGGGCATACGCAATAGTGTTTAGTGTGCAGGCGAAAAAAGATAACACATTGGCATGATCAGTCAAGCATATAGATAAATTATCTCTGTACCTTAGTTACAGAGGTCAAGTGTTTCTTAACATTCCAGCATATTTTTCTTTGTTTGCTAGATCTAATTGTGGTGCTTTAGATCAATTTATTTTATGCGATGTTAAATTTAATTGTAAGGTTTTCCTTTATATATTAAGTCAATAGAATTAAACAATGAAATTAGTATTCTTTCTAAAGGTGACCTCTAGACAGTCTCTATATGTCTTAACAATTTGCGTTAACCCATTCTGGCTTAAGAATGGTCAATGTCTATATTCTCTATCAATACATTGTCATGGATTAAACAAATAAGAAGTTGGGGGTGTTGAGTCTCTTGAGCCCTCCCTTTAAAGATACCCTTGGTCAGTGTCTGTTTGGCTTGTAGTGCTGACTCATACGTGAGACTTAACTCAAAGTAAACAAACTTATTACCCGTCCAATAGTATAAAAGGTGTGGTTTGTGGTCCAGACCCTTGATTGACAACCTATCTCATAATAAACTAACTCATACCAAATTAACCTTATAGAGATTTGGCTTGTAGTCCCGCCCCTAATAAAAATTCTAATCCAAGTAAACTAACTCAGTTCCCTCATAAGATGTGACCTCTAGACAGTGTCGACACGTTGACATCTGGCTTAATGTGGTCAGCTGCCTATTTGTGAACTCGATGTTATGGACTAAACAAACAATAGGAGGTTGGGGTAGCTCATCTCTACCTCTGGCAGGCATCGCTGCTACGTATGTAATACGAATTTATAATGTAAAGTCTAGTCCCCCCCAATAACAAACCTAGTTCCCTCGTGTGACCTCTAGAGAGTGCTTACGTCCATCGTATCTGACTTGGGGTCACCTGTCAATAAATGAACTCAATGTGATGGGCTAAACAAATAAAAGGGGGAGGGAGTTGTTCATCTAGAAATATACCTGGTTACCTTAGAGGTGTGGCTCTTGTAGTCCAGCCCCCCCTCCCCAATAAAGATTAACTACTAAGTAAACAAACTCAGTTCCCTCGAAAGGTGTGACCACTAGAGAGTGTCTATACGCTGACATTAAACCTACGTCCATCGTATTTAACTTGTGGTTACCTGCCTATAAAAATCTCAATGTGATGGGCTAAACAAATAAAAGGGGGTGGGAGTTGTTCATCTCTACCTCTGGAGATATACCCGCATAGCTAGACAGACATCGTGTCAGCATGACGTAGTCAAGGAATGTAACATTTTAACATGTTAACTAACTTATTCAAAGGTCAAGACAAATTGAAAAAAGTGCCAGCCATTGCATCTCTGTATGTAAAGCGCATTTATGCTGTAAAGTTTCATCTCTATTTATATTAAGTTATTAACATGCCTTGTCTTTATAATAAACGATGTTTGGTGCATATTTATAATGGCTCTATTTTTAAGCACATTATTTTGTTTTAACATTAATACATTCTATAACAGACAGTAATGGAACGAGGTCCACTTTATGCATATTAAATAGGTGTATTTTTACTATCCGGTTTACTATCCGGTAGTGATATCCGACCGGAGCCGGATAGCACCGGATAGTAAAAAATGCCGGATATTCGCCAGAAGCCGGAGGGACTATCCGGTGCACCCCTAATAGATATAGATTGATCCTTATTAAATTTATTTCAGTGGAAGCACTACATGTTAAGTTGCTTCCTAACAGAAGTTACTTGATTTGAAGTTGTAAAAAACGTGCTAAGATTTTGGTCACTCAGAATTTAAAGGAGTGCGCGTAGATGATCAGCCATCACTTCCTGATAAGCCTTGCTAGGATAGTCTACTACAACTGTACTTTAGTCACCAACTTATTCAGTTGCTACTTAGATTTTAATTGATCCGATTTTGCAAAACACGGCTAGAATTCGGCTGCTCAGAATCCAGGGGGTGCAACAAGTGCACCACCTAGCACCCCCATGCGGGCGCCCATGCTGCGCAAAAATGGCCATATGGCCATATTACAAAGTATTCGTGGCTTGCAAAGACCTTCTTTTGGGGAACAGTACCGGGAAAAAGAAGATGAGGCAGAAACAAAAAGCGACGGGAAGACATCATAAAAGAATGGACGCGCCTGTCATTGAAAGAGGCTCTATCCAAGGCGAAAGACAGAGAGGAATGGAGAAGGATGTTTGTGTACATAACTATTTATGTTTTTGTATTATAGATTTTTTTTGTATGCCGAAATCACAATTTTCGGTCAAAGCTAGTCAAATATGTATATGGTAATTGTTACGTATTGATATTTTAACTTATTTTTATTATATCGAAACCCGCCTATAGAATGTTAGCCCATTCTGTGGGTGTGGTGAACAATAGCATTTACTACCCTCCCACTGCTAAATGTATCTATTCGTATAGTAAAGTATAGTTTCCCTTTTGACCATTGTGATGTGCTTGTTCACACTGTCTTGAGGTCAACCACCGATGACTGTTGAATTTCAACCAATTACTCTGCAAGCGTTTGAGTTTTATTGTTCGGGTGTATTCAGTGTAGTTGCTCAGTAGACAGGATAAACAATACATCGATTTAACTAGTGAAGAGATGTGGTCAACACTTATGAACAATGTAACAGATGTTTATTTCAAGAAAAGGCCGCAGTAAAAGTCTCTGTCAAAATAAATACGTCTTTACCCTAGAGAATTCTATCGCTAACTGATTTTCCGGTCTCTAACCCAACATATCCCAAACGTCACTAGTCCCGTTCAATATACGTCTTCTATGGTGCGTCGCTAAATAACTAATATTCTAAATAAAGTGTCTAACAGATTCCTCCCCCCCCCTTGAAAATAAAATATGTCAATATTTTTCTACTACTGTCAAGTCTTACAAGGGCATTTGCAATTCATGGGGAAGACAACAAACATAAAATCTTGACATCTTTATCTTGGCTTGACAGTGTATGATGTTCCAGCCAATGTTCGTATCATTATACTTAAGTTAAGTTCCAAAATCATCTTCGTTAAATAAACAGTTTATCATGTGGCATCTCATGGGCACGTCATGTCATATCACCTCACAAACGTTCTCCACTGGCAGTAATCTGACAAAATATAACATTTCAAAACAATTATAAAATTTATTTCCACATTCAATAAACTTTTTTTTTTCTTACCACCCTTTTATACGCCTTTCGTCCATTTTTCTTTTATACTTACCCTTTTCCATCGACCTAACTTTTGTCAATAATATATGAAATGATTCACAAAAATATATCCATACTTACTTTCAAATGCTTAACATCAAATTTACTTATCTCCCTTTTCCATAACATATAAATTGTGTCAATATATTAATATATATATATATATTACATAATAAATATAATCGTAATTTATTTACAGCATTATCTCATTTCATATGTCATTCTAGATAACAAATCAACTACAATATTCATAGATCCACTAATAGCTTTCACTTCAAATTTATATTCCTGTAGTGCTAAGAAACATCTGTATACACTACTGTTTTTCATACTCTTTTCCTGTATATACTGAATAGGTTTATGATCAGTTAATAATATGAATTTCCTCCCTATTAAGTAACTCTCTAGCTTAGTAATTACCCATATATATGCTAATGCTTCCCTTTCAATGACAATATATTTATTTTCTGCCTCTGATAATTTTCTACTTACATATAATATAGGATGTAAGTTATCATAGTTCTGCATTAGACAACCACCAATAGCATTACCAGATGCATCAGTTGTGACATAAAATATTTAGTCTTTATCTGGTAGTCTTAATATCAATTCATGACTAAAAATATCTTTAATTGTGTCGATAGCTTTCACACATTCCTCATTACAGACTACTTTTTGAGGTTTTCCTTTTTTAAGTAAATCATTTAATGGATTCACTATTTCTGCTATGTTCTTTATGAACTTTCTGTAATAATTTACTATTCCCAATATGCTTTTAATTTGTCTTTTTGTTGTAGGTATTTCAATATTAAGTACTTTCTTTATGTTATCTTCAATAGGGCTAATTATGTTGTTATTTACTTTATGTCCTAAGAAAATTATTTCTTCCAATCCTATTTCCACTTTTTCTGCCTGAATTGTTAAGTCCACTTTCTTTTATTATTTTGAACACTTCTTTTACATCTACCAAATGTTCTTCCCAACTATTATTAAAAATACATATGTCATCCAAATAACAAATAACATTTTCTTTATTTCCAATTATCAAGTTCATCATTCTATTAAATGTTGCTGGTGCATTTACTAACCCCAAACTCATTTAATTCCATTGAAAAATACCATGTGGTGTTACAAATGCTGTGTAAGGTTTTGCATTCTCTGTTAATGGTATTTGCCAATAACCTTTAGTTAAATCCAATTTAGTAAAAAATTTTGCTCCATTTAATTTATGTAAAGTATCCTCTATATTTGACATTGGATATGGGTCAAATTCTGTGATGTTGTTAAGTTTCCTATAGTCAATACATAACCGTATATCTCCGTTTTTCTTTTTGGCTATCACAGTTGGTTTAGCATAAGGTGATGTTGATGGTTCAATTATACCTGATTCTAGTAAATTGTCTATTTCTTTTTTTTACTTTGTCTTGTAAATGTAAAGGTATTCTATATGGCTTAAGCTTGATTGTTTTTGGATCTGTTACTTTAATGTCATGTTTAATAATATTTGTTTTTCCTGGTATGCTGGAAAAATTTCTTTGTATTCCTGTATTATTTTAGTTATATCTTTTGACTTTTCCTTAGTTAAATTATTAAGATTAATCTTTTGCCAAATTTGATTCTCTTTTGTTTCTATTACAGGTATTTCCTTAATGTCATTTTCGTTGTGATTTTCATTTGTTATTATCATCAAGCACTCTTCTCTCTCTGAAAACTTATTTTCTATTTCCTCCTAAATGTTTTGTATCAACTCATCTTCTCTATCATGATACAGTTTCAAATTATTTATGTGATATGTTTTAATTTTCCCATTTATTTCAATTACATCATTAATTTGTTTTATCACCTTAAATGGACCTTTCCATTGTTTACCAATCTTATTTTTCAGGTCATTTATTAATATTAATACATTGTTTCTTACTTCTAGTGTTTTAAATTGTCTTTTCTTATTTATATTCTCATGAGCAATTTGTTTGTACTTCTTATTGTTTTTATATGCTTGAGTCCATATTTCTTTCAATTCTGTTGTGATTGTTGTTTCATTGTCCTTATTTAATCTATTCTCATTGTCTATTAGATTTTCTTTGAAAACATCTAATTCATCTCTGGGTTTTCGTCCATGTATTATTTCATATGGTGAAAATTGTGTTGCTTCATGGATGTTATTTCTATGAGCAAATAGTACATAGTTAATGTAATGATCCCATTTATTCTGATTATTCTGAATTATTTTTGTCAGTGAACTTTTCAGTGAACCATCATAACGTTCACATAAACCGTTACTCTCTGGATGGTAAACTGACGAGTATATGTGTTGTATATTATATTGTTTAGTCCATTTCTCAAATTGTTCTGACTTAAACTGAGATCCCTGGTCACTCAATATAATTTTAGGTATACTATGTCTTGTGATTACTTTTTGAGTTATGGCATTAATGATATTTTCTGTACTTGTATTTGATAATGGAATTGCTTCTGGGTATCTACTAAACATGTCTATTACTGTTAAAATATATTTATTATTATTTTCAGTTTGAATCAAAGAACCTATTAAATCAATAGCTATTTTCTGAAATGGTTCTGTAGGTTCATCCATTTCTTGAATGGGTGCTTTATTCACTAAATTTTTGTTAGATCTCTTTTGACATATGTCACATGAGTTTATGTATTTATTGATTGTTGCTTTCATTTTCGGCCAAAATACTTGTTTTGACAAATTCCTATAACATTTCTTTACTCCCCTATGTGCTGCTAAATTATTGTCATGTGTCATGAATAAAACATCTTTCCAATATTTCTGTGGTAAGACAAGTTGTTTTACTTTTTTGTTATCATTATTTGTTTGTCTAAATAATATTTTATTCTCTATACAAAACTTTTCCATTGGATTATTATTGTTTTTATCTGATATTCTTGAATATATTTTCCCAATAATATTGTCATTTATTTGTTCTAATGCAAGTTTGGGTAATGTTTCTTTTTTTACTTTGAGAAATTTGTGTTTCAGGACTATTTTGTGTTTCATTTTCTATCTCTCTTTCCTTAACATCCGCATTTTCTATTTGTATTACATTATTGTTTTCTTTTTCTTCATCATTATTTATTACATTTAATGTATTTTTCTGTTTCTCATCTTGTTTATCCATTGATCTTGTTATTACCATACTTGTTATTTTTTGTGTGTCTATGTTTTCATGATTATGTGTTATGTTTTTGTATTTGTTTTGCCAGTCTTCTAATTCTTTTCTTGAACATTCTTTTACTTCTCTTATGTTTCCTACTAACATATCATATCTCATTTCTGGTATTGCAATGCCATCACAATAACCAGTGAAAAATGGAGTTTCAATGTATACCCTTATAGTTTTAAATTCCCATCTGCTAATTGTACTTTTCTAGTAAACCCTTTATACCAATGAGGTTTGACAAATTTAGTTTTCACTGCCAAAGTGTTACAACCTGAATCCCTGATTAATTCCACCGGAATTCTATCTACAAACCCTGGGTACACTGCAAAATTGTTCCTATTTCCTTCCATGAAATATACTCTATCTGTACCTGTATTTTTATATTCCCTACTGTAACTCCTATTTCTATAATTTCCCCTGCCATTCCTATCTCTACTCCTATATCTACTTTCATTTTGTTCAGTGTATCTATTTCTACTTCCAGACCTACTATTCCCTCTTCTACAGTTAGCTGCTATGTGATCTTTTCCTTGACATTTAAAACAGGTTATTTCACCATATTTTCTATTTCCACTATTTGATCTGCTTCTATTTCTACTTCTATCCACATTTTCGTTGGTGTATCCTATTAAATCTACTTTGCTCTTATCCCTATCAGAAAATGGTTTATTTGGATAGGCATTTTTGTATACTCTCATTATCTCTGTTATTTCATCTATAGTTTTTGGGTTTCGTTCTCTAATAAAAGATTGTAATTGGGGATCACATTTATTCACAAAGTTATCTACTAGAATAAAATTGTTTAATCCCTCGTAAGAATTTCCCACTTTTTCTAATTTTACCCATTTATTGAAAAAATCTTTCTCCATATTAATGGTAGTTTGGGGTTCTACTTCTAATGTCAAACTATTTCTTTCTGAAAGTTGTAGCATTATGACCATAGGCATTCAACAACTCTTTTTTCAAAACCTGATAGCTATCATCAATATGATGGTCATGATTTTGGCATATTGTTAAAGCTTGAACATGAACGAAGTCTATCAGTATTTCAGACCATTCTTCCTCTGGCATATTAAATGTAGACATTTTTGCCTCATATCTTTTCAGAAAATCACCAATGTCTTCCTTCTGTTCATCAAAACTTTGTATCTTCCTCTTTAGCCATGTTTGCGAATTAGGGTTGTCTCTTTGTGTGGTAGCATTATTTGAATTGTTTGTTTTATTTCCTTGAGTTGTCTGTGTAGTTTGAGCTCTGGCTTGTGCTGCATCCAATCTCATCTTCTCCATTTTAGCCTCATGCTCTCTGATTTTTTCTCTCTCTTTGTCTTGCCTTTCTTGGTCCTTTTTGTTGCTTCTCATATTCTTCCTTTCTGATCCTATCTTGTCTCTCTATCTCTTCCCTCACAACTTGCTGTACATAAGCTGCCAAGTCCTTTCCTTTTAACTCCATGGTCTTTCCATCCTGCATAGCTGCTTCCTTAATCTCCTTAAAGTCCACATATGAGGATGAGGATGTAGCCATTGTATTATATTTTCACCCCAAATTTATATATATCTTTACTTAGCCTATATTGATTATGGCTATACTTAAAACTTATTTTATATTTAATTTTGTTTTAACAATCGTATATAAGTCCTAATTGTTATGTCTTTATAGATTCAGTACATGTGTATATCTAGTCTTAGTTATATTCAAATCTGTATATTACTATCACACAAATTTAAATCTAGTATATTATAGTATATATAATAGTACCATTTAGATCCAGAGTTACCAAGAGCACTATGACTATGAGTATGAATAACTGACCAATTTCAAATCGGGTATGATTGAAGTCTGAAGTGTCTAGAGTCTAGATTAGATAGATCTAGAAATTATGGTTCTATTTAACCATATGAAATAAATATGTCCATACAATATGTATTAAATATATCTTTAACAAGATATATGTCTAGAATGTACTACCTTCATTTATCTTTAAAATTAATATGCAAAATTAGAGTCTAGATCAGTAAATGTACAACCGAAATGTACAAGAATTTGTGAATCTAAAATTAGCCAGACGACAATGTTTGACTAATATGCCAGTTTCGGCATTATTCTTATGGCAAAATCATATTTGATTTTAACCGCTCAAACTAAAACTGTATTTTAGTCTGATTCACAATAAAAGAATCGTACCTACACTTTCTATCATTAAGTGAAAAAATAACAGATCTAATTAAAGTAATAAAAATAAATAATATAATATAATATACACAAATGAAATAATTAAATGAGACTATCGCTATGGGTTGGGATATGACAATATGGCACACATTGATGACGTCACGAAGTAACCAAGCAACAACGGATATGACGTTTACACAAAAACAATCACTATCCTAAACGTATAATATAATTTTTTATCTAAGTTACTTCTTTTTCCCGACGGTTTAAGGCGCACCACCTGATTTTACTCAGGCTAACGTACCAAATTTAGACAAAATCTATTTCTAATGGGAAATCTAAACATATACTAATAAGAAAAATGGCACTTAGCTTGATAAGAAAGATTCCTATGCTCGGATTCTCGAATATGATAGATCTACAGCAAATTCCACTGCCTCTCTTCCAGTTCTGACTCTGTTCTCCGGTACTGCCACTGGATACAATCCGTGTTGAGTATCCCACGTAATGCCCCAGATGTCTTGATATGCCACAGCAGAATGTTTCAGTTTCTTTGACGACTGTTGATGACCGTATGTAAAAGTTCCGACGGCTTTGTGTAAACAGTTACTGGCGAATAGGTTAACGGTTCTCCTGATGACGATATGATTTGCGTAGACGACTACTGGCAAATAACAGTTTCTTGACGGCAACTTGATCTGGGCGACTGACGAATAACGAATTTCTTGACGATGACTTGATCTGGGCGAGCGAATAACGACTTTCTTGACGATGACTTGATCTGGGCTGACGAATAGCGATTCTCCAAAATAGTTCACTGCTGCTGCTGCTAATCTGGTAGTACGACGAAGTTTGCTGTTGTATGCTTCTTCACTAGACCAAAATGTCCGTAGTGTCCAATGTAGACTAGGTGAGACCAAGATCACCTCCGACGACGTTCCGTTATACGATAACGGTTTTCACAAAAAAACAAGTGGATGTAGCTGTTTCCACTACTTCAACACTAACAAGTCTAGATATGGCCTAGATCAACTTATAATCAATAGATCAACGTTCAGCAACAGCTAATGTGACTTCACTAACCTTCCAAAGGTTAAATGCAGTGACCGTTATGAAAGTGGCAATCAACCGGTTCAATGAGCAAACTGCTCCACAAGAATATCTCAAAGGGTTTGACAGAGCGATTTAGTTAGCTAACAAACTTGTAGTACTCACAATACTTCTCACAGCGGGCAAACTGTCCTTTTCAACTGCCTAGGTAAACTTGATATGCCTATGTGGTTCATACGACGAAGAAAAAATATGTCCAACAGATTTACTGACAAATTTTCACCCGTTATAAATGACCGGTTCCTCTGGCTTCAGGTCGGTTCAGCATACAAAGATCAGGCGTTGGTGATACACTTGTTAAGTAGACCAGACGTTGAGATGGTCACTGTCCTGACGAAGGTCACCCTGAGTTAACGGCTCGTTGAACGTGCGATCGAGTAGGCGACGACTGCATGTGAAACTGATAACAAAAAATCTAGACAAAGTCACTCTCCAACGATGCTGTGTTCAGCCGTACTCCAATGAAACTTTAGCTCTTCGAGTGCACGACCCTCACCTGAGTAAACATTCAGCTTCGAAGTCCGGTTCAAGGTTCGGTTTCGAGGTTCGGGGTCGCCACTCTGATGTGCTTGTTCAGTCTATCTTGAGGTCAACTAACGATGACTGTTGAATTTCATCTAATTACTCTGCAAGCGTTTGAGTTTTATTGTTCGGGTGTATTCAGTGTAGTTGCTCAGCAAACAGAATAAACAAGACATCGATTTAACTAGTAAAGAGATGTGGTCAACACTGATGAACAATGTAACAGATGTTTATTCCAAGAAAAGGCCGCAGTAAAAGTCTCTGTCAAAATAAACACGTCTTTACCCTAGAGAATTCTATCGCTAACTGATTTTCCGGTCTCTAACCCAACATATCCAAAACGTAACTAGTCCCGTTCAATATACGACTTCTATGGGGCGTCGCTAAATAACTAATACTCCAAATAAGGTGTCTAACATTGTTCATTGTATTTGTTCTCACACTTGGAAAGTGTGTCCACCTTCTCATTTTCTTCTATTTCAATATTTGCTGGTATTCTTCGGAGAACAGTTTTTTTTTGCTGTTGTTATTGAGTTTTATAAGTGCTGTACTAAGTAGTCTCACATAGGAGTAATCAGAGTTTTCCAACGTTAGGAGGCCTTTTTTTTGCATCGGTCAGAAAAACAGTCTGACTGTTGGCGTACGTGGTGATTTGCTTGCGAGATAGCTGCTAGTTCCAAAGCTCACTTAGTATAGCCAGGAAAGTTGTCCCCCTAACCTCCGCAAATCCAAAACGGCCTAGCAAACCATGGTTTGATACAGCTTGCAAAAGTGCTATTGGGGATAGGAACAAACGACTGGCTGCATTTATAAAGAATCCTTCCCAGGAAAACCTAAAGCTATTCAGGATAGCTAGAGCAAAGGCTAGACAAACCATACGGTCAGCCAAAAGGAATTCCTGGAGAAGTTTTGTCGGCAGTCTGGATGCTAAAACTTCTGCTAGAGCAGTTTGGAAGGCGGTAAGGCGAATCAAAGGGAAAGAATAAAATGCAATAGGACATCTGAAAAACCAAGGACAAACTGTCACGTCTCCCAGTGAAATAGCTGACTGCCTTGCATCCTCAATAGCAGAAAAGTCATCCACTGCACACTACACGCCAGAGTTCCAAAAAGTCAAAACCAGGGAGGAAAGACACCCCATTGATTTCAGCTCAAAGAATAATAAAGACTACAACAAACCGTTCTCGCTTGAGGAACTGAGGGAATCGCTGGACAAGTCACATGACACAGCGCCTGGAGAAGATAAAATCAATTACCAGTTCCTCAAGCACCTTCCCGAAACCTCATTGGAAGTCCTGCTAGGGTCTATAACTGTGTGTGAAAAACTAACTAACTCAAGATTCTAGAATATTCTGGATCTAATATCTTCTACAAACGAAATGATCAGAAATATAATCTGGATCTAGAATTAGATCTAGCTACTAGACCTAGATCAAATAATTAATATTTTAATCTAAAAATAATCTAAGAAATACTAGTTACTACTACTACTACTATTACTACTAGGGGTATTTAGATCTATATACTCTAGTAGATAAAACTAGATCTAGATCTATACCACTAATAGATCTAGATAGTAGATATAAGTATAATTAAAATAATTATAACAGAAGTAGATGTAGATCTAGTCTAGATTTAGTTAATTTAGTGTTAGATGTAGTAATTCTAGTATAGTGACGATTATTATCAGTTAGTATTATAGATCTACCATTTATGCATTTTAAGTCTTAGTATAATAAGTAATCTAGATATATCTAGATCTAATCTAGACTCTAATTCTAGAATCTCTAAATTAATAGATCTAGTCTAATAAAGTAAGTAATATAGATTTCTATTAATAGATCTATAATGACTATATTATTGACTTATAATTTGAAATTTACATCTAGGTCTAAGACTAAGACTACTAAGAGTTAGACTCTACTTAAATTTAGACTAAGAGACTAAAATAATTAAATATAGACTATTATGAATATAGATTTAATTCTAGCAATAGACGAATAAACTAGACGTCACTAGACTCTCTAGATCTATATTATAATGAACACTTTTTTTTTTCTCGCCTTTGAAATACCTTGAATTGGCGGGAATAGCGACCATTATAGGGTAAAGGTCAATAGGCTTTCTAATGACCTGTGCACCCTCTAGAATATTCTCCTCTCTATTATTCATTATATATATTCTCCAAATTACATAGATCTAAATATTTATTGGTATGTATGTTAAAAAAGTTTGTAAAATTTGTAATTAAACTTTGAAGTTTGTAACTAAAAAAAAAATTAAACTAGGATTTTAACCAAACTTTTTTTTTAATTAAATAAACTTTGGCCTTAACTAATTTTTTTTTAGTTAAACTAAAAGTTAGCAACTTTTTAGTTAACTTTTGCACATAAGCATATATATATATGCTGTAAGAAGGTTTATGTATAGGATTAGGGTTTACTTGGCGTTAGGGCTAGGGTTTGGAAAAACACCGCCCCCCTCCCATCACACACTCCAAAGTCCTGGATCCGCTAGTGGTTCTAGGGTGGTGTTTTGGGGCCTGTGTCAGTGTCTTATTCGAGACATTTGATAAAGAATACAACTTTGAAGGATATGGTCAGCATTCTCTGGTGACACTCCTCAGGAGCGAATTTCACTGGTCCCAATTTTCAGCTTAAGGAACATATGTTTTCTCATTCTGTTGTGTCAAGTTCTTATATGAAAAAGTAGTCAATGGTCGTATCGGGATAGTTTACAATAGGAGTTGTTTTTCTTACTATTCGGATGAGAGCTTGTCCATTTGTCATTTTATCTATTCACTATTAGTTTCTTCATTGTATTTGTTCTCACACTTGGAAAGTGTGTCCACCTTCTCATTTTCTTCTATTTCAATATTTGCTGGTATTCTTTGGAGAACAGTTTTTTTTTGGCTGTTGTTATTGAGTTTTTTAAGTGCTGTACTAAGTAGTTTCACATAGGAGAAATCAGAGTTTTCCAAGCTTTGGAGGCCTTTTTTTTTTGCATCGGTCAGAAAAACAGTCTGACTGTTGGCGTACGTGATGATTTGCTAGCGAGATAGCTGCTAGTTCCAGTGCTCACCAGTTGCAATGAACATGAATTTTTAATTAATTTTTCTCCATTGAGACATGTGTTCAGTATTCCAGCTCCTTCGTTTGTGGTGGCTTTTTGAGATAAACTCTGACCCAATGATTGTTAGGTAATAGAGTTATAAAAGACAGTTCACTAATTTCTGTAGGATTGTAGTCAAAGTTTTCTTTCTTCTTGTGTAGTTTTTATGCAAAGAAAAATATTTCTCCAAATGACATATTTCTCTATACAGCTGGCTGTGTCAACTTTATATGGTAATGTGATATTTTTATTGGCATATGTTTGGTTTATTGTAGATAAAATAACAAACTTTGTTCTTAGTGAAAACTTATACAATGATATTTAGGACAAATTAATATTTAATGTTTGGAAGGACTACTTCATAGAACAACAAATCCTTAAATAAAACCTCATCTCCTAAGCAAGGCATGGTGAGCTTGCAAACCCTCTATAACATAAGTTTCTAGTATTTTTGGTGATTGTATGCAGGGGCGGACTGGGTATCAAAACAATGCATTATGCCGTTTTAATACATCGCGCGTAGGATTGGATTTTACATATTGAATGACACCCCAAAATGACAATTTTGTCTATAATATATTTCCGAATATTTTAAGGATTTTTTAGTATATTTTGTAATTTCGGAAGATTTCCAGGAGCTTCTGGAAAATCGACAGGAGGGCACGGGAGATCTGTTTTAAGTTATAAAATGGTTTAATTTAATAATGTATACACCTTGAATTAGAGCAGGTCCTATGAAAGTGCTAGGCCCCCTGCGGTCGCATAGGTTGCAGTGGCCTAATGCCGGCCCTGCAAAATAGCGGCGTATGCTACGCCGCCGGTCGACTAGTTGTAATTATTGTAATAGTTTTCATCATTAATGACTTCATACTAAGCATAAATTCGCCATTAATTATAATAGTAAAAAAAATTTTTTAGATTTAGATTTATTTTTTATATAAATATTTTTTGTAAGCCTTAATAAGTGTAGTATTTTTAGATCTATGTTATAAAGAAAAAGAAACTTAGTATTCTTTTCAAATCGCAGAAAGTATAGCTTTATACCCATATTGAGCTGTGAATAAGTTGGGTGCTTTGCAATTTCGCGGCTGTGTGTATATGTTAAATTTAATTTCTATTGAGCATTTTTTAAAGAGTTTATTGTCGCGCCAATATATTTTTTTTTTTGCTTTGTTAAATCAATATTTTCTAACTTGACCTCTCTCATCCCTCTTTTTGGTTAAATTTCATTGGAACTATTAAAAGTACGGCAGAGGGAAGGAGCAAAAAAAAATGGGAGTGCCCATGCCGACCAGCAAAAGGATAAGGCCAAACACAACCTTGAAGACATCATAGCAGAAAGAACGGTCTAATGTTTTGCAAATGATAATACGTACGGTGTATAGTGTATTTTTTTTTATATTCTTGTTGAATATCAAACAAAATTAATTTTAATAATAATGAAAATAAACGTGTTCGGGCCTCTGTGTCTTGCTGCTGTCACTTTTTTTTTAAACCTGTCTGCATTGAATTTTTTTTTTCTTTGGTCGTGACCAGACGGCAATTTGGTACCGGGCCACCGGGCATTTGCCCGTTTGCCCATATAGCCAGTTCGCACCTGATTCTATGTAATACGTAGGAACTATTATTTTGGTTTAAATCTGCATCTGAAAAGATCTAACTTAAAATGTAGCTTTAATTTTTTTTTTGTTTTATTATTCGAGTCACTGGTTAGAAATAAGTATTTAAAAAAAAGTAAAATTTGTTTATGAAATTTCAAAAATGAAAAACCGTATAACTGATGGGGTCTACCGAAAACCGGAAAAAATGGCAAGGGGTCTACGAGACTAAAAAGTTTTGGAACCACTGAAATATATCTTCATAACCATCAGTTCATTGAATACATATGAATATTAACAATGATCAAATAATAGCACTAATACATCTCCGTATCCCGTGATATCAAGTCGTTAGTCCATCATTGCAGTATCGCTTACACTTTTGACACCAGCGCGTCTCTTCTTTTTGTAGTTGGTGATAGTTTGTAGTTCCCAGTTTCTTATTTTCTTTTTAAAAATATTGAAACCTGCCTTTGTAACTGCCTGAGCGGACCTTTAGACCACTTTAGTGGACCGATTTTTAGTTTCTGTTTCCACGCAAACTGTCTTTGTAAACTCGTTACATTTTTGAAAATGTAGACCTACGTAATAGCGGTAATTGCCGTAATATTAGCCTTGGACTATTAATAGACCTATTGGCCAACTTTCTTTTTATCTGCTTAGATCAACAAAGAAGACCATAAAGCCTGCTTCATACAGATGCCACATAGTCTATAAAATCTTTAATAAAAATTTAAATGTCTATGTAGGTCTATTGTTTTTAGAGAAGGTCTAGATCTATATTATTTTAATAATTTAAATCATTGGAAAATCATGATAAGCTTTAAATAGACAATATCCGGCGGAAAACTTCTATAAATTATAATATAAATAGGATCTTAAGGAAATTTGAAATAGCTAGGCCGTTGTTTCTTGCTTATTATTTCAAACAAACAAAGATTTAATAAGAATTGAAAAGTGTAGGTATGTAATAAGTAAACCTAGATCGCATATAGGCCTAGAATAATATACATCTACAAATATTTCAACTTTCATATAATATCTACATCGATGTAGATAGATTCCTAAATGCATTAATATAATCATTATCATTATATCATAATATAATGTTTCCTATATGATAGTATTAGTATATGCTGGCATAATTGGCATGATCATGATGATGTTGATAAAATTGCATTTAGATCAAGATTCTAGATCTATAGCCCATAGACTCTCATAGAGGTGATCATATTAGTATCATAATAGATTTAAGTACATAACCTTCTAAGAACTCGTTAAAATGAAAACAAATTGATCATATAGGCCTACACTTGTCACCGCTGAAATAGGCCTACAATAATGTATTTATACAGATCAGGTTAATTAGAGTCTAGTTATTTTTCTTCCGAAAATTGTTTCATCTCTCAAGCTACCTTATTAATGGGCAAATTACCTAGATAAATGAAATATTATCTTGAAAAATATCTTAGGCTGTGTTATTCAGACATGAACGTCTAAAGTATAACTTTAATAAAATCAAACAATCAACAAATTAGAAGAATCAATTAATCATCAATAATTTTTAAAAAATGATTGACGCATTCTTTGGCTTTATCCATTTAAATGTAGCAAAACACATCTTTTTTTTTTAAAGGGATTGTTTGAATAGAAGACTATATTAAATCATGGTTTACAAAAACAACAATGAAGCATTAAACAATGCAATAATATATTAAAGCTGTGTTTTTTAAATCATGGCAAAAGTTTACAAAAACAACAATGAATCATTAAGCAATGCAGTAATATATTAAAGCTGTGTTTTTAATACATAATGTTTGATATGGCTTACATGGCGTTCAATATTATAGTCAGAAATTATTTATTTGTTTGTTGCAGTATACAGTTTGGAATAGCTACCATACCCGTCTTCGACATCATATTTTATTTTAACTATGCGTAATGAAACTTGGCAACATTGTTAATTTTCTAGAACAATGAATGACGAGTTTATAGATATGTTTCATTTTTTTCTAGGTCTAACCATGGATAACCAGATCGAAGCTATAAAAACTCAATTGTAAAAAATCAATGCAATTTTGCTTACCAGCATGGATGCAAAATCGCCGGCTATAGCCAGCAAAATCGAAGTAAAAAAAAGCTTGCCGGCAAATGCCAGTCCGACTGATTGCCGGCTCGTTATCGGACTTTTTTTTTTTCTCTCACATTCACGTTTTGATCTTTCAAACTAAAACTTAATAAGTCGAATTCAAAGAAAGGGGCGAATGCGTTAATTTCCGACCTTTCGCTTTTTATCAAAAACTTAAACAAAAGTTAGAAACAAATCCGTATGGCCCCGGCCTGAGACGCCTAATTTATTAAGTAGATCTAATACCGTGTTCAATAAGGCAGTTTTACTATAGGCATATTTTCTATAGATATAGATATACCTCTACTACAGCTGCTTAACAGAGATCTCATTATATTTGATTGCTTTATGTATCTAATAATATATTCCTCAGACGGCTCAGATAACTCATTCAACTCATTGCATTACTTTTTAAAGTGATTTCTATATCAATGTTTTATTTGATCAAAACCCTGTATGTGTTGGCGTTTTTAGATCTAATTGCTGCGGAAGGTATTTATCCATCTTCATTTATATTAACATTTTAACTTGTATTTAATAATAACAATAAATTAAATTATTATGTTTAAAAAAATGCAAATAACAGAACAGGCTAGTAGATTAAATTTGAAAATTAAAGTGATTTATTAAATTAAAGTCTACAGGAAAAAATGTTTTTTATCACTTATTGCTAGCAGAAAATGAAATGACTGCTGGTTGGTTAGCTTTTCGACATCTGTATAGTAAGCGTAGCATGATCTCCCAGCTGTAGTCTCTTGCTCGGAGATAATGCCCTTTCTCACATCTGTTTATTTATTGCAGCAAAGGTTGCTTTAAGGAGTAGACTGTAGCTACTGGGCAGCTGACTGCTGGGGATGGATACTGGGCAGTAGGTGCTGTGGACACTGGGCAATAATCTCTGGGAAATTTGTAATAAGCTATGCCTTTTAACAACAAATTTAGGGGTTATATCTGGTGTGGTTGGCTCCATTCAAATCGTCACTTGTAGTTCGTTCAGATAGTGTTTGCAATCTTAGATGTCTACTATCCCATACCTAAACAAACATATCTCATCTATGCCAATAATTGCGCCCTACTTTCTAACACTGAACATGATCTTCAAAATAGTGTATGGTGCCGCTTCTTTTGCTTTAACTATAAACATCAGAAATACATAAGTCACCCATTAAAATTTACTCAGCCCCACGATCACTATAAATGGACACCCATTAACGTGGCAGACCACTTCACATATCTGGAAAGCGTAGTATTAAATGACGCATCACTTTTAATAAAAGTTAACAACTGAATTGCCAGGGCCATTATAGTGCCTCCAAGCACAAAATAGTGTCAGAAAAAATTGCTCGGCCTGCCTACAAAAAATTAGTGTACCAAGCAGTGGCTCTCTCAACCCCTTTACTCGGATCTTAATCATGGCTACTATACAGAAAGCAAATAAGGCTTCTTGAATGCCTTCACCAAAGATTTTGCGCTCCATAATGAACATATATTAGCTGGACCCCAGTACATCAAACTTCGTTTTATGTCAACTGTATTATATTATCAGTCAAGTTATTATTGTACAAGAGAAATATATTTTTAAATACTCATTGTTTTGAGCAGATTTTAAAAGCATTAAACTAAAAAAAAATATTTGAAGTATTGAGTCCAAATATATTTTAAGGCTCCTCTAAATCCATGTGCGTCATGTCATTGTGGAGACAATACTTAACACTAAAAACACAGTAGCAGCAGTGTTTATTGTTTCAAAATTTCAAAAAAAAAGTTATAAATTTGATTAACATTTTAAAAAGGGGCTTGTTTGTGTTAAATGATAGGAACATTTTTTTTTTAATTTTTATTTCTGTATACTTGTAAAATAATTATGAAAACATTTTTTTTTAATCTTCAGCATCTTCACCTATTACATTAAAAGGATGTGAACCTAAACCTAAGTGTGGACATGTACTTGTTGATAACATGGACAATATAACATGTACCGCTCAAATAAATAATTTAACAGATCTGACAGATTACAAAGTCCGCTTTTTTTTGAAGAGAAAAGGTTATAGTACAAATGTTCAAGTATGTATATTTCTTTTATAGCTTAATATTAATGTATATTAATCCCATTGGCATTGAAAACTCTCTTATGTAGTTAAACAGTCTAGCTTATTAGATTTGGGCCATATTTTCACATAATAAATGTTTGACTTTTGACACAATTTTTAGAAGAGGGGGAGTTTATTCTGAAACATCATAATAATAATAATTACCTTAGTCAATAGTGTGAATAATGACACTGTGATGACTCGTCCACTGTACAAAAATAATTGATAATTATAAATTATGCACTAATATTTATTATAGATTCGCCATAGCATAAAAAAATATGTCTGTGGAATATTATACCCACATCTCCTTCATCACCAACCTACACCGTATCTGATTGACTACTTAGACCTTTTGACGTATTGGCTAATTGTTACCCAAGATTCATTAAAATCTCTAAACACCTTCGTCTACAGCTTATCACAGACAGAGTTACTTACCTTTTCTCTGGCTGTTTCATTTATATGTATTACTTTAAAACCATGAGTAAGAAATATAATTATTTAATGTGTACAAATTTATTTATTGCCAAACTGAAGTCTTTCACATTTTGATGTTTCTATATTTCCACAATTCTCACTTCACAATTGACTCAATCTTGTCAATAAAACAGTCTTAAGCACTATCATATGTATATATTTGTGCATTTATCTATCTCGGCTGATCACCTTGGCCTTTCTAAGAACATTGGCTCTTTGTGTAGAAAATAATCATGTCATTATTCACCCCATGCTCCGCCCCAGACCCCTCTGGGGAAGCTTACAGCGCTCCCCAGACCTTCTAGCTGAAAAAGGAAGGGCCACCAATGTGAATTTTAGTTTTTGCCGAAGTTTGAGAAACATTGCTCTAGTTGTATTATGACCATATATATATATATATATATATATATATATATATATATATATATATATATATATATATATATATATATATATGCGTTTATACATAGAGGGGTAGGGTTTACTGGGCTTTAGGTTTAGGGTTTACTGGGCCTTAGGGCTAGGGTTTGGACAAAAGTTCTGGTTCCGCTAGTGCTTTGACCTGACTCCTTGAGTAGCATTATATGTATTTAAAAATTGTGTGATTCTCTGATTGATGGCTATGCCTGAAGATAACTTTTTCTTTAATTATAGAATTAAGCCAAATGTTTTTCATTTTGCATGATCATGGACAATGTCTGGTTGTTGCACCTGAATTCATGACACTGTGCAGTTACATATTATACTACATCATTCTTTTCTAGTTCTTAACAAATCTTAACACAATATTTGAGTATTTTTTGCGGCCCGCGGACACCTACAGAAATCAGATGTGCCCTCAGATTATACATATAAAAAATGCAAATATATTAAAAACAAAAACAAATTATTTTTTTATAGCTTTATAAATTTTTAAAACTTCTGATTCTCATGAGAAAGTTTTGGGTTGGAACACGATGGCAAGTGTAACAACAAATGAGCCCGTACTATCACTGAAATTTTTTTTTTTTTTTTTTTTTTAATAAATAAAAGAACACTGTCCCAATCATAAATACTAAATGGGACATTCTCTGCTTAGCTGTATTGAATATTAAACATATTATATATAGCTCCTCCTTTGTAATTGAAGATGAGCACATTTCTCATTTCCTATGAACTGATGATGACTGTAAATTCCAATCCTTGCTTTAAAAACCTGGCCGCATACTTGGCATGGGTAGGTTTGGTCAGTTGCAAATAGACCTGATTCTTCTCTCAGGTTTTTGTTGGTTCGGTGCTCTTTCGCCCTGGCCACTCTTCTTGCTTCAAATCTTGAGACTGCAAGACTCACAGCTTCATGCCATGAGGAGCGATCGAGAGCTTTTGCTTCTTAGCTGTGAATGTCAATATTGCATTCCTTGAAGGAGCTCTTAAGAGTGTCTTTGTAGCGCTTCTATTGGCCTCCCTGGGAGCAAACAAACATCAAACATATAAGTGTGTGATTATCTCAGTGATTAAACTTTAAACTTATCAGTGTTAGGGGTCTTAACCGCAGAAAGTTTTGAGAAATACTTCATTTGGAAACAAAGCACCATAGTATTATCCGATGGCTTAGCGTGGGCAAGGTATTGAGAAGACTATGGGATCTCTTGGAAGAAATTATGTTCCTTGAAGAACATTGATTTTGACTTTGTTACTAATATTTCTATTGAAGAGTTGAAGTAGTACAATGGATTGTTTTAAATTAAATATAGGTGCATGTAAATCTTTTCAAACAAAGCTTTCCCAATTCTCCAGGCAAGCATGTGAAAACTGGTTTTGTCATTTTCCTTTTTGAAAAGTGAAACTATTTCTAGTGGAATGGTTGAAAAACAGTTTTTTGGGGGGATTCTTCATTTGTGAAATTTGAAAGCAAATTTTAGGACATCAATAACTTGGAACCAGTTTTAAATACCTTCATCTCACCATTTAGAAAGAAGTTTTAGTCAGTTCTTCCACAGGAGTTTTATGGGTGCCAGAAGCTGTATATACACATACATGTGTAAATAATTATTTTCTGATTTGAAAATAAACAAGTGTAAGAACAGCTCACTGACTGCCTGGTCGTGCTGTTATTGAGCCGGACTGATTTTCTCAACAGTCCCTGGTTCATACCCTGATCACTTCCATTCCCCGTCGTCCAGCGTGAGGATCTACTAGGAAGTAGATTATCTATAACTTTGAAGGAAAATCTGTAACATGTTAAAGATTTTACAAAAAAAAACATTTTTTTTTTAATAATGCCAAATGAATCTTTGAAACATTATCACCTTTGACAATGAAAACAAAATCATGCCATGAATATTCCTTACAAATAGGCGGATCCAATAGGGATAACACAAACTATCTTTGTAATATTGTTAAATTATGTTTCAGTGTTTTATGTATTATTGCTACTTTACTTTTTAGTCTACTGTCCTGAACTGTCTCTAAATTCACTTATTTTTATAGTTGTGGTACTCAAATGTAATATGAATATCCAATTGCTATAAATCTCATGGCTCTATTTCAATCTAGTTTATCAAATCCCAGTTACATATTCCTGGTCTACATTGGGATTGGCATGTGTGCACCCTTGTTAAAAAAATGTAGAAGAGTATGGCAAGCTCCATTTGAATTCTAAAACACTAAAAATCCTAGAAGCAGCCAATGAAATAAGGAATATGATGTAACATAGGATTATTTGTAAAAAAACAAAAGAATGCAACTGGTAGCAAACCAAAAAATTAGGCTTTATTCTAATAATTTCTTTTAAACAATTAGTTGAAAAGATGTATGTCTCATTAGTTGAGTATTAATAATTTATAAGAGCAAAGATACATTAAGCATTTTATGAAGAAAAAAGTTTAAAAAAAAAAATTTAAAGAGTTAGCTAACACACGCAAACATTAAAAAGAATATAGGTGTAACTAATTCTTGTCAAACAACCATAAACCGATTGTTACAATCATAAAGAAAACTCAAAATCTTTATTAAAGTTAAATAATACTAATACTATTTTTGTTTTAATTGAAACAAAATATACAAATTAAACTCCACCATGCTTTTTCAGAGATGCCAACTGGATTTGATAGATGGATGCATAGAAAAAAGAGATAAACTGTGTTATTGCAGAGAACAGAATGAAGTTGTATTTAATTTCGTTGTCCTTTACAACGATAGCGAGGCTGAGATCACAGCGAGTTTAAAAAAAGGAAAAGAGAAACACATTTTTTCTGAAATTTATACTGCACCGCGTATTATTCAAGGTAATTTTTTCTGTTTTTGTTTCTTAAAAAATATTGATAAGAAAACAAATTTAAACATCTTCTAATTTCTTACCTAATTTCATTTCATAATATTTGAAAAGTAATTTAAATATATTGTCATTTAAAATTTTATAAGTGTGTATCTATTAATTTTTTTAAAAATGTTATTTAAATTTTCCTAATTAATATTTAATGCTTTATAAATTTTTTTAAATGTAATAACCCATTTTCCATCTGTTATGCTTTAACTTAAGCTTGATAAAGTTTGTTCAGAATGCATGTAAATGTATCTATTACAGCAGTCATTTCTTCTTCTTGCTATTTTTATTATTATTATTATATATAGACATGCAATTTAAATAGTAGTTTTTAAGATACATCTTCCATCTATTTGGGATTAAAACCACATAGAAAAACAAATATATTTGCATAGTGTTGTGTAATTTCTTAAAACAAGGCTTAGCATGTTTATAGTATGAAATGAATTACATTTCTTAGTCAAGGTAGTCAAAATTGTTTTGTTTTGTTCCACTATTTAAATATTCCTCATAGATAATAAATTATTATTTTTTTATTTTTATTTTAGCTCCAAAAATAGAAAGTCTTCAGCTTTTAGTTAAAAACATGGAAGTAAAAAATGAAACAGTAATTCGGGTTTCAAATGATGACAAGGAATTACCATTGACATTATCTTCCAACAATGAAGAAGCATTACAAATGTTTAGTTTGCATTATGATCAAGTTTTGAATACAGACAGTGCACTCAGTCTAAAACCAGAGACAATAACTATCCAAATAAAAATGTGTGAAAAGGAGATTGGAAGATACATCTTGAAAACACTTTATGGTACGTAAATATTATGTAGACTCCTTTGCAAGTGTTGTGTGTTGGCTGCCTGGTCGTGCGGTTTGCACGCTAGACTGTAGTTCAGATTTATCGATGGTCCCGGGTTCAAACCCTGCCCGCTCCCATCCCCCGTCGTACTGTGGGAGGCTTGGACTAGGAAGTAATTATCTTCAACTCTGAAGGAACATCCGAAACATGTAAAACATTTTACAACAAACTTCCAACAGAAATGCTACATGGATTGATAAAGATACACAGAGTTGTAACCTAAATATTTAAACTGAAAATAATTCTTAATCAGAATGACTAATGCAGTATCAATAAAATTATATACAAATCATTGTAAATAATTACATAAAACACAAAATAGACCTATTGATCCTCAAGTTGCACTTTTCTTTTAAAATACTTTTTCTAGAAGTCAGTATTTATTTTAACAAATTTTAGAAGTCATTGTATCTATCTTTCCCTGGCATGCTTCATGACATATTTTGGTTTGTCAATATACCGGTATAGCATGATTTATATTGACCTATTTAACAGAGTGTATAGAAACAAGGGAGAACACTCACTTTTTTCTCTTTTTTTTTTTTCATATTTTCTTTTTTATAAATTCTAATATGTTAACATTTTCATTTCCTTATATATTCTGTTCTTCATTTTCCTAATCCATTATAGTAATTTACTTGTGTTTGGTAAGAATATTTAATGCATGTGATTTGTAAAAGGCATATAAGTCTATAACTATTTTTTGAAATGCAGTAGAGTCCTGAAACCTCAGTGTATAATAACCCAGCTGTTTGGAAAACTTGGCAACACCTTACATCTCAGCAAGCAGGATAATATGTCCGATGCCAAAAATATTGCTTTGTTTACAGTTAATGAATAAAATACAAGAATACAATGAACTGATTGACTATAAAGTCAAAAAGTTTTGAAGCCAGCATTATATATTCTGAGACACAATATGTGTCAGTTATGATCTTAATGTTCCTTCATTGTCTACGTGAAAAAAGAAGCAAAATGCAAAGGGATACGCAGAATACAAGATATTATAAATTTTTTTCTCTTAATTTTCATTGTAGATAGCTTCGTGCACCCATATGATATTTTTCTAAGGTCAGTCTTATTGTATTATTGTGCACTCTAAAGATTACTGTATTTCAAAGCTTACTTTAAATCTTTATTTAAAGGTTTTGGGCTAGTAATCCATATCATATTTTCTAGTAAATGACAGTATGAAACATACAATTACGTCACTGTATTTTCTGTAGTTTTTTTTAACCCCATTTCCAATTTCTGGTATTTTCACAAACACTGGCATCCTCTGATCCATAATAAAATGAGCTTTCGGGACTCTACCATTACATTTAAAAACTAATTTACTTAAAAAAAAATATTTCTAGAAGATGACCTGAAGCAAACTTCGCCTAACATTTCAGAAAGTTCTACAAAAACAACACCAAAAGGTAAAAAAAATGCATTTCTTTCCAGTGATTACTATTCAATTTTTTAAGACCAACTTTTAAAGATGGTTTCCATTTCCACATCAAATTTGAAACATTGCAAGTAAAATTAACTTATAGGATAAACTTTTTGAGGTAGGCTACATAGGCAACCCTCAAAGGCAGAACATTAAACACATCAAGGTTGCCTTTCATTTACCTTAAAAAGTCTTGTTAGACAGTGATGGTAACATAATTTAGGCTTATGTTGTATAGACAAAAAGTGTATTTTCTTTATTTGGTCCTTAAAAATATATTACAGATTGATCTGTGTGGGGTATCTAACAGAACATTATTGGAAAGCTGTATTATATTTTAAAATATGCTAATTGTCTAATAGTTTATAGTATTAATGAATAGATTGTGTTGTATCGACACTAACATTATAAAGTTTTAACACTTAAAGATGTCAACGTTAACAACTGCTTAGAATTTGCAGTGACTTAAGGGCAAGTGTGCACAATTTTTAAAAAATGAAAATGTCAACCCCATGAAAGCTAGTGGGCCTGATGGGACTAAAGGGCCAATCATAAAAAACAATTAACTGAACCTTTTCTTGAGATTTTTTCCTATCCATTGCTCAACCACAAGATACCATCTGTGTGGAGGTTGTCCATAGTTGTCCTGTGCCAAAGGTTTCCAAACAAAAGTAAATAAATGACTTTAGACCTGTTTCACTTATATCCATTGTGTCTAAATGTTTAGAAAAACTGGTTAAAATGTTCCTTCCGAATGATCTTTGTAGTGTAGAGGATGTCATCCTAAATATTTTAACTTGTGTCTTTAAACATCTAAACCTACCTAACACTTTATTAATTTTAATAGTTCCCGACAAAATAGGAAAACAAAATAGTGCAAACAAATAAGCACAGATAAATTAGCCTGGAAAACATATTTTCAGTCATTTAGCTAGAAATACTTTAAATACCTTGAAATATTGATAATGCCAATATTTTTATTTTAATGTTATTATTTTTCAATCATTTTTCAGGAAACACTTTAGATATCTTAAAATATAAATATGCAGACATTATGCAAGAATTATAATAACTAAAATGGATAAGTTTAAACTATAGCATTTAATTACATTCCAAAAGTGCACTTCAAAAACATGCAAAGATACTTCCATACTTATCAGATTTACACACACACAAACTTTCACAAAGTTAAATTGTAATGTCACGTTGAAACTCCATCAGTGGCTGTTTTTGTACTTTGGCAATAGAGCTGCAAGACGTCTGTTAAGTTGGAGGTACTTTGTCTTGCTTGCAGCTTTACTTCATTCTCCAGCATTTTACCTCGAATCTTGTTCTCAGGTGTTCTCCTGTTCTCTGAGGAAGTGATTGATTAGCTTGTAGACATTGGGGTAATGACCGTCAATAGACAGCTAAAATGCATGATGCCACCCCTCCACTAAATTGTTTGTTTTTGGTAGATTGTCCTGTATTCGATCCTCAACATTCCATAATGCTATCACAAGCTAAACTAATCCTGACACACTTTTGCTAATGTTGCGACAAGAGACGCCCTGGTTTGATCAAAGAGAGATGCCGCAGACAATCTATGTAAACTATAACCCACATGTGTAACACATACATCATCATATACCTAAACCTTGAACGGGTTCACGACATTTCAATAACATTTTTATCGAGTTATACATTTAAACATTGGTGAAAAAAGAATGAGATAAAATTGTAAAGTACTCTCTGTCTCTGCCAATATGACATACTTATAGATCTATTAATATTGAAGAAAAATGCAGTCCTGGACCTTCATATACTAAAATCCAGTACTTTTATACACATCATATACAAGTCCGCGCTATTTTGTCTTGCGCTATTTTGTCGGGAAATATCAAACTATTATGTCCGTGCTATTTACTCCGCGTTTTTGGTCCGCACTATTTTGTTGAGTCACCGCTTTTAATACCATACAACTTCATTTACTTATTAAAAAAAATGAAAGTATTGAATATCAGTGCAAAGGGCTTAAAGTTAGTCCTTACTATAGACAACTGGCTCAATGTACTAAGGGTATGATTCTTAAATGTAGATCCTTAAAGGCGTACAAGTATAATAAAAGTACACTCAACAATAGAGTATTTATTTACAGCATTTCAACTCGGTACACATAATATAGAATACATAATCATCAATAGTAAGAGTATTTAAATGTGCCCTAATTAAATATTTTAGGTCGCCTAGACTAGATTCAATAATAGATTACTTAAGTTTATCATGACACAACATAACATTACCCTAAATATTTAGTATACACACATAGCAGAAATAATATCTCCTTAATCTAGGCCATACAACTGACAACAATCACCAACACCCTACTCCGACCAGCTCAGCTCTCCAACTGACTAGACTGACCACAGGAAACCTTATTGTCCCCCCATGAAAACAATATGCTAAAACAGTTCACCACTCACTACTAATAAAATAAACAAACACACACACACAATCTTACATCTTACACACCCCTTCTCTTGACAATTAGTCCATTTCTGCTTTTCCTAAATAAGTGGTCCTAGAACTACTGGAATAATTAATTAGTAGGTCACAACCTGAATTAATCTCCATAAAAAAATATAAGCTAAGTAAGTATTCCGCTAAATACTCAGAATGTGCGAAGTGTTCCATTAATGAAAAAGTTTGGGAAACACACACACAATTTAATTTTTGACTCAGAGACCACAGAGGGTTAGGGTAAACAATGTAATATCAAATGCATGTATAGTTAAAACAGACATGCCCCAGGGGGCAAGTCATCGACATCGACATTTACTCCTTCACAAAATTGGCTAATGATGCGGATCTACTAGCCTTGCTCTCAGAGAGCTAAGATGTAAATGAGTATTTCAGAGAAATAGAGCACATTGAAAAATACTGTAATAATTTATTTTTTTTAAAGTAAATGAAAAAAAAAAAAATTATAATTGAGTTTTGTGGGGAAAAAAGGAATATGATATTTGTTCTGTAGCTTGAGACAGCATTAAAATAGTGCAAACTTTTAAACGAGATACAAGACACTGATAGCAAAGACAAACAGACAGTAAAAAAACGTGTTTGTTCCCCTGGCAATCACGCCAATAAATAAAATTAAACTTTTTGATATAAACATTTCACATAAATTTTGAGTGAGTCAGGTGTAAATGTATATTTTGGTTTTCTATAGTTATAATGTTTTATTTGGTGTAATGCACAAATTTAAAGATAAATTTCCTTATAAAAATAACGATTATAATTATTATCTTTATTCTTTTCATCTATAATGCTTTGATTATATTATTAAATTTTTTTTGTGATAAACATTTAACATCTGAACTGATAGTTCCAATGTTCAGATTAAATTTCCGGTAAAAAATTGAAAGTTCCACATTTTTAGGAGTCTACCAAATCTGATATTGGTTGAGGAAAGAAATGTGGTTTGGCTTTGTCATGGCCACATGATATCTTCATTAATTTTCAGTCACAGAAATACATGAGCATAAAGCATAACATAATCTTGCCATTTGTCACCAATGTCTAGAAAGAAAACTTATCTGTTGGCTCAAAAAAAAACAACAAATTAATAGGTTACAACAAAAAAGAGTGAGCTAGTAACTGTTTTTCTTAAACAGTAGCATTTATTTTTCATTGTTTTGTTTTTAAATATATATTTCAGGCAGTTATAGCTACTGTTTTTGCCGTTTAAGTTTTTTAAAACTAAGTCAACATTAATCTGTTTGCCTGTAATCAGTGAATATTTACAAACCCATGTTTCATTACCTCAAAAGACACCACATTTTGCAATTTTCCATTGTCTGAGACAATAGGGTTATTGTGGCATCGTTGATAATATGTTTCTTTTAAAATTTATACCCACCATCATAAAGATACAAAGCCAAGAGCTGGCTTCCCCCTCATATTTTAATAAAGATATGATAGGTATCATTGAAAAGAAAAAGTTTTTCAAGTACTGCTTTATAATAGTGTACAGGTTCTAAGCAGTGGCTTCATTGGAGAGGGGTGTGATCTGCACCAGGTGACACACACATGGAGGTGACATCCATGTAGGAAAATCTTTTTTTGCAAAAGCGAAGTTTTAAAAAAAAAATAATTTACTACATCTAGATATCCAAATATAATTATGCACATTTAGTATATGGATTTAGGTATATATTTGTTATTTGTACCCTAATACACTATTCAGCCTCAGCTTGATGGTCAGGTGGAAACGGTTGTAGGATTAAAAGGCTAAGCCAATATTGTAGTGAAAAAAAAAGACAGTCTCTCGAGGGGCTTAGAACAGTTTGAGAGCATTTTTTTATTGCATGGGTTGGGATAGAATGAGAGCCCCTGAAACGTTCAACTCTTCAACAGCTTTAAATGATATTCAGTGCTATTGTTTAAAAATGGTACTCTTTGATAAAGTGGTGTTTATATTTCAAGACCAAAAATAATCTGCTAAATTTCCCTTTAAGTTGAAGAAATTAAAATATTAAATTATGTGACGTTTTATTATAGTGAAAGATGTTTATTATAACATTGATTCAAAATATTTTTTTAAAGAGGTTAATTAAACCGAAGATCTTAGCAACAAGATCGATTCAATAAGTAATTCCAAACATTTTAAAATCTATTACCTTCTTGCTAAGGACGAAGTTAAGTTCTTTCTTGTTGCCCTTAGTGTAATAAATGCAGGTCCGATATAAGACGTGTTTATAAACATGAGGATGTATTTTCGAATATCAAGCTCATTTCACATGTAATGCTCAATGTCAGAGGTAGGTATGGCGAGAATGAGGATGTTACTTCTTCGTTGATATGTGAAAATAAAAGAGTAATATCCATTTTGTTTGAATCCCCAGGTATGAATGTGAACAGTATACAAGTGCTGGTTTTGATAGTGTTAGTTTTTCCCTTTATTAACTCAATTATTCTAGCAGTTACTTTTAGAGATTGGTAGTCAGAAGACGTAAATGAGAAATTATATATTGAGACTTAATGTGTCTTAGTGATAGTGTTCATACATGAATAAATTCAGTTATAATTATTTGTATGGCAAGCGGCATTTGGCTGGATATTACTAATATTCTTGATTATTTATGTTCATTAAATGACTTTTTCTCATAATCTGACTTTTTGGTGTATCTTAAACGATTTATTATAGATGTAAGCTAATTAGAGAATGAGTCTCTGAAGCTCTGAAATGCAGGAAAACGCTTGTTCCCCCCCCACCTCCCAGATCTGTGCCATAGACTCCGCTTGTGGGAAAGCTTCCGACGCTCCCCCAGACCACCAAGCTGACTAAGAGAGAAGCCAACATATTTTTAGTGATTCAAACCCATGCTCCTCTGATTTCATGTTATAATCCAGAGGCAACACTTACAATGTATGCAACATATCGATAATATGTTTAAGTCATGTTTAAAGTTACATAGTAAGAGTTTTCCAAAGCTTTGTTTGAAATTTATGTTTATATTTCTTTGTCTATCAAGCTGTAGCCAATAATACAAACCAGTTGCAGATGATGCAAATTCAAATTTTTAAATTTATGTAATGAACTAATTTTACACAAAAAATAAACACTTTAAAGATGTAGTAATGCCCTTGATATTGATTAATTATTTGAACTGAAAATATTTATCATTGTGACACAATTATAACCCAAAATTATTTTTTCCTTGCACAGATGCAGACCAATCAGACAAGATTAGCATGGGTGTCTTCATTGGTCTATTGGTACTAGTCAGTCTTATTCTAATGTAAGTTAAGCAAACTGACAATATTAAAAAATTGTGTACCGGGTATCTTTTGTTTAAGTCTAGACAATGCAAGTTTACTTTAGTACATATGATCAATGTTTAAATTTTTTCTATATTTTCTGCTTTAAAGTATGGAGTATCCAAAATTTAAAAAGTGTTAGTTATGCAGTAGATTAATGTGCTTTAATTCTTTGTGAGCTCGTAAGAAACAATGATTGCTAGCAACCAATTATATGTTTTTATTTCGTAGTTAATCTTTTATTATTATTGTCACTCAATCAAATAACAACACACATATTTGTTAAGTTCCACAATGAATGATTTTGAAAGAATATCTACATTATGTCATTTGAAAAAGTACTAGATTCATGGGAGTTAATTGTTTTAAGTAGCTCTCAACATTAACAATTAGCAGTAGCCTAATTCACATATTTTACTACTAGATCTTCATTTTCTATTTGCAAGTAGTTTAAAAGATTATAATGTAAAACAAAGAATATGTATAATTAAAAATATTTATATAAAATTAGATCACAAAATAAAATAAGAATTAAAGTTTGTATTTAACACTTACTATTTTTTTAAACAAATATTCAAGTCCTTCTTCTTTAAACTGTCAGATAGAGTTGAGCCTTCCACTCATGGAACTCTAGGCCAGCAAAAGTGATCAAAAGCTGCCTCTCACCGGCCTAAAGGCCTAAATGAGAACAATGTACACTGTTCTGTCTGGCCGGGGGGGGGGTTGACTCATTGCCAGAGGAAGTGTACACTGGGACCCTCGCCATTTTCCTTTTCTATATCCGGTTAACCTTGCATCATACACCATGTATATAACGGCCCTTGAGGAAAAACGTCTGGATTGTGACAAGGATGACTTTTTTTACAACTCTCGCACCCCCATGGAAGTCTTGTCATTTCCTCCTACGATCGTTTCCACCTGGGAGCCCACTATGACGCAGGGTAGCATGCCCGGGTTATCAAGTCCTTAAAATTAAAAAAAAAAAGTTCCAAGTAATTCAATGATACAGAGTTAAAAAACACTAAAATATGTGATATATATTTATCTTATTAACACATTTTTAAAATTTCTCCAGAGCATTTGTACTCTTAACAAAGTAAGTATTGCCCCCTTTTGGTATTACTATTGATTATGTCTGTTTTTTGTATTTATATATTTTGCAAGCTGATTTTTTGCAAATTATTTGTCAACATTAAGCTTAATGTGGTTCACAGAAAAAAGAAAACTTTACATTGATGTGTTTGTTTATATGGGCGTTATGCCTAGGTGATGTACAAATTAGTCCTAGCATATGGGACGAGAAATGTGCCTTTATTTTTGTGTCTTTATGAGTATTTTATTAAATTTTGTTTTTGTATTTGAAGATTATGGTTCAGTGTTTTATGTATAATTGCTACTTTACTTTTGAGTCTTCTGTCCTGAAGGCTTTCTAAATTTAGTGATTTTACTAATGGTGTTACCCTTGTCAAATGTGAATATTCGTTTGTTATGAATCTCACTGCTCTATTTTGTGTTTGTTCCAGTTTCTTAATGTTTTCTTGAGTTGAGGGGTCCCACACTGTGGATGCATATTCTATTATTGGCCTAACCAAGGTTAAATAACATTTTAGATTTATGTTCTTATTTGATTTATAAAAATTTCTTTTAATAAAACCTAATGCTTTGTTGGATTTTTTAAATAATTTCTTTTATTATAACACCTAGGTATTTTGAGTTTTTAGTCTGTGTTACTGGTTTGCCATGAATAAGATAAGTGGAATTAATTTGTTTTAGTTTTTTTGTTACTCTTAACAACTGACATTTTTCTGAGTGGAAAGACAGGCTCCACTTTGATTCCCATTTCTGTAATTCATCTAATTCTCTTTGTAAAATATATGTGTCTTGTTTTGTTTTTATTGTTCTATATATTATGCAATCGTCTGCAAATAATCTGACTTTTGTTCCTGAACTAATGCAATTTGGTAAATCATTTAAGTAAATTAAAAATAGTAGTGGACCCAAGACTGTTCCTTGAGGTTCACCTGAAATTACTGTTATTAGTGTTGATTTAGAGCCATTTATTATTACAGTTTTTTCTCTCCCTATCAGAAAATCTTTAATCCACTGATGCAGTGGACCGTTAATGTCGAAAAAATTTAATTTTTTAAGCAAACTATGGTGCTGAACTTTGTCAAAAGCCTTGGAAAAATCTAGTCAGATAGCATCTATTTGTTCACTATTATCTAAACCTTTTGAAAAATCATCAATTAGTCCTATTAGTTGTTTTTCACATGATCTCTATTTCCTAAAGCCATGTTGGTATGGGGTGATGACATTATGTTTGTCTAAGTGGTTTATGATATTGCTACATATTATGTGTTCTAGTATTTTACATGTGATGCTGGTAAGTGATACTGGTCTGTAGTTTCCTGGATCAGATTTTTCTCCTTTTTGAAATTTGGGGGTGACATTAGCTTCTCTCCAGTCCTTTGGTACTCTGCCCTGGTTAAGCGATGCCTGAAAGAGTATTTTGAACACTGGGGCTAGCTCATTGCTTAGTTGAGTAATCTAGCTGGAATACCATCATGTCCAGACGCTTTATTTGGTTTGGTGTTGGCTAATAGTTTTTTTATTCCATTTTATTGTACTACTAAATCTTCTATGTTGTCTACTTGGTTCAAATTAAGAAATATGTCTTTGTCTCCTGGGGCTGAGAATGCTGATGCAAAGTATTTGTTTAGGATGTTTGCTTTAGTTTCATTATCATTATGTATTATGTTATGTTCATCTTTTAATGGCGCTATGCCTGTTGTTTCAATTTTCATAGACTTAATGTATGACCATAGGTTTTTGTTGTTATCATTAGATATTACATTGTTTATGTATTCACTCTGCAGCTGTTTGCTTACTTTTTGGGTTAGGTGTTTAATTTTTATATACTTTTTGTAAACTCTTTCTGCCTTGGTTTCTTTAAATTTTCTATACAGGTTTTCCTTTTGTTTACAAAGCTTCTTTAGTCTATTATTAAACCAGCATTTATTTATTTTGTTTGATGTGTATTTAGTTGGTACATGATTTTCTATAAAGCTTTATAGATGGTTTTTAATGGTTTTTGTATTGGCTACTGCTTTCATCTGACTGTTTATTTTTATGATCTCATGGTCTGATAGACCAGGGATAATATCATAATCAACTACTAATCCAGGTCTGTTGGTTAAGAAGAGATCTAATGTGTTGTTTAATCTAGTTGGCTTTTTAATGATTTGATCTAAACTTAGGTTGTGTAAAGTTTCTATGAAAAGCTCATTTATTTCCCTAAGGTTTTGGTGTTTATCTATGGTTAGTGTTTTCCAATTTATATCAGGTAGGTTGAAGTCAACCATTATCAAAAAAACTGCATTTTTATTTGTCTCTTTAAGTGTAGTAATTTGATTACATAGTTCCTGCATGTATTCTAAACTAGAATTTGGTAGTCTTTAAATGCTGCCTATTATAAGGGATGTTGAGGTGGTATTAATTTTACAAAATGTAGATTCTATGTTTTTTGAGTTAGGTAAGGTAATTTCTTCTGCTATAAGAGTGTTTTTTATTGCTAAAAGAACTCTTCCATGATTATCAGCCCTATCTTTTCTGAAAATTTCATAATTACTATTGAAAATTTCTGCATTATAAATTTCAGGATGTAGCTGTCACGAGTCGAGTCTGTGACCTATTTCGACCAGTTTCTAGAACCTCGAGGTCAACCAGTGCAGGTGTCCAGCGTAAACAAGTTAATTTTAGATGTCCAATCGAAGAAAGAGGTTAAGGGAAAAAAATAGCACACGTCATCTAGAAGGTCAAAGTTACTAAAATAATTATCGGAGAAGGTTCCAGGATTCTGGAATGTACGATCAAAGAAAGTATAAATTAAGGGAAAGTGAGTCAGACGGGGTCCTCGCATAGTAGTAGATCTTGTAGAGCGTTGGTCCTCGCATAGTAGTAGTTCTTGTAGAGAGTTGGTCCTCTCTCAGTAATGAGTTATATGTTATTAGCGGATCCATTAAGTAAAGTTTTAGCAGTTGAAGTTGAAGTTATACTAAGAGAAGTTTTATGTAACATTTAAGTTTTATTTATGAAGTATCAAGTCAAGTTGTAATTGAATTAAGAAGTTAATTTTGATGTGAAAGTTTGAAGAAGTTATTAAAGAAGTTTTGAAGAAAATACAGAGAGATGTTTCTTTTTTCATTTCATATGAATTCGTCAACTTATTAATACAATCCTTCGGCCCAAATCGTCACATATTATGGCACCTCCGACAAAGAGCATCGAAGAGTAAAGGCGTCACATATTATGGCACCTCCGGCAAAGAGCATCGAAGAGTAAAGGCGTCACATATATTGGCACCTCCTGACGAAAAAAGGCTTTATATAAATAAAGACAACGACGAAGTCAAGCATCACATATTACATTTTCAAAGAGGAAAGTCGACACATTCTAGCAAGTTCTACGAATTTTCATAAAGCCTCTAACGAGTGATTTATAGCCTCTCTGAACGACAAAGCCCAAATAAAGCCTTATAAGAAAAGCCTCTTGCAGAATACTTCAACAAGACGGCAATCTTTGTAACGAAACTTTGTAATGAAACGTGAAAGATCATCTGTTTTAAGGTCAGTACCTTACATTTTATATTTACTAAGCTGTGAAAGCTACATATACTAAGCTGTGAAAGCTATATTTACTAAGCTGTGAAAGCTACATTTACCAAGCTGTAAAAGCTATATTTCCTAAAGCTGTGAAAGCTATATCTATTAAGCTGTGAAGGCAACGTTACTAAAGCTAGAGTACACTGGTTTGTTTACATACACTGACCACTTACACATTCCTCAAGAGGAGACACCGATCGATATTTAACTAGGTCAGTCATTGTTAACCTCTCACCTGAGGACAGGTGTCGGTCATCGCTAGTGTAGGCAGTACTTATAAATAGCACAGTTATTAAGTTATTACAATGGCATTGGTCTCGTACTTGTGGAAAGAATACATCAAATTAGCCGCTGCCTTTCACATCCCACAAGAAAGAATGGAGGAATGGTGCACTACACAAATAAATTACGATATACAAAAACGTAAAAAAGACAAAGAGGCAGAAGAAAGAAGACGTAGAGAAGATAAAGAGGCAGAAGAAAGAAGACGTAGAGAAGATAAAGAGGCAGAAGAAAGAAGACGTAGAGAAGATAAAGAGGCAGAAGAAAGAAAAAGGATTAGAGAAGAAAAAAGAAGACAGGAAGAAAAAGAGGCAGAAGAAAGAAAAACAATTAAGGAAGAAAAAAGAAGACAAGAAGACAAAGAAGCAGAAGAGAAGAAACTTAAAGAAAGAAAAGAAGAAGAAGAAAGAAAACTTAAAGAAAGAAAAGAAGAAGAAGAAAGAAAACTTAAAGAAATTCAAGAAGAAGAAGAAAGAAAACTTAAAGAAAGAAAAGAAGAAGAAGACAGAAAACTTAAAGAAATAAAAGAAACAGAAAGAAATGAAACTGAAGAAAAAGAGACAAACATTACTGAAGGACCTGACATTGTTTATGAGTACAACAAGAATACTACTGAACTTCAACTATTTAATAATGAAGAATTTAAAGCTGACCAGAGGAAAGATATAACTTTGACAAGATTGTACAATAAGGCGCAAACAATTGTAAAGCAGCCAGGACTTCATGTACCTTATTTCAAAGAAGGCATACTTGTAAAGAAAAGTGTTAATTATGATACCTATGAGTTTGTTGAACAAATCATTTTACCACTGAAATATACTCAAGACATCATTGAAAAGAATCACAATTTTCTACATACGAAACTAGCAAGTGTGACGAGGACAAAGAAAAGAATTCTTGACAAATTTTATTGGCCTAGTATTACGAAAGATGTTAAGAAACATGTTAGTCAATGTCAAGTTTGTCAAATGAACAATCCTAAGACAAAAGTTCCAGATCAACGCGCGAATGTTGAACAAAGCTACAAACTTATTGAAAATATTTTACCAGACAAAAATGACTCACTGTCTAAGTCAAAACAAAATAACTCAGAAACGAAAACATTTCAACAAGATTTTGATAGAAATATTACAGTCTTAAAGCCATGTGGAAAAACTCAAGAAGCTGAAGTCAATATTCAAAGTGAAACAATTTTAAAGGATTACAGAAAGCTTAGAAATTTTAAACAAGGAGACAAAGTGAAGTTATGGTTACCTGACATGAGCAACAAGCTGATTTATACATGGCAAGGTCCATTTACTATCATCAGAAAGATTTCAAACGTAACTTATGAAATCAACATTAACAAATATATCAAAGTGTTTCATGTTCATATGCTTGAAAAATACAACGAGGATACAGATAAAGAAAACTTATCAAAAGTACTAGAAGAAAGTGTTACATGCTTAGCAACAATTCCAGAGGAACATGAAGACAATAGAAATGAACTATTACCAACGACATCAAAACAAACTGAATCTATCAAAGACATTGACATAGATCATTTAAAGTTGAAAAGTATGAAAGACCTGTTGAATACAAGTGAAGAATATACTGAGATATTTCATGATGTTCCTGACATATCAACATTAATAGACAATGAGATTAACTTAAAAACTAACAAACTTGCCAACTCAAATGTTTATTCTCTAACTTTGCACAATAGAGATTTACTGCAGAAAGAATTAACTGATTTATTAGCGCCATGCTTGCATGAACAATCGAACTCAATGTTTTCTACTTCAATCGTTTTACAACGTAAACTGTCATTAAAAGAAAGATTTAGTGTCAATTTTGGACAGTTCTTATTTGAACATATGAAAAGCAAAGAATATTATAAGGACAATAGTTGTATGTTGCTTAAAGCTAGAATGAAACATATTCATGAACTGAAAGACATTCTGTACCAATTGAAACAACGTACATTTGTAGCTAAACCAAGCAAGTTTGTATTGAAACCAAAAGTGACATTTTTCAACAGCAGAGTTGAACAAAACTCTCTGAAAACACAGGACAATATTGTTAAACGTATTTTGAACTATAAAGAACCAAGAAAGAAGAAATGTACAGATAGACTAGAATTATTTCCAGTGCCCGAACAGAAGAAATATACAGACAGACTAGAATTGTTTCAAGTACCTGGAAAGAAGAAAGTTGTAAATCTAACAGGACTGTACAGCTGTGTCAATATTTATTTTAATAATTATGTCATGCAATTGTTTATTACTTAGTATATTTACCTTAGTACTGTTGTTATAATAGTTTTAGAAATAAGTAATTTGACATTGTACATGTTTAGATTTCATATATTGAAAAATAAGTTAATATTCAGATATTATGTATTAGCAAATAATATGATAAGATGACAGATATTTTTCAGTATTGTGAAGTTGTATAATTTTGGTATTTTCTTGAGTTTCAAAAGCTAGAAAAGTTCATACTCAAATATCATATAGTGCTGTATGGAACTAAGCTGTATTTTTTGTGATACTTACTATATATGCTAAATGTGTATAATATTTTGAATTTTGAATTATGTAAATGTAATGGAGCAATTATTTGAATTATGAGCTCTGTATTTTTAATGCATGAATTTTTTAGTTTTTTGTGTGCATATATTAGAATAGTAATAAAGTTATTTTACGCATTTTATATTGCATACAAAATGCTAAAAAGGCAAGGGGGTAATGTCACGAGTCGAGTCTGTGACCTATTTCGACCAGTTTCTAGAACCTCGAGGTCAACCAGTGCAGGTGTCCAGCGTAAACAAGTTAATTTTAGATGTCCAATCGAAGAAAGAGGTTAAGGGAAAAAAATAGCACACGTCATCTAGAAGGTCAAAGTTACTAAAATAATTATCGGAGAAGGTTCCAGGATTCTGGAATGTACGATCAAAGAAAGTATAAATTAAGGGAAAGTGAGTCAGACGGGGTCCTCGCATAGTAGTAGATCTTGTAGAGCGTTGGTCCTCGCATAGTAGTAGTTCTTGTAGAGAGTTGGTCCTCTCTCAGTAATGAGTTATATGTTATTAGCGGATCCATTAAGTAAAGTTTTAGCAGTTGAAGTTGAAGTTATACTAAGAGAAGTTTTATGTAACATTTAAGTTTTATTTATGAAGTATCAAGTCAAGTTGTAATTGAATTAAGAAGTTAATTTTGATGTGAAAGTTTGAAGAAGTTATTAAAGAAGTTTTGAAGAAAATACAGAGAGATGTTTCTTTTTTCATTTCATATGAATTCGTCAACTTATTAATACAATCCTTCGGCCCAAATCGTCACAGTAGCCAAGTTTCTGTTCTTGCAATTATGTCTGGTTTCTCACATTCTAATAAAATTTTTAAATCTTTTTTTTTTGAGTGCCTGTTTTTTTTTATTCCAATCGTGTTCCTTGTACTAATACTTAAAAATTAATATAGAGAAGTGTTCTCTTATTTAACTTACTGCCCTCTTTTTGATATACTTTCATAAAAAAAATTTCCATCACATTTTGCACCAAATCGAGCTTTTAAAATAATGAAAAGGTAGATTATTATAAAATTATATTTATTTACTGACTTTTACATTTTATTTAACAAATCATTATAGTGAATGCTTTGGTCTCCCTCCACTCCTTTTCCTTTTTTGTATCTTAGTGAACTAAAAATTGTAATTCTAATGTTAATTATACAGCAACATAAGTCTTCTTACCAAATTTAAACCTTCTAGAACATGCCTTTTTTATTTCATGCGCTAAACTGTAAATTAAGAAGAGATTCCACTTTGTGTAAAATTCTTTACAACCTTGTTGTCACAAATCTCAACAGCTTTTAAGCAATATGAAATTGTTTCTGAGTGTTTTGCCAATTATTGTTAGAAAAGCTTAACAGTATTGTTAATTTTAACTGAGTGACACCTTTACAAAGAAAGTAACTCTCGACTATAGAGAAAAGATATATAACTGAATTAGATAACATTGTAGTGAACTATAGAACCTCATTAGGTGAGAGGTTTTTTTTAGGGTTAAATGTAGGGATTCGTTTGGGTACTATATTCACTAGATTAATAATGATTAATTCCAAATATAAAATTGTTGAGTTTTGTGAGTTTTTTTTTCTCCTTGATCTAAATATAATTGTTGGTGATATTTTAATGTTAAGCCATCACTTGCCCCTAGAGGCACGGTGGTTAAGTGCTTGGTTAAACTAGGGTTCTGGCTACGTTCAAACCCCCAATGGATAGTTTTGAAAATAAAAGTCCCCTTTTCGATAAAAAGCAAACTACAGTTACCAAATTTTAGAAGCGTAGCTAAAAGTATTCTTTGGTTACCATCACCCTCCAAGCTAAAGTTGTGTTAACAATTGTTTTCCGTCACTGGCTCCATTAATAAAATGCACTAACAGATTTATTGTGTTTGTTTTTCGTTACAAATTTGTGTATAGAAGGGTAGTAAGATAATGGACTGTACATGTCTCACATTATGCTTTTTTTTTTTGCTTTAGTAAAAAATGCTTGGCGCTGTGGCTCAGCTTCTGACCCCGCTGGGGTAGCGCACAGCGTTTCACCAGAACTGGCCTGGCGGGGGGGGGGGGGGGGATCTACTGCCTTTTTACTAACTCCAGAAAGAACTTATTTTAGTGCACTAAAAAAAAAAGGCTGAAACAATAAAGGATAGGGATTTAATAAAGATTGATTACGTATACACACAAAAACACATATACATATACTTGGGGAGAAGAAAAAAAAATTTCCCGGAAAAAAACTATTTGCTGCGCCCATGATGTATACTGTTGTTAGTCTAGTGGTGATGCGTATAATGGTAGTTTTTGTGTGTGTAATGAGCCGACACAAATCGCCCCTGATCAGCGCTAGACGAGCGGTCAACGAGTTTCTACATTTATACGCGACAAATGACAAATCAAAGGTTCGTGAAGGATCTGTTTAGTTCATATTACTGTACTCATGCCACTCGCATCAGATATGGTCATGTGATCAATTAGAAAATACGAGTGACGTTTTAATGAGTATTAGAAGGGCTTTAGGGACCCTATATAAATATGGAAGTTTCGCAGTAAAGACGGTTCACTACAGACGACTTAGTTGAACGGTGTGGCTCTGTACGGCGCTTTACGGTGGTTCAGTGTGGTGTACTGTCACGTACAGTCAAGACAACTCAAGTACTTCTTCTTCTTCTTTGTTCTCATTGTTATGTTGAAGTGTTCAGATGAGTAGACCAATACATGAGATGAAATGCGCAGTGGTTTTAAGATCAGGGAGCTCTCCATATAGTTTCCTTTCTAGTAGGGTGATTTAGTGCCAATGTCTTATGCGGGCCTCTTGGTATAGAGAGCAGTTTTGGAGGACGTGATCTGTATTCTCTGGTGATTCTCCACATCGACAGATTTCACTGGTTCCAATTTTGAGCTTCCGGTACATGTGTTGTCGCATTCTGTTGTGTCCGGTCCTGAGTCGAAAGTTTAGACGTTGGTCTTGTCGGGATAGCTTATAGTAAGCGTCATCTTTCTTGTACTTTGGATAAGAGCTCGTCCATTTCTCATTTATTTTTTTTACTATTAATTTCTTCAATTCTTCTGGATAGAGTGCAGAGTTTATTAGTGTGTCAGCCTTCTCATTTCCTTCTAGTTCTATAAGAATCAATCAGTGGATCAGAGTTTACACAGATGGCTCAACCCATAAAGCCACCACAAATTGAGGAGCTGGAATACTTATCAAATGGCCAGATGGAGGAAAACTAGAAAAATCTAATGCAACTGGAGAGCTCTCTGACAGTCACAGAGCAGAAAGGGAAGCATTAGCATTAGCTGCTACCATCCTAGCAAATCATCCAAATTTTCCACACAGTCAGATTTTCTTACTAACCGATGCAAAAACAACCCTCCAAAGCCTGCGAAACTCTGATTCCTCATATATTAATAACCTCAAAACAGCACTTACAAAGCTCAACAACAACAGCAAAAAAAATGTAATTCAATGGATCCCAGCTCATACAACTCGAGTACGAAACAACGCCTTGATCTGCGATCGAGACCAAAACTGTGCCAAGTGTGTGAAATCAGTCCTAAACAGTTGAACCCAGTGCAAATCCGGAAAGAAGCGCCAATGCAAGAGTTGATACGGCGGTACGGTTGTTAACTGAGAAATATTAGTACTGTCTGTGTTACGTGTTGCCAATAAAGTCATCTGCTGACTACAGCCGTCTTAGACAACTGAGCCCATGCCCATGTAAGCTGGGTATCTTGCACTATTCTTACATAATGTCGAATCATTCCCAAATAAATAAGCGGCTACAGTGCAGGACAATAACGTGCAATAGTTGGAATAGAACTGTCTTGGCTTAGCATGGGGAATTAGGGGCTAAGCATGACGCCAAAAGCGAGTACTTGCATTCTTTACTGAAGTATTGCATTTTTATGACATTTATAGCTCGTAATTCATCAATGAGGTTCGGGGCGAAGCCTCGACGCAAAAAGCAATATAAACAAGCAAATTACACACAAAATTCTATGAGAGTAGCCAAAGGGGGTTTTGAGTCTACACTCCCCCCCCCCCCTTCTTCAGTAGGGTTTGAAGCTAAAAAATACCTCTTCAATATAAAAAAAAAGCAAAGTATGCACTCAAAATGTTATGAGCGTAGCTAAGTGGGTTTTGACTAAGTTTTAAGTTTAACCCTCCCCCTTTCAGCGGGATTTGAAGGCAAAAAATACCTCTTTAAAAAATGAAAACAAAGCAAATTATACGCTCAAAATTTTATGTGTAGTCAAATGTGTTTTGAGTTTGAATGCCCCTCCAGTGGAGTTTGAAGCTAAAAAATACCTCTTCAATATAAAAAAAGCAAATTACTTACTCTAAAAACTATGAGCGTAGCCAAAGGGGTTTTGAGTTTAAACCGCCCGCCAGCGGGGTTTGAAGTTAAAAAATATACCTTCAGTGTAAGAATAAAAGCAAATCACAAACTTAGAATGCTATAAGCGTTGCCAAAATACGTTTTGAGTTTAAACTCCCCTTCATAGGGGTTTAAGGCTAAAAAAATACTTCTTCAATATAAAAAAAGCAAATTTCACACTAAAATTATTTGAGCGTAGCCAATCCAATTGGGGGTTTTGAGTTTAAGCCTCTCTCCTACAGATGGCTTTTTTTAAAGTTTAAAACCCCTACAGAGGGTTTTGAGTTTAAGATCCCTCTACAGAACGTTGTGAGTTAAAAAATTACTATCTTCAATATTTATCTAAAGCATACTACAGTTACTAAATTCTATTACCGTAGCTAAATAGGGTTTTCAATTAAAAAAAAAAAAACAACTTTAGAGATTTCTTTACTTTAAAACCCCCAAGAGAATTTTGACGATTAAACTTCCCTTTTCGATATAAAATCTAAAGCAAACTACAGTCACTTAATTCCAATAGCGTATTCAAAAGAGGTTACAAAATTCTACCAGTGGCGGGACTTCATTAATAAAGTGCCGTGGATAGTCATCTGCCGAAATTGAAAAAGACTAAATGTGGCTCAACTAAGATGGCTTAGACAGATTTTAGAATTCAGTTATAGAGATCGGGTTTAAATCAAGGAAATCATATGCCGAACTTGGAGTCAACCCCTTAGTAAGATTGTGACAGAGCATCGCATGAGCTTTGCGGGACATGTTCTCCAACAAAATGAATTACGCATAAGAAGAGTTGCGATGACATCCTAGTGCAACTTGGCGCCACACATTCATGGAGGTCCTCAGAGCAGGTGGGAAGAGGATTCAGACATTACCAGTGACAGATTTTTGTGGAAACAGCTCGACGGCAAATGCGCCGAACGGCGCGGGAGGGTCAAAATCACTAAGAATAGCACATTAGGTTTTTGGAAATAAAACTTTTTAACAGCAGGAAAATGCACTATAGATACCTCAGAATATGCATTTTGTAGGCTTTCAATACCAGAAATAGTCCTTGGCGGCGGGGCTGACATATGCGTGGAATCTACAATGTTTGTACTAACTCCAGAAAGAATATGTTCTAGGGCAAAATAAACGTCTTCCAAAAGAATTAAGAGTCAGAATGTTATGAAGATTATGTACACACACACACACACACACACACATAAATACATATAAATATTTTTTTTACGGCCCGGGGGGGGGGGGTACATGGGGGGGGGGAGGGAAAATCCCCCATCCCCCGAAAAAAATCCTGGCTTCGACCATGCATATATAAATATATATATATATATATATATATTTATATATATATAAATATATATATATATATATATATATATATATATATATATATATATATATAGAGAGAGAGAGAGAGAGAGAGAGAGAGAGAGAGAGAGAGAGAGAGAGAGAGAGATAGATAGACAGATAGATAGATAGATATAATGTGTGTGCTTATGATATTTGTATGTTATCTATATTTATTATATCATGTCCCTATATATCCTTTAGCGTCTAAAATATATTATTAATGGAGTTTTGGGAACGACTGAATCAGCCTCCCTTTCCAGGTAGGGGTCTGAAGTAGCGTAGTAACTTTAGTTGTAAGCTCCCCCTGCGCGTTCAGTGGGAGAGCCCAGGCGGCGAAACATTATTACCTGTATTTAAAACTAAAAACAATGCATATTCTGAAGTGTCTACAGTAAAATATCCTGCTACTCCTCAATACAAAAATGTGTAAAAAGTTTTATTTGATCCTGAAATGAATGTAACCTGCTTTTTTTTTCTTAACTTCTGTTGCTTCTTTACTTTATTACTTGGTTCCAGCAACTGGCAGAAAAAAACAACAACACTTTGTTAGTCTCAAATAATAACTGTAGTTTTGATTTTTTTTTTATCAAAGGGTTAATTTAACCAGAAACCAACTGTTGCTACGGTCATGGGATTTTGTGATTGTATCAATGCTTTCCTTTTATTTGAATGGAATATTAAACTTCAAATCCCTTTAGCTACATTTGTTGGATTTAAAGACTAGATTTCTTTTGTGTTTTTTAGCCGTGATTTTTTTAAACTTAAACCCTCCCTTATTTCTTGGCTTATAAAATTCTGTGATTGTAGTATGCCTTATTTGATTATTTATTTTTTGTCGAAGAGTGGGGTTTGGAATTTGAACTATGGTTTAGCCTTACCATTTCCGATCTAATAAAAGTATTAAAGCCAAAAAAATATGCGAAAATTCCCACCTCCCTCGTTTTAAAATGTAGGATTTTTTGTCGAGGAGGGGCTTCTTATCCCCACCCACAATAAAAAAAATGCATACGCGTTTGCTTGCCATATCCTTGTTAGCATTTTGACTGTTGAGTCAATGCTGCTCGTGAGAAGCTACTGAAAACCAATTGAGAGAGAAAAAAAAAAAAACAAAAAAACGGGAAAAATAACAAATTTTTAAATGTGTAATACACTAGAAGATTTTGTCTCGATGTTTTTAGTGCATTAGTATAGGCCATTGTTTATTTAAAGTGTGGCTGTGGCACTTCAATAAGATAGTAAGTTATTTTTTTAAAATGTTTTTATTTATAAACAAACCTCAAATATTTCTCAAATTATTAATTTATATGTACAAAAAAGAAATAATCTTTAGTCTAATTCAATAATTTTAAAGGTATGGAGACTTGACGAAGTTTTTATGGAAATTCTAACAAATAATCACCAGGTTATTTTGGATGGCCGTTTGGTGACATCGGTTTATATTATACTATTACATGTTGTAGGCGTTGTCAGCTTGAATACGTGCTCGTTTATACAAATAACTCTCCACGGTAGCATACAGAAATAATACGTTTAATATATATATATATATATATATATATATATATATATATATATATATATTATATATATATATATATATATATATATATATATATATATATATATATATATATATATATATATATATATATATATATATATATATATATATATATATATATATATATATATATATTAATAGTAACACCACATGAATGATAAGATACACACCTTTCAACAATATTTAGTAACTTATTGACTGGTACAAATAACTACTTTATAACTCTCTTAAGTGACTACATAACTCTCACTTATATAATTTGACTATCGTGGTTCGATAATGACCAGGGGACTAAGGGCTTTGCACTGGGGTTTTATGCCTCCTCATGTGTCTGGTGAGACCAATGTAACCCCGGAATGTTCGGCTGCACACTGGGCAGATTATTCCAGCTGGAGCTAGTGTCGTGGACTTTGCTTTTCTTCTCTGGCGCTTTTCTTCTGCCAGCGTGGTTCTCTTTTCCTTAGCAACCTGTGCGCCAGTTTTCATAGCGCGACGCCATGATGCTCTGTCTTGTGCCTTTGTCTCCCAGGTGGCTGCGTCTATGCTGAATGCCTTCAGAAAAGCTTTGAGGGTGTCCCTGACGCGTTTTCTTTGACCACCCTGCCAGCGCTTTCCTTCGCTTAGTTGGCCATACAAGAATCGTTTAGTGATGCGGCGTTCTTTCATTCTGCAGACGTGTCCAGCCCATCGCAGCTGGGACTGCATCAGGATTGTATGGATGCTTTGCAAACCCGCTCTTTGAAGGACTTCAGTATCTGGTGTTTTTTGTCTTGCCATTTGACAATCAGTATTTTTCTTAGACATGTCATGTGGAAGTGATTCAGTTTCTTTACATGTTTTCTGTACACTGTCCATGTTGTTGAGGAATAGAGCAATGTAGGGAGGATGACAGCTCGATAGATCCCTAGCTTTGTATTTGTGGTGATACCAAGTCTGTTCCAGACATTTTTAGACAGTCTGCCATACAATGCGCAGGTCGATGCCATTGTCAATCTTTCCGTTTCTGGAGAGTGTGCTGCCAAGATATGTGAATCTGTCCACTGCGTTTATATCATTGCCATTTATTCTGATACTCACTGACTGCTTAGCTCAAGGTTAAAAATATTAAATCATGAGCTGTGAAAAACACTCTAACACCAAATTAGGGTATCATTTATATGACACAAACTTTGAGGTGGTGACAACATTTATAGACCTACTAACACAAACACACATATTTATACATGTATTAATATGAAAATATGTTTTATTCAATCGTTGTAGGTAACAGAAAATGATTGTAAATTGTTTTAAAGCCTCATTTATCATCTTAACTATAAAAATATTGTTGTCTGGTAAGATATTAATTTATTAATATTTTTTTAACATTTAATTATAGTATTATTGTTGTGAAATATTATTAAAACCAAAACTATTTTGAATAAAATATATGTATTTACAGTTAATATTGTTTTAAAATATAATATAATTATTGCTGGCTTCAAAACTCTTTAGGGGTGGATGGGTAATCCCAGATTTCATATACGGCTCTAGCAAGTTTTCTTGATATTTAACAGTGTAATTATATCTTTAGGATAACATAACTGATATGGCAATAGAAGAAAAAAAATCTGATTTGACCATTATATTTCTAAATAATAAATTAAGATTTGAGATCTATATATGCCCTGAACATACATCAGTGGAAATTTCCTTTTATATTCAGTCCACATTAAAAATTAAATACACATTTAAAAACGTTTTGCACACTGCATTATGTAAAACAAAATTCTGGACAACTGACCTTTTCAAATACTCTGTCATGAGAAATCGTGTACAATTTATTTCTATTACACAGAGATTCATGTAGTGGCGTGCAGACGCGGACTGGGAAGACATTGTTAATCTAAGTAGTGTAGTAATAATATTTTGTGTGTTTTATTTTTAAAAAGCTTCTATTTAACGTGGGTGTGTGGAGGCTAAGTAGTAAAGCACTTGGCTTCTAAACCAGAGAGTTCCGAGTTTAAATCTTGATTTTAGACTAAGATTTTTAAATTTCGGGACCTAACCAGCTTTAATGTGTACCTGACATTATAGGGAAAAATTAAAGGCGGTTGGTCGCTATGCTGACCAAATGACACCCTCGTTAGCCGTAAGCAACAGAAACAGATGATCTTTACATCATCTGCCCTTTAAATGGCATAGTCTGAAAGGGATATCATATCAACTTACTCTCTTTGTCTATCTGATTGGTTAGAAGTTGAACATGCCTTAAAAATACGGAATATGCTTGCTACATAGACTAATTTATTATACTAGACTGGAAACTGGAAATAAATTCTTATCCGCAATTGATCGATTCACAGACCTATATATAAATAGACATTTTTATGTACGTAAACTCTTTTTTAAGCTCTAAGTGGAGTCGCCCCAATCAATCTTTTCTGTCTTAGAAAAGGAATGATCTATTGTTTTCAAAATTTAGAAACAATGCACAATCATTTCTCGGACATTAACGCAAATATATGAAACAAAGCAATTTCCTGTTTGTTTCCATTGAGATAATGTTTAAAAAAATCCTAGATCGAAATAATTCCGCTGCATCGGTCAAGAAAAAAAAAAAAAGCAGCCCTGTCAGTGAGCCCTAAAACAGATGAATATAAATGCTCGAACTGTGGCAAACTATGTCGTTCCAAAATTGGCTTGGTCAGCCACTCCAGATTCTGCCCCGTCTCTAGACGCAAGGAAAGCCAGTGACTCATCTAGGCGCATCCATCGTCTTCCGAGACAGAAGGAGCCATATATATATATATATATATATGTCGTTCTTCTGTTGGCCGATTTAATTGGGGAGGAAGGGGGTGAAAACTTCAACTGACCTTCCCATCTAAACCCTTTTAGTGGGAGGGCGATCTTATTTTAATGGAGAAATTATAATTTGGGAACAAAATTAGTTGAATGAATATATAATTTGTATATTATGTCATTTTCTTCTGATATCATTAATTTACCTTATTGCTTTAAACTCTTTTAATGATTGATGAATTAAAGTTTAACAGTATTTATAAGGATAGAAGACTTAAAATAAAGTTGTAATTATACATAAAACACTAAACCATTATCTTCAAATACAAAAACAAAATTTAATAAAATACTCAGAAAGACACAAAAATATAAGTAAATACCTCATCCCGTGTGCTAGGACACATTTGTACAAATACTCTTTCTTCCCTTGCGCTATTAGAGCATTGAATGGGTTGCCTGAGCTAGTTAGGAAAACCAGTGACTTGGCAGAATATAAGTCATTGGTTAATATGCATGACTAAATTCGTGACGCGTAGGACGTCATCATCGTCTTTTAAAAGTAAAGTCTGCATTATATAAGATAAGATATGTCTGGTCATTCGATGGTTCTCTTCATTAAGTATTAAACTTCTTGTTTGACATCGTTTATCAGTGTCGACTACCTTTACAGTGTCGATTACCTTTATATTGTCGACTACCTTTATAGTGTCGACAACCTTTATAGTGTCATTTACTTTTATAGTGTCGACTACCTTTATAGTGTCAATTACCTTTATAGTGTCAACTACCTTCATAGTGTCGACTACCTTCATAGTGTCGACTACCTTTATAGTGTCGACTACCTTTATAGTGTCGACTACCTTTATAGTGTCGACTACCTTTATAGTGTTGACTACCTTTTTTGTATCGACTAACTTTATAGTGTCGACTACCTTTATAGTGTCGACTACCTTTATAGTGTCAACTACCTTTATAGTGTCGACTACCTTTATAGTGCTGATTACCTTTATAATGTCGACTACCTATATATTGTCGATTAACTTTATTTTATCGACTACCTTTATAGTGTCGCCTACCTTTATAGTGTCGATTACCCTTATAGTGTTGGCCTTTCACCCTCTGTGTTGTTTTGATATTTAAGTTATACTTCCTTTGGACTTATCTGGAAAACACGTACCGCGGAGGCGCCTAACAATATTAATAGAAAAATATGTACTACGGTGTGGTTTTTAGTATCTGGTTAATTATTTGTCCAAAGCCGAATAATTTTGGGGTTTGGGGTTTGGAAAAAATCTCCCGCACACACACACTCAAAAGTCATGCATCTGTTAGTGTAACTGTCAAGGCTAGAAGTCAAGAAAATTGATCCTCAAAAATGTCCCATATAGACACTCAGGGGTCAACAATAGTTTCCCATGGATGAATAAAAGCGAGAAACCTGGATTGTGCAAATATGAGATAAACACGAGGATCTATAATAAACTATATTTGAAAAACGTTCAAAACTCATGGATAGAGTTCAGAATAGACTAACAGCGAACAAATCTTCGGTTTATAATTAAACAAATAAGATGATAGTTTTCGAACGTCTTACAATATATGTTTAGTATGTTGACTCAAGACGAAAAATGTATGTCGCCATTCTGTGAAGGAGTCATCTGTCTTACACAAACCTGCATCTGATATATATGATATATTTTATATTTTTAATTTAAGCAACATTACAGTTAAACAGAGAATTGATGAATTGCAATTGAAAAATTTTGATAAATTAATTGCAAACGACATATTTCTCTATACAGCTAGACGAGTTAACATTGTCTTGAAAAAAAGAATTATTAAGCATGTGTTAATTTTTATTATTATGAAATCTACCAAAAACGGGTATTTTCAAAACCAAACTAAATTGACGCCTCCTTTTGTTATAACTTTTAATTTTCGTTTAGTTTATTTAATGTGATTGATATTGTTACAAATATGTTGGTGTTTCGAATAAGGGTAATAGTGAGTGTGTAGTCAGTCACGCTAATCGCCCATGGCCAGTGCTAGATGATAGTTCAACGAACGGCGACGGTCAACTGTGATTACTGGCAAAGTTTTATTAAACATATTAAGTGAACACTATTCATGACTGTCTCGTCGAATATAGTCATGTGATTAACCAGAATAGTGAAGGGAAGTTTTATCGGTTTTTGAAAGGCCAGCGGGGGACCTTATATAAAGAGAGAGGGGAGGTTTCGCTGTCAAGGCGGTTAAGTGGAGGAGGTTTTGTATGGATCATTATTATTTTATTCTGTGATCAAGTCCGACACAAGGCGCCTAACGTGTGAAGTCAGTCCTAGACAGGCGAGCTTAGTGTAAGTCCATTTGAGGCAAATACAGACAATACTGGGCGACTTCAATGCCAGAGTAGGCTCTGACTGGAAAACCTGGAGTAAAGTTCTGGGCAGACACGGAATGGGTCACTGCAATAACAATGATGCATTGTTACTAGAAATGTGCACAGCCCACACGCTGACAATAACACATACTCTTTCCAGCTACCTAACGGAAATAAAGACATCATGGATGCATCCCAGGTTCAAGCAATGGCATTAAATAAACTTCATCATTGTCAGACAGTCTGGCAGACAATACGTCAAAGTCACTAAAGCATTATGCGGAGCTGACTGTTAGATTGATCATCGCCTAATCTTTTTTAAGCTAAAAAAAAGCATCAAACAACTAAACCCGACTCAAGAATACAAGTATGCAAAGCGCCTAGATGCTCACAAGCCCAGATATCAAAGAAGAGCTCATCAACAAACTAGACTGATAAATTAAAACCCTGCACATAAACAAAGATGTAGAAAACAGCTGGAATAATCTAAGGGATTCTGTGTACTCTTTGGCTAGCAGTGTCCTTGGTCAGCCAAAACGCAAGCCCCAAGATTGTTTTTAAAAAAAACAATGTGCAAATCGAACAAGCAACACTGCCTTAATGCCTTTCTGTATAATCCAGCTTGCCCCCATTGCAGAGGACGCTACTCTAAGGCCAAAGAAGAGGTCCAGCAAAATTTGAGACTCACTAATGTGTCACTGTTTAACAAAAAAGCAGAAAAATTCCAGTCCTACGCTGAAAGTGAAAATGCACAAATATTTTTTAAATAAATCAAAGTTTTTTATGGTCCTTAGCAAACTAACTCATCCTCCATATTCAGTGACTCCATCCCTGCTAAAATATTCTCACTTGGCAGTTCTGAGCTGAAAACTAAAATAAAAGAAATCTACCTAATAAAGTGGGAACAAAAGAAAGTACCACAGGAGTTAAAAGATGCCTTCATCATTCACCTCTACAATAAAGAGGGAAATAGGCAGTTATGTAATAACCATAGTGGCATATCCCTCCTATGCATTGCTGGCAAGATTCTAGATATGGTGCTTTAAACAAACTACAACAACACCCAGAAACTTTCCTACTTCCGGAGAGTCACTGCGGCTTCAGACATGGCAGTCAGGTTTGAAATGATCGTTGCAGTCCGATAACTCCAAGAGAAATGTAGAGAGCATAATTTAAATAACTATACTGCATTCAAAGGTCCTATTAAATAGTAGTTTTAATTAGAGAGTATTACTTAGAGTATTTATTATATGGTCATTGATGTTGTATCATTGTTGTCATTAGTTTTATATATATACTATTATAATTATGAAAACTAAGTAATTATATGCACCAAAAAAAAAAATATATATATATATATATATATATATATATATATATATATATATATATATATATATATATATATATATATATCTTGGGCTTAGCCAGGAGTGGTTTGGGGCTCAAACCCACCCCTCCGAAATAAAATCCCCCCCCCCGCAAGGGGAGTGGAATCGGAATTCAGTAATTGATTTGTTGCTTTGGTTTTGTTTATTTTGGTTGACATTTTAATACCATACCATCCCTTGCCACAGCGCAGACAAGGGGTTTTGAGTTTAAAACCTTTACCTGGGGGTTTTGAGTCTAAAACCCCTATCAGGGGGTTTTGAGTTGAAAAATCCTCTACCGGGGTGGGGGTTGAATTTAAAAACCCCTACCAGCGGGTTTTGAGTTTAAAACTCCTTACCAGGGCTTTTTGCAGTTCTTCTAAAAAAAAAAAAAAAGCAAACGACAATCCCCAAATTCCAAGAGCACAGTTAATGAAGATTTTGATTTTATAACTCCTTATTCAATATAACAACAAAAAAAAAAAATTACGAACTCAAAATGTTATAAGCGTAGGTAAATGGGTTTCGACTAGTTTTGAGTTTAAACCCCCATTCAGCGGGGTTTGAAGCAAAAAATACTTCTACAATATGAAAAAAAAGTAAATTATGCACTTAAAATGTTATGAACGTAGCTAAATGGGTTTTGACTCAGTTTTGAGTTTAAACCCCTTCCAGCAGGGTTCGAAGGTAAAAATACCTCTTTAATATTAAAAACAAAGCAAATTATACACTCAAAATTCTATGAGTGTAGTCAAAGGTGTTTTGAATTTAAACTCCACTCCAGTGGAGTTTGAAGCTAATAATATAGAAAAAATAGAAAAAAAAACAATTACGCACTGAAAATGATATGAGAGTTGCTAAAAGGGGTTTTGAGTTTAAACCTCCTTTCAGCGGGGTTTCTTGCTTAAAAAATACCTCTTTAATATAAAAATAAGTAAATTACACACTAAAATTATTTGAGCGTCGCCAAGCTAATTGGGGGTTTTGAGTTTAAAACCCTCTACTCCAGATGGTTTTGAGTTTAAAATCCCTTTACAGAACAATTTGAGGTAGAAAACTTTTATCTTCAATATTATTCTAAATCAAACTACAGTTACCAAATTCTATGGCCGTAGCTAAATGGGGTTTTGAATTTAAAAAAAACAAATCCAGATATTTTTTAGTTTAATCTTTGTTTTGTAAAATGTTTTACATGTTTCGGATGTTCCTTCAGAGTTGAAGATAGTTTACTTCCTAGTCCAAACCTCCCGTAGGACGACGGGGGATGGGAGCGAGCAGGGTTTAAACTCGGGACCATCGAAAAATCCGAACGACAGTCCAGCGCACAAACCGCACGACCAGGCAGCCATCAAAACGCACAACAGATGATTTTGACGATTAAACTTCCCTTTTCGATATAAAAATCTAAAGCAAACTACAGTCACCTAATTCCAAGAGCGTATTTAAGAGCAGTTACATATTTCTACCAGTGGCGGGGCTCCATTCATAAAGTGCATTGAATAGTTATCTGCCGATATTGAAAAACACTAAATGTGGCTCAACAAAGATGGCTAAGACAGATTGTAGAAGTCAGTTATAGAGATCGGGTCTAAATCAAGGAAATCCTATGCCGAATTGGGAGTCGACACCTTGGTAAGGTTGTGACAGAGCGTCGCATGAGGTTTGCGGGACATGTTTTCCGACAAAATAAATCAAGCATACTAAGGGTAGCGATGACATTCTAGTGCAACTTGGCGCCAGTAAGGCAGTAAAAGAATAGCATTTTAGGTTTTTGAAGAAAAACTTCTTAATAGCAGGAAAATTTACTGTAAATACATCATAATATTCATTTTGTTGGCTTTCAATACCAGAAATAGTGCTTGGCGCACTGGGGTAGCTTTAAGTGCTCCCCGAGACCCCTTTGCTGCCAATGATTGGGAGTCTACAAATTTTCCACTAACTCCAGGAAGAAACATTCTAGGGCATAATAAACGTCTTCCAAATAATGAAGGGGCAGAATGTAATAAAGATAATGTTCACACACACACACACTTAGATACTATTAAATTTTTGTTTCGAGGGGGAAGGGGAGGGGGGATATTTCCTTCCCTAACCCCACTTCCTCCCCCGAAAACAAATCCTTGCTACGCCCATGATATATATATATATATATATATATATATATATATATATTAGCTTTGTTACTCTTCATATCTTCATTATGTTCTTCCAAATTTTAACAGCTGACTTAGCCTTTTCATTACATTGATGGTATTCTGGGGAGGATTTAAAATGAGTCACTCCCCATTCCATCATAACTTTTGGAAAAGTATTCCGATGTAAATTGACGTTCACTATCAGATATACAGACTTGGGCACCCCATATCTTGCAAAAAAAAGTTATATTTCTTTATAATTTGGGCACGCTAAAAGTGATTAAGCGCTCGGTTTCCGAACCTGAGGCCCTGGGTTCAAATCTCGGTAAAGGCAGTGATTTTAAATTTCGTGATTTTTCGGGGTGACCCTTAGTACATCCAACTGTAATGGGTACCTGACTTTAGTTGGGAAAGTAAAGGTGGTTTGTCGTTGTGATGGCCACATGGCATTCTGCTCGTTAACCGTTAACCAAAGAAACTTCTTGCTTGCTTCTCGTCTAAACTGTTGAGCAAAGAAGAGATTTATATATATATATAGAGAGAGAGATTGCGTGTGTTGTTGTCGACTGCATGTTTCTACCTCTATTACATTTAATTAATAGTTCGCTATAACTACATATAGTTGGTGACACATTTGCAATAAATAAATTCCAATCTTGTCCCACGGATCAAAAGCTATTTCATGCTATATTAATTCTTCTAGCTGATTCGCGTATTTGTTTTTCTGACAAATGTAACATGAGTTGGCGATTTCCTTTATTCGAGCTGATAATCCAGGACAAAAAAATTGTTTCTTTTGCTGTTCTTTTCGTTGAGTCTACTTCCATGTGCTCTGCATGGAATTTTTATTCGATTTCCTTGCGTATGTTAACCTGTCTCTTAGTGAAAAATATTGATTAAGCTCAGGTAGACTGGTGTGTTGTCTGACCATTCATTTCTGATATACTATATACTGAATAAGTGTTTGCATCGTTTTATCTTTCTCTTTCTCGATTCTGACTTTCTACAGCACTGCATCTGGTATTGGAATTCAGACTGTATTGACTTTGGCTCTGATGGGTCTCTACTTAAAGTATTATATGAACAAATTTTCGCGTTTGGACATATTGAAACTGGATATCATAAAGATAAAGACGCATCATAATAGTTTGTAGCCTTCTCATAGCAGACCTGACTTTTTATTAATAACACTGCTCCCAACCCAGTTCGGTTACTATCTGCTTGTAATGTAACCTCTTTGTTTGGGTTAAAATATATCAGTGTACCATGAATCGATATTGTCTGTTTTATCTTGTTAAAAGCTCGTGTGCACTGATCAGAACAAACAAATGGTGTGTTCTTTTTCGTCAACTCTGTTATGGGCTGTAAATCTGTCGACATGTCTTGAACAAATCTTGCAAGATATTGAACCTAGCCGTAAGATCTTCGGACCGATGAGATATCTTTTGGAACATTCAAACTTAAAATCGCAAATACTTTGTTCGGGTTTGGTTTTTTTCTGCTTCTGTAATATTATGACCCAGAAAGTTAATTTCAGCTGTGTCTAGTCTGACATGCAGAAAGATTCTTGCACATCTAATTTGCTGAATATTTTGGCCTCGTTTAAATCTGCAGCTTGTCTCCTCATTTTTCCTCGTCTCCTGAATGGTATTTACATCAGCTCCACTATCCATTTGAAACCTTACACGGTGAACATTAACTGTCAGAACTGCTGTCATCCTTTTCGTTTTGCGATTCTTTAAAGACATCAACGTTTTTTTTCTACCATCATGACCTCATATATTGTGTCCGATTGCAGCTGTCTTTCATCGTCACACATGTCCTCATACACCTGCTGAATTTCCATTTGCACATCATGACAAAATGATGTCTCCCCTTGCAGGCTAAGCAAATATTATTTCTTATTAACTTTCCTTATTTTTTTCGCCAATCCCTCCACAATACATGCATTTTCCTTTATGAATGTTTGTCCTAGAGGGTGTTGATGCGTTATTTTTGATTGGAGGGTCGGCTTGTATCTGTCTCATCTGTTTGTTGGCTGTCTCGTAGGCTCTGCAAATGTCTCTTCACCTTTCCAATGTTAGATTTCTATCTTGTAATATATTCGTCTTGAGGCATTCATGTCTAACACCGAGAACTACTCTGTTTGTAATTAAGCTATTATCTAGGCGTTTAAACCTACACGTTTTTGCTTGTCTTCTCAGATTTGTTATGTACTTTTTAATGTCTTCTTGCTGTTCACGAGTATTGAAAACATAGCGCTCAAAAGTTGCATTCGTTTTTCCAATTCAAAATTTTTTTTAATTTGTTCACTTTTTCTTCCATCTTTCTTTCTTTTCCTTTCTCAATTTCAAGACCTTCATAAATTCCCATCTCTTTTGTCCCTATAATTGCTAGAAAGGTGGCCACTCTGACCTCCTCTGATTCTTCCGCCAATTTTGTGACTAACGCATAGTTTCCCTCTCTCCGGTGAAACTATTGCCAATTAGCGGCTATGTTATCTTCTAGCTCGAGCGGCTTCGGTACAGGAAGGAAACTTCGTGCCGTCATTGCTATTTTTTCGCAATATTCAAGGCAGAACATCATTAAATGTAGGTGGCCAGAAACTAAACGCTGATCTCAAAAAAGGTTCTAATGATTTTTCCAAAAAAAATGTAACAGTTAATGTATATCGCTGAAAAAAGAATCAGCTATTTGGCTTCAACTGGAAAACTCTAATTTGAGCGTTATAATTGTTCAAAGAAAATAAGTAAAGTTGGTTTAAGAACCAACAGCGGTTTGAAAAGACAATCGCGTTCTTGAAAATAAATTGATGTTCGTCTTCTAAGTCTTGATGTAAAGGCCTATCAATAAAATATTTATTTTTATTTTTATCTAAATCTAATATAGATTATATCTAGAGTCTAGATCTGGAAGTAAACCTAGACTAAATTATGTCTTGAAAAATCTAAATCAGAAATCTAGGAATATTTGTAGAGCTAGATGTCATTATACTGAAAGTACCAATTCATACTAGCAGACGTTTGCATTGCTTGCTGGCCAAAAGGATAAAATTGTTTGTTCAAGCAGCTGAAGATGTCAGAAGTACCTGGTTTGAGCCAAACTTTTCAAAAATGTTTTTATTATTATTTTATATTAAGGCGTATAATGAATGTATTTTGCTAAAAGTATCTATTTTTAAAAATGTTTTTCTTGTTTATTTTTCAGATTCCATTACTTTAGTGTGTCCTAAAGTTCTGCATGAGAATTCAAATGCAACTGTCAGCACAGAGTTTTTTTTGCCCCAAGATAATTCTAATCCATCTATAGAATTAGCACTTGAGTTTTATCGGAATAACGAACAAATACTTACTTGCGTCTTGAGAGAAGATATATGTGTAGAAGAAAGCGATGAAATAACATTCAATTACACAAAAGAATTGAATTCGAGTCATGCTAATATCACGATAAAATTTACAACAAACACAAGTTGGAGACAAAGTTCACTTAATAAATCATCCATTGAAGAATGGGCGGTACAATTAGGATATCATGAACAATCAAAATGTAACATTACATACTATGGTAGGACTTAAGTGATAAATATATACTTTTCATTTAAATTAAACGTTTCCTTAGACACTCTAGTAGTTTATCACCTCAACCTTTCACTTGTGATGCCCTGTGACTTGCGGTGCAAGGTTCGGGAGTAACCTAATCTGCGTTAATCCATTCTGGCTTAAGAATGGCCAATGTTTATCAATACATTGTCATGAATTAAACAAATAAAAAGTTGGGGGTGTTGAGCGTTCCCTTTAAAGATACCCCTTGTCAGTGTCTGTTTAGCTTGTAGTCCAGCCTCCTAATTGAAACTTAAAGTAAACAAACTTATTGTCCCGCCAATAGTATAAAAGGTGTGGCTTGTTTCCAGACCCTTAATTGACAACCTATCTCATAATAAACAAACTCATACTAAGACTAAGACTAAGACTGCTTTATTGATCCTTACGGAAATTTGTTGTGATTAAACAGATAAACCTTATAGAAATTTGGCTTGTAGTCCCGCCCCTAATAAAAATTCTTCTCCATGTAAACAAACTCAGTTCTCTCATAAGATGTGACCTCTAGAAAGTGTCAACACGTTGACATCTGGCTTAATGTGGTCAGCTGCCTATCTGTGAACTCAATGTTATGGACTAACCAAACAAAAGGAGGATTGGGGTTGCTCCTCTCTACCTCTGGAGATATACCCGCACATCTAGACAGATTATAATGATCAGCGTGACGTAGTTAAGGAATATGACATGTTTACTAGACCACTCAAAGGTCAAGACAAGCCAGTGTGCCAGACATCGCTGCTACGTATGTAATACGAATTTATAACATAAAGTCTAGTCCCCCCCCCCAATAACAAACCTAGTTCCCACGTGTGACCTCTAGAGAGTGCTTACGTCCATCGTATCTGACTTGAGGTCTCCTGTCAATCAATGAACTCAATGTGATGGGCTTAACAAATAAAAGGGGGAGGGAGTTGTTCATCTAGAAATATACCTGGTTACCTTAGAGGTGTGGCTCTTGTAGTCCAGCCCCCCATAATAAAGATTAACTACTAAGTAAACAAACTCAGTTCCCTCGAAAAGTATGACCACTAGAGAGTGTCTATACGCTGACATTAAACCTACGTCCATCGTTTTAACTTGTGGTCACCTGCCTATAAAAAACTCAATGTGATGGACTAAACAAATAAAAGGGTGTGGGAGTTGTTCATCTCTACCTCTGGAGATATACCCGCACAGCTAGACAGACGTCTGGTCAGCATGACGTAGTCAAGGAATGTAACATTTTAACATGTTAACTAACTTACTCAAACGTCAAGACAAATTGAAAAAAGTGCCAGCCATTGCATCTCTGTATGTAAAGCGCATTTATGATGTAAAGTTTCATCTCTATTTATATTAAGTTATTAACATGCCTTGTCTTTATAATAAACAATGTTTGGTGCATATTCATAATGGCTCTATAACAGACCGTAATGGAACGAGGTCCACTTTATGCATATTAAATAGGTGTATTTTTTACTATCCGGTTTACTATCCGGTAGTGATATCCGACCGGAGCCGAATAGCACCGGATAGTAAAAAATGAGGGTATATTCACCAGAAGCCGGAGCCGGAGGGACTATCCGGTGCACCCCTAATATATATATATATATATATATATATATATATATATATATATATATATATATATATATTTATATATATATTGTAGCTCTGCCTTAAAAAAGTATTCCAATCTTTAGTTGTTGTGGAACATGATAATTGACTCAAGTTGAGTTTTGTTTCCTGGTCACCAAAAGACAGCATGGAAAACAATCTCTAGTTACCTCTGACCAAATTCTGTACAATAGAAGGTGGAACAGTGTTTAATTAACATGCTAGAAAATAAAAGACATGGTATAGAAAAGCAAAGAAAACAAATGAAGGAAAACGCAATCAAAAGCTTTATTTTAAACGTATGAATAAGAGCTCTTGCAAAAATCATATTATATTTGTAGCACTCAGATTTTCTCTTAATAGACTTATGACTACCTAGGGGTGGAACATGATCTCTCCGTTGTCTTATTACTAGTTTTAGCCAATGAAAAGTGCAAAAGTGTAAAAGCTTTAATTTATATATATCTTATGCTGTGTAAAATATTTAACAAACATATATTTGTGACACAATATGTTTCTTCTTTAACATTTAATTTTTCCATAGCTATTTTTGACAAGCCAGAATGTTTTTCATTAAAGAATGCCAAAATAACATGCACTTTAAAGAAAGTATTTCCTGAGGCATTATGTGAAGTCAAAATAATACATAATAATAATGTAAGTAAAATCGCTAGTAGATATTATTATACTATCACTACCTACCAGTTACGCCAATAAATTTGGTCCCAGGCTATATATTGTTTATTTTGCCATTGACCTCGTCCCTTTTATAACTTGGTCTGTCCACTAAATTCTAGTATCACTTTTCTCACCCCCTCCCAAACTCTCAATCTTAACAGTCTTCTTTATACCCTCTGAATATACTTCTGCATCTTAGTTTTTAAATATTTGATAAGACTCTGTGATATTTTTTGGGCTGCTATTTTTTTTTATCTGAACATCATCCTCCCCCCCTTTAAAACTTTAATTATGGAATCTGTATCAATCTAATTGGAGCGACATGGCACAGTCTGCAAAGGAGTTTACAGCTCAGCAGCAAATAGCTGGATGGAAGCAAAGGAAAAAAATCAACCTTTCAACCATATGCATATCCCCCATTACCACCCGTGAAAATGATATTACATACAATCGCTAATCGGCTTCATAATTTATTTTGTCCATCCATCTGTCTGTTGAACATGTTTTTTTCTCAAATTCGTATTTCTTGGAGGATCGAGTTCAAACCATAAACCTATAAATATTATATCTAGGCTGGACATGGAGATCTCTAAAACCACACTGGGATGTGTGACAAACATGCTCGAGACAATTTTCTATCTCTAATGTATACTTTAAATCTTTAGTTATTAACGTGCATTTCAGACGGATAGTCTAAACGGAAGTGTGGTCTATAACCATACAAAGATCGATGATGGTGACTATTACAAAACATCCTGCACATTTAATACTTTGAATAGACCAGAAAAGAGATCATATTATGTCGCAGTGACTATGTACCCGAATATTACTGGAAATGTCAGTGATAGAAATTATGGGGAAACAAATACAATTCATATTCCAGGTAAAATATAAAATGACATAATTAATTAATTTTTTTTTTCACCACGTCCGGAATATTTTCATAATGTTGAGTTGAATATATAACTATCGATTCAATTATAGTTGAATCAAATTATTTTTAAGCCAACTAAATTAAACAACACATTAGATCTCTTCTTAACCAACGGACCTGGATTAGTAGTTTATTATGATATTATCCCTGGTCTATCAGACCATGAGATCATAAAAATACACAGTCAGAAAAAAGCAGTAGCCAATTCAAAACCCCCCCAAAAAATATTACTCTGGATTAAATGTAACCTAACACAACTACACCAAGCTGCATTAAACTTTCAACAAACATTCATATTAGAAACAGACATTAACCAACCAGTTGATGTCCTCTAAGTTTCAATAAAAACTATCTTAAAAACAATATAGAAAATCATATACCAACTAAATACACATGAAACAAAATAAATAAATGCTGGTTTAAAAATAGACTAAAGAAGCTTTGTAAACAGAAGAAAAACCTATATAGGAAATTTAAAGAAACCAAGGCAGAAAGAGTTTACAAAAAGTATATAAAAATTAAACACTTAACCCCAAAAAGTAAGCAGACAGCTGCAGAGTGAATACATAAACAATGTAATATCTAAAGATAACAACAAAAACCTATAATCATACATTAAGTCCAAGAAAATGCAAACAACAGGCATAGCGCAATTAAAAGATGAACATAACATAATACATAATGATAATGAAACAAAAGCAAACCTCCTAAACAAATACTTTGCATCAGCATTCTCAGCCCCATAAGACAAAGACATACTTCTTAACTTGAACCAAGTAGACAACATAGAAGATATAGTAATACAAGAAAATGGAATTAAAAAAATATTAGCCAACACCAAACCAAATAAAGCGTCTAGACATGATGGAATTTTAGCTAGATTACTCAAAGAACTAAGCAATGAGCTAGCCCCAGTGTTCAAAATACTCTTTCATGCTTCACTTAACCAGGGCAGAGTACCGAAGGACTGGAAAGAAGCTAATGCTACCTTCTTATTTAAAAAAGGAGAAAAATCTGACCCAGCAAACTACAGACCAGTACCAGAAGAAAAACCTATATAGGAAATTTAAAGAAACCAAGGCAGAAAGAGTTTACAAAAAGTATATAAAAATTAAACACTTAACCCCAAAAAGTAAGCAGACAGCTGCAGAGTGAATACATAAACAATGTAATATCTAAAGATAACAACAAAAACCTATAATCATACATTAAGTCCAAGAAAATGCAAACAACAGGCATAGCGCAATTAAAAGATGAACATAACATAATACATAATGATAATGAAACAAAAGCAAACCTCCTAAACAAATACTTTGCATCAGCATTCTCAGCCCCATAAGACAAAGACATACTTCTTAACTTGAACCAAGTAGACAACATAGAAGATATAGTAATACAAGAAAATGGAATTAAAAAAATATTAGCCAACACCAAACCAAATAAAGCGTCTAGACATAATGGAATTTTAGCTAGATTACTCAAAGAACTAAGCAATGAGCTAGCCCCAGTGTTCAAAATACTCTTTCATGCTTCACTTAACCAGGGCAGAGTACCGAAGGACTGGAAAGAAGCTAATGCTACCTTCTTATTTAAAAAAGGAGAAAAATCTGACCCAGCAAACTACAGACCAGTATCACTTACCAGCATCACATGTAAAATCATAGAACACATAATATGTAGCAACATCATAAACCACTTAGACAAACATAATGTCCTCACTCCATACCAACATGGCTTAAGGAAATAGAGATCATGTGAAATAGAACTAAAAGGACTAATTGATGATTTTTCTAAAGGTTTAGATAAAGTAAACAAATAAATGCTATCTTACTAGATTTTTCTAAGGCTTTTGACAAAGTTCACCACCATAGTTTGCTTTAAAAAATAAAATATTTTGGCATTAATGGTCCACTGCATTAGTGAATTAAAGATTTTCTGATAGGGAGAGAACAAACTGTAATAATAAATGGCTCGAAATCAACACCGATAACAGTAAACTCAGGTGTAACTCGAGGAACAGTCTTTGGTTCACTACTATTTTTAATTTACATAAACTATTTACCAAATTGCATTACTTCAGCAACAAAAGTTAAATTTATTGCAGACAATTGCATAATATATAGAACAATAAAAACAACACAAGAAACAGATATTTTACAAAGACAATTAGATGAGTTACAGAAATGGGAATCAAATTGGAGCATGTCTTTCCAACCAGAAAAATGTCATTTGTTAAGAGAAACAAAAAACTAGAACAAATTAATTTCACTTGTTTTTATCATGGTAAACCAGTAACTAAAACCGCAAAATACCTAGGTGTTATAATAAATGAAAAACTGTCATGAAATCCACATTTTAATGAAACTAAAAAAATAAAACAAAGCATTATGATTTATTAAAAGAAATTTCTATAAATCAAATAAGAACATAAAACTAAAATGTTATTTAACCTTGGTTATGCCAATAATAGAATATGATTCCTCCATTTGGCACCCCTAAACTCAAGAAAACTTTAAGAAACTTGAACAGACAAAAAATTGAGCAGTGAGATTCATAACAAATGAATATGCATATTTAACTAGAGTAACACCTATAGTAAGACCACTAAATTAAGAAAGCCTTCAGGATAGAAGACTCAAAAGTAAAGTTGCAATTATACAGAAATTACTGAACCATAATCTTCAAATACAAAAACCAAATTTATTAAAATACTCTGAAAGACACAAAGATAAAGGCACATTTCTCGTCCAATATGCTAGGACAAATTTGTACAAATACTCCTTCCTCCCTATTGCTATTAAAGCATGGAATGGGTTGCCTTAGCTGGCCAGGAAAACCAGTGACTTGGCAGAATTTAAGTCATTGGTTAATATGCATGACTAAATGCATGACGCGTAGGACGTAATCATCTTCTTTTTTGAAGTAACGTCTGTATTATATAAGATATAAAAAAAGTAATGTTTAAAAAAGACATCTTTTTAGAACATGATCTCTCCGATTACTAGTTTTAGTTGTTTTGTTGCGCCAGCAGGCAGCAGTCGTGTTTTTTCGTTTCTAGTTTTGGAGGATTTTTGTGTTGCTATTTTCTGGAGCTAAGTGATCTTTCTTATACCATTAGATTTGTGTAGATTTCGTCTATACATTGCTGTATTTAGTTCGATAGATTTTAGTCACGTTATTTAAATGTTAATTATTTTTTAAATTTATTTACTATCCTTTAGTTTAACAAGCATCAATATAAACAGTTGCAGAGTGATACTCATAGCCCGAGAGATTGATGTGCTTGGCGAAACCGTGTACCGTGGCCACTACATAGCAGTCGCAGCTCAAACCTGTGTGTCATCATTGCTAGTGTGTCAATTGGCCGTACTGGAGTCATGGACGATAATCTACTACGTCACATAGGACGGACATGTGTGTTTTTCAAATCTCAAATAAAGAGCGAGGTTTTCCGTAATATTCGTCGACTTGGCATCGGGCGTAAACTGCCGAAAGTTCGTTGGTCTAGGGCTGGGCGTCTTATTCGCCTATGGTATAACTCATCGCAATTCAACTCAACAGATACATGTCACACAGTTTCCAGGAATCTTAACTGTGTTTTTAACTCCACCCCTACCCCTGTCATTTCTTCTACGACAGAGTTAAGCAGTTCCCTACTAAACTGTTTTATTAACCACCCCACCCCTATTGCTCCTAACAAGATAGAGGTCAGATGTCCCCATCAAAAACCTAAAATTTATGATATTACTCCTCCGGTGTCTTTAAAATGTGCCATGCCTCTGGTGACTACTCCCTCCAGTCTGCTTAAAAAAATGCACCTGAACGCCCGGTTATGCAATAACAAAGCTTTTGAGCTTCAAGACACCATCACTAATGATAGCTACGACATCGTTTTCCTTAGTGAGACATGGTTTAAAGAAGTTAGTAATGAGCCAAGATCCACTGAGCTAACGCCACCAGGCTTTATTTTAAAAAGTATCTCTCGTAAAACAGGCAGCGGAGGATCTAGAAATACTGTAAGGAGATTGTCTAGCCAAGTATGTAACAATAAGACCTGACAGCTCAACGTACACCATCTTTGAGATGTGCGAGTTTCGCCTTTCCCAACACAATAGAACACTGACTTTTATTTTCCTGTACCGCCCACCACCAAGCAAGAGAAATAAATTGAAAACTAAAGTTTTCATTGAAGAATTTCAAGACCTCCTTGACAGTCACATAGCAACAAAAGATCTATTTGTCATAGCCGATGTGAACTTGCATTTTGACAGTGAAAATGAGACATACGCGATGTCGCTGAAAAATGCGCCAAAGGATTTCAACTTAGACCAACTTATTAATGTTCTGACACACGTCAAAGGCTATACTCTTGACTGGATTGTTACAAATGCTAGTGAGCTTATAGCGAAACTCAATCAGACCGCGGCTTGTCAGATCATTTTCTTGTACACTTTGAAATGCGCCTATCAAAAGCAAATAAGCCAAAGAAAAACGCGACTTACTGTAAACTTAAAGCCATAGATATTGCCTCTTTCAAAATGGACGTGACCTCTTTGCTGTTGCAACAGAGCAACACAGACGTTTTCAGCAATTACAACTCTGCTTAAAAAAATTGTTGGACAGCCATGCACGTCTTGTCACTCGTACAGTCTCAGTTAGGCCATCTGCACCCTGGTTGACGGAAGACATAAAGACTGCCAAACTTATTCGCCGACGTGCCGAACGTACATTTCAAAAGACAGGTCTGACGATACATTGACAAATATACATACTAGAAAAAAACAAGGTTAACCGCATGATTAGAGACGCAAAAGCTAGTCATAATGGACAAAAAATCGAAACTTCTGATTCTTTAAAGTATCTATTTAGGATCATGGCTGAAATGTTAGGGGGAGCAAATAACGAACGTTAGCCGTCATCTATCCCAGTATCTGAACTTCCTGATTCTTTCAATAGATGCTTCAGGGGAAGATTGAGAATATTAGAAATAACATGCCTTCCCTCTCATCACATCTTGACCACTCTCCAATTTTTCAAAATACTCCTTTTTGGGAATTTCAGCGTGTATCTGACAATTATGTCAAAAGTATTATTTTAAAGATGCAAAAAAGTCATGTGACTTTGATCCCATTCCAACTTCCCTGCTCCTAAAATGTTTAGATGAGCTTATACCTACAATTACTAACATTGTGTACTCTTAACTAACTTCAGGCATTGTACCACAGCAATTTAAGCATGCACTTGTCAGGCCCTTATAAAAGAAATTCAGTCTTGACCCGGAATGTCAAAAAAACTATCGCCCGGTATCAAATCTTCCCTTCCTGTCAAAGCTTCTGGAGCGCATCGTGTTAGCGCTAATTCTCTCTCATCTTAAACAGTACTGTCTATTGGAAGAATTTAAATCTGCATATAGGAAGTGCCGTAGCACAGAGACAGCAGTAGTCAGGGTACTAAACGACTTACTTCACAATTCCGACATAGGCCACATATCATTTCTTTCCATGCTAGACTTGTCCGCAGCCTTTGATACGCTAGACCATGAAATTTTGATGGCCAGATGCTCTACAAATTTTTGTTTAGCAGGAGTCGTTCTAAAGTGGCTTGGATCCTACCTGACGGAACGCACCCAAAGTGTCGTTGTTAGCGGGACGGAATTAACAAGCTTACTTTTGAAGTACGGAGTACCCCAAGGATCAGTTCTAGGCCCAGTACTGTTCACTATGTACACATATCCACTCAGCGGTGTCATACAGCCAACTGGTATCTTATACAGTTATACGATTCATCAGTACTCTCAGAGGTGTCGCATCTGGCAGAGAAAATCAGTAGTACCGTTGCAAGGGTGAGCGATTGGATGGTTGAAAATAAACTCAAAATGAACGAAGACAAGAAAGAAATAATTTAGATTGGCACTAGGAAATATAACTCAAAAGTTGAAAGCACAGATTCTCTCTTTATTACCAACTGCTATGTTCCTTTTGTCCATGTAGTGCGGAATCTTGTATTTTTTCGACTTTATCTGCAGCTGCACAGATTAGGCCACATTTGACCATATTTAACAACGGAGTGAACAAAATCGCTAGCTGTGGCATTCATTCTCTCCCGCCTTGACTACTGCAACGCCGTGCTAGCAGGTTGCCAGATGACAAAATAGGCACCCTGCAACGTATACAGAACAACGCCGCTCTAATAGTCTTTAAAAAAAAATAGACAAGATTCTGCTACTACGCTCTTACGCATGCTCCATTGGCTTTCCGTGAAAGCGAGAATCGATTACAAGGTCGCCAAACTTTGTCATCAGTGTATATATAAGAACGAGATGCCCTTGTACCTTAGAGAACTGATTACTCCATATGTCCCTTAGAGAGCTCTGCGCTCAATGAACTCAACGCTTTTAGTAGTGCAACGTTTCTCCCTCAAAAGCTACGGTCTGCGGGCTTTTTCAGTTCACGGACCAAAGGTTTGGAACTCACTCCCCATTAATTTCAGACAGACAACATGCTACATCACTTTTAAGAAGAACATTAAGACCTATCAGTTTTAAGCTTTTTTAGATTAGTTTGTCATGTAAGCTCTTATGTTTGTATTTGTAATGTTGTTACAGCGCCTTAAGCCTACATCTTGTTTGTTAACAGCGCTTTATAAAAAAAAATATTATTAATGTATATTTTGAAAGGTGCAAAAGTGTAAAAGCTTTAATTTATATATATTTTATGCTGTGTAAAATATTTAACAAGCATATTTTTGTGACACAATATGTTTCTTCTTTAACATTTAATTTTTCCATAGCTATTTTTGACAAGCCATACTATTTTTTATTGGATAATAACAAAATTACATGCACTTTACAGAAAGTATTTCCCGAGACATTATGTGAAGTCAAAATAATACATAATAATAATGTAAGTAAAATCACTAGTACATATTATTATACTATCTTTACCTACCAGTTAAGCCAATAAATTTGGTCCCAGGCTATATATTGTTTATTTTGCCATTGACCCCGTCCCTTTTATAACTTGGTCTGTCCACTAAATTCTAGTATCACTTTTCTCACCCCCCCCCTTAACTCTCAATTTTAACAGTCTTCTTTATACCCTCTGAATATACTTCTGCATCTTAGTTTTGAAATATTTGATAAGACTCTGTGATATTTTTTGGGCTGCTACTTTTTTTTATCTGAACATCCTTCTTCCCCCCTTTAAAACTTTAATTTTAGAATCTGTATCAATCTAATTGGAGCGACATGGCACAGTCTGCAAAGGAGTTTACAGCTCAGCAGCAAAAAACTGGTTGGAAGAAAAGGAAAAAATAAACGACCTTTCAACCATATGCATATCCCCCATTACCACCCGTGAAAATGATATTACATACAATCGCTGATTGGCTTCATAATTCATTTTGTCCATCTATCTGTCTTTCTGGTAAAAAGTTTGAACATGTTTTTTTTTCTCAAATTCTCAATTCTTGGAGGATCGAGTTGAAACCATAAACCTATAAATATTATATCTAGGCTGGACATGGAGATCTATAAAACTACACTGAGATGTGTCACAAACATGCTCCAGACAATTTTCTATCTCTAATGTATACTTTAAAACTTTAGTTATTAACGTGCATTTCAGCCAGATAGTCTCAACGGAAGTGTGTTCTATAACCATACAAAATTCGATAATGGTGACTATTACAAAACATCCTGCACATTTAATACTTTGACTAGACCAGAAAGTGGATCATATGTCGCAGTGACTATGTACCCGAATATTACTGGAAATGTCAGTGATAGAAATTATGAGGAAACAAATACAATTCATATTCCAGGTAAAATATAAAATTACATATTTAATTAATTTTTATTTTTCACTACGTCCGGAATTATTTCATATTGTTGAGTTGAATATATAACTATCGATTCGAATTTAGTTGGATCAAATTCATTTATAAGTAATGTTTGAAAAAGACATCTTTTTGGAACATGATCTCTCCGATTACTAGTTTTAGTTTTTTTGTTGCGCCAGCAGGCAGCAGTCGTCTTTTTTCGTTTCTAGTTTTGGAGGATTTTTGTGTTTTCTATTTTCTGGAGCTAAGTGATCTTTCTTATACCATTAGATTTGTTTAGATTTCGTCTATACATTGCTGTATTTAGTTCGATAGATTTTAGTCACGTTATTTAAATGTAATTGTTTTTTAATTTATTTACTATCCTTTAGTTTAACAAGCACCAATATAAACAGTGGCAGAGTGATACTCATAGCCCGAGAGATTGATGTGCTTGGTGAAACCGTGTACCGTGGCCACTTCATAGCAGTCGCAGCTCAAACCTGTGTGTCATCATTGCTAGTGTGTCAAATCGCCGTACTGGAGTCATGGACGCTAATCTACTACGTCACATAGGGCGCACATGTGTGTTACTCAAATCACGACCAGATAGCGAGGCTTTCCGAAATATTCGTCGACTTCGCATCGGGCGTAAACTGCCAAAAGTTCGTTGGTCTAGGGCTGGGCGTCTTATTCGCCTAAGGTATAACCTATCGCAATTTAACTTAACAGATACATATCACACAGTTTCTAAGAAACTTAACTGTGTTTTTAACCCCACCCCTACCCCTGTCATTTCTTCTACGACAGAGTTCAGCAGTTCCCTACTAAACTGTTTTATTAACCATCCCACCCCTATTTCCCATCACACGATTAAGATCAGAATTCCCAATCAAAAACCTAAAATTTATGATGTTACTCCTCCTGTGTCTTCAAAATGTTAAACGCCTCTGGTGACTATATCCTCCAGTCTGCTAAAAATAATCGACCTAAACGCCCAGTCATGCAGTAAAAAAGCTCTAGAGCTTGCAGACACCATCACTGATGATAGCTACGACATCGTCTTCCTTAGTGAGACATGGTTTAAAGAAGTTGGTGATGAGCCAAGAACCACTGAGCCAACGCCACCAGGCTTTATTTTAAAGAGTCTCTCTCGTAAAACAGGCAGCGGAGGGGGTCTAGCAATACTGTACAGAGATAGTCTAGCCAAGTATGTAACAATAAGACCTGACAGCTCAACGTACACCACCTTTGAGATGTGCGAGTTTCGTCTTTCCCACCACAGTAGAACACTGACTCTTATTTTCCTGTACCGCCCACCACCAAGCAAGAAAAATAAATTGACAACTAACGCTTTCATCGAAGAATTTCAAGACCTCCTTGACAGTCACATAGCAACAAAAGATCTATTTGTCATAGCCGATGTGAACTTGCATTTTGACAGTGAAAATGAGACATACGCGATGTCGCAAAAAATGTGCTAAAGGATTTCAACTTAGACCAACTTATAAATGTTCCGACACACGTCAAAGACCATACTCTTGACTGGATTGTTACGAATGCAAGTGAGATTATAGCCAAACTCAATGTCTCAGACCGCGGCTTGTCAGATCATTTTCTTGTACACTTTGAAATGCGCCTATCAAAAGCAAAAAAGCCAAAGAAAAACGTGACCTCCCGTAAACTTAAAGCCATAGATATTGCCTCTTTCAAAATGGACGTGACCTCTTCGCTGTTGCAACAGAGCAGCACAGACGTTCTCAGCAATTACAATTCTTGCTTGAAAGAGTTTCTGAACAGCCATTGACCTCTTGTCACTCGTACAGTCTCAGTTAGGTCATCTGCACCCTGGTTGACGGAAGACATAAAGACTGCCAAACTTATTCGCCGACGTGCTGAACGTACATTTCAAAAGACAAAAGCTAGTCATATTGGACAAAAAATCGAAAATTCTGATACTTTAAAGTATCTATTTATGATCACCGCTGAGATGTTAGGGGGAGCAAATAACGAACGTTTGCCGTAATCTATTCCAGCATCTGAACTTCCTGATTCCTTTAATAGATTCTATATTGGGAATCAACACCACTTTTAAGAAGAACATTAAGACAATTCTGTTTACATTTTTTTTACATTAGTTTGTCATGTTAGCTCTTGTGTTTGTGTTTGTAATGTTATTACAGCGCCTTGAGCCTACATTTTGTTTTTGAACAGCGCTTTATAAATAAAATTATTATTATTATTATTACATTTTTTGTTAGAAATTTTAAAAGTATTTAGATTACTAGGGAAAATATCTAGTGATAGTAATTGAAAGAATGATTCCTTCATTCAACCCAGGGTCAAACGTTTTCCTGTCTTCGTGCTTTCAGACATTCATCCTCTCAGGAACTGTAAAGGTCTTCATCTTTAAATAAGAAGAACGCATGTCGTAAAATATTATGTTAAAATGGTAAATTTCTCAACCTGTATCAAATTAGGTTAATAAAGAAGTAGGCAGCACTGGTTAGAACCATTATGCAAGGGGACACTCGAGGTAAATACAGCAGACTCAATAGCGTTTTTCTTGTAAGAACATCTTCGTGTTTAGTAAGACGTCTCTTTAAGAACTTTTTTTTTGTTTTGTTACATAAAAGCCATCATATTAGCGATGTACAAAAGTCGGAAATAGTTCTGCCTCCTTGAAATATAAACATCGTGTTTGAAATAATTTCTTCAAAACGTTTGCTTATATAATATTAGTAAGCCTATAATAAAGCGCACATGATAGGACATGAATTAACTACAGATTCTAGTTTATTACAATAATAGCTTACTAGTCGACCGGATGCGTAGCATACACCGCTAATTTGCATGGCCGGATTTAGACCACTACAAACTATGCGACATCAGTGGGCCCTTACTTTCAAAGGATCTGCACTTTCATAGGATCCGAGCTTATGAAAGGTGTATAAGTTATTAAATTAAACCATTTTATAACTCAAAACATTTCCAGCGCCCATCTGTCGATTTACCAGGAGCTACTGGAAATCTCCACAAATTGTGTAACCAGGTGAAAGAAGCTTCTTGCGCCTCAAACTAATGAAGAATTACTTGAGGTCAACAATTCTCAATGATAGATTGAAACATTTGGTAATTCTTGCTACTGAGCGTGATATATGTAGGAAACAGAATTATTATGATATACTGAATTACTTTGCTACACGCAAGGATTGTAAAGTATTTCTGTATGTAGTAGAGAATGAATAAAATGCATAGACGAATTTATTTTCTTATTCAAGCTCTTAAATTTCACTTATTGTCCGCTTCCCTACCCAAACTTGGCCCTGCGAAATCCGTTTTGAATAGGGCCCCACAATGATTAAGTCCGGCCCAGCTATTTAGTGTTCGTAAAATGTTTGTAAAATGTTTTACATGTTTCGGATGTTCCTTCAGAGTTGAAGAGTTTACTTTTTAGTCCAAACCTCCTGCAGGATGAATGGGGGATGGGAGCGGACAGGGTTTGACAGTCCAGCGCAGCCATCCGTAGCGACGTGTGAGTACCAACATGTTCTCCCCCCCCCCACTAGTCATTTCGTGAGGTGACTCGCAGAAATAAGAGAGTGATTTTTTCTTTTACTTCTTGCTCATCCAAACTGTTGAGGGAAGAAGAGAATTATATATATTCTAGTTGACCGGCAGCGTAGCACACGCCACTATTTTGCAGGGCCGGCCATAGGACCACAGCAACGTATCCGACCGCAATGGACCCCACACTTTAATTGGACCCGCACTAATTCTATGTGTAAATTTTTAAATTAAACCATTTTATAACTTATAACAGACTTCTCGCGGCCTCCTGATTTTCCAGGAGCTCCTGGAAATCTCCTGAAATAGCAAAATATATGAAAAAGTCATGGAAATGTCCGAAAATCATTAAAAATATTATGAAAATTCATACAAATCTCATGAAATATATAGACGAAAATTGTCATTTTGGGTTGTCATTCAAGTTGTAAAAAACGTGCTAAAATTTTGGTTACTCAGAATTTAGAGGAATGCGCGTACATGGTCAGCCATCACTTCCTGATAAGCCTAGCTAGCTAGTCTACTACAACTGTACTTTAGCCACCAACTTATTCAGTTGCTACTTAGATTTTAATTGATCCGATTTTGCAAAACATGGCTAGAATTCGGCTGCTCAGAATTCAAGGGGGGCAACAAGTGCACCACCTAGCACCCCCATGCGGGCGCCCATGCTGCTCAAAAATGGCCATATGGCCATATTACAAAGTATTCGTGGCTTGCAAAGGCCTTCTTTCGGGGAACAGTACCGGGAAAAGAAGATGAGGCAGAAAGAAAAAGCGACGGGAAGACATCATAAAAGAATGGACGCGCCTGTCATTGAAAGAGGCTCTATTCAAGGCGAAACACAGAGGGGAATGGAGAAGGATGTTTGACAAATCTTGTGTGGTGCCCCAACTGTCCAAAAGACTAAGGTGAAGTTGAAAGCAAAGAGCATTTGCAATTTGTGTACATAACTATTTATGTTTTTGTATTATATATTTATTTTGTATGCCGAAATCTCAATTTTCGGTCAAAGGTAGTCAAATGTGTATATGGTATTTGTTACGTATTGATATTTTAACTCATTTTTATTATATCGACCCCCGCCTATAGAATGTTAGCCCATTCTGTGGGTGTGGTGAACAATAGCATTTACTACCCTCCCACTGCTGAATGTATCTATTCGTGTAGTAAAGTATAGTTTCCCTTTTGACCATGCGGTCTAAAGGGCAGATGATGTAAAGGTCATCTGTTTCTTTCACTTTTGGTAAACAAGGGTACCATGTTTCCAGTACAACGACCAGATGCCTTTATTTTTTCCCCAGCTTATGTCAGATATCAAGTAAGGTTTTGTAGACTCAGAGATATCCTGTAAATCCCAATTTTAACAACTTTACCATAATTCGAACCTAGGGGGAAAAATGTAGAGGGATATTTGCTTATCCGTTAGTAAATGTATGAACAAATTTGTCAAATATTTATATATGCTAATTATGCTACTTATTTGAAGTTTCGACCCTTTTGTATATTAATATATTATGTCTACCCGGACTTTCAATTCCACACAATAATTTGTAAATAAAAAATGAAAAAGGTGGGAGGGGGGGGCGGGGAGGAGTTAGAATCTTGGATGTTTTGATTGTATTTTACTATCGAAGTTTAAAGGAATCTTTTATTTAAAGAGAGCAAAATAAAACGGTAGTATTTGCAATGTAGTTAGGGTCTATACATTCATGCTTGAAAATTTATCTAGTGGAAGCATTATTTTAGAGATTCCTATAAATTACATTTTTAAATATGTATCCGCTAAAAGCAGCTAAACCACTTCTGCACGTTTTGCACGTCTTTCCTAAGAGCGTTTAACAATCGTTCAGTTGACGTTTATTGGTGACCAAAACAGGCCCATTTCAAACATTTTCACATGAAATGAAGACAATCTTATGATGAATATGCCACCATATAAAGACATACTGAAGTTAAATGTTCCTCGAGTGTCACTTATATTTCAGTATCGGCCCTACCCGCCAACTTACTTTTTTAAAAAACTTATTTTGACAAGCCCTTTTTAATTGGATGGAGAGAGAGAGAGAGAAAGAGAGAGAGAGAAAGAGAGTTGTGTGTGTGTTTATACTTTTTATATTGTTGTAAATCTAAGTCAGGTAACTCAACGATGTTCTACTGTTAAATACGTGTTTTTATTCACCACGACAAACACATAACAGCCTTCCACATTCAAAGAGTTTTGTTCCTAACTCTCCCGATCCTTTCCCCATCAAACCTGAATACAGACCAACGACAGCCTTCCCCGCTTCGCTCCAGGTCCCTTTTACATCCTTCAGGCAACACAAAAGACAGCTCTTCAGTTTCCAACAATTCAGACTCTTCCTAATAACTTGATACACTGTTCTTTCTTCTTTTTCAGCGTCTTCCTGTTCTGTTGGAATAGTGCACTGGTGCAAGGCATGATTACAACAGTACATATGGTTATGGTTTACGTAAGGTTTAGGTTTAGAAAAGTATCGTCCCCCTCTTCGCCATCAAAATGTCTGGATTCACTAGTGACTAAGAAACAATCTCAAACTTTAACTCATCATCACAGTCATAGGAGTTGAAATACACTTTGCTCTGATGTCAAGTGCACCAAGCTAAAACTACCGGTTTGAAACATTTATGTCTGTGCTACTCGTTAAAAAACAAACAACAAACTATATCACTGACGATTTTAACATTTCAATTTCACTCACTTTCAAGGCTTACTTTTTGTACATCCTGCATTCCTGTATAAGCTTGATAAAACATACACTGTAGAAGGAAATAAAATACGTGAGCGTTGTTAAGTGCTGCTTAATTTATGTTTCCAGTTATAATTTACATTTACTGTACTTTCTTACTGCAACGTTTCTCAAACTGGTGGTTAAAAAAAGGTGAGAAAGCAAATCTTTTTAAATTGCTACAAACATAGAAATGTTGTATTCAAGTTTCAAATCGATATTTGAGTAACAACAATGTAACATAATGGAGTCTGAAACATTTTAGTACTGAAACAAATCATGAATAAACAAAACATGTGTATATAATAGCAGCACTAAGGTATCAAGGTTATTTAGAGAAAAAGGTGAAGAAATAATGCCGACCAAAGGAAAAGTGTGGACATATCTATGTTTCAGCATCTTTTGTTCACCTTCTTCTCTTAATAACATTGGTAGCTTAGTGCTGTTCTCTGGATGATAGGGTTAACAAGACATTTATTTCACTAGATTTTAGAAGATCATATGTTAATAAAGTAGTGAGTGTAACCTTGCATAGTATTGTTGTTAAAGGCGTGTGCTACAAAATCGATACAAAAAGTAATATTAATGTAGCCATCATTACGTCTTCGACAAAACGATTTTAGAGTGCACCCGTCTTTTTTTCGATAGAACACCGACATTTTCAATCGCACTGTTATTGTCTTTTTAAAGTTCAAGATTGTCCGCCCACGAGATTTCTTTCTGAACACGAGGATAAATATTCGATAACGAAGCCCTTTACAAACATTGATATTCTTCTGCCACCAATGTCTAACTCCAGTAGCTTTTCTTTTTTTGACTTGCAGTTTCTTTACAACGAGAAATAGTGTGTTATATACGCAGGAAGAGTACATTACTGAAGTTTTCAGGGCCGGCCCTAACAATTGCAGGGCCCCAAGCAAAACGGTTTGCGAGAGGCCCAGTCTGGGACGAAATTAAGATTTTGTATTAGAAAATACATTTGTCTTTGCAATGAACTTTTTAAAGTGGAAACTGATAATGTCGTTTTTTTTTGTTTTTTTTTTACCGCGCATAGGATTGGCACCCAAAAATGATAATTTTTTCGTATAATTTGCAATTATGGAAGATTTTCAGGAGACCCTTCGTGGGTCCTATGAAAGTTCGGTGCCCACTTCGACCTCATATGCTGCAGTGCCCTTAGTCAGGCCCTGGTGCAGCACCTCCAAGATTCCTTACTAGCCGTGAGGGGGGGGATCGCGAATTAAATTTATTTGGTGTATAGGGTTTAACTTTGAAATGTTTCAGAGACATTGTGTTACTAAGAACTTCTCATACAAAAGCGTACTATTCTCTAGCTCATGAAAACACTAGACATAACGCTTCACCCAAACTCGATGTTACACACTGTCTTTTGTTCAACCTAGTTGAGTGAGTGTTTGTAAAATTTGCCGTGTGAATATTTTTCTAGGAAGGAAAATGCTTCCAAATAGTTTATTTTAATTACTTATATGTTTAAAATACAAATATTTCGACCAGGACATAGTGGGAGCTTACGGAACATTCATAGATCAGCTGTTATTGCGTTCATAAGCAATAATCAGAGAAATCAAAACCAAAAAAAATGTATAAAAGGAAAGGATAATCTTTATCTCATTTCCCATTTCAATTAGAGATTTCCTAAAATGGTCACGGAAAATTAAAGCCACCAAAAAAAAATTTTTGCTGAAAGCAAGGAGCAAACAGCGACTAGAGAACTTAAGACTTCCGTCCGTCGACTTTTACTGCTTATCATGTAACAGAATGTCTAGGTCATTCGCGGGTGTGAAAATATACGTAACAAGAGAAAACAAACAAAAAAAAACACAATAAAACAACAAAAACAAAAGACAAGGTTTAAATTGAGTTAAGGAAGAGTTTGCTAAAGTTTTTTTTCCCCCCTTTTTGTTTTTCTTGTTATATGTTTTTATGTGTTTTTTTATTTATTTTGATTTATTACTTTATATATTTTTCGATCGTAGTGTATATGATAAGTCGTAGTATATATGACAGGTCAAAGGAAATCATTGGTGAAAAAGTTAATTACAACAACTTTATTTGACCAATTGTATATATAGATTTCTATATCATTTAGTAATATACATACAGTCTTTTATACAACATTGACATCAGCCTTTACATCAATGTACATTTGATATCTAATCTTTTCACAGACATTTAAATATTTTTTTGTTTATTATGGCTATCTTTCAAATCATGAGGACTTAGTAATATTGGTCATATAATTTTAGTTTGCGATTTTCGACAGTAGTAAGAAGGTCATCGTGGGTTCAAATCGCTGTAGTAATCATGTATGTAATCTCTTTGTTTGAGACGCGGACATTTTATGTGTGTACGGGGATATGTTATGTATGTAGCCCTAAAACAAGCATGCTGATCTTAAGATAGTTATGTTAAACGAGACATTTTGTAGCCAGCCTGTATATTTTCCTTAGAAGATGTCCACAAAAAAATAACACAGAAGTCGAACATTCTTAACTTAAAGAGACAGACAGTCTTTCGAAAACATCCTTGTTGATTGTTCTTGTTAATCTGATATAAACCGCTCAAGTGGTCTTACTGAGAAAATTAAACTACTTGAGCATAACTTTACTAGTGTTATCTTCAATGAGGTTTATGAATTAGAGCTAACTAGTCGACCCACGGCGTAGCATACGCAGCTATTTTACAGGGCCGGCATTAGGCCACTTCAACCTATACAACCGCGGTGGGCCTCGCACTTTCATAGGACCCTCAATAATTCTAGCTGTAAATTATTAAATAAAATTATTTTATAACTTATAACAGATTTCCTGCAGCCTACAAAAGTACCAAATTTGGTATAGTTTTCATTTTTATATTCCATACGCCCTTCCGAATTAAATATTACTTCTTCCCAAAACACCTGCAGGATTGCAAGGATGACAAAGGTTTTGGATTCGAGCTTCGACCCATAACACAGTATACAGCATCTTTATTAAAAAAACTAGATACAAGAAAATTGACGTTTTCAACCTTGCCAATAATATCAGACTCAGAGAACATAAGAAACTCTTTAATGTTTACGTTCTAATACACACTTTTTTATTTTTAGCAACAGAAATCGACAACATGGATATTTATTCTCTAACCTTACCCAGACCAAAACGTAACACTGTTGGTAATACTCTTTCACTGCTTTCTAGCATGAAATTTATATAATCGATAGTTACTATCTTTTGCCAACTAAAAGATTTATTAGTCACTTTTCATTTACACACGTTTATTGTACTTTCTTTGAAAGATTTATAGTCAGTATTTTCATTGCTATTAACAAAACTATGACAGTTTCTCTGGTGTTACTGTATGCCTGTTTTTTAAAGGTTCTAATAGTAAACAACAGCGGCTCTTAAACTGTGCTCCGATTGGGACCCGCGACATTGTGAATTGCGCAGAGATTAAAATCCCGCACGGCTGTGGAGAGTCTGAGTAGCACGTGGCATTAGAAATATGCGTTTTGGCACACTAATCAGCGTATCGCTTGCAAAGGGGTTCGTGAACTAAAAAAAAGTACGAGAACCTCTGATCTACTACTGTAATGGTTAACTAGCAAAACTAGCAATTGTGTTTGTCTAAGTATTGGCGTCTAATTAGAAGTTGACATTATCTTCATTATTTTTTTACTTTTTTTTCTGTATTGTACTTTACGGCAGTTACATCCTTGTCAAATATAAATTCATAATAAAATTTGATCAAATTTTTTCAACAACTTTTAAAAAAAAAAAAAAAAAAAGTTTCAAAACACACTCTTACAAAAGTAAACACAGAGTTGAAAATAGGTGCTGAAACAAATGATACATACATATATTAAACATAAATAAATAACAGCACCAGGGACCAAGTTTTTATAATAGAAAGTAGTGAATTAAAATGCTACGAAAATAAGGGCATTGGCCGACCGAGGCTCGAACCTGTGACTCTGGATTCGACACCACCACCTAGCGATAACGCACCAAGCGAAACTAGCCTCTAGACCATCGGAATCTCAAAAGAACATTCTTCTGATCCAGAGTCATTTGGCCCGTATGCAAATTACCACCCCAGTATTCAAAGGTTCAAGCATCAGCCGACCCCTCCCCCAACCTCGCAGCATCCGTTCACTAACTTCGATAGAGCCGACACAGACAGCCGTTAGGCATGTATTAGACAATCGATAGCTCTATCTAATTGCAAACTTTTCCATAAATAATATAACGCTTCTTGTAGCCATCTAAGAATATAGCACACTATTATTATATTCTTTTTCTAATTTCTTAAAAAATTGTTAATTGCATGAGTGTGTGCATATATATATATATATATATATATATATATATATATATATATATATATATATATATATATATATATATATATATAAATATGTATATGTATATATATATATATATTATATATATATATATATATATATATATATATATATACATATATATATATATATATATATATATATATATATATATATATATATATATATATATATATATATATATAGATAGATATATATATATAATAAATATATAAATATTTATTTATTTATTTATTGAGTGTTTTTTTTTACGATTTATAGCGATATTTGTTCATTGTGTTGTTTATCATCACTAAATATTTCTATTCTTAAGACAATACACTCTTTTTTAACAATGCATTCAATTGTAGCCCCCCCCCCCAAATGCATGACATATATGCACAATTCAAATGTCTATCTTTGCACCGCAAAAGCAGACTCTTATCATATTATTAAAAAAAATAAAATTATATGTATTTATTTTGCAAATAATTTACATTGTATACAACTAATTTTGTATTAATAGGTTTTAGTTTATATTTTTTCTTTTTTTTTTTTTTTGTTGTTGTTGTTGATAATGGGCCATAATGGCTAAATGTTTAAAATTTTAATTCACGTTTCTCTTTGTTATTGTTTTATTTAATTTAATTTAAGGTATTTGTAAAATCATTTAATTTTCCTTTGTTTTTAATCTGTATAGATATTTATTCAAATTTTGATAAACTTCAGCTCTCAGGCCTTAAAACACTATTTCTACTGAAGTAAAAAAAGATATTATTAAAGCAAGCAATCAGCAGAGATTTGATACGGGCTATGTGAACTGTAAGAAGGTTACAGGTAGTCTTACGATGACAGTTTGTTTTTAATTTATTGTAAACAGCAATTGCCGGATAACATATACTCCAGTCTTTAACTGTTATATCAAAATAAATAATATAGGTACAGTAGAAATTCAATGTTTTTTTATCAGCAAATGTATTTATTGTAAGGGACGTCACTCAAAAATAAACATTGTTGTTCGCTGTATTGGTTAATGGACTTGCTATACATTTTCCAACATCTGATACCTTTAAGGGAGTGAAAAAAAATGCTACAAAGATCTTGAATTTCTATATAGCCAAACTCAAAAAATTAATGCTTTTAAATAGCGCTACTTTCATGCGTATAGCATGCTCAGAGCGCTTTGGTCCAATCTTAGTTGTGGACCAGTGGGGGGGGGGAAGGTTTTTTCGTGCTCTGCCCGAGTCGGGTGTCGAACCTTGAGCCCACTTCATAGGAAGCCAAGCTATATTAACGGTGAAACCTAAAACAGTATCAGTGGTATGAATAATGTAGTCACCTCGACATTCACAAGCCAACTAATAAAAGCTTACATATTAATAATTCTTAGAACTCCTTATTACCATGACGTAAAGTTTTACGTTTCAAGTCCGTCAACTCTGGTGCGTAGCCATACTAGTTCATTTTTATAGACAAACTAATATTATACTGAAGTGAATAGTAATTTTAGAATTAACATTTTTTGCTGTTTATTTATTGTAAATCATTTCGTTTTATTTAGGTTAATGTTTAAAGGAAAACGACAGACCATGCACTTTAATGGGGAAAACCTCCAAGCATCATCAAATGCAGTTTCTTTAACATCAACCATCTGTATAAATCTATATACTTACTTAAGAGCTAGTGATTTTTTTTTTGTAAGCCAATTCCTTTAGATTGTTAACTAAGCAATACTTTTTTTTCTCAGTTTGCAATTTTGTACTATTTTCTTTAAGGAATCACTATTAAAATATTTTTTTAAAATGATAGTCCAAAATCATTGTTAAAAAAGAAATCTGATGTTTGACCCTAAATTGTTGATTAAAAGTACAATTTTTAAAATAGAATAATACATTTTACAAAGCTTATATCAGCTTGCTCTGTCTATCTATCTTAATGTCTCTCTGTCTATTTGGTTAAAGTTCCAACATGTTTTTTTCACATTTCCAATTCTGTGAAAAAAGTTGTAACTTTGCACAATTATTCATTGAGCATGCCAAGAAAACAATTTCAGATATAAAATAACCAATAGATTAATCTATTATTGATGGTAAATAAATGATACTTAATGATAGTTGCGGATGTATATATGGGTTTAATCCCCTTATTACGTTTTGATACGTTTTTTCTTTCACTTCCATTAACGTCTATGACAATACACGAATCGATCCAAAATACTAACCAATCAGGTAATCAATTAATGCTAATTATTTAATTGTGTTTTATCTCGCAGAAAGGCAGCTATAACCTGCCATTTTCTGATAAAAGGGCAGTAATCAGAATATCATTCCCTTAGATATGTGGTGTTTTTTTTTTTTATTTAGTACGTAATACTTTTTTAATGCTTGTTTTGTATTTATTTTGAACCCTTTTAGTAAGAAATGTGGTTTGTTTAAGCTGGTAGATGTACCGAATTTGCGGTCTCAGCTTCACATGAGAGATTGCCATCCAGCCAAAGGCAAGGCTAAAAGAGGGGATGGGTTGGTTGAGGAGCATATTATGTGTCTCCAAAAATATTTACTTTTGATTTGTTAAACCATATTTAAGAAACAATATTTGCATCTAATTAATTAATAGTTTTTTTGTTTATTTGAATGTTTTCATGAACTCAATTTTTTTTATTTTTTTTGAAATAACGATTAGCTTTTCATTGCATTGAATTGACAGTGTAAAACTAAATTCGTCTCTTATGTTAGTATGGCATTTTTAATTCAGCAAAGCGTTTATACATAGAAATTAATATAAGTATTATAAGCACTGTATTTAACATCACCCTCATTAGTGTGAAGTCATATTTTTTTATAAACCTTCTGCATATAAGGAACATGAAGATGTCTTTAAGGAGGGGATGACTGCGCTTGGGGTACAAACCAGGGTCCCTGGTTCGAATCTTGGTGAAGAATGATTTTTAGTTTCGGGATCTTTGGGCGCCTCTGAGTCTAACAAATCTAATGGGTACCTGACATTAGTTGGGGAAAAGTAAAAGTCGTTGTGCTGGCCACATGACACCCTGGTTAACTGTAGACCACAAAAACAGATGATCTTTACATCATCTGCCCTATAGATCAAAATGTTTGAAAAGGGGTACTTTACTTTTACTTACTAGATGCCTGTTACAGCACACTCATTTCAAATAAGCTCGAAGAGGCTATGAAGTAAAAGCTTTAGTCAATATGCAACACATAAGGCAGATAAAATACATTACAGTATTGACTGCTTTTGGTATTAGGTTTTGCTAATGTTAATTTTTTAGCTAATATAGCATACATATCATAAGTTATCCTAAGTTATATATCAGCTCTGTGGCATTTTAGGTCTCAAGAGACGATCTTTTCCCTTTCCAACTACTTGTGTGACTAAAGAGGCCAATCCATGATACACAGCTGCGATCGCAAGTTGGGCATATGTGATCACCAGGCTCGTTGCATTATCACCCTTCTTTCTGCTTCTGTAGTGTATGGCATCTGCAATCCGAAACCCTTGCTTTATGCTCGCTCTTCATGTAGATCTATCGAGTGTTACTTTTATTCCCAGCTGCTAGTGTCGATTTTAAAAAGCTTCATGTCGCGTTTACAAACATCCATATAACGTAATAATGGGCTACCAGCGGCTCTCCTGCCTTCTTTTAGGTCGCCATACAGAATGTCTTGTGGAAGTCGACCTACTGGCATTCTACGAACGTGGCCAAGGCAGCAAAGGCGTCTGCTGCTGATAACAGAGCGGATGTCCTGGCGCCCTGCTCTTTGTAGCACTTCCTCATTGGTTATCTTATCTTGCCACCTTTTTTTAAAGATCCGCTTTAGGCATCGGAGGTGGAAAACATTCAGCTTTTTTTTCCTGCCATGAGTAAGTTGACCATGTTTCACTTCCGTACAGCAAGGTGCTCAACACACAGGTTCAGTAGACTAGGGCTTTAGTACTGTTAGTCAGCAATATGTTGTCCCACACTCTTCTCTGCAACCGTGACATGGTGGCCATTACTTTGGCTGTCCTGTTGCTAATATCTTTATCCAGTAGAGTATTGTTAGATATGACGGAGCCGAGATAGCAAAGGTGATCCACAATTTCTAGTGGTTAGCCATTAATGCTAACTTGAGGTGCTGGTTTGTGTTTTGGACAGATATCTAAGTCTTGTTTTTTCTAATGTTTAAGCCGAACGTCTGACAAGCAGCAGATAGTTATTCAACCAGGGACTGTAGCTAAATATCAGAATCAGCCTCAATATCTGCAACATCAGCATACAGGAGATCCCTGATAAATATCTTCCTAACCTTGGTTTGGACCAGCAGCCTTGATACATTAAATAGTTTTCCAGAGGATCTTGTATGGAGAAATACACCTTCGTTTATGTCGTACGCATAATGCAGTAGACAGGAGAAGAATATGTCAAACAGAGTAGGTGAGAGCACACATCCCTGCTTGAAACCCCTGCAAACCTCAAAAGGTGCTGATTGGGCTTCATTGAATTTGATAGTACATTTAGTTTCCTCATCAAAGCACTCAATGAACTTCAGTAGTTTGGGAGGGCAACCTATTTTCCTTCGGAGTTTGAAAAGGCCACGTCTGCTGACCATGTCAAAGGCTTTAGTAAGATCGAAAGATGTAAATGGAATTGTCTCTCTCTCTGACTTTCTCCTGCAGTAGTCGTATAGAAGATATCATGTCTATAGTGGATCTACCACTCCTGAATCCACACTGAGACACTAGGTAAACTTTAGAAGCTATCACTTGCAGCCTGGATAGTGTCACTCTAGCAAAAATTTTGCCCACTATACTGAGGAAAGAGATACCCCTATAATTGTTGCAGTCACTCTGATCCACTTTATTCTTGTACATAATGACTATAGTTGCGTCACGCATGTCCTGTGGGACATGACCTATTTCCCAGCAGCGGCAGAGGAGAATATAGAGTTCAGGGAGCAGGAGTGATTCGTTGACTTTCACTACTTCCACTCAGATACCATCACTCCCTGGAGATTTTCTATTTTTCATGCAGTTAATTGCTTTTTTGAGGTCACTAACGCTCGGAAGCTCATCTAGGCATTCCAATATGGAAGGTCTGTCCATCGTTCTAGCTGCTTGGTTTGATCTGTAAATTTGTACTACTTCCTGAGTCGAGACTATTTTGAATTGTGTTGCAGGTATCCCTACAAAAGTTGTGAGCACATTGTCTAGCTATTTGTTTCGCCTCTTTTTTAGCACTTTTGAAGGCCTCCAAAGATTTTGGACTAGGCTTTGTCTTGTGAGCGAGGTGTGCAGATCGCGTTTTCTCGACATTATTTCATTGCTTTTCGAAATAGTTTGCATCTTTTTTTTTCATTTTTCGCTTTAAATGTTCATGTCCTAAAGAGACAAATATAAATAATCTATGCAGTTTTAGACTCGCCAAATGATGTAATAAATTTTTTTATTCTCTGTAAATAAACGTCATAAATTATTTAGCTTTACAATTGAGTGCATACCATTGGCCATATATATATATATATATATATATATATATATATATATATATATATATATATATATATATATAAGCGGGACAATCGCATCCTGATAGCCATCCTTTACGAGCAACTTGAGACTGGAGAGAGATGGTGACCAAGAAGCTATCCATCGCCTCATCGTGGTGCCTCCGTTCCACGCAAGTGGCCGTCATCAGAGAGTGGCGGGTGTTACACGGAACAGTGGCGGTCACTGTATAGAAATATGAGACAAGCTCCCAATGGTAAATGCTGCTCTCGGCCACTAATAGCGAGTAGATCCAGGACCGGGGGAGGTGCGCTGTGTACGTGGTAGGTCTACTTTCAAGTCCAGTCATTATGGCCGCTTACTACTGGCAGCCCTTAGACAGGACAGGGGTGAAGGGGTTAAAGTCTTTCTAACAGTCAGTGGGATAATAGCGCTTTCGACGCCGATTACCTACTGGACTTTTTTAAAAAGGTGAACAAAAAAGTTATAGACAGCAAAAAAACAGGGGCCTTAGCTCTAGAAGAAAAGCGTGCCAAGTGAACATTGGCAGGAGCCTCTACAACTAGGGGCGTAGCTAGGGATTTGGAGGCCAAGGGGATTTACCATTTTAAGGGCTCCTTGCATTTTGACATTCGAAATCATGACATGAGTTAATTTACTTAATAAATATATGATTCTACATTAAATTTGGTATAGTAGATCAGTAAAAGTAACAAGAAATAATCATTAAGACTCTTGTAATAAATAATACCGTTATTTATTGGCGAAATAATGCACAAGTGACAAATCTCAATGATGACCTCATTCACCAATCGTAAACAAACCACATTGAGCCAAGTGTTTCCCTATCTCTTCTATACAAATTACGATAAAATTTATATCAACAAAGGTTATCACGTGACAGTCTTTTTTTCGTTGTTTTATCAATATTATCACATGACTGTTCGTTTTGGTGATTGAGGTCCATCTGTACAGAAAAGGCAATTATAACATCAACATTGATAGTGTCTAGTATTTGTGACTCTTTTGACATTTAAAGCCATGCTACTAAGCCTTTCTTGCGTCATTGTGCTCTTGAGTTAGTTTTGATTAACTTGAGCTTTGAGAATGATCTCTCACATGACGCAATGGAAGTGGCGTTATTTAGCAGTATTCGAATGGATGTTGCAAAGTATGAATATGCCAATTGGTGATTGTGGCACTGGTTTGTTGTTGAAAGATGCTCGTTCGTCATTGACATCATTGAACATGCGATTTGCCTGGAAAAAGTAACACAGTTTTTCATCAGCGTGTCATCATCCATAGACTCCAAAAGGTTTCTTGGTTAAAGAAGAAACTCAATGGTGTCCACATGGTTTTCCAGCCTTTTGAATATGTCCTTCATTTCCATATGAAGTTTGTTCTGTCGCAACAAAACATCAGAGCTCAACTCCTCATCAAATATTTTCTTTCTTTTGGTTGTTTGATTGCTGGTAATCCATAGCATTCCCTACCTTTTTTTTTGCAGTTTCGATGGATTGGGTGATCAGTTTTAGTCAGTTTCTCATCATCTTGCAGAAAGCATGAAAGGGTACTAATTTCCTCTAAGATTCTCGTATGTGCAGTCCAGATTTTTGTAGTTTCTAATTTAGCTCAGGAGATTAGACCAGAATTCCAGATAAGCAAAAAAAAAAATATTTCCACTGCATGAAGAAGATTCTATGCATTACTTTAAGTGTCCATTATTTCAGTTGTTGATTCAGAAAGTTTCTTCAAAAGGTTGATGATTTTGTCGAGATGCAAGGAAACTGCCGACGTAGCTTCTACTCTTGCGGACCACTTTGTATTACTCTCCTTTTTTAAACTCCAGGCTCCAGCTTCTTTTAGTTTGGCCCATCTCTGGGGAGAATTGGAAAATAAGTTGAACAATTCATGTACAGTTACAAAAAAAGGTGACATTTGCTGGATCAGAGAGAGATTATTACATGATGCCTTTGGATTTAAGTCTCATAGACTTTTTGCAGACCAGACAGACGGCCACTCATTGTGGCTGTGTTATCATAGGCTTGACCTCTGCACAGATCGAAGTCTAGTGCAATGCCTTTAAGAGTTTTCAGAACAAGTTATTCATAATATTGTCCATCAGGATTCAAAATTTCAAACTAATCAATGAATGACTCTTTTATTTCGAAATTATCAACATCCAAGTAGCGAACTATTATGGATGCCTGTTCTTGATGAGAAACATCAGGGGTGGACTCAAGCATCAGAGAAAATTAACAAACTTGCTTGACTTTCCTAACAATTGATTCCTTAACTTTATTGCTCATCAAGTTTAAGAACGTATTTTCAATTTCTGGTGACAAATAATGTGTCGTCCCAAAATCGATTCTATGTAAGTGGTGTTTCGTAACTATATCAAATTCTGCAAGAAATTTAAATGAGCTAGATATGTCCCAGGATTAGGTGAATTCAGTTTTTCGCTGTGACCATGTAAGCATGAGTTTGTTTTTGCTAAGTACTTAATAGCTGCTGCTACACGCTTTAGAATATCTCTCCTATACTGCTGCTTTTTCTAAATTTGCGCATGAAACGTATTTGACAGTTCATCTGATTCTGCCTTAAGCTTTTTTTTCTAACTTTCACTTCAAAATAGCTTGTCTGTGGTGAACTCCTTCTTCATGTTCTTTCAGTCTCTCATGTTTCTTCCATTTGGTGAGACCAACTCCAGGTTTGCTCAATGCACTAGATGTCTTGTCTGATGCCTTAGAAAACAGTAAGCATACAAAACAAAATAAACATCCCAAGTGTGGAGAGAAGAGATCCCAAGATCGGTTGCAAATTTCTCCTGTTGGAAGCTTTCTAGTGAACCATAATGTTCAAACTACGTGATTTATATTGGGTAAACCCTACAGGAAACAAATACAAAAAAAAAGCTACCATTTTACAGAATTTTGCTCCCATTTCCACAAATAAAACTCCAGGCTGGATATATCTGAATTCTTTGTACTTAATTACAGCTTCTTCTTCTTTTGAAGAAAGTAATTTTGGAAGACTCATCATCTGTATCACTTACTTCAGATGTTTTCTCTGACTGTGGTAAAAGGTATTCTGAAGTCTGATTGGCACTACGCCTCTCATCAAGAACATTTTCACTTCTTCGACTGCTGTATCTATGTATGAATAATCTGAATAGTGATACTTTTCTTCGACACGTTCATGGTCTCCTTTGTTTTCAGTGCTCTTATCAGATTTCTTCTTAAATGATAAGGATGATGAAATAGACTACCCTATATACCCCGAGAGTAACACGGCACTAGTCAGCGCAATGGAAGTTACTCCTGAGAGTAATTGAGAGTAACCCCGCACGGAAAGTGTTAATAATCTGTGTGGAATACATACAACAGGGTCACTAACTTAAATAAAAACGAGAACAGCAAGATTACATGAAGTGACGTAATATTTAATTTATTGAAAAAAATTTCGGACACTCTTTTGAGGGCTCCTTCAAGTGGGGGCCCGGGGGGATCTTCAAATTCTCTCCCTCCTACACCCACCCTAGCTACGCCACTGTTTACAACTAGAGCGAAAGATACCTTTTCATACGACATATGTGGACGTGAATGTCTCTACGATATAGGGCTCCACAGTCTTATGATAAAGTGTACTACAAGATGAACCAAGGTTATTATGACTGTAGTTTGCCAACACTATATTTATATATAATAAGACTGATCTTTGCGACCTACGATTAAAGAGTCTGATCTACTAATTTTCTCACATCCAACGCAGACATCAACCTCTACTGTACTCAACAGTAGATTTTCTTTTGACCTCAAATGTGATTCCGTCACCTTATCTAAGATATCCCCCATTTGGCCTAATACTTTTCTCTGTGCCAGTTTAAGTCAGGCTTAACATCATCATTTTAAAAATTGCATTTTTTTATACGTTAACAGTTATAGTAATTTTTCTAAGCAATTGCTTTTGAATGAAACTATACATGTAATATCGAAAATAAATTTGTTATTATAATCAATAGTCTTTTTTTTTTATATACTGTTACGAATCTCACTATCCAAGCTCTCTGCAAACTGCACCATACACCACCAACTTAAAGAACTTGACAACTCCGGGCTCCAAAGTAACGTAACACTTTAATGTCAATAAAAAACAGCCAATACTGTACAATTGGCAACACCTAACACAAGACTGTACAAATATCTCTCCGATAACACTGTATCGCCGTATCAACTCTTGCACTGGCCTCTCCGTCTCGTTCCGGGCTTGCACTGGGTTCAACAGTTCAGGGTTAGGGTTAGGGTTAGGACTTCTCACACTAGGCTCGTTGTGTCGGACTCGATCTCAAGACCAAGATCAAGACGCCCGCCTTCTCAACTGTACTTGATAGTACTCCGCACTGAACCGTCGTAATGCTCCGTACAGAACCACACCACTGAACTGTGCTGTAGTCGACCGGACTGTAGTGAACCTTCTGTCGTAAACCTCCTTTCTGAACCTTGCTGTATTAAGCTCCTTTTCTCCACCGTCTTGACTGCGACACCTCCTCTCTTTTATAGGGTCCCTACTGGCCATCTCGAACCGGACAGAATGCCGCTCGACGTTTCTAGGTGGTCAGATGACTACAACTCTCGTGACGCTCCTGAGCTCTGTTCACGACGGCGATCCTTCCCGAACCGTCCTGTTGACACTTGACTCGGCTAATCGTCGCAGCTCGTCACGATTGACCTCTCGTCTAGCGCTGGCCTGGGGCGATTTGCGTAGGCTGACTATACACACACCACTACCCCCTTCTGTGACACTGTGCCTAAGGCGGATCTTAAAAATAAGGTGGCAAGATAAAATAACCAATGAGAAAGTGCTACAAAGAGCAGGGTGCCAGGACATCCGCCTTTTATCAGCAGCAGACGCATTGGCTGGCTTGGCCACGTTCGTAGAATGCCAGTAGGTCGACTTCCACAAGACTTTCTGTATGGCGATCTAATAGAAGGCAAGAGAAGCAGAAAGAAGGGTGAAAATGTAACGGCGCCTGGTGATTATATATGCCCAACCTGCGATAGCAGCTGTGTAGCAAGGATTTGCCTCTTTAGTCACTCAAGAAGTTGCAAAGGGAAAAGATCGTCTCTCGAGACGTAAAATGCCACAGAAGGAGATAGCCTCGGAACAAATAAGCGGGCGTAGCCAGTGTCGTCACTAGGGTGGGTGTCACCTGGTGCGGTCACCAGTTTGCACTATGTCAGGTGTGCCTTCAAACAAGATACAGATGTGCTTACCGTAATTTTGACTATTATAAATATATCTTTTACGCGGTTTTTGAAATCCTTTAAAAGCTTTCAGCATTATCCAGACACTTTCAGTTATGGGTTTTAACTACACAACATTTCCATTATCTCATGGAATTTCTATATTTAATAAAGACTCGTTGTTAATATGGTCACAAAATATGTCAAAATGTCAAATATTCTGAATTTATAGAAACAATCTGTGCAATGGACCTCATTCACCAATCGTAAACAAACAACATTTAGCGACGGGATAATATTGATAAAACAACGAAAAAAAAGTATTACGTGACAGCCTTAGTGTATTACGTAATTTGTATAGAATAGATAGAAAATCACGTAGCTAAATAGTTAAAATGGCTAAATGAATAAGTTCCATCTACTCTTCCATTGTTTTTCTTCTTTATATTAATCATAGCCACGACTTCCTTGTCAATTGTAGTAGTAGCCGAATGCATTTGTTTTCCGATTTTCCAATCTTGATGACTATTCTTCATTTGTCTTTGGATATTCCAATTTCGGACTTTATTTCCACCACTTATTAAATTAACTTATATATTTGAATTTTATTTCTATAGAATAATGTGAAAATAGTTGACTAAAAATACAATTTCTTGAAATTAAGAGACTATATCATCACCATTATGAAGCAATAGAACCATCCTTTAAAAAACTGACGTACTTTTCCTTTTGCTCGGGATAATTTTCCGCGCAATTCATGTGAAATTGACAAACGACAAAAGAAAGTATCCCATAAAATATTGAAGTCTATATCATTTAACTTATTCATTGTAACATTTCCTTCATCTTGGCTAGAGCTTCTTTTACATTCTACTTCTGAAGTTACTTCATTATGTTCAGAAATCTCCATTGTCAGTTATTTACTTTCCAATTCTTCAAAATTTACATTAATTAAATGTAATATTTCAATAATATTTATGCCTGAAGAAAGTCGTCATTTGTTAAACAGTGACTATTGATTGGCATCCTAATATTACGGTGCTAGCTACAAACTCAATAGACTTGATAAAAACATTGTTTAAAAATTAAAGCAGTGTTTATATACATGCAGCTAATATACAGCTTAAACTAAAGTTTCACAGCTGTTTTTCATATAAAGTATGGTGTAACTTTTTGGATTATTTGTAGAATTAAAAAAAATATATGTTTAGTCGAAATATGTTTAGAAATATATATAGATTTATTTATCAATTGTGAATAACATGTTCCAATATTTAGCCACTGACACAGATTTTTTGAAATTGTCAGTAATTCCAAAAGTGCATTTTTTTGTCACTTGGGTGTCACGCCCTAACAAGTGTCACCCGGTGCGGACCGCAACCCCCGCATCCCGCTAGTGACGCCACTGGGCGTAGCCGATGGATATATCTACAAGCTCTCGCAACTAGAGTACCAGGGGTTGGCAACCTTTTGAGTTGAAAGAGCCAAAAATTACAATTTACAAAATTTTAAAGTTTTAAAGAGCGACAAATTTTTTCTTGCAACAATAAATAGATGTAGTACTCGCACAATTTTCTAAATGAACAAAATCTGTTTAATCATATATAGTGTAGTGTTTTTCACAAAAGATAAAATAATATATTTATGCCATTATTAGATAGTTATTTACTAAAGCAGCTCAACATTTGCTTACAACTCTAACTTCAACCTCAACAACAAACAATCGAGCAAACAAAGTTCTATGGGAGCGTCGCTTCGCATGGTTTTAGAAAGTTTGGATACATTCGGCTCATAACTTGTTCTTTTTAGTCTAAATGACTCTAAATTTTCAATTGTTAGTTGGCTTCTTACTTTGCTTTTAATTATATTCATGAAAAAAAACCCGCTGTCACGAACGAATATGTCGATCCGAAGAAAGTCAGCACTCCAAATGCTAACTTCGTCCCTCACTGTAGCAATCTGGAAGATTATTCTATGCGCCGAATCAACCTGCGGCATTTCTTTTTCGCGATACTGCTTTAGACCTTGAAAATAAAGTAACTTACTTCTCTGGATATCTTCTGCAAACGAATTAATTTTTCTTTAAAACAAACCAATTCTTCTAAGGGAAACCTAGGATGGGTTTCCCTTTCATTTCAGTTTTAGATTCAGCTCATTTAATTTCTCTGTTATATCAACCATAAAATAAAATGTTTGCAAATATTTGTCGTTCTGTAATACAGGGTGATTAATGCCTTTATCGTTTAAAAAACAAAACGTTTCAACCTTTAGAAAGCTATCGCACTTTATTGGGAAGAATTCTTTAAACTGACGATGGTAGAATGCTTTTGATAAAATGCTGTTAACAATCTTGATTACCAAATTTATTACCTCAACTATTTCGGTCCGAATCGTTTTGGGCACAAAGCGCTTCATGGTGTATCATTCAGTGAAACGTAAAAATTTAGTAGTTTGTTTTTGCTTCGAAAAATCGTTTGTGCCCCTTCATTTTTTCCTGTCATATTTCTGGCTTACTCAGTTGCTATTGAAACGATTTTATTTAAATCGATCTTATTGTTTTCAATGTATTTTTGCAGGCATGCACTATATCTTTCCCTCTAGTTTATCCCGAGAGCGGTAGCAATCCTTGAAGTTCTTCTTTTGGACCTTAGGAAGACATATACCTAACAAAACGTGTGCCGCGCCGTGACTAGAAAGTGATAGGACAAAAGAAAGTTGAATATCTTCCGCCTGTAAATATGTTACATTTGAATACATTTTAAATATTCTATCTTGTACTGTTTTAGCACATATTGACAGATCTTTGAATTTGTTATTTTCAAGATTTCTGGTTTGTTTTTGAAATCACGAAAAGTTCTTCAGATGCACGTAGGAAGCAGGCTTTGATATACTCACCATCTGCAAATGACCTTTTTGTGCAATTTCTAGTGGTACCACAAAGCTTGCCAAATTAGTATTACTTGTAGATTGCTTCTAACTTTGAGAAAATAATCGCTTTTAACTTATTTCCTTGCAACAACAAACTTTTCGTCACAGATAAAGCAATTGTTAAAGATGCAAATTCGTCTTGCGTCGAAAGCGATTTAAAAACCCTCATAGAAACATCCGACGATGGCGTCATTCGTGAGCTTCTGACGGTCTGACAACAGTGACGACGCGTTTAATGGGAGAGGGGTGTCTTATAGATAGAATCGGTGCCTAATCCTCGTTAAACGATTCAGAACTATTAAAAAAATTGTTACGATAAAATAAATAATATTTGCGTATGGAACTTAAAGAGCCGCAGATTCACATCCAAAGAGCCGCATGTGGCTCGCGAGCCGCAGGTTGCCGACCCAGTAACTAGACTTTCCTGAAGAAGGCCAAAAATATTACTAAATGCTTCTATTTTAATGTTAAATATGCATATACCTTATTTTAACTACAGAAAAACTAATGTAATCTTTTCCCTGTTCACACAGACAAAAACCTTTAGAAGTACACATTCACACATAAAAAAATAGAAAAAAAAGCGATTGATTATTTTCTTGGAATGTTACAATTAAATCTTTGGACCGTCTGTCACACTTTTCATAAAATGTCCAGCCCGGACGGCCAATGTCCCATCCATCCATCCATCCCAGTGGTGCTACAGCTCACTTTTACGGTAGAATATGCCAAACAGAGTAGGTGAGAGCACACATCCCTGCTTGACACCACTGCAAACCTGTCTCTGTCTCACATTGCCACTGTGTTGTACAGAAAAATAAGAAAGGGGCGGAGCTATAGGGATAGCCCTGATAGTCACGAATTAATTTTTTATCAGCTAATTATCCACATTTCTTAAATCTTAATTTGTTTCTTTTATTTCCTGTATTTAAAATTAATAAATTTATATCTGATTTATGCTATAACAGATTTAAATACTTAGTTAATCAAGATTATTACTAAATCAAATGTGAATTTAAAACTTTTTATCCGATCGAACAAAGTAGATAGGCTACTGTAAAATATAAGTCATTAATACATTGTGCAAAAATACGTTAATAACAGAATAAAAAAAAAGAAATAAAATCTAAACAAACAAAAAATTACATTAAATTAAAAAAATTAAGCAAGTTAAAGAAACAGTCTGTTACATAACTATCGTGCTTGTGCTATTACAATAAATGGCAAAACCGAATTGGCGAGCAGGTTTATAACAATGATCAAGAAGAGAGATGTCTAAATTGATCATGGATTAATGACATCCTCTGACCAATGCTTGGTAATTATTTGGTTGATAGTCATAAAAGAAATTTAACACCATTATATTTAACCAAAACCTCTAAAATTGCTATGAATATTGAAATTTCACAGGTCAACAAAGCCCCAGAGAAAATAGACCTTTTGAGCAATGCATATCTAACAAAAATATAGGTTACATTACAGAGCCAATTGGCGCCATTTTTCTCTTTCATTAGAGAGCACTCAAGACATATCAAAATTTGATCAAATTAACATAATTTTGTGATTTTTGATGTAGGAATACGCAAGAAAATAGCAATGACAAAGTCATTTCCAGGTTTTAATAGTTGTGAAGAATTGGCTGTACTATTGCTCTAAGTAATGAATAATTTAATCTTAAACTGCGAGGCTAAAGCTAGAAATGGTGATTTAAATATGAGTAGATAGTATAATGATCTTCAGGCATTATTTATACAAAGAAGCCACTCGCGCATTATGCTAACTATGGTAACCACAGCTTAAACCTGGTCTTAAAGGATTAGGCCAACTCTGTAGAAGACGTGGCAGATATCCATGACTTAGTGTTTTCGCTCATATCTTCTCAAGATGGGCGCGTCTTGACTCCAATAGGGAGAGCGTATTTCTAGGACACTCAACAAATGTTGCCCCACACCAAGGAATGATGCTCTCCAACAGCAATAAGATTAACATGTTTTGATGTAATAAAGTTGTTTACACAAATGACTTTGTGTTCCTCAAAGGAATTTAAAAAAAAAAAGTTCTGGAAGCTACAATACTTGGAGGTAAATTAGAAACATTCCATAATATTGCTCAGCTTATTGTTTATTACACAATTGTAAGCGAAGTCAGAGTTTTGTCAAAAATGTTTGAAAATGAGCAGCCAGACCTATATAAAATAGAAAGTTAACTGTAGAAGATCTGGATTAAAGTAAATCATTTGAGAAATGACTTTTACAGAGAAATAAGTGAGACTGCTGAAGTAGCTCGATCTTGGGGTGTTCATACAGCTGAAAGATATTAAGGAATTTGATGAGCCAACCACTAATTACTGTGAATAAATTATTCAAATTCAAGATTTAAGAGATGACTTTCAAAATCAACTTTCAAATTCAACGTATTTTAACGGGACTAGTATTGTCATTGTCCCACAATTACTTCACACATTTCATGGACATAAAATTTGTCATCATGTTTGAGGTTTCATTTTAAATACAAACGACAAAGAGTTATATGATGCCACCATTCTTCTAGTCGCAGTTGACCCAGATGATATTGACTTAGAATAGTGTTCACGGATTCAATCTTTCATAAAGACATATCAAGTCTGTGTACGAAATTTGGCTGTTTATTATTATTTTTTAATGTAAACAGATACATAATATTTGGCTGTTGTTTTTTTTTTTATATTATTTTAAACAACTACATTTTATCATAATGTTTTCAAACATTGCCACAGCATGCATTTTATTTCTCGCTTTTTCTGAATCAATGTGTTCAGAATAGTGGTCATTTTCAAAATTTCGATTGATCCAAAATTATTAAAGAATTTCTGTGACTAAGAACACTTTGTGTTCTTTCCATTGAGCGAGTAGCCGCCAAAAGCCTAGAAATAAATGCACTGGTTACTGACTTTGATACATAAATGGCCAGAAAAATGTTCCATCTATTTACTGTTAGATGTTAGATTATAGTTTGTATCAATATTTAAAAGTTTTCACCTAAACGTTTAAGAGATGTAAATGTGTAGAATATAGATCTCATCAAAAATTTCTTTATTTTTTTAAAACATCTTTAGGTCGTATAATTCTCATTAAACAGACATTGACTTTTAAGACACTCTTATTACTTGTCTGAGTCCTAGTTGAATCAAACGTACTGACATTGGTACTGGTAAAAAAGATTCTCTACTTGCATTAGAATGCCTCTCAGTAAATGTAACGATACATTCAAATTACTCAATTGTTTTGTCTCACTTTACATTTATCTTATTATGGAAAAGGGAGACAACAAGATATTATTGAACCCGGGCCCACGGGTACCTTGCTTTGCCACTGGCCAAGTATCGAGTATTTCAGAAAGAGAATCTGCCTATTAGACAGGTTATTCTTTCAGATAGATCGCACAGAAAGATGATCTATCTTTGAGAAACGTTTCAGAAAGCCAGTAAATATTTAAATTATTGAGTGTGTTTCTTAAGCACATTTTTATTGAAACCTTATTTGATAAAGAGTATGTCCCAGTCAGATGTTATTGAAAGGAGACTCACTTTGCTTCATTGAAAGTCTTTCATTCAAATACAAATCTAAGCGTGTTCTTTTTACGTGATCGAGATGTGTCCACAAGCGGATCCAGAACTGTTAGGGGGGGGGGGGGGGAATTTTTTTCCCAAACCCTAACCCCAACGCCCAGTAAACTCTAACCCTAAGCATAAACGCGATTACAGCATATATATATATATATATATATATATATATATATATATATATATATATATATATATATATATATATATATATATATATATATATAAATATTTATTTATTTATATATTAGAATGTTAAAAGAAAAACAGTGTTTCTCAACCTTCGGCGAAAAAAGCAGACAAAACAAGTTATGTTAAGGCCTTACTCTTGACAGCTAGGGGGTCTGGGGGAGCGCTGTAAGCATTTTTTTGCATTTTTCACTGCAGAACCGCATTCTCCTGGCATCTACAGCTCATTATTCATCCTATTAAAAAAAAGGATTTTTTAAATAATCGTTTAATTGAAAAATATTCTAATATGAATTTGTAGGCCCTTACTACATTGCAAATACAACCGATTTGTTCCTTGAAAAAATAAGATACCCCACATATTATTTCGATTAAGGCTTTGAGGATCGCCGTCGAAAAAATAATTCTGAAAAAAAAAACAGCCATGTTGAGGCCTTTCCTTCGATAGCTAGGGGGTCTCAGGCCTTTCTTTTGACAGCTAGGGGGTCTGGGGAGCGCTATAAGCTCCCTCAGTGGGGATCGGGGCAAAGCCCCGACCCCAAAATCGTTTTCTTGCATTCTTTACTGCAGAAACGCATTCTCCTGACATCTACAGCTCATTATTCATCCTATTAAGATAGGACTTGAAAAATATTCTATTATGATTTTACAGGCTCTTACTATATCGCAAATACAACCGCTTTGTTCTTGAAAAGATCAGATACTTCACCGATTTAGATTAAACTTTGAGGAACGCCGCTGAAAAAACATTTATTTGAAAAATAATATTTTTTTTAAAAAAAGCTCATTTGTAAGTAATACATTTTGTTCAATAGGCATGTTTGTAATTTGGTTTGTTACAGAGTTATAATTCAAAGCTCAAAAAAAAAACATTTCGAAAGTGAGAGGAGAAATAACGTGAACCAATTAGATTTTACTCTAATTTTTTGCATTTTTAGTATTCAAGTATAAATATTGAGTTATTGTCCCATATTTTTACAACAGAAAAATATCAGTTTGAGTAATGGTTGAAAAAGATGACTAGGAAAATAATATTTGGGTTCAGACCTCATCTTAATTGTTACTCTTATAATGAGAAATTTCGTATGAATTCTAAATTTTCCAAAACAAAGTCTTTCTTAAAATAACTAGAATAAATTCGTATACAATTACATAAACTCTGTCGCCACATGTGACTTTTCTGTTTTAATACGTCATCTTTTCATCTGGAAAGGGGAGAGGGCGGTAGAGTGAAAACGCTCCTTTTTATAATTTCTGCCTATGATTGCATTTGGCATATAACTAAAATATAAAACGAAAAAAGTATTGGTTTGTCCGATGGGCGGAAGGCGATCGCATGTATCGCTCCTCCCACCTGGTACAACCTATTTTCATTTTACATTTACTTATGATACAATTTGAGATCAGATCGTGTGTGCGATATTACATAAAAAAGAATTACAACATTAATATAAAGCTTATATTATATAGATATTCAACTAATTTTGCAAATTTGTTCAATAGCGATCGCCCCTACCGACCCCCCCCCTCCCATGGATTCGCCAGTGGATATGTCCCGCTTAGGCTCCGAAAAACATCTGGCCATCCTTAAAACATGTAAACACCATAATAAAAGCATGATAACAGATCTTTTCACAGTTCTTGAAATAAGTTTAACAATCAACATATATAACTTATATATATATAAGAATATGCCAAACAGAGTAGGTTCGAGCACACATCCCTGCTTGACACCACTGCAAACCTCAAAAGGTGCTAATCAGGCTTCATTGAATTTGACAGAACGTTTCGTTTCCTCATGAAAGCACTCAATGAAGCTCAGTAGTTTGGGAGGGCAACCTATTTTCCTTCGGAGTTTGAATAGGCCACTTCTGCTGACCATGTCAAAGGCTTTAGTCAGATCAAAACGATGTAAAGGGGTCTCTCTCTCTCTCTGAATTTCTCCTGCAGTAGTCGTAGAGAAGATATCATGTCTATGGTGGATCTACCACTCCTGAATCCACACTGAGACACTAGGTAAACTCTAGAAGCTATCACTTGCAGCCTGGATAGTGCCACTCTAGCAAAGATCTTGCCCACTATACTGAGAAGAGAGATACCCCTATAATTGTTGCAGTCACTCCGATCCCCTTTGTTCTTGTATATTGTAACAATAGTTGCGTCACGCATGTCCTGTGATACATGACCTGTTTCCCAACAGCAGCAGAGGAGAATATAGAGTTCAGGAAGCAGGAGTGATTCTTTGACTTTAACTACTTCCACTGGGATACCATCACTTCCTGGAGATTTTCTTTCTTTTTAATGCAGTTAATTGTTTTTTTTTAGGTCACTAAGGCTCGGAAGCTCATCTAGGCATTCTATTACTGGAAGATCTGGTAGAGAAGCCAGGGCGACACCGTCTACTGTATTCTGTATTATGCGTACAACGACATAAACCAAGGTGTGTTTCTCTATACAAGATCCTCTGAAAAAAATATTTAATGTATCAAGGCTGCAGGCAAAAACCAAGCTAAGGAAGCTACTCATCAGGGAACTCCTGTATGCTAATGATGAAGCTATTGTGGCTGATTCTAATATTCAGCTACAGTTTCTGGTTGACAAACTATCTGCTGCTTGCCAGAAGTTTGGCTTAAACATCTGTCAAAGCAAGACTAAGATACTTGTCCAAAACACAAACACTGCACCTCAAGTAAGCATTAATGGCCAACCACTAGAAATTGTTGATCACTTTTGTTACCTTGGCTCCATCATATCCAACAACACTCTACTGGATGAAGACATTAACAACAGGATAGCCTTGCAATGGCCACCATGCCACGGTTGCAGAAAAGAGTGTGGGACAACATATTGCTGACTAACAGTACTAAAGCCCTAGTTTACCGGACCTGTGTGTTGAGCACCTTGCTATACGGAAGTGAAACTTGGTCAACTTACTCTTGGTAGGAAAAAAAGCTGAATGTCTTCCACCATCGATGCCTAAGGCGATCTTTAAAATAAGGTGGCAAGATAAGATAACCAAAGAGGAAGTGCTACAAAGAGCAGGTTTCCAGTTATCAGCAGGAGACGCCTTGGTTGGTTTGGCAACGTTCGTAGAGTGCAAGTAGGTCGACTTCCACAGGAAATTCTGTAAGGCGATCTAATAGAAGGCAGGAGAGTTGCTGGTCGCCCACTTTTACGTTATACGGATGTATGCAAACGGGACACGAAGCTCTTCAAAATCGACACTATCAGCTGGGAAGAGGTGGCACTGGATTGATCCACATGGAGAGAGAGCATAAAGGAAGGGTCAAGGATTGCAGATGTCATACACAACAGAAGCAGAAAGAAGGGTGAAAATGCAAAGGCGCCGCAGCTGTGTATCAAGGATTAGCCTCTTTAGTCACACAAGAAGTTGCAAAAGGGAAAAGATCGTCTCTCGAGACATAAAATGCTACAGATAATATATATATAGATCAATATTGCACTGTTATAAAAAATTAAAACTAATTTACTATTTAAAATTTAATGTTGCTTTTAGTCTATGATAAATTATCTAGTTTTTTTTTTTTACGTAAATCTTATCTAAATTGCATCTAAATTATTCCAAATTTATATTTTAGACTTAGATTTAGTAGATATAGGCGGATCCGTTAGGGATGATAATGGCTAATTAAGTCGTAAAAATGTTAATTCTCCTTCAAGTCAGTTTGTGTGTCGCACAGATGAGAAGTGTACTGATCTAGGCAGTTGGCTTGGTCTGGGTGATTAATGAGCTAACCAAGTAGGTAACATCTTCAAGCTGGACTAGCAAGTAAGATGGAGGTTTATTCAAGTTTCATTCCCTACGTGTATATGTCAAATGGAGTTAACTTGTTCTCTGGGCTGAATATTTCAGCATCGTCCTCAACAACCTATCAAGCATCAACGCCTTAGCTATTACCTGACTGGAACAAGTCCCAATAAACTATTCAACTGCTGATCTTTACCGGTTCAATTAATAATACGCGCTTGGCAGTTTAGAGCTGAAAGCTTAATTAACAAAAAACTTCAGTTAATGTGAAAGCAAAGTGGTATTGAAATAAACAGATTCGCGATAACCATAGTGTAATATCCCTCCTTTTCAATACTAGCAAAATCTTGTCTAAGGTCTTCTTAAGAGACTACACCATTATCTGCAAGTTGGCCTACTTCCGTAGAGTCAATGCGGCTTCAGGCATGGTAGAGATACGGTTGACATGATCGTTGCAGTCCGTCAACTTTAACAAAAAATTGCAGAGTAAAATTAAAATCTCTATATTGCATTAATAGATCTGACAATCGCTTTTGATAACGTCCGTTGTAAAGGTCTTTAGCAAATCATGTACAAATGTTGCAGCCAAGATCAATCATAACAATAATGGGCAAATAATTTTGTGCTAATTTCATAATGACCTAAAAGCAAGAGACTTATAGCAACGGAAAGTACTCTTAGCCTATTCCTGTATCTAATGGGGTGAACTTAAGATGTGAGAGGGTTTCAGTGATATTCAACTTCGTCTTCACCGTTTTGCTGAATGATGCCTTTAGCAAAGAAAGCGTTGGAGGTCACAATACGATATCGCATTGACAAACACAAAATATCATTTATTCAATGTTTAAAGACTAAATAACATATAAACGCACCAGAGACCAGCTTTTTGCAGATGACTGGGCCCTAATTCTTTAATGGTCTACATACTTAAAGATAAAAGCAACATGAAGCCCATATTTTTGATAAAAATTTGAAGGTTAAAGGTTTGAAGTTACGCGCTCTTGGCAAGATGGCTGCTATATGTTTACTGTTATCAGAGATGAGTTAAAATTTTTGTTTTGTTGTATTAAAATCAAACCAAATTCCTTAAGAAAGCTATTCAAATAATAAAATAATATCTTTAAATTATATATTTAACTTAATTCAGCATGTTTTTCCACTAATTAATTCAAATTAACAACTCTTAGTTTAGGACTATTTTGTCTCACTAATACTTTTTTTTATTAGCCTTATATTATAGATCTAAATATAATTAGATAGATCTAGAATCTATATATTTAATATTATTTATATTATTATTATATCCTTAGATTTTATATCTACTCAGTCTAGTGTTAGACTTAGAATTTAATTAAAGCTTTAGATCTCCTAATCATCTACTAATACTGTCAGGGTGGGATTTCAGATTAGCTAGGGTATGATATGATATTACGGTCCCGTATCCCCAGCCTGAACAGAGTAACACAAGAACCTAAAGATAATAGCATGTAAACTACAAACATTGCATAACAGTTATTCAACTGAACATTTAGTGAATAACAACAGTTGTCAACAGGAACAATATTTAATTAAACTTAATTGTAAGTTTCAAACATATTTGCATGTACATCAATATCCTTGAAGTTAGCATTTGATACTAATTAGTCTAATATCACACCAACAGGTTTCCGTAACACACCTTCACACTCATCTCGGCGCCCAACAGAAGCTCAACTCCCTACACCTCAACACCGATAGTTGCTACACAACTCCAAGGGCAGAAAGACGACACACTTTCCCATAGCCCAAACCTAACACCCTGAAACGAAAAGAAAACCTAGATCTAGCGCTGCCGCTACAAGAAAGAACTTTTCCAATAGCGACACCCGTACCGAAAGATCAGCTTACTTAATAAAACTCTGTACTTACGTACCCTTACAAGGGGAACCAAAAAACCAGCTACCCAGCTCAAAAAAGCAACTCTCTCTCTCTTGTGGAAACTAAGGATGACGTAAACACACACACACAATATTCTAGACAACAAAACGCACTTAAAAGAAACTACTTCCTATACCCTAAAACACCAATATTAAATGCAAAGAAAAACTACAAGCGCGCACGACAAATACTACTAATAATAACTAATAGTAATATTCTATATAGTTATATACACGTAAATATATTGATCTATAATTAGATCTAGTTAAGGTCCATATTTTGAATTTAATAAACCATTTGATTTGATTTAATTGTCATTGTAAGTTAGCTTTCAATTTAGACTTAGACTTAACTTAGGCATTCAAATACAAAAACAAAATTTAATAAAATACTCTGAAAGACACAAAAACAAAGGCACATTCCTCGTCCCATATGCTAGGACAAATTTGTACAAATACTCCTTCTTCCCTAGTGCTATTAGAGCATGGAATGGGTTGCCTGAGCTAGCCAGAAAAACCAGTGACTTGGCAGAATTTAAGTCATTGGTTAATATGCATGACTAAATGCATGACGCGTAGGACGTAATCATCTTCTTTTTTGAAGTAACGTCTGTATTATATAAGATAAGATAAGAAACCTTAAACTAGGTTTAGACTAGACCTTTAAAAACTAAAATCAACAACAGTCATCATGAAACTGATCTGGCTATTTATCCTAATAATTACTAAATACACACAAGCTGAACATAAAACTAGATCTACCTTAGTCAACACTAAACTTAAAAAGGAAAAAAGAGTCATAATCAATCATCCCACTCTCAATGCAAATTCAAAAGTAACCTAACATACATATCCATAACATTAAAGAAGATCACCGATCACAAATGGAAGTTCTCAATCAGACACAGCAGAAATAAATACCTATCACTGTTAATATTAATAGCAGGAGATGTAGAGTCAAATCCAGGGCCTAGATCTAAAGATAGATGCAACATCTGCAAAAAAGTATGCACCATGAAACAGAAAGCTATTGAATGTGACACCTGCCATGAATGGTACCATGCATCATGTCTCCATATGAATACACCTGTGTATTATGCCTTAGGCAACAAAGACGCATCATGGCACTATGTACCGTGTGGGTTACTTCATTTAAAATCAGGACTGTTTGATTCCTTTGATGCAGACACTTCTAACCCATACAACTTCCTAAACACCATCACAAAACAAACTCACCAACCACTAGCCAGATCCACTCCTGTTAAACCTAAATCTACTAAAATTAATACAACAGCCTCACTAAACAAACCTACTAAAGAAGTAATACCAAAATACCTTAAAACCTTAGTAATAAATTTCAAAGCATTAGGAACAAAACAGCAAACTTAGAAACTTTATTAGAATGTGAGAAACCAGACATAATTGCAGGAACAGAAACTTGGCTACATCCTGAAATTTATAATGCAGAAATTTTCAATAGTAATTATGAAATTTTTAGAAAAGATAGGGCTGATAATCATGGAGGAGTTCTTCTAGCAATAAAAAACACTCTTATAGCTGAAGAAATTACCTTACCTAACTCAAAAAATATAGAATCAACAATTTGTAAAATTAATACCATCTCAACATCCCTAATAATAGGCAGCATTTACAGACCACCAAATTCTAGTTTAGAATACATGCAGGAACTATGTAATCAGATTACTACACTTAAAGAGACAAATAAAAATGCAATTTTTTTTTTATTATGGGTGATTTCAATCTACCTGATATAAATTGGAAAACACTAACCATAGATAAACACCAAAACCTTAAGGACATAAATGAGCTTTTCATAGCAACTTTGAACAACCTAAGTTTAGATCAAATCATTACAAAGCCAACTAGATTAAACAACACATTAGATCTCTTCTTAACCAACAGACCTGGATTAGTAGTTGATTATGACATTATCCCTGGTCTATCAGACCATGAGATCATAAAAATACACAGTCAGATTAAAGCAGTAGCCAATTCAAAACCCAAAAGAAAAATCTTACTCAGGAATAAATGTAACCTAACACAACTACACCAAGCTGCATTAAACTTTCAACAAACATTCTTATTAGAAAAAGACATTAACCAACCAGTCGATGACCTCTGGAAGTTCATTAAAAACCATCTTAAAAGCATTATAGAAAATCATTTACCAACTAAATACACATCAAACAAAATAAATAAATGCTGGTTTAATAATAGACTAAAGAAGCTTTGTAAACAGAAGGAAAACCTATATAGAAAATTTAAAGAAACTAAGGCAGAAAGAGTTTACAAAAAGTATGTAAAAATTAAACACTTAACCCAAAAAGTAAGCAGACAGCTGCAGAGTGAATACATAAACAATGTAATATCTAAAGATAACAACAAAAACCTATGTTCATACATTAAGTCTAAGAAAATGGAAAAAACAGGCATAGCGCCGTTAAAAGATGAACATAACATAATACATAATGATAATGAAACTAAAGCAAACATCCTAAACAAATACTTTGCATCAGCATTCTCAGCCCCAGGAGACAAAGACATATTACTGAATTTGAACCAAGTAGACAACATAGAAGATATAGTAGTACAAGAAAATGGAATTCAAAAACTATTAGCCAACACCAAACCAAATAAAGCGTCTGGACCTGATGGTATTCCAGCTAGATTACTCAAAGAACTAAGCAATGAGCTAGCCCCAGTGTTCAAAATACTCTTTCAGGCTTAACTTAACAAGGGCAGAGTACCAAAGGACTGGAAAGAAGCTAATGTCACCCCCCTATTTAAAAAAGGAGAAAAATCTGACCCAGGAAACTACAGACCAGTATCACTTATCAGCATCACATGTAAAATCCTAGAACACATAATATGTCGCAACATCATAAACGACTTAGACAAACAAAATGTCCTCACACCATACCAACATGGCTTTAGGAAATATAGATCATGTGAAACACAACTAATAGGACTAATAGATGATTTTTCAAAAGGTTTAGATAATAGTGAACAAATAGATGCTATCTTACTAGATTTTTCTAAGGCTTTTGACAAAGTTCACCACCATAGTTTGCTTAAAAAAATAAAATATTTTGGCATTAATGGTCCACTGCATCAGTGGGTTAAAGATTTTCTGATAGGGAGAGAACAAACTGTAATAATAAATTGCTCTAAATCAACACCGATAACAGTAAACTCAGGTGTACCTCAAGGAACAGTCTTGGGTCCACTACTATTTTTAATTTACATAAATGATTTACCAAATTGCATTACTTCAGGAACAAATGTCAGATTATTTGCAGACGATTGCATAATATATAGAACAATAAAAACAACACAAGACACAGATAATTTACAAAAAGAATTAGATGAATTACAGAAATGGGAATCAAATTGGAGCATGTCTTTCCATCCAGATATAGAGTTTAATGTATGCACGCGTACAGTTATCGATACATTTTCATATCAAGTTTTAATGATTTTGCGACAGGTAGGAATATAATTGGATGCCCATCATATGATGTTCTCTTTATGGGATTGATTTTTTTTGAAATGCCCCGGTAGATTTTGACACCCCAGAACGACTATGATGCCCATGCTAAGCTGAGACAGTTCTTTTCCAACTAGGGCACGTTATTGTCCTACACTGTAGCCGCTTCTTTATTTGGGGATGATTCGACATTATGTAGGAATAGTGCAAGATACCCAGCTTACATTAGGTATTTTTTTTAGTGGAAAAGTGGATTGTGCAGACCAAAAAGACTCCTTATGCGAAAATTCGACATGAGTGGCTCAGTTGTCTAAGACGGCTGTAGTCAGCAGATGACTTTATTTTTTACTATGTCAGTATTACTTCCCCTGTTTCACACTAGTCACACCTTTCACTAACACAGACTCACACATAAAATAATATACAACTTGAATGAATGACTTTTTTGGGGCATTTTACATTTAATGCGTTTACAATTGTCAACAAAAAAAAATGCTAAAAAGAAACAATGGTGAAGATCTTACAAAAATAAATTAAAATTGCATAATAAAATTGTAAAAATATACTTACAGTTTCTAAATTAATTTTAACAATCAAAATATATGATAACCAAGTCGGATTCATAGCGGTATAAAAAGTGCGACCTCATCCTGAACAGTAGGCTTCGACAAACTAAAACAAATCAAAACAATGTATCCAGGCTCTCGGCTAATTGCTCCACACGACACCACAACCTTAAAAAAATTAAAAACTCAGGGGGCGCCAAAGTAACGTAACACTATAATGTCCAATAAGTCACAGTCAATACTGTATAATTGGCAACACGTAACACAGACTGTACTAATATTTCTCCGTTAATAACCGTACCACCGTATCAACTCTTGCATTGGCGCTTCTTCCCGGATTTGCACTGGGTTCAACTGTTTAGGACTGACTTCACACACTTGGCACAGTTTTGGTCTCAATCGCAGATCAAGGCGTTGTTTCGTACTCGAGTTGTCTTGACTGTACGTGACAGTACACCACACTGAACCACCGTAAAGCGCCGTACAGAGCCACACCGTTCAACCAAGTCGTCTGTAGTGAACCGTCTTTACTGCGACACTTCCATCTTTAAATAGGATCCCTAAAGGCCTTCTAAAACTCAACAAAACGTCACTCGTATTTTCTAGTTGATCACATGACCATCTTGACGCGAGTGGCATGAGTACCGTACTATGAACAAAACATATCCTTAAGGAACCGTTGGGTTGTCATTTGTTGCGCATAAATCTAGAAACTCGTTGACTGCTCGTCTAGCGCTGGTCAGTGGCGATTTGTGTCGGCTCATTACACACACACACAACTACCCCTATACGCATCACCACCAGACTAATAACAGTATACATCATGGGCGCAACAAAGAGTTTTTTTTGGGGGAGGTTTTTTTTTTCTTCTCCCCAAGTATATGTATATGTGTTTTTTGTGTGTATACATAATCAATCTTTATTAAATCGCTACCCTTCATTGTTTCGGCCTTTTTTTTTAGTGCACTAGAATAAGTTCTTTCTGGAGTTAGTAAAAAGACAGTAGACCCCCCCCCCCCCCGCCTGGCCAGTTCTGGGGTCTGGGGAAGCTGCCCCAGCGGGGTCAGAAGCTGAGCCACAGCGCCAAGCATTTTTTACTAAAGCAAAAAAAAAAAGCATAATGTGAGACATCTACAGTCCATTACCTTGCTACCCTTCTATACACAAATTTGTAACAAAAAACAAACAAAATAAATCTGTTACTGCATTTTATTAATGGAGCCAGTGACGGAGAAAAATTGTTAACACAACTTTAGCTTTAGATTGGAGGGTGATGGTAACCAAAGAATACTTTTAGCTACGCTTCTAAAATTTGGTAACTGTAGTTTGCTTTTTATCGAAAAGGAGAGTTTTATTTTCAAAACTATTCATTTGGGGTATTAGCGTAGCCAGAACCCTAGTTTAAAAAAACAAGCACTTAACCACTATGCCTCTAGGGGCAAGTGATTGCTTAACATTAAAATCTCACCAACAATTAAATTTAGATCAAGGAAAAAAAAAACACTCACAAAACTCAACCCCACCTTCCCACCACTGCGGGAGGATTTCATTTCAGGGGAGTGTTATATCTGTTATAAGTAATATAATACTCGAGATAAATTGACAAACACTTATTTAGTACTCTAACAGCTATTGAAGGTAATATCATTAAAGGCTATAAAAGACCATTGGGAGGGAGTCTTTATGAATATAAACATATTTACATATAAACTCAAAATAAATCTGCTTTTTTTACTTATATAAAAAAGATGAACACTTACACTTGACATTGATTAGAACAATAGGCATAAAAGCTTGACACTGACAAGCGTTCCATAAAATAAAATTGACAAGTTCAATTACAATAATGCATTAAACACTAAACAAAATGTTATATAGAATTACTGACTAAAATAAATTACTAGATAAGAATATATAATTAAAACAATGGATTTACACATATCAGTGTGCTAACTTAGTCATATAAGTATTAAAATATTATTGTATACCATGTTTGATTATGACATAAGTGCAAATGAAAGCTAAGAAAAGTTTGTGATCATATTGATCTAAAAATTCTAAGGAAAAGAAAAATTGTGTTATCTATTAATTTTTAAATGAAATCAACGCCATATTAACGGGATATTACTTTTGTTTCAGTAATCTATTGTGTCTTTCCTCTTTGCTCCCATATTTAATGTGTCCAAGACTTTTAACAATTTTATATTTGGAATTAATCATTATTAATCTAGTGAATAAAGTAACCTTAAAAAAAAACTCTCACCTAATGAGGTTCTATAGTTCACTACAATGTTATCTAATTCAGTTATATATCTTTTCTCTATAGTCGAGAGTTACTTTCTTTGTAAAGGTGTCACTCAGTTAAAATTAACCATTTTGTTAAGCTTTTCTAACAATAATGGTACAACACTCAGAAACAATTTCATATTGCTTAAAAGCTGTTGAGATTTGTGACGACAAGGTTGTAAACTTTTGGCTAAGTTGAGAATTTTACACAAAGTGGAATCTCTTCTTATTTTACAGTTTAGCGCATGAAATAAGAAAGGCATGTTCTAGAAGGTTGAAATTCGGCAAGCAGACTTATGTTGCTGTATAAAAAACATTAGAATTACAACTTTTAGTTCACTAAGATACAAAAAAAGGAAAACGGATGGAGGGAGATCAAAGCATTCACTATAATGATCTGTTAAATAAAATGTAAAAGTCAGTAAATAAATATAATTTTATAATAATTTACTTTTTCATTATTTTCAAAATTTGGTGCAAAATGTGATGGAGAATTTTTTTTTAAATGAAAGTATATCAAAAAGAGGGCAGTAAGTTAAAATAGAGAACACTTCTCTATACTAATTTTAAGTATTAGTACAAGGAACATGATTGGAATAAAAAAAACAGGCACTCAAGAAAAAGATATTGGAAAATATAAGTAACACTAAATCATTTCTTATATAGAATTACAGTCGAATGAAATGCTTAAATCAATAAAAGCGCAATTCTGTAGTTGGCTTAACTGTAAGCATATATATTGATAAATGTATTGAAATATTGAATTTGACTGTAAAAGAATCTTTAGTTGAACAGAAAAAGAGCACAGTTGAAGAATACATCAGCTGTTTAGGGAATTAGTTTTGCTCCGACTTCATCATCACTGGTAGAACTTTTGGCATAGTGTTCATCCCCTTCATTCCCCTTGTCTTGCTTTCTTTTGGCTAAATCTAGTCTTGTTGGATCACTCCTTGATTCAAGCTCCTCAATCCTCACTTCATACTTCTTATTGATCTCTGTCAGCTCTTTAACGATCTTTTTAAGCTCACGTATCCTTCTAACTTCCTTAAACCTGTGCATTTTGGTGGAGAATAGGTACAACTACATTAAAACATTTATTAGCTTTTTCATTTTAAACTAGTTTACTTTTATTATACAGTTGCAAGTAAAATGTTTTACTATATTCACTAGTTAATCTAGCACATTATGTAAAAGTGTGACGTGTATTTGCTGAATAACTGCTTCTGTACAAACTAAAAATTGTGAAAAGGAAATTGTTTTCAGTTTCTAAATCTTTCAAATTGTATATAAAGAAAAGATTTGCTTAATGATTATCAAAACCTAACCACTGTTCTTGCAGACCTGAACATGAGATATTACCAACTGGGTGTAGAATTATTTTGCATGTGGAGAAATTTAGATCCTAAACACAGGTAAATTCATACTAATACAGAAGCAAGTTATTGAAATATTCACAAATGAAGAAAACACAAATCCACAACAAATGTTTGAACAAAGATACCACAAGTTCTGGTTACAATAACCGCGGCAATTCCAGTACCCACCTCATCGTGGTTGTCGCGTGAACACTCCATGTGGGAGTGGCTAAGCGGAACTGGTTTTTGATTACAGGTTTTAAAGGCCAGGTAATCAATATAAAATTCAAAACAGCCACACGTCTCCGCCTCCCACCGAGTGGGGGAGCATGGCTAACTTAGTAATCACTGTATTCGGCTCGCAAGGCTGAGTACGGGGACGAAAAGAACGGAGTCTCACGTGCTACGATACGGCGCGCCATAGACGTTGGGGGACCTCGGGGCCAGTGTTTCCGGAAACACCGGCATCGCACTAAGCCGCCACGCCGACGGCATTGGTAACGAACGTTGAGAGAAACGGTCTCCAAAATTTCCCCTCTCTCGAGGGCAAGCTCGCAGTGCCGACAATGGATTCAGCGGTCTTGGGCACCAGCCCAGGGCATTCAGCTACTGTCTCAACAATGGGGACGGCCTATGTGTCTAACATGCAACCAGTCCGCCCCCCCTGGGGCAAAACTCTCTCTATCTATGCAAATGTCAGAATACGAAAACGCGGGTATGGGCAGTACCCGTTCAACAGGCCCCGTCCACACAACGGTTTCGATAGGTTTGTGGTCGAAAAATGTGCTACTATCGGACAACGTAACGCGGGAGGAAACGGTTTCCTCTGGATGTGAGTCAGGTGGCCAGCATCCCTCGGGTACGACGCCCGAGCCCAGCCCACTATCGCAGAGCGCCACGATGGCCTCAAGCACATACGGGGGAGTCGTGCCCCCCCTAAAACCGGATATACCCTAGGATGTGAGTCAGGTGGCCAGCATCCCCCAGGCGCGACGCCTGGGCCCAGCCCACTGTCCCAGAGCGCCACGATGGCCTCACGCACAAACGGGGGAGTTGTGCCCCCCACGAAAACCCGAAAGGTGACCGTACCAGGAGGCAAGGCAAGAGGACGTGGTACACCCTCATTCACCAAAACCCGAAAGGTGAACGCACCAGGAGGCAAGGCGAGGGAAAGTGGTGCACTCCCACCCGGTTACGACCGAAGCAAACAGCTTCGGATTATCCACCTCAATCTGAATCGGCAGTTCTCACTGAAACGGATTGAGGTCTATACGATAGCAGAGCAATACGAGGCCGATGTCCTACTGTGCCAAGAAACTCTACGCTCAGACGAGGGGCCACCTCTTCTTTATGGCTTCACAGCTTACCGGTGTTCCTGCTCGAGGTGCCAGGTACTAGTAACATTTGTACGAAATACCCTTACGGCTCGAGTAGTGGAATCCAGCGCCCCTGCGGGACCCGGTGGGACTGACACTTTGACAGTGGAGGTGTACAAATATGGTCAGCGATTCACATGCGTAAACCTCTACAATCCACCTAAGTCTGAGTTGCAATTCAAACTGCGTGAGCCATTTGGTACAAGGACGATCGTTGCAGGTGATTTCAACGCTAAGTCCCCAGCGTGGGGATGTCAGGAAACAGACATCCGAGGGCGCCGGCTACTTGAGACATGTGACGAAACAAATCTGGTTGTTTTGCAGGGCAAAGACAGCTCCCCGACCTTTATGCACACCGGGCATGGGGGCTTGTCGCGGCCAGATTTGTCACTGGTGTCAACTGACTTAAGGTCACAGTCGAGAGTGGACGTGCTCAACGACGTCGGTAGCGATCACCTGCCGGTCTTGGTCACTATCGAACTCGCAAAGCTCAACGTGAGTACCCCATACACAGAACCAAAATGGGTGTACAATCGTGCTAACTGGGATCTGTTCAGGAGTGCATCGGATGCAGCTCTGGACGGAGTGGATATCCAAGCAGAATGCATTAACCGGACTTACGGACTCTTTGTCGAAGCCATCTTAGGTGCCGCTCGAAAAGCTATCCCGAGGTCCTACGGGGGGCGCAAGTTTAGGCACTTTTGGTCTCCCGCTCTGGCACGCCTAATCCGACTGAGGCGGGCTGCACGTAGGCAGCACAGTCGTCGAAAAACCGATGAAACCAGGAGAGCTTACAACAAGCTTACGGCGGAGGTAAAGGAAGCCATTGCGGAGGGTACGAGACTGAAGTGGGCCAAGACATGTGCTAACCTGGATCTTGCGGACGGACGACAGGCATGGAAACTTCTCAACAACCTAACCAGGGCGAAAGAACCAAAAGCAGCTGCGCCCCTGCAAACGGCTCAAGGCTTGGTGGTCACTGACTCTAACCGGTCGGACGCTCTAAACCAGGCTTTTGCGGCCATCTCAAGTGAGGTAAAGGAAGCCATTGCGGAGGGTACGAGACTGAAGTGGGCCAAGACATGTGCTAACCTGGATCTTGCGGACGGACGACAGGCATGGAAACTTCTCAACAACCTAACCAGGGCGAAAGAACCAAAAGCAGCTGCGCCCCTGCAAACGGCTCAAGGCTTGGTGGTCACTGACTCTAACCGGTCGGACGCTCTAAACCAGGCTTTTGCGGCCATCTCAAGGACTGGTGAGAGGAGCAAAGTGTCGAAAGCTCTAGACGGCATCATGAAGGCTAAAGCGAAACGCAGTTATGTCTACGGCGAAGACGAGACGAGCACATTCATTAACTCTTTTACCTACGGAGAGCTAGATATTGCACTTCGGAAGTGCAAGTTACGCAAGGCACCGGGGCCAGATGGGATCAGCAACGAAATGCTGAAACATCTCGGTCCTATTGGCAGGAGAAAACTGTTGGAATTGGTCAATCGTACTTGGACTAAGGGGGATTTTCCTAAGGCTTGGCGAGTGGCAACGATTGTTCCCCTGCTCAAAAAGGGGAAGGTCCCAGATCGTGCAGAAAGCTACCGACCCGTTTCGTTGACGTCCAACGTCGGGAAGGCGGCCGAACGCATGGTCAACAGAAGGCTCACATGGTTTCTAGAAACGAAAGGTCTCATTGCTCCTGAACAGGGCGGGTTCAGGAGGCAACGAAATGCGATCGATCAGGTGACGTTATTTATGCAGAAAGTGGCGGATGGCTTCCAGTGGGGCAACACAAATCGACCTGGCCAGTCGACGCTAGCGGTATTTATCGATCTCAAGCAGGCCTATGACAAAGTATGGAGGCCCGGTCTGTTGTTGAAACTGATGAACTTAGGTGTCGGTTCATAAATGCTTAAGTGGATCCAAAATTTCCTCACGGAAAGAACGGTACAGACTCGTGTTGGTAAGCACTTGTCGAGGAAACTTCCACTCGAGCAGGGGGTGCCGCAGGGATCGGCACTCAGCTGTACGCTTTTTTTGGTCTATATCAACGACTTGCCGGCCCTTTTGCAATGTCAGAAGCTGTTGTTTGCAGATGATATCGTGTTGTGGGAGTCATGGAGGGATCGCCAACAGCTCATTGGCACTCTCCAGCAGGCATTAACAACTTTATCCTGCTACGCCAGAATGTGGAGCCTTGAGGTAAACCACTCGAAGTCGGTTTACTCATGGTTTACGCTGGGTCGTGATATTTTGAAGGAACCTGTAGAGCTACGGATGGACGGAAAGACTCTAGAATGGGATAAAAAGCCCAAGTACCTGGGAGTAATCCTCGATCAGAAACTGACTATGTGCGACCATATCCAACAGGTGAAGGAAACAGCTTCCGAGAAGCTGAACATCGTCAAGAAACTAGCTGGAACGAAGTGGGGAGCGAGAGCGGATGTGCTGAGAGGACTGTACATGGGTGCAGTACGCTCTCACATGGACTACAGTCTTCCTGTTCAGGTCTGGGCTTCGCAAACTGCTCTAGCGGGCCTAGATTCTGTTCAGAACCAAGCCATAAGACTAATCTGTGGAACGTTTAGGACAACGCCAATTGCCGCTGGTGAGATTATGGCAAACATTCCACCGTTGAAATTGCGCAGAGGGCGAGCCGTCATACTAGCTCACGAGAGATATATGCGGCTGGAAGATGGATGCCCACTCAGAAGTCTGGTCGACAACTGGGAGGGCAGGAGACGCCTCAAAAACCGGCCCTGCTTCATGCATGTGGCGCGTGGGCTGGTCAGAGAGGCGAATCTGCCGGTGGAGCGGGCTGCTCTATCCCCGTCCGGTTCTATCTTACCGATGGAGGCCCTCGGCATGCCGACGATCCGGAAAAACCTACTTGACCCAGTGGTGACTAGGCAGAGTCATCCCACACGGCTACTTCAAGCAGCCAGAGAGACTATAGCTTCATATCCAGCCGGAGTAACCACCATCTACACAGACGGCTCTGTGCAGACGCTCGAGGGAACGGTGAAAGCTGGGTACGGGGCGGTAGTCCGACTCTCTGGCAATCCCGAAAGTGACGAGCTCAGTGGACCCTGTCAGCAGAAAAGCAGCCTCGAGGCTGAACTCGAAGCAATGTTCCACGCACTGGACATGGCAGTTATTGCACTGGACCGGGCGGTTATGACGGTACGTAACGGGACTGCGTCAGCGAACGACATAGTCCTTTTCACGGACTCGGTAGCCGCACTAGAGGCCCTAGAACGGCTGGATGAAGGTGTCAGATGGGTATGAGACGTCCTAACGGTCGTGGGGCGTCTCCTACAACTCGGTGTGAACGTTACTTTGCAATGGGTGCCCGCCCATTGTGGGGTGGTCAGCCACGACTTGGCTGATCAGCTCGCGAAAACCGCGGCCGCAACGGCGCTCGAACATGATGAACCGTGCACGTATCAAAGTGTACGATCCCTGGTCGACAAACGCATGTTTACACTTTGGCACGACGGCTGGGATTCTTCGGACAAGGGGCGTGAGTTTCACAGAGCAATGAGTAGACCAGACAAAAGAGATGCATGGTGGCAACTTAATCGTGCGGTCCTAGCCCAGTTCCGGGTCGGCCACTGTCCAATTGGTGCTTACTTCGGACGGTGGAAGGAAAATTACGACACACGGTGTCGCCATTGCATGGAGGACGATGAGACAATAGAACACATTCTTTACGAATGCAGAGTTCTGCACGAAGGACGATTGGGACAAGGTTTAGATAGAGAGAATACTGGTTCATGGCCGACACTTAGGTTGTCCTTGTACGGGGATAAGGCGACCCTAAGACTCACTGCTCGCTTCCTCTCACGTGCTCTAAGGGAGTAATTCTCAGCATGTTTTTCGTTGCCAATGGGGTTTCTGACTCGGTTACAATAACAGATCCCTATTTTAGATCTTGCATTTTGGGTTATTGGATAGAACTTGCTGACTGTTTTCCTGTCTCCCTATTTGGTAGGACATGTAATTATAAAACTTACAAAACTTATAATACAACAAAAAAAAAAGACTAGAAATATTTTTTGTTTATAGTAGCGGTTGCTAATCATAAACATTGAGCTATACCTAAAAAAAAGGTGTACAAAGGTGCCATGTAACCTACACAATGACCCTATAATTTTTCCAACGTATGTCAGGTACCCATTTATATTTGAGTGTTTAACCCGGGACAAGTCAAGCGCCTTACAACTCACACACCACGCCAATATGTGCCTATAAGAATATAATAATATATCAAATTTTTCATTTTTTTTGTGTGTTAGTTGTATGATCCAAAGTCTGATAATTGGCAAGGCTAGGCATTGTTCCTCTAGTTTTTAAACAATGTTCAACCTTTTTTTCAAATGTTGTCATCATAGCTGTGGCATTTACAGTGCTGATTTTTTCTGGGTGGCATCTTTCAGCAGAAGAGTTAATATATTATTTGAAATCAATTGGATCATTTAACAACCTTGGCCATGGTAAATGTTTCATAGAAAAATTTAACATATACAAGAATTATCATAGTTCATCACCTAGGCATAACGCCCATATAAACAAACACATCAATGTAAAGTTTTCTTTTTTCTGTGAACCACATTAAGCTTAATGTTGACAAATAATTTGCAAAAAATCAGCTTGCAAAATATATAAATACAAAAAACAGACATAATCAATAGTAATACCAAAAGGGGGCAATACTTACTTTGTTAAGAGTACTAATGCTCTGGAGAAATTTGAAAAATGTGTTAATAAGATAAATATATATCACACATTTTAGTGTTTTTTAACTCTGTATCATTCAATTACTTGGAAATTTTTTTTTTTAATTTTAAGGACTTGATAACCCGGGCATGCTACCCTGCGTCATAGTGGGCACCCAGGTGGAAACGATCGTAGGAGGAAATGACAAGACTTCCATGGGGGTGCGAGAGTTGTAAAAAAGTCATCCTTGTCACAATCCAGACGTTTTTCCTCAAGGGCCGTTATATACATGGTGTATGATGCAAAGTTAACCTGGTATAGAAAAGGAAAATGGCGAGGGTCCCAGCGTACACTTCCTCTGGCAACGAGTCAACCTCCCCCGGCCAGACAGAACAGTGTACATTGTTCTCATTTAGGCCGGTGAGAGGCAGCTTTTGATCACTTTTGCTGGCCTAGAGTTCCATGAGTGGAAGGCTCAACTCTATCTGACAGTTTAAAGAAGAAGGACTTGAATATTTGTTTAAAAAAATAGTAAGAGTTAAATACAAACTTTCATTCTCATTTTATTTTGTGATCTAATTTTATATAAATATTTTTAATTATACATATTCTTTGTTTTGCATTATAATCTTTTAAACTACTTGCAAATAGAAAATGAAGATCTAGTAGTAAAATATGTGAATTAGGCTACTGCTAATTGTTAATGTTGAGAGCTACTTAAAACAATTTACTCTCATGAATCTAGTACTTTTGCAAATGACATAATGTAGATATTCTTTCAAAATCATTCATTGTGACGCTTAACAAATATGTGTGTTGTTATTTGATTGAGTGACAATAATAATAAAGGATTAACTACGAAATAAAAACATAACAGTTAGCTATTATTGGTTGCTAGCAATCATTGTTTCTTGCGAGCTCACAAAGAATTAAAGCACATTAATCTACTGCATAACTAACACTTTTTAAATTTTGGATACTCCATACTTTAAAGCAGAAAATATAGAAAAAATTTAAACATTGATCATGATACTAAAGTAAACTTGCATTGTCTAGACTTAAACAAAAGATACCCGGTACACAATTTTTTAATATTGTCAGTTTGCTTAACTTACATTAGAATAAGACTGACTGGAACAATTACACCAATGAAGACTTCCATGCTAATCTTGTCTGATTGGTCTGCATCTGTGCAAGGAAAAAATAATTTTGGGTTATAATTGTGTCACAATGATAAATATTTTCAGTTCAAATAATTAATCAATATCAAGGGCATTACTACATCTTTAAAGTGTTTATTTTTTGTGTAAAATTAGTTCATTACATAAATTTAAAAAATTTGAATTTGCATCATCTGCAACTGGTTTGTATTATTGGCTACAGCTTGATAGACAAAGAAATATAATCATACATTTCAAATAAAGCTTTGGAAAACTCTTACTATGAAACTTTAAACATGACTTAAATTTATTATTGATATGTTGCATACATTGTAAGTGTTGCCTCTGGATTATAACATGAAATAAGAGGAGCATGGGTTTGAATCACTAAAAATATGTTGGCTTCTCTCTTAGTCAGCTAGGTGGTCTGGGGGAGCGTTAAAAGCTTCCCCACAAGCGGAGTCTATGGCACAGATCTGGGATGTTGGGGAGGGGGGAACAAGCGTTTTCCTGCATTTCAGAGACTCATTCTTTAATTAGCTTACATCTATAATAAATCGTTTAAGATACACCAAAAAAAGTCAGATTATGAGAAAAAGTCATTTAATGAACATAAATAATCAAGAATATTAGTAATATCCAGCCAAATGCCGCTTGCCATACAAATAATTATAACTGAATTTATTCATGTATGAACACTATCACTAAGACACATTAAGTCTCAATATATAATTTCTCATTTACGTCTTCTGACTACCAATCTCTAAAAGTAACTGCTAGAATAATTGAGTTAATAAAGGGAAAAACGAACACTATCAAAACCAGCACTTGTATACTGTTCACATTCATACCTGGGGATTCAAACAAAATGGATATTACTCTTTTATTTTCACATATCAATAAGAAGTAACATCCTCATTCTCGCCATACCTGCCTCTGACATTGAGCATTAAATCTGAAATGAGCTTGATATTGGAAAATACATCCTCGTGTTTATAAACACGTCTTATATCGGATCTGCATTTATTACGCTAAGGGCAACAAGAAAGAACTTAACTCCGTCCTTAGCAAGAAGGTAATAGATTTTAAAATGTTTGGAATTACTTATTGAATCAATCTTGTTGCTAAGATCTTTGGTTTAATTAACCTCTTTAAAAAATCGTTTGAATCAATGTTATAATAAACATCTTTCACTATAATAAAACGTCACATAATTTAATATTTTAATTTCTTCAACTTAAAGGGAAATATAGCAGATTATTTTTGGTCTTAAAATACAAACACCACTTTATCAAAGAGTAACATTTTTAAACAATAACACCTAATATCATTTAAAGCTGTTGAAGAGTTGAACGTTTCAGGGGCTCTCATTCTTTCCCAACCCATGCAATAAAAAAATGCTCTCAAACTGTTCTAAGCCCCTCGAGAGACTGTCTTTTTTTTTCACTACAATATTGTCTTTTAATCCTACGACCGTTTCCACCTGACCGTCAAGCTGAGGCTGGATAGTGTATTAGGGTACAAATAACAAATATATACCTAAATCCATATACTAAATGTGCATAATTATATTTGGATATCTAGATGTAGTAAATTATTTAAAAAAAAAAACTTCGCTTTTGCAAAAAAAAGTTTTTTCCACTTGGATGTCACCTCCATGTGTGTGTCACCTGGTGCAGATCGCACCCCCCTCCAATGAAGCCTCTGCTTAGAACCTGTACACTATTATAAAGCAGTACTTGAAAGTTTTTTTCTTTTCAATGATACCTATCATATCTTTATTAAAATATGAAAAAAAAAAGGGGGAGGGGGAAGCCAGCTCTTGGCTTTGTATCTTTATGATGGTGGGTATAAATTTTAAAAGAAACATATTATCAATGATGCCACAATAACCCTATTGTCTCAGACAATGGAAAATTGCAAAATGTGGTGTCTTTTGAGGTAATGAAACATGGGTTTGTAAATATTCACTGATTACAGGCAAACAGATTAATGATGACTTAGTTTTAAAAAACTTAAACGGTAAAAACAGTAGCTATAACTGCCTGAAATATATATTTAAAAACAAAACAATGAAAAATAAATGCTACTGTTTAAGAAAAACAGTTACTAGCTCACTCTTTTTTGTTATAACCTATTAATTTGTTGTTTTTTTTTGAGCCAACAGATAAGTTTTCTTTCTAGACATTGGTGACAAATGGCAAGATTATGTTATGCTTTATGCTCATGTATTTCTGTGACTGAAAATTAATGAAGATATCATGTGGCCATGACAAAGACAAACCACATTTCTTTCCTCAACTAATATCAGATTGGGTAGACTCCTAAAAATTTGGAACTTTCAATTTTTTACCGGAATTTTAATCTGAACATGGGAGCCATCAGTTCAGATGTTAAATGTTTATCCCAAATAAAATTTAATAATATAATCAAAGCATTTTAGATGAAAAGAAATAAGATAATAATTATAATCGTTATTTTTATAACGAAATTTATCTTTAAATTTGTGCATTACACCAAATAAAACATTATAACTATAGAAAACCAAAATATACATTTACACCAGACTCACTCGAAATTTACATGTGAAATGTTTATATCAAAAAGTTTAATTTTATTTATTGGCGTGATTGCCAGGGGAACAAACACGTATTTTTTACTGTCTGTTTGTCTTTGCTATCAGTGTCTTGTATCTCTTTTGTTATAATAAAATCACAAAATCTTGACCAGAGGCTTATTTTATATTTCTAAAATCTTTTTAGCTTTCGTATCAATGTTTTTTTTTAAACAGCTGCCCAAATGTTTTTGTTTTTTGTTTTTGCCAATGACCTTACCAGCAGGATTCAGGATTTTATGAAGGTTATTTTTAATGTTCAGATTGCCATACCAGGTAGTGATACTGAAACTAAAAATATTTCAGATGTGTGATAAAACATCTCGAAGGCCTTATCGCTAACATTAAATGAGGTCATTTTTCTAAGTAATCTTAATTTTTCTGCCCTTTATTGGCTGATATAATAAGTATTTGCAGAAGAAAATAATTTATTGTCTAAGATGGTACTATGGTATTTTAAAGTTTGCACTATTTTAATGCTGTCTTAAGCTACAGAACCTATATCATATTCCTTTTTTACCTACAAAACTCAATTATCATTTAATGTTTTTTACATTTACTTTTAAAAAAATATTATTACAGTATTTTTCAATGTGCTCTATTTCTCTGAAATACTCATTTACGTTTTAGTTCTCTGAGAGCAGGGCAAGAGGAGCCACATCATTAGCGAATTTTGTGAAGGAGTAAAAAGGACTATCGATTGAAAATCATAAGTGTACAAAATTAATTACAATGTCGATGACTCGCCCCATGGGGCATGTCTGTTTTAACTATACATGCATTTGATATTACATTCTTTACCCTAAGCCTCTGTGGTCTCTGAGTCAAATATTAAATTGTGTGTGTGTTTCCCAAACTTTTTCATTAATGGAACACTTCGCACATTCTGAGTATTTAGCAGAATACTTACTTAGCTTATATTTTTTTACGGAGATTAGTTTAGGTTGTGTCACGCGGAGTAAAAAGCGCCGACAAAATAGTTTGATATTTCAAGACAAAGTAGCGCAAGACAAAATAGTGTGGACTTGTATATAATGCGTATAAAAGTACTCAATTTTAGTATTTGGGTTATAGTTTACATAGATTGTCTGTGGCATCTCTCTTTGATCAAACCAGGGCATCTCTTGTCGCAACATTAGCAAAAGTTTGTCAGGATTAGTTTAGCTAGCGATAGCATTATGGGATGTTGAGGATCGAATACAGGACAATCTACCACGAACAAACAATTCAGTGGAGGGGTGGCATTATGCATTTCAGCTGTTTATTGACGGTCATTACCCCAATGTCTACAAGCTAATCAATCACTTCCTCAGAGAACAGGAGAACACTGAGAACAAGATTCGAGGTAAAATGCTGGAGAATAAAGTAAAGCTGCAAGCAAGACAAAGTACCTCCAACTTAACAGACGTCTTGCAGCTCTATTGCCAAGGTACAGAATGGAATGTAAATAAATGCTATATTTTAAACTTATCCATTTTAGTTATTATATTTCTTGCATAATGTCTGCATATTTATATTTTAAGATATCTAAAGTGTTTACTGTGAAATGATTGAAAAATAATGATAACATTAAAATAAAAATATCGGCATTATCAATATTTCAAGGTATTTAAAGTATTTCTAGCTAAATGACTAAAAATATGTTTTCCACGCTACTTTATCTGTGCTTATTTGTTTGCACTATTTTGTTTTCCTATTTTGTCGGGAACTATTAAAATTAATAAAGTGTTAGGTAAGTTTAGATGTTTAAAGACACAAGTTAAAATATTTAGGATGACATCCTCTACACTACAAAGATCATTTGGAAGGAACATTTTAACCAGTTTTTCTAAACATTTAGACACAATGGATATAAGTGAAACAGGTCTAAAGTCATTTATTTACTTTTGTTTGGAAACCTTTGGCACAGGACAACTATGGACGACTTCCACACATATGGTATCTTGTGGTTGAGCAATGGAGTGGAAAAAATCTCAAGAACAGGTTCAGTTAATTGTTTTTTATGATTGGCCCTTTAGTCCCATCAGGCCCAATAGCTTTCATGGGGTTGACATTTTCATTTTTGAAAATTGTGCCCACTTGCCCTTAAGTCACTGCAAATTCTAAGCAGTTGTTAACGTTGACATCTTTAAGTGTTAAAACTTTATAATGTTAGTGTCGATACGACACAATCTAGTTTCATTAATACTATAAACTATTAGACAATTTGCATATTTTAAAATATAATACAGCTTTCCAATAATGTTCTGTTAGATACCCCACACAGATCAATCTGTAATATATTTTTAAGGACCAAATAAAGAAAATACACTTTTTGTTTATACAACATAAGCCTAAATTATGTTACCATCACTGTCTAACAAGACTTTTTAATGTAAATGAAAGGCAACCTTGATGTGTTTAATGTTCTGCCTTTAAGGGTTACCTATGTAGCCTAACCCAAAAAGTTTATCCTATAAGTTAATTTTATTTGCAACGTTTCAAATGTGATGTGGAAATGGAAACCATCTTTAAAAGTTGGTCTTAAAAAATTGAAAAGTATTAGCTGGTAAGAAATTCATTTTTTTTTTACCTTTTGGTGTTGTTTTTGTAGAACATTCTGAAATGTTAGGCGAAGTTTGCTTCAGGTCATCTTCTAGAAATATTTTTTTTTAAGTAAATTAGTTTTTAAATGTAATGGTAGAGTCCCGAAAGCTCATTTTATTATGGATCAGAGGGTGCCAGTGTTTGTGAAAATACCAGAAATTGGAAATAGGGTTAAAAAAAAACTACAGAAAATACAGTGACGTAATTGTATGTTTCATACTGTCATTTACTAGAAAATATGATATGGATTACTAGCCCAAAACCTTTAAATAAAGATTTAAAGTAAACTTTGAAGTACAGTAACCTTTAGAGTGCACAATAATACAATAAGACTGACCATAGAAAAATATCATAAGGGTGCACGAAGCTGTCTACAATGAAAATTAAGAAAAAAAAAATTATAATATCTTGTTGTATTCTGTGTATCCCTTTGCATTTTGCTATTTTTTCACGTAGGCAATGAAGGAACATTAAGATCATAACTGACACATATTGTGTCTCAGAATATATAATGCGGGCTTCAAAACCTTTTGACTTTATAGTCAATCAGTTCATTTTTTTCTTGTATTTTATTCATTAACTGTAAACAAAGCAATATTTTTGGCATCTGACATATTATCCTGCTTGCTGAGATTTAAGGTTTTGCCAAGTTTTCCTAACAGCTGGGTTATTATGCGCTGAGGTTTCAGGACTCTACTGCATTTCGAAAAATAGTTATAGACTTATATGTATTTTAAAAATCACACGCATTAAATATACTTACCAAACACAAGTAAATTACTATAATGGATTAGGAAAATGAAGAACAGAATATATAAGGAAATGAAAATGTTAACATATTAGAATTTATAAAAAAGAAAACATGATAAAGAAATAATGAGAAAAAAGTGAGTGTTCTCCCTTGTTTCTATACACTCGCTTAGATAGGTCAATATAAATCATGCTATACCGGTATATTGACAAACCGAAATATGTAATGAAACAAGCCAGGGAAAGATAGATACAATGACTTCTAAAATTTTTTAAAATAAATACTGACTTCTAGAAAAATTATTTTAAAAGAAAAGTGCAACTTGAGGATTAATAAGTCTATTTTGTGTTTTATGTAATTATTTATAACGATTTGTACATAATTTTATTGATACTGCATTAGTCATTCTGATTAAGAATTATTTTCAGTTTAAATATTTAGGTTACCACTCTGTGTATCTTTATCAATCCATGTAGCATTTCTGTTGGAAGTTTGTTGTAAAATGTTTTACATGTTTTCGGATGTTCCTTCAGAGTTAAAGATAATTACTTCCTAGTCCAAACCTCCCGCAGGACGAAGGGGGATGGGAGCGGGCAGGGTATGAACCCGGGACCATCGAAAAATCTGAACTACAGTCCAGCATGCAAACTGCACGACCAGGCAGCCAACACACAACACTTGCAAAGAAGTCTACATAATATTTACATACCATAATGTGTTTTCAAGATGTATCTTTCAATCTCCTTTTCACACATTTTTATTTGGATAGTTATTGTCTCGGGTTTTAGACTGAGTGCACTGTCTGTATTCAAATCTTGATCATAATGCAAACTAAACATTTGTAATGCTTCTTCATTATTGGAAGATAATGTCAATGGTAATTTCTTGTCATTATTTGAAACCCGAATTATTGTTTTATTTTTTACTTCCATGTTTTTAACTAAAAGCTTAAGACTTTCTATTTTTGGAGCTGAAATAAAAAAAATAAAAAAAATAATAATCTTTATTATCAATGAGGAATATTTAAATAGTGGAACAAAACAAAACAATTTTGACTACCTTGACTAAGAAATGTAATTCATTTCATACTATAAACATGCTAAGCCTTGTTTTAAGAAATTACACAACACTATGCAAATATATTTGTTTTTCTATGTGGTTTTAATCCCAAATAGATGGAAGATGTATCTCAAAAACTACTATTTTAATTGCATCTCTATTTATAATAATAATAATAAAAATAGCAAGAAGAAGAAATGACTGCTGTAATAGATACATTAACATGCATTCTGAACAAACTTTATCAAGCTTAAGTTAAAGCATAACAGATGGAAAATGGCTTATTACATTTAAAAAAATATATAAAGCTTTAAATATTAATTAGGAAAATTTAAATGACATATTTAAAAACAAGTTAATAGATACACACTTATACAATTTTAAATGACAATATATTTAGTTTACTCTTCAAATATTATGCAATAAAATTAGGTAAGAAATCAGAAGATATTTAAATTTGTTATCTTATCACTATTTTTTAAGAAATAAAACAGACAAAATTACCTTGAATAATACGCGGTGCAGTATAAATTTCAGAGAAAATTTCGTTCTCTTTTCCTTTTTTTAAACTCGCTGTGATCTCAGCCTCGCTATCGTTCAAAAGGACAACGAAATTAAATACAACTTCATTCTGTTGTCTGCAATAACACAGTTTGTCTCTTTTTTCTATGCATCCATCTTTCAAATCCAGTTGGCATCTCTGAAAAAGCATGGTGGAGTAATTTGTATATTTTGTTTCAATTAAAACAAAAATAGTATTAGTATTATTTAACTTTAATAAAGATTTTGAGTTCTCCTCATGATATTAACAATCGGTTTATGGTTGTTTGACAAGAATTAGTTACACATATATTCTTTTTAAGCTAACTCTAAATTCTTTTTTTAAACTTTTTTCTTCATAAAATGCTCAATGTATCTTTGCTCTTATAAATTATTAATACTCAACTAATGAGACATACATGTTTTCAACTAATTGTTTAAAAGAAATTATTAGAATAAAGCCTAATTTTTTGGTTTGCTACCAGTTGCATTCTTTTGTTTTCTACAAATAATCCTATGTTGCATCATATTCCCTATTTCATTGGCTGCTTTTAGTATTTTTAGTGTTTTAGAATTCAAATGGAGATTGCCATACTCTCCTACATTTTTTTAACAAGGGTGCACACATGCAAATCCCAATGTAGACCAGGAATATGTAACTGGGATTTGATAAACTAGAACAGAAGCGAAATAGAGCCATGAGATTTAAAGCAATTGGATATTTATATTACATTTGAGTACCACAACTATAAAAAAAAGTGAATTTAAAGACAGTTCAGGACAGTAGACTAAAAAGTAAAGTAGCGATAATACATAAAACACTGAAACATAATTTAGCAATATTACAAAGATAGTTAGTGTTATCCCTATTGGATCTGCCTATTTGCAAGGAATATTCAAGGCGTGATTTTGTTTTCATTGTCCAAAGTGATAATGTTTCAAAGATTCATTTGGCATTATTTTTAAAAAAAATATTTTTTTTTTTAAATCTTTAACATGTTTCAGATTTTCCTTCAAAGTTATAGATAATCTACTTCCTAGTAGTTCCTCACGCTGGACGACGGGGAATGGAAGTGATCAGGGTATGAACCCGGGACTGTTGAGACAATCATTACGGCTCAATAACAGCATGACCAGGCAGTCAGTGAGCTGTTCTTACACTTGTTTATTTTCAAATCAGAAAATACTTATTTACACATGTATGTGTATATATTGCTTCTGGCACCCATAAAACTCCTGTGGAAGAACTGACTAAAACTTCTCTTTCTAAATGGTGAGATGAAGGTATTTTAAACTGGTTCCAAGTTATTGATGTCCTAAAATTTGCTTTCAAATTTCACAATTGAAGAATCTTAAAAAAGTCCTGTGTTTTTCAACCATTCCACTAGAAATAGTTTCACTATTCAAAAAGGAAAATGACAAAACCAGTTTTCACATGCTTGCCTGGAGAATTGGGAAAGCTTTGTTTGAAAAGATTTACATGCACCAATATTTAATTTGAAAACAATCCATTGTACTACTTCAACTCTTCAATAGAAATATTAGTAACAAAGTCAAAATCAATGTTCTTCAAGGAACATAATTTCTTCCAAGAGATCCCATAGTCTTCTCAATACCTTGCCCACGCTAAGCCATCGGATAATACTATGACGCCGAACATCGAAATATTTTGTTTCCAAATGCTCAAGTATTTCTCAAAACTTTCTGCGGTTAAGACCCCTAACACTGATTAGATTAAAGTTTAATCACTGAGATGATCACACACTAATATGTTTGATGTTTGTTTGCTCCCAGGGAGGCCAATAGAAGCGCTACAAAGACACTCTTAAGAGCTCCTTCAAGGAATGCGATATCGACATTCACAGCTGAGAAGCAATAGCTCTCGATCGCTCCTCATGGCATGAAGCTGTGAGTCTTGGAGTCTCAAGATTTGAAGCAAGAAGAGTGGCCAGGGCGAAAGAGCACCGAACCAACAAAAACCTGAGAGAAGAATCAGGTCTATTTGCAACTGACCAAACCTACCCATGCCAAGTATGCGGCCAGGTTTTTAAAGCAAGGATTGGAATTTACAGTCATCATCAGTTCATAGGAAATGAGAAATGTGCTCATCTTCAATTACAAAGGAGGAGCTGTATATAATATGTTTAATATTCAATACAGCTAATCAGAGAATGTCCCATTTAGTATTTATGATTGGGACAGTGTTCTTTTATTTATTAAAAAAAAAAAAAAAAAAAATTTCAGTGATAGTACGGGCTCATTTGTTGTTACACTTGCCATCGTGTTCCAACCCAAAACTTTCTCATGAGAATCAGAAGTTTTAAAAATTTATAAAGCTATAAAAAAATAATTTGTTTTTGTTTTTAATATATATTTGCATTTTTTATATGTATAATCTGAGGGCACATCTGATTTCTGTAGGTGTCCGCGGACGCAAAAAATACTCAAATATTGTGTTAAGATTTGTTAAGAACTAGAAAAGAATGATGTAGTATAATATGTAACTGCACAGTGTCATGAATTCAGGTGCAACAACCAGACATTGTCCATGATCATGCAAAATGAAAAACATTTGGCTTAATTCTATAATTAAAGAAAAAGTTATCTTCAGGCATAGCCATCAATCAGAGAATCACACAATTTTTAAATACATATAATGCTACTCAAGGAGTCAGGTCAAAGCACTAGCGGAACCAGAACTTTTGTCCAAACCCTAGCCCTAAGGCCCAGTAAACCCTAAACCTAAAGCCCAGTAAACCCTACCCCTCTATGTATGAACGCATATATATATATATATATATATATATATATATATATATATATATATATATATATATATATATATATATATATATATATATATACATATATATATATGGTCATATTACAACTAGAGCAATGTTTCTCAAACTTCGGCAAAAACTAAAATTCACATTGGTGGCCCTTCCTTTTTCAGCTAGAAGGTCTGGGGAGCGCTGTAAGCTTCCCCAGAGGGGTCTGGGGCGGAGCATGGGGTGAATAATGACATGATTATTTTCTACACAAAGAGCCAATGTTCTTAGAAAGGCCAAGGTGATCAGCCGAGATAGATAAATGCACAAATATATACATATGATAGTGCTTAAGACTGTTTTATTGACAAGATTGAGTCAATTGTGAAGTGAGAATTGTGGAAATATAGAAACATCAAAATGTGAAAGACTTAAGTTTGGCAATAAATAAATTTGTACACATTAAATAATTATATTTCTTACTCATGGTTTTAAAGTAATACACATAAATGAACATAATTAAAATGAAATAAAGCCAAAAACTAAGTCCAGCAATGAAAATAAATCTTACAAGCTCCAATGAAATAGTACAAGAAATAAAGGGATGTAAAATGTGTCCACCTCTTAAAGATCCAGGAGATAGGGGATATGCCGCCAGAGGCTCAGCGGTTCGACTTTTTTGCAATCTTAATTTAGACATGCTAAAAAGCTTTACATATTGCACTATAAATTTAAATAAACATTGGCGATGTCTATGAAACAGCCAGAGAAAAGGTAAGTAACTCTGTCAGTGATAAGCCGTAGACGAAGGTGTTTAGAGATTTTAATGAATCTTAGGTAACAATTAGCCAATACGTCAAAAGGTCTAAGTAGTCAATCTGATACGGTGTAGGTTGGTGATGAAGGAGATGTCGGTATAATATTCCACAGACACATATTTTTTTATGCTATGGCAATCTATAATAAATATTAGTGCATAATTTATAATTATCAATTATTTTTGTACAGTGGACGAGTCATCACAGTGTCATTATTCACACTATTGACTAAAGTAATTATTATTAATATGATGTTTCAGAATTAACTCCCCCTCTTCTAAAAATTGTGTCAAAAGTCAAACATTTATTATGTGAAAATATGGCCCAAATCTAATAAGCTAGACTGTTTAACTACATAAGAAAGTTTTCAATGCCAATGGGGTTAATATACATTAATATTAAGCTATAAAAGAAATATACATACTTGAACATATGTACTATAACCTTTTCTCTTCAAAAAAAAGCGGACTTTGTAATCTGCCAGATCTGTTAAAGTATTTATTTGAGCGGTACATGTTATATTGTCCATGTTATCAACAAGTACATGTCCACACTTAGGTTTAGGTTCACATCCTTTTAATGTAATAGGTGAAGATGCTGAAGATTAAAAAAAAATGTTTTCATAATTATTTAACAAGTATACAGAAATAAAAAAAAAATGTTCCTATCATTTAACACAAACAAGCCCTTTTTAATGTTAATCAAATTTATAACTTTTTTTTTGAAATTTTGAAACAATAAACACTGCTGCTACTGTGTTTTTAGAGTGTTACGTATTGTCTCCACAATCACATGACGCACATGGATTTAGAGGAGCCTTAAAATATATTTGGATTCAATACTTCAAATATTTTTTTTTAGTTTAATGCCTTTAAAATCTGCTCAAAACAATGAGTATTTAAAAATATATTTCTCTTGTACAATAATAACTTGACTGATAATATAATATAGTTGACATAAAACGAAGTTTGATGTACTGGGGTCCAGCTAATATATGTTCATTATAGAGCGCAAAATCTTTGGTGAAGGCATTCAAGAAACCTTATTTGCTTTCTGTATAGTAGCCCTGATTAAGATCTGTGTAAAGGGGTTGAGAGAGCCACTGCTTGGTACACTGATTTTTTGTAGGCAGACGGAGCAATTTTTTCTGACACTATTTTGTGCTTCGAGGCACTATAATGGCCCTGGCAATTCAGTTGTTAACTTTTATTAAAAGGGATGCGTCATTTAATACTACGCTTTCCAGATATGTGAAGTGTTCTGCCACGTTATTGGGTGTCCATTTACAGTGATCGTGGGGCTGAGTAAATTTTAATGGGTGACTTATGTATTTCTGAGGTTTATAGTTAAACCAAAAGAAGCGGCAGCATACACTATTTTGAAGATCATGTTCAGTGTTAGAAAGTAGGGCGCAATTATTGGCATAGATGAGATATGTTTGTTTTGGTATGGGATAGTAGACATCTAAGATTGCAAACACTATCTGAACGAAGTACAAGTGACGATTTGAATGGAGCCAACCACGCCAGATATAACCCCTAAATTTGTTGTTAAAAGGCATAGCTTATTACAAATTTCCCACAGATTATTGCCCAGTGTCCACAGCACCTACTGCCCAGTATCCATCCCCAGCAGTCAGCTGCCCAGTAGCTACAGTCTACTCCTTAAAGCAACCTTTGCTGCAATAAATAAACAGATGTGAGAAAGGGCATTATCTCCGAGCAAGAGACTACAGCTGGGAGATCATGCTACGCTTACTATACAGATGTCGAAAAGCTAACCAACCAGCAGTCATTTCATTTTCTGCTAGCAATAAGTGATAAAAAACATTTTTTCCTGTAGACTGTAATTTAATTAATCACTTTAATTTTCAAATTTAATCTACTAGCCTGTTCTGTTATTTGCATTTTTTTAAACATAATAATTTAATTTATTGTTATTATTAAATACAAGTTAAAATGTTAATATAAATGAAGATGGATAAATACCTTCCGCAGCAATTAGATCTAAAAACGCCAACACATACAGGGTTTTGATCAAATAAAACATTGATATAGAAATCACTTTAAAAAGTAATGCAATGAGTTGAATGAGTTATCTGAGCCGTCTGAGGAATATATTATTAGATACATAAAGCAATCAAATATAATGAGATCTCTGTTAAGCAGCTGTAGTAGAGGTATATCTATATCTATAGAAAATATGCCTATAGTAAAACTGCCTTATTCAACACGGTATTAGATCTACTTAATAAATTAGGCGTCTCAGGCCGAAGCGAAAGGTCGGAAATTAACGCATTCGCCTCTTTCTTTGAATTCGACTTATTAAGTTTTAGTTTGAAAGATCAAAACGTGAATGTGAGAGAAAAAAAAAAAAGTCCGATAACGAGCCGGCAATCAGTCGGACTGGCATTTTCCGGCAAGCTTTTTTTTTACTTCAATTTTGCTGGCTATAGCCGACGATTTTGCATCCATGCCGGTAAGCAAAATTGCGTTGATTTTTTACAATTGAGTTTTTATAGCTTCGATCTGGTTATCCATGGTTAGACCTAGAAAAAAATGAAACATATCTATAAACTCGTCATTCATTGTTCTAGAAAATTAACTATGTTGCCAAGTTTCATTACGCATAGTTAAAATAAAATATGATGTCGAAGACGGGTATGGTAGCTATTCCAAACTGTATACTGCAACAAACAAATAAATAATTTCTGACTATAATATTGAACGCCATGTAAGCCATATCAAACATTATGTATTAAAAACACAGCTTTAATATATTACTGCATTGCTTAATGATTCATTGTTGTTTTTGTAAACTTTTGCCATGATTTAATATAGCCTTCTATTCAAACAATCCCTTTAAAAAAAAAAGATGTGTTTTGCTACATTTAAATGGATAAAGCCAAAGAATGCGTCAATCATTTTTTAAAAATTATTGATGATTAATTGATTCTTCTAATTTGTTGATTGTTTGATTTTATTAAAGTTATACTTTAGACGTTCATAGAGTTGAAGCTAGGTGCTGAAACAAATGATACATACATATATTAAACATAAATGAATAACAGCACCAGGGACCAAGTTTTTAAGAGAGAAAGTAGTGAATTAAAATGCTACGAAAATAAGGGCATGCGCCGACCGAGGCTCGAACCTGTGACTCCGGATTCGACACCACCGCCTAGCGATAACGCACCAAGCGAAACAAACCTCTAGACCATCGGAATGTCCAAAAAAACATTCTTCTGATCCAGAGTCATTTCGCCCGTATGCAAATTACCACCCCAGTGGTCAAAGGTCACAAGCCCCAGCTAGCCCCTCCCCCACCCTCGCAGCATCCGTTCACTAACAATTTCGATAGAGCCTACACAGACAGCCGTTAGGCATGTATTAGACAAACGATGGCTCTATCTAATTGTATATCTCTCACAAAGACAAGTGGACAACATAAACACATAACATATAGAAGCTTCAGTGGGTACGAGCAATAATGCTGTAAGTGTAAACATAGAGTTGAAGCTAGGTGCTGAAACAAATGATACATACATATATTAAACATAAATGAATAACAGCACCAGGGACCAAGTTTTTAAGAGAGAAAGTAGTGAATTAAAATGCTACGAAAATAAGGGCATGCGCCGACCGAGGCTCGAACCTGTGACTCCGGATTCGACACCACCGCCTAGCGATAACGCACCAAGCGAAACAAACCTCTAGACCATCGGAATGTCCAAAAAAACATTCTTCTGATCCAGAGTCATTTCGCCCGTATGCAAATTACCACCCCAGTGGTCAAAGGTCACAAGCCCCAGCTAGCCCCTCCCCCACCCTCGCAGCATCCGTTCACTAACAATTTCGATAGAGCCTACACAGACAGCCGTTAGGCATGTATTAGACAAACGATGGCTCTATCTAATTGTATATCTCTCACAAAGACAAGTGGACAACATAAACACATAACATATAGAAGCTTCAGTGGGTACGAGCAATAATGCTGTAAGTGTAAACATAGAGTTGAAGCTAGGTGCTGAAACAAATGATACATACATATATTAAACATAAATGAATAACAGCACCAGGGACCAAGTTTTTAAGAGAGAAAGTAGTGAATTAAAATGCTACGAAAATAAGGGCATGCGCCGACCGAGGCTCGAACCTGTGACTCCGGATTCGACACCACCGCCTAGCGATAACGCACCAAGCGAAACAAACCTCTAGACCATCGGAATGTCCAAAAAAAAACATTCTTCTGAAATTGTTAGTGAACGGATGCTGCGAGGGTGGGGGAGGGGCTAGCTGGGGCTTGTGACCTTTGACCACTGGGGTGGTAATTTGCATACGGGCGAAATGACTCTGGATCAGAAGAATGTTTTTTTGGACATTCCGATGGTCTAGAGGTTTGTTTCGCTTGGTGCGTTATCGCTAGGCGGTGGTGTCGAATCCGGAGTCACAGGTTCGAGCCTCGGTCGGCGCATGCCCTTATTTTCGTAGCATTTTAATTCACTACTTTCTCTCTTAAAAACTTGGTCCCTGGTGCTGTTATTCATTTATGTTTAATATATGTATGTATCATTTGTTTCAGCACCTAGCTTCAACTCTATGTTTACACTTACAGCATTATTGCTCGTACCCACTGAAGCTTCTATGTGTTTATGTTGTCCACTTGTCTTTGTGAGAGATATACAATTAGATAGAGCCATCGTTTGTCTAATACATGCCTAACGGCTGTCTGTGTAGGCTCTATCGAAATTGTTAGTGAACGGATGCTGCGAGGGTGGGGGAGGGGCTAGCTGGGGCTTGTGACCTTTGACCACTGGGGTGGTAATTTGCATACGGGCGAAATGACTCTGGATCAGAAGAATGTTTTTTTGGACATTCCGATGGTCTAGAGGTTTGTTTCGCTTGGTGCGTTATCGCTAGGCGGTGGTGTCGAATCCGGAGTCACAGGTTCGAGCCTCGGTCGGCGCATGCCCTTATTTTCGTAGCATTTTAATTCACTACTTTCTCTCTTAAAAACTTGGTCCCTGGTGCTGTTATTCATTTATGTTTAATATATTTAGACGTTCATGTCTGAATAACACAGCCTAAGATCTTTTTCAAGATAATATTTCATTTATCTAGGTAATTTGCCCATTAATAAGGTAGCTTGAGAGATGAAACAATTTTCGGAAGAAAAATAACTAGACTCTAATTAACCTGATCTGTATAAATACATTATTGTAGGCCTATTTCAGCGGTGACAAGTGTAGGCCTATATGATCAATTTGTTTTCATTTTAACGAGTTCTTAGAAGGTTATGTACTTAAATCTATTATGATACTAATATGATCACCTCTATGAGAGTCTATGGGCTATAGATCTAGAATCTTGATCTAAATGCAATTTTATCAACATCATCATGATCATGCCAATTATGCCAGCATATACTAATACTATCATATAGGAAACATTATATTATGATATAATGATAATGATTATATTAATGCATTTAGGAATCTATCTACATCGATGTAGATATTATATGAAAGTTGAAATATTTGTAGATGTATATTATTCTAGGCCTATATGCGATCTAGGTTTACTTATTACATACCTACACTTTTCAATTCTTATTAAATCTTTGTTTGTTTGAAATAATAAGCAAGAAACAACGGCCTAGCTATTTCAAATTTCCTTAAGATCCTATTTATATTTATAGAAGTTTTCCGCCGGATATTGTCTATTTAAAGCTTATCATGATTTTCCAATGATTTAAATTATTAAAATAATATAGATCTAGACCTTCTCTAAAAACAATAGACCTACATAGACATTTAAATTTTTATTAAAGATTTTATAGACTATGTGGCATCTGTATGAAGCAGGCTTTATGGTCTTCTTTGTTGATCTAAGCAGATAAAAAGAAAGTTGGCCAATAGGTCTATTAATAGTCCAAGGCTAATATTACGGAAATTACCGCTATTACGTAGGTCTACATTTTCAAAAATGTAACGAGTTTACAAAGACAGTTTGCGTGGAAACAGAAACTAAAAATCGGTCCACTAAAGTGGTCTAAAGGTCCGCTCAGGCAGTTACAAAGGCAGGTTTCAATATTTTTAAAAAGAAAATAAGAAACTGGGAACTACAAACTATCACCAACTACAAAAAGAAGAGACGCGCTGGTGTCAAAAGTGTAAGCGATACTGCAATGATGGACTAACGACTTGATATCACGGGATACGGAGATGTATTAGTGCTATTATTTGATCATTGTTAATATTCATATGTATTCAATGAACTGATGGTTATGAAGATATATTTCAGTGGTTCCAAAACTTTTTAGTCTCGTAGACCCCTTGCCATTTTTTCCGGTTTTCGGTAGACCCCATCAGTTATACGGTTTTTCATTTTTGAAATTTCATAAACAAATTTTACTTTTTTTTAAATACTTATTTCTAACCAGTGACTCGAATAGTAAAACAAAACAAAAAAAAAATTAAAGCTACATTTTAAGTTAGATCTTTTCAGATGCAGATTTAAACCAAAATAATAGTTCCTACGTATTACATACAATCAGGTGCGAACTGGCTATATGGGCAAACGGGCAAATGCCCGGTGGCCCGGTACCAAATTGCCCGTCTGGTCACGACCAAAGAAAAAAAAATTCAATGCAGACAGGTTTAAAAAAAAAGTGACAGCAGCAAGACACAGAGGCCCGAACACGTTTATTTTCATTATTATTAAAATTAATTTTGTTTGATATTCAACAAGAATATAAAAAAAAAATACACTATACACCGTACGTATTATCATTTGCAAAACATTAGACCGTTCTTTCTGCTATGATGTCTTCAAGGTTGTGTTTGGCCTTATCCTTTTGCTGGTCGGCATGGGCACTCCCATTTTTTTTTTGCTCCTTCCCTCTGCCGTACTTTTAATAGTTCCAATGAAATTTAACCAAAAAGAGGGATGAGAGAGGTCAAGTTAGAAAATATTGATTTAACAAAGCAAAAAAAAAAATATATAGGCGCGACAATAAACTCTTTAAAAAATGCTCAATAGAAATTAAATTTAACATATACACACAGCCGCGAAATTGCAAAGCACCCAACTTATTCACAGCTCAATATGGTTATAAAGCTATACTTTCTGCGATTTGAAAAGAATACTAAGTTTCTTTTTCTTTATAACATAGATCTAAAAATACTACACTTATTAAGGCTTACAAAAAATATTTATATAAAAAATAAATCTAAATCTAAAAAAATTTTTTTACTATTATAATTAATGGCGAATTTATGCTTAGTATGAAGTCATTAATGATGAAAACTATTACAATAATTACAACTAGTCGACCGGCGGCGTAGCATACGCCGCTATTTTGCAGGGCCGGCATTAGGCCACTGCAACCTATGCGACCGCAGGGGGCCTAGCACTTTCATAGGACCCGCTCTAACTCAAGGTGTATAAATTATTAAATTAAACCATTTTATAACTTGTTGTTCTTTGAAGTAGTCCTTCCAAACATTAAATATTAATTTGTCCTAAGTATCATTGTATACGTTTTCATTAAGAACAAAGTTTGTTGTTTTATCTACACTAAATCAAACATATGCCAATAAAAATATCACATTACCATATAAAGTTGACACAGCCAGCTGTATTGAGAAATATGTCATTTGGAGAAATATGTTTCTTTGCATAAAAAATCATCATCATCATTGGCCTCCTTCAGTCGTAGGACGACTATGGTTCATCTCAGAGCACACTTCCTCATGTGACTGTGGAGCCCTATTTTGGAGAGACACTCCCGTCCACAGATAGCGCAAGTTAGGGTCCCCTTGGCTTTTGCTTCGGTGGTAGAGGAGCTGGCCGTTTTTCGGTTTGTGCGTTTTTCTTCCTGGGCTGAGACCCATGTACTTTCACTGTCCATAGCTTTCTTTGTCACTGTCTCTCTCCACCTGTTGCGGTCTAGAGCTATGTCTTCCCAATTGTCAGTATTGATGTTCACTGATTTGAGGTCGCGTTTTATTACATCTATGTAACGGAGATGGGGGCGACCAGTTTTTCTTGTGCCAGTCGCGAGTTGACCATAGAGGATGACTTTCGGGATGCGCTTGTCCTCCATCCGGCGAACATGTCCAAGCCAGCGCAAACGGCGTTGTCTGAGGGCTGTAAAAATGCTGGGAATACCTGATCGCGCAAGGATCTCAGTATTGCACACTTTTTCTTTCCATGTAACATTCAAGATCCTACGGAGACATCTCAAATGGATGAGTTTAGTTTTCTCTCTTGCTTTGCGTAGGTGGTCCATGATTCACTGCCATATAGCAGTGTACTCATAACGCATGCCTTGTAGACTTCCATTTTGGTCACCGTGGTTAGCTTATGGTTTTCCCAAACTCTTAGTCTGAGTCTAGCGAATGTCGAGGCAGCCTTCCCTATGCGTTTTTTCATCTCCTCTTCTAGGGACAGGTCATCTGTAATTGTGGATCCCAGATACCAGAATTCGTTTACGGCGTCCAGCTTGTTATCGTCAATGAGGATGGAGGGTGGTGCTGTAGTAGGTGGTCCCATAACATTTGTTTTCTTCGTGCTAATAGTCAAGCCATATTCTTTAAAGGCCTGGGAGAAGCGGGGCACTAGTGACTGAAGTTCCTCTTGTGTGTGTGCCACTACCGCTGCGTCATCCACGAATAGCATATCTCTTACGAGGGTGGCTCTGATTTTAGTTTTGGCCCTCAGTCTGGCAATATTTAGGAGTTTGCCATCAAATCTGGAATGGAGATAGATGCCTTCAGTGGATTTGTCAAACGCGTTGTGGATTAGCAGTGAAAATAGTATTCCAAAGAGGGTTGGGGCCAGAACACATCCTTGTTTAACTCCGCTGTTTATACTGAAACTTTCAGAGCTGGCACCGTTGAATTGCACTGTGCCCATCATATTTTGGTGGAAAGATATGATTACATTTAGTAGCTTGGGTGGGCAGCCTATTAACTGTACAATTTTAAAGAGGCCATCTCTGCTAACTAGATCGAAGGCCTTTGTCAGGTCAATAAACGCAATGTATAAAGGCATCCTTTGTTCTCTGCACTTTTCCTGGAGTTGGCGGATGGAGAAAATCATGTCTATCGTGGATCTCTCTGAGCGGAAGCCGCATTGTGATTCTGGGTAGACCCGATCAGCGAGTTTTTGTAGCCTGGGAAGTATTACTCGAGCAAAGACTTTGCCTACAATACTTAAGAGGGAGATTCCCCTGTAATTAATGCAGTCGCTTCTGTCACCTTTGTTCTTATACAGTGTAATGATTTTAGCATCCCGCAGGTCTTGTGGCACAGCACCTTCTTGCCAACATTTACAAAGCAGTTCGTGTAGAGGTTGGATTAGAGTAGTTTTGCATTGTTTTAGAAGATCTGGGGGGATAACATCGCATCCTGGTGCTTTGCGGGCAGCAATGTTGTCTATGGCTTTGTTGAGCTCTGAAAGGGTGGGTGTTTCATCTAGCTCGTTCATTGTGGGTAGTTGTATGATGGCTTTAAGGGCTGAGTCAGAGACTGAGCTTGTTGTGGCGTAGAGCTCGGAGTAATGTTCCACCCATCTGTGCATTTGTTGGCACTTGTCTGTGATAATTTCCCCAGTGGTTGATTTCAGAGGTGCTGTCTTGTTTTGGGAGGGTCCGAGAGCCTTGTTGATTCCTTCGTACATCCCTCTTATGTTGCCCACTTGGGCTGCGAGCTGAATACTCTCACTGAGCTCTACCCAGTATTAATTGGCACAGATCATTGCTATCCTCTGTGCATTGGCTCTAGCTTCTTTCAGGTTTAGCAGGTTGTGTTGGGTAGGTTTTGCCTTGTAAGCAGCGAGTGCATCTCTCTTTGCTCTGATGACAGGTGCTAAAATAACTGCTTTATAGTCGAACCAATCATTTTGTTTTGTAATTTTTCTTCCAAAGATTTCCAGGGAAGTCTTTTGTATGGTGGACTTGAGGTGTTCCCATTTTTCAGTTGCTGTATTCTCAGAGATATTTTTATACTCGCGTTCAAAAGATTCCGCAAACTGTATCTGGAGATCAGGTTGACACATCTTGCTTACATAAAAACTACACAAGAAGAAAGAAAACATTTGACTACAATCCTACAGAAAAGAGTGAACTGTCTTTTATAAATATATTACCTAACAACCATTGGGTCAGAGTTTATCTCAAAAAGCCACCACAAACAAAGGAGCTGGAATACTGAACAAATGCCCCAATGGAGAAAAATTAATTAAACAAATCATGTTCATTGCAACTGGTAAGCACTGGAACTAGCAGCTATCTCGCTAGCAAATCACCACGTACGCCAACAGTCAGACTGTTTTTCTGACCGATGCAAAATAAAAGGCCTCCAAAGCTTGGAAAACTCTAATTACTCCTATGTGAAACTACATCACATATAAACCTCAATAACAACAGAAAAAAAATGTTCTCCAAAGAATACCAGCACATATTGTAATAGAAGAAAATGAGGAGATGGACACACTTTCCAAGTGTAAAAAAAAATCAAATGAAGAAACTAATAGTGATTAGATAAAATGACAAATGGACAAGCTCTCATCCGAATTGTAAACAATCCCGATACGACCATTGACTACTTTTTCATATAAGAACTTGACACAACAGAATGAGACAACATATGTTCCTTAAGCTGAAAATTGAGACCAGTGAAATTCGCTCCTGAGGAGTGTCACCAGAGAATGCTGACCATATCCTTCAAAGTTGTATTCTTTATCAAATGGCTCGAATAAGACACTGACACAGGCCCCAAAACACCACTATAGAACCACTAGCGGATCCAGGACTTTGGAGTGTGTGGGAGGGGGGGCGGTGTTTTTCCAAACCCTAGCCCTAACGCCAAGTAAACCCTAATCCTATACATAAACGTTCGTACAGCATATATATATATATATATATATATATAGTGATGTGCAAAAGTTAACTAAAAAGTTGCTAACTTTTAGTTTAACTACAAAAAAATTAGTTAAGGCCAAAGTTTATTTAATAAAAAAAAAAAGTTTTGTTAAAATTCTAGTTTAATTATTTTTTTTTAGTTACAAACTACAAAGTTTAATTACAAATTTTACAAACTTTTTTAACATACATACCAATAAATATTTAGATCTATGTAATTTGGAGAATATATATAATGAATAATAGAGAGGAGATTAAACTAAAGGTGCACAGGTCACTAGAAAGCCTTTTGACCTTTACCCTATAATGGTCGCTATTCCCGCCAATTCAAGGTATTTCAAAGGCGAGAAAAATAAACGTGTTCATTATAATATAGATCTAGAGCGTCTAGTGACGTCTAGTCTATTAGTCTGCTGCTACAATTAAATCTATATTCATAATAGTCTATATTTAATTATTTTAGTCTCTTTGTCTTAATTTAAGTACAGTCTAACTCTTAGTAGTCTTAGTCTTAGATCTAGATGTAAATTTCAAATTATAAGTCAATAATATAGTCATTATAGATCTATTAATAGAAATCTATATTACTTTACTTTATTAGACTAGATCTATTAATTTAGAGATTCTAGAATTAGAGTCTAGATTAGATCTAGATATATCTAGATTACTTATTATACTAAGACTTAAAATGCATAGATGGTAGATCTATAATGACTATAATACTAACTAATAATAGTCGTCACTATACTAGAATTACTACATCTAATACTAAATTAACTAAATCTAGACTAGATCTACATCTACTTCTGTTATAATTATTTTAATTATACTTATATCTACTATCTAGATCTATTAGTAGTATAGAACTAGATCTAGTTTTATCTACTAGAGTATATAGATCTAAACACCCCTAGTAGTAATAGTAGTAGTAGTAGTAACTAGTATTTCTTAGATTATTTTTAGATTAAAATATTAATTATTTGATCTAGGTCTAGTAGCTAGATCTAATTCTAGATCCAGATAATATTTCTGATCATTTCGTTTGTAGAAGATATTAGATCCAGAAAATTCTAGAATCTTGAGTTAGTTGGAGAGTCAACATGCAGTTTTATCATTACTTCTAAAGGTAACTTATATTAGAACTTGGACAATTACTTCTAATTTCTTTCTATAATAGTATCATTCTAGTGATTCGATTAAGATCTACATCTATCCCTTAAAGACATTTAAATCTTTTTTCATGCGCACAAATAAATGTTTATTACATTTTGCTAAAGAGATTGGCTGTGCTTTATATTTTTCATGTTTGCCTGTTTCGTCCTTAAAAAAGGTCAAAATAGTTAGTAAAAGTTTAACTAAAGTTTCTCAGTTTAGTTTAACAAATTTTTTTTCAATTTGGGATTAACTAAAAGTTTAATTACTTTTTTTAGTTCAAACTTAGTGTAGTTTAGTTCCCGTCGCTGCCTATTGTGCAATGTGTGCATTGCACGCAAGCGGCCGAAGGTAAGGGTCGGCCAAATCATTTCCAAGAATCATTTTTCTTTCAATTTTGGTTTAATAATAATTAAAAAAAAATTAAATATTTTATTTAAATTCTACTGATTCCATTATCCTTTGAAAACTGGAGGGAGGGGTGGGGGAAGAGACGATATTTGTACAATAAGAAGTTATTTTGGAAACTTAAGAATAAGCGCCTACTCTTATTTTCGCGGGTTGTTTAAAATATTTGTTTCAAGTCGAAAAGCCCGCCCTATAGGTAGATCTAGTAGTTAAAATGTCAATTTTAAAACATTGTCACATTGTATCTCGAATTGGGGGGAGGGGGCAACTTCCTGACAAAAAGAAGTGTTATATTATGATATCTTTGCTAGCAAGCTTCTTAGTATAGCCAGGAAAGTTGTCCCCCTAACCTCCGCAAATCCAAAACGGCCTAGCAAACCATGGTTTGATACAGCTTGCAAAAGTGCTATTGGCGATAGGAAAAAACGACTGGCTGCATTTATAATGAATCCTTCCCAGGAAAACCTAAAGCTATTCAGAATAGCTAGAGCAAAAGCTAGACAAACCATACGGTCAGCCAAAATGAATTTCTGGAGAAGTTTTGTCGGCAGTCTTATCTTATCTTATATAATACAGACGTTACTTCAAAAAAGAAGATGATTACGTCCTACGCGTCATGCATTTAGTCATGCATATTAACCAATGACTTAAATTCTGCCAAGTCACTGGTTTTTCTGGCTAGCTCAGGCAACCCATTCTATGCTCTACTAGCACTAGGGAAGAAGGAGTATTTGTACAAATTTGTCCTAGCATATTGGACGAGGAATGTGCCTTTATTTTTGTGTCTTTCAGAGTATTTTATTAGATTTTGTTTTTGTATTTGAAGATAATGGTTCAGTGTTTTATGTATAATTGCTACTTTACTTTTGAGTCTTCTGTCCTGAAGGCTTCCTAAGTTTAGTGATTTTACTAATGGTGTTACCCTAGTCAAATGTGAATATTCGTTTGTTACGAATCTCACTGCTCTATTTTGTGTTTGTTCCAGTTTCTTAATGTTTTCTTGAGTTGAGGGGTCCGTAAAGGTGGATGCATATTCTATTATTGGCCTAACTAAGGTTAAATAACATTTTAGTTTTATGTTCTTATTTGATTTGTAGAAATTTCTTTTAATAAACCCTAATGCTTTGTTGGATTTTTTTATAGTTTCATCAATATGTGGTTTCCATGACAGTTTTTTCATTTATTATAACACCTAGGTATTTTGAGTTTTTAGTCTGTGTTACTGGTTTGCCATGAATAAGATAAGTGGAATTAATTTGTTTTAGTTTTTTTGTTACTCTTAACAGCTGACATTTTTCTGGGTGGAAAGACATGCTCCAATTTGACTCCCATTTCTGTAATTCATCTAATTCTCTTTGTAAAATATCTGTGTCTTGTATTGTTTTTATTGTTCTATATATTATGCAATCGTCTGCAAATAATCTGGCTTTTGTTCCTGAACTAATGCAATTTGGTAAATCATTTATGTAAATTAAAAATAGTAGTGGACCCAAGACGGTTCCTTGAGGTACACCTGAGTTTACTGTTATTTGTGTTGATTTAGAGCCATTTATTATTACAGTTTGTTCTCTCCCTATCAGAAAATCTTTAATCCACTGATTCAGTGAACCATTAATGCCGAAATATTTTAATTTTTTAAGCAAACTATGGTGGTGAACTTTGTCAAAAGCCTTGGAAAAATCTAGTAAGATAGCATCTATTTGTTCACTATTATCTAAACCTTTTGAAAAATCATCAATTAGTCCTATTAGTTGTGTTTCACATGATCTATATTTCCTAAAGCCATGTTGGTATGGGGTGAGGACATTATGTTTGTCTAAGTGGTTTATGATGTTGCTACATATTATGTGTTCTAGGATTTTACATGTGATGCTAGTAAGTGATACTGGTCTGTAGTTTCCTGGATCAGATTTTTCTCCTTTTTTAAATAGGGGGGTGACATTAGCTTCTTTCCAGTCCTTTGGTACTCTGCCCTGGTTAAGCGATGCCTGAAAGAGTATTTTGAACACTGGGGCTAGTTCATTGCTTAGTTCTTTGAGTAATCTAGCTGGAATACCACCAGGTCCAGACGCTTTATTTGGCTTGGTGTTGGCTAACAGTTTTTGAATTCCATTTTCTTGTACTACTAAATCTTCTATGTTGTCAACTTGGTTCAAATTAAGAATTATGTCTTTGTCTCCTGGGGCTGAGAATGCTGATGCAAAGTATTTGTTTAGGATGTTTGCTTTAGTTTCATTATCATTATGTATTATGTTATGTTCATCTTTTAATTTCGCTATGCCTGTTGTTTCCATTTTCTTAGACTTAATGTATGAAAATAGGTTTTTGTTGTCTGGATGCCAAAACGTATGCTAGAGCGGTTTGGAAGGCAGTAAGGCGAATCAAAGGGAAAGAATCAAATGCAATAGGGCATCTGAAAAACCAAGGAAGAACTGTCACATCTTCCAGAGAAATAGCTGACTGCCTTATATCCTCAATAGCAGAAAAGTCAGAGAACAATGAAGACTACAACAAACCGTTCTCGCTTGAGGAACTGACACAGCGCCTGGAGAAGATAAAATCCATTACCAATTCCTCAAGCACCTTCCCGAACTCTCATTGGCAGTCCTGATAAAGGTCTATAACTGTGTGTGGCAAACATGCGCTTTCCCTAACAGCTGGAGGAAAGCCAGTTATACCGATACCTAAACCGGGAAGAGATAACTCTGACCTAGCTAACTATTGACCAATAGCACTAACAAGCTGCATCAGCAAAACAATGGAAAGAACGATTAACAGAAGGCTGATCGGGCGTTTTCTTTCATTTTTCACTGCAGAAACGCATCCTTCTGACATCAACAGCACATTATCTATCAATGAATTAGGGGCTAAGCACGACGCCAAAAGCGAGTACTTGCATTCTTCACTGAAGTATCGCATTTTTATGACATTTATAGCTCGTTATTCATCATTGAGTTTTGCGGCGAAGCCTCGAAGCAAAAAGCAATATAAATAAGCAAATTACACACACAATTCTATGAGAGTAGCCAAAGGGGGTTTTGAGTTTACACCCCCCCCCTTCCTCAGTAGGGTTTAAAGCTAAAAAATACCTCTTCAATATAAAAAAAAAGCAAAGTATGCACTCAAAATGTTATGAGTGTAGCTAAATGGGTTTTGACTCAGTTTTAAGTTTAACCCCCCCCCCCCCTTCAGCGGGGTTTGAAGGCAAAAAAATACCTCTTTAAAAATAAAAACAAAGCAAATAATACACTCAAAATGTTATGTGTGTAGTCAAAGGTGTTTTCAGTTTGAATGCCCCTCCAGTGGAGTTTGAAGCTAAAAAATACCTCTTCAATATAAAAAAAAGCTAATTACTCACTCTAAAATCTATGAGCGTATCCAAAGGGGTTTTGAGTTTAAACCTCCCGCCAACGGTTTGAAGTTTAAAAATACACCTTCAGTGTAAGAATAAAAGCAAATTACAAACTTAAAATGCTATAAGCGTTGCCAAAATACGTTTTGAGTTTAAACTCCCCTTCACATGGTTTAATGCTAAAAAAAATACCTCTTCAATATAAAAAAAGCAAATTTCACACTAAAATTGTTTGAGCGTAGCCAATCCAATTTGGGGTTTTGAGTTTAAACCCCTCTCCTACAGATGGCTTTTTTAAAAGTTTAAAACCCCTACAGAGGGTTTTGAGTTTAAGTTTTTAATTAAAAAAAACAAAAAACTCCAAAGATTTTTTTAGTTTAAAACCCCCAACAGATGATTTTGACGATAAAACTTCCCTTTTCGATATAAAATCTAAAGCAAACTACAGTCACTTAATTCTAAGAGCATATTCAAGAGAGGTTACACATTTCTACCAGTGGCGGGACTCCATTAATAAAGTGCTGTGGATAGTCATCTGCCGATATTGAAAAGGACTAAATGTGGCTCAACTAAGATGGCTTAGACAGATTTTAGAAGTCGTTTATAGAGATCGGGTCAAAATCAAGGAAATCCTATGCCGAACTTAGAGTCGACCCCTTAGTAAGATTGTGACAGAGCATCGCTTGAGCTTTGCGGGACCTGTTCTCCAACAAAATGAATTACGCATTAGAAGAGTTGCGATGACATCGTAGTGCATTTTGGCGCCACACATGGATGTCCTCAGAGCAGATGGGAAGAGGATTCAGACATTACCAGTGACAGATTTTTGTGGAAACAGCTCGACGGCAAATGCGCCGAACGGCGCGGGAGGGTCAAAGTCACTAAGAATAGCACATTAGGTTTTTGGAAAAAAAACTTTTTAATAACAGGAAAATGCACTATATATGTCGTGCGCGCTTGTAGTTTTTCTTTGCATTTAATATTGGAGTTTTAGGGTATAGGAAGTAGTTTCTTTTAAGTGCGTTTTGTTGTCTAGAATATTGTGTGTGTGTGTTTACGTCATCCTTAGTTTCCGCAAGAGAGAGAGAGAGTTGCTTGTGTGAGCTGGGTAGCTGGTTTTTTGGTTCCCCTTGTAAGGGTACGTAAGTACATAGTTCTATTAAGTAAGCTGATCTTTCGGTACGGGAAAAAGTTCTTTCTTGTAGCGGCAGCGCTAGATCTAGGTTTTCTTTTCGTTTCAGGGTGTTAGGTTTGGGCTATGGGAAAGTTTGTCGTCTTTCTGCCCTTGGAGTTGTGTAGCAACTATCGGTGTTGAGGTGTAGGGAGTTTAGCTTCTGTTGGGCGCCGAGATGGAGTGCGAAGGTGTGTTACGGAAACCTGTTGGTGTGATATTAGACTAATTAGTATCAAATGCTAACTTCAAGGATATTGATGTACATGCAAATATGTTTGAAACTTACAATTAAGTTTAATTAAATATTGTTCCTGTTGACAACTGTTGTTATTCACTAAATGTTCAGTTGAATAACTGTTATGTAATGTTTGTAGTTTACATGCTAATATCTTTAGGTTCTTGTGTTACTCTGTTCAGGCTGGGGATACGGGACCGTAATATCATATCATACCCTAGCTAATCTGAAATCCCACCCTGACAATATATACCTCAGAATATGCATTTTGTAGGCTTTCAATACCAGAAATATTCCTTGGCGGCGGGGCTGACAATTGCGGGGAATCTACAATGTTGGTACTAACTCCAGGAAGAATATGTTCTAGGGCACAATAAACGTCTTCCAAAAGAATGAAGAGTCAGAATGTTATAAAGATTATGTACACACACAAACATAAATACATATAAATATTTTTTTTTACGGCCCGGTGGTGGGGTACATAGGGGGGAAGAAAAAAATCCCCCTTCCCCCGAAAAAATATCTTGGCTACGCCAATGCATGGAGGTAATTCCGGTAAGGGAGATTAGTGGTATTTCTTTTTCAAATAAAAATCGTAACACACTGATCTGTTTTCCTACCTGACGCTAGGCTTTATTAACAAGATGAAAGGAATAGATAATTTAATGTTTAACATGCCTTTTTTAGTTTTAGAAGATAAGCATTGTAAAGCTTAGACCACTGTTTTTGATAGTATTGCCATGCCTTTTTTTTTAGAAAGTTATTACTATATTTGTCGTTAAGTGTATTATTTTAACATGTAATATTAAAATTATTACAGTACCATAATTATGTATTTTTTATAATTTCACCTACTTGTTGCATTTAATACAATCTCTCTCTCTCTCTCTCTCTCTCTCGATCAAGATGAATCCATTCATTTTAATATATAAGTATAAATACTCACAAGAAACAAAATGCTAGGTACAACACAACAGGAATTGAATGTTTTTTTTAATTATTTTTTTAAACCGTAAGCAAATAAAGTTCATCCCTCCTAAAAATAATGTTTAACATAATAAAATATAGATTCTATACATGTCTTAAATTATATATATATATATATATATATATATATATATATATATATGTAATCATGGGCGTAGCTAATTTTTTTTCTCCGGAAGTTTTGTTGTTCTTTTTTTTTTTTGGGGGGGGGGAATCTTTGCACAAACTCAATATATATATATATGTATATATATATATAGGTTATGTATATTATATATATATATATATATATATATATATATATATATATATATATATATATAGAGAGAGAGAGAGAGAGATAGATAAATAGATATAATGTGTGTGTTTGTGATATTTGTATGTTATCTATATTCATTATATCATGTCCCTATATGTCCTTTAGCGTCTAAAATATATTATTAATGGAGTTTTTGGAACGACTGAATCAGCCTCCCTTTCCAGGTAGGGGTCTGATGTAGCGTTGTAACTTTAGTTGTAAGCTCCCCCAGCGCCTTCAGTGGGAGAGCCCAGGCGGCGAAACATTATTACCTGTATTTAAAACTAAAAACAATGCATATTCTGAAGTGTCTACAGTCAAATAGCCTGCTACTCTTCAATAAAAAAACTGTGTAAAACGTTTTATTTGATCCTGAAATGAATGTAACCTGCTTTTTTTAAACTTCTGTTGCTTCTTTACTTTATTAATTGGTTCCAGCAACTGGCAGAAAAAAACAACAACACTTTGTTAGTCTCAAATAGTAACTGTAGTTTTGATTTTCTTTTTTTTATGAAAAAGTTAATTTTACCACGAAACTAACTGTTGCTACTGTCATGGGATTTTGTGATTGTATTTTTGCTTTCCTTTTATTTGAATGGGATATTAAACTTCAAATCCCTTTAGCTACATTTGTTGGATTTAAAGACTAGATTTCCTTTGTGTTTTTTTTAGCGGGGATTTTTGTTAACTCAAACCCTCCCTTATTGCTAGGCTTATAAAACTCGGTAATTTTAGTATGCTTTATTTATTTTTTATCAAGGAGTGGGGTTTGGAATTTGAACTAAGGTTTAGCATTACCATTTCCGATCTAATAAAAGTATTAAATCCAAAAAAATATGCGAAAATTCCCACCTCCCTCCTTTTGAAAGTAGGATTTTATGTCGAGGAGGGGCTTCTCATCCCCACCCACAATAAAAAAACGCATACGCCTTTGCTTGCCATATCCTTGTTAGCATTTTGACTGTTGAGTCAATGCTGCTCGTGAGAAGCTACTTAAAACCACTTGAGAGAGACAACAAACAAACAAACAAACAAAAAACGGGAAAGAGAACAAATATTTAAATGTGTAACACACCAGAAGATTTTGTCTCGAAGTTTTTCTGCATTAGTATAGGCCATTGTTTATATAAAGTGTGGCTGTGGCACTTCAATAAGATAGTAAGTTTTTTTTTTATTTAATGTTTATACTTATAAACAGAACTTAAACACTTTATCAAATATTTCTCCAATTATTAATTTATATGTACAAAAAAGAAATAATCTTTAGTCTAATTCATTAATTTAAAAGGTATGGAGACTAGACGAAGTTTTTAGGGGAATTCTAACAAATAGTCACCAGGTTTTTTTGGATGGCCGTTTGGTGACATCGGTTTATATTATACTATTACATGTTGTAGGCGTTGTCAGCTTGAATACGTGCTCGTTCATACAAATAACTCTCCACGGTAGCATACAGAAAGAATACTTTTAATATATATATATATATATATATATATATATATATATATATATATATATATATATATATATTAATAGTAACACCACATGAATGATAAGATACACACCTTTCTACAACATTTAGTAATGATCCTTTATAGAAATACCTGATACTGATACTAACTTATTGACTGGTACAAATAACTACTTTATAACTCTCTTAAGTGACTACATAACTCTCACTTATATAATTCGTCCATCGTGGTTCGATAATGACCAGGGGACTAAGGGCTTTACACTGGGGTTTTATGCCTCTTCATGTGTCTGGTGAGAACAATGTAAGCCCGGAATGTTCGGCTGCACACTGGGAAGGTTATTCCAGCTGGAGCTAGTGTCGTGGGCTTTGCTTTTCTTCTCTGGCGCTTTTCTTCTGCCAGCTTGGTTCTCTTTTCCTCAGTAACCTGTGCGCCAGTTTTCACAGCGCGACGCCATGATGCTCTGTCATGTGCCTCTGTCTCCCAGGTGGCTGCGTCTATGCTGAATGCCTTTAGAGAAGCTTTGAGGGTGTCCCTGACGCGCTTTCTTTGACCACCTTGCCAGCGCTTTCCTTCGCTTAGTTGGCCATACAAGAATCGTTTAGGTAGACGTGACCTGCCCATCGCAGCTGGGACTGCATCAGGATTGTGTGGATGTTTTGCAGACCCGCTCTTTGAAGGACTTCAGTATCTGGTGTTTTTTTGTCTTGCCATTTGACATTCAGTATTTTTCTTAGACATGTCATGTGGAAGTGATTCAGTTTCTTTACATGTTTTCTGTACACTGTTCACGTTTCTGAGGCATAGAGCAATGTATGGAGGATGACGGCTCGATAGATCCCTAGCTTTGTATTTGTGGTGACAGTCTGCCATACAATGCACTGGTCTTGGCGATACGCAGGTCGATGCCATTGTCAATCTTTCCGTTTCTGGAGAGTGTGCTGCCAAGATATGTGAATCTGTCCACTGCGTTTATATCATTGCCATTTATTCTGATACTTACTGACTGCTTAGCTCAAGGTTAAAAATATTAAAATCATGAGCTGTGAATAACACTCATAACACCAAAATAGGGTATCAACTATATGGCACAAACTTTGAGGTGGTGACAACATTTATAGACCTACAAACACAAACACACGTAAACACATATATTTATACATGTATTAATATGAAAATGTGTTTTATTCCATCGTTGTAGGTAACAGAACATGATTGTAAATTGTTTTATAGCCTCATTTATCCTCTTGACAATGAAAATATTGTTGTCTGGTAAGATATAAATTTATTAATATTTTTTAACATTTAATTATAGTATTATTGTTGTGAAATATTATTAAAACAAAAATTTTTTTGAAGAAAAATATGTGTATTTACAGTTAATATTGTTTTAAAATATAATATAATTATTATTAGCTTCAAAACTCTTCAGGGGTGGATGGGTAATCCCAGATTTCATATACGGTGTGACGAGCACATTTGCCGAGGATTATATTCTCAATACTTGACATATCAATGAAATGAAGAAAGAAACATCTCTCTGTATTTTCTTCAAAACTTCTTTAATAACTTCTTCAAACTTTCACATCAAAATTAACTTCTTAATTCAATTACAACTTGACTTGATACTTCATAAATAAAACTTAAATGTTACATAAAACTTCTCTTAGTATAACTTCAACTTCAACTGCTAAAACTTTACTTAATGGATCCGCTAATAACATATAACTCATTACTGAGAGAGGACCAACGCTCTACAAGAACTACTACTATGCGAGGACCCCGTCTGACTCACTTTCCCTTAATTTATACTTTCTTTGATCGTACATTCCAGAATCCTGGAACCTTCTCCGATAATTATTTTAGTAACTTTGACCTTCTAGAAGCTGACGTGTGCTATTTTTTTTCCTTAACCTCTTTCTTCGATTGGACATCTAAAATTAACTTGTTTACGCTGGACACCTGCACTGGTTGACCTCGAGGTTCTAGAAACTGGTCGAAATAGGTCACAGACTCGACTCGTGACATACGGCTCTAGCTAGTTTTCTTGAAATTTAACAGTGTAAATATATAATTGTAGGATAAAATAACTGAAAGGCAATAGAAGACAAAAAAATCTGATTAGACCGTTATATTTCTAAATAATAAATTAAGTTTTGAGATCTATATATGCCCTGAACATACATCAGTGGAGATGTAATTTTATATTCAGTCCACATTAAAAATTAAATAGACATTCAAAAAGGTTTTGCTCAGTGCATTATGTAAAAAAGTTTCTGGACAACTGACCTTTTAACATACTCTGACATGAGAAATCGTGTACAATTTATTTTTATTACACAGAGATTCATGTAGTGGCGTGCAGACGCGGACTGGGAGGACATTGTTAATCTACTAAGTGTATTAAAGATATTTTTGTGCGTTTTATTTTTTGAAAAGCTTCTATTAACGTGGGTGTGTGGAGGCTAAGTAGTAAAGCGCTTGGCTTCCGAACCAGAGGGTTCCGAGTTCGAATCTTGGTTTTAGACTTTTAGATTTTTAAATTTCGGGACCCAACCAGCTTTAATGGGTACCTGACATTATATGGGAAAAATTAAAGGCGGTTGGTCGCTATGGTGACCAAATGACACCCTCGTTAACCGTAAGCAACAGAAACAGATGACCTTTACATCATCTGCCCTTTAAACGGCATAGTCTGAAAGGGATATAATATCAACTTACTCTCTTTGTCTATCTGAATGGTTAGAAGTTGAACATGCTTTAAAAATACGTAATATGCTTGCTACATAGACTAATTTATTATACTAGACTGGAAACTGGAAATAAATTCTTATCCACAATTGATCGATTCACAGACTATATATAAATAGACATTTTTTTGTACGTAAACTGTTTTTTAAGCTCTAGGGGGAGTCGCCCCAATCAATCTTTTCTGTCTTAGAAAAGGAATGATCTTTCGTTTTCAAAGTTTAGAAACAATGCAAAATCATTTCTCGGACATTGACGCAAATATATGAAACAAAGCCATTTCCTGTTTGTTTCCATTGAGATAATGTTTAAAAATCCTAGATCGAAATAATTCCGCTGCATCGGTCAAGAGAAAGAAAAAGAAAGCTGCCCTGTCAGTGAGCCCTAGGACAGATGAATATAAATGCTCGAACTGTGGCAAACTCTGCCGTTCCAAAATTGGCTTGATCAGTCACTCCAGATTCTTCCCCCTCTCAAGACGCAACCAAAGCCAGTGACTCATCTGGGCGCATCCATTGTCTTATGAGACAGAAGGAGCCATATATATATATATATGTCGTTCCCCTGTTGGCCGATTTAATTGGGGAGGAAGGGGGCAAATATTTCAACTGACCTTCCCATCTAAACCCTTTTAGTGGGAGGGCGATCCTATTTTAGTGGAGAAATTATAATTGGGGAACAAAATTAGTTGGATTACTATATAATGTGTATATTATGTCATTTTCTTCTGATATCATTTATTTACCTTGTTGCTTTAAACTCTTTTAATGATTGATGAATTAAAGTTTAACAGTATTTATAAGGATAGAAGACTTAAAAGTAAAGTAGTAATTATACATAAAACACTAAACCATTATCTTCAAATACAAAAACAAAATTTAATAAAATACTCTGAAAGACACACAAATAAAGGTACATACCTCATCCTATATTTTAGGACAAATTTGTACAAATACTCTTTCTTCCCTAGTGCTATTAGAGCATGGAATGAGTTGCCTGAGCTAGCCAGAAAAAACCAGTGACTTGGCAGAATTTAAGTCATTGGTTAATATATGCATGACTAAATGCATGACGCGTAGGCCGTAATCATCTTCTTTTTGAAGTAACGTCTGTATTATATAAGATAAGATATGTTTGGTCAGCGTGACGTAGTTAAAAATAGTCCATGTTAACCTGCCCACTCAAAGGTCAAGACAAAATTGTAAAATGTGCCAGCCTTCGCTGCTATGTATGTAATTCGAATTAATAATGTAAATTTTTATTTCTATTTAGATTAACACACCTTGTCTTGTACTAAAAGATGTTTGGTGCATAGTTTTAAAAGCACCTTCATTTTTTTTTGTGAAACATAAACTTTAATGTATTTCAGAACTGACGTCAATATTTAGTTTTACGACATTCGATGGTTCTCTTCATTAAGCATTAAACTTCCTGTTCGACATCTTGTATCAGCGTCCATTACCCTTATAGTGTTGGCCTTTCACCCTCTGTGTTGTTTTGATCTTTAAGTTATACTTCCGTTGGACTTATCTGGAAAACACGTACCGCGGAGGCGCCTAACAATATTAATAGAAAAATATGTACTTCGGTGTGGTTTTTACTATCTGGTCAACTATTCGTCCAAAGCCGAATAATTTTCGGGCAAAGCCGTAACCGCAGTGACTACCCGGTGCACCCCTAATATATATAAATATATAGCGGCCAGTGGATTGTGCATGTATGTAGATATATATATATATATATATATATATATATATATACAGTTAGGCCTGCTTCTTCTCTCATCTTTCTGTGTATATGCGTTTATATATAGAGTTATGGTTTACTTGGCGTTGGGGTTGGGGTTTGGAAAAAAATCCCCCCCCCCCCCACTCACACTCAAAAGTCATGCATCTGCTAGTGTAACTGGCAAGGCTAGAAGTCAAGAAAATTGATCCTCAAAAATGTTCCATATAGACAGGGGTCAACGATAGTTTCCCATGGATGAATAAAAGCGAGAAATGTGGATTGTGCATAATGAGATAAACACGAGGATCTATAATAGACTATATTGGAAAAACGTTCAAAACTCATGGATAAAGTTCAGAATAGACAAACAGCGAACAAATCTTCGGTTTACAATTAAACAAACAAGATGATGGTTTTCGAACGTCTTACAATATATGTTTAGTATGTTGACTCAAGACGAAAAATGTATGTCGCCATCCTGTGACGGAGTCATCTGTCTTACACAAACCTGCATCTGATATATATATATATATGATATATTTTATATTTTTAATTTAAGCAACATTACAGTTAAACAGAGAATTGATGAATTGCAATTAAAAGGTTTTGATAAATTAATTGCAAACGACATATTTCTCTATACCTCTAGACGAGTTAACATTGTCTTGAAAAAAAGAATTATTAAGCATGTGTTTAATTTTATTATTATGAAATCTACCAAAAACGGGTATTTTCAAAACCAAACAAAATTGACGCCTCCTTTTGTTGGAACTTTTAATTTTCGTTTAGTTTATTTAATGTGATTGATATTGTTACAAATCTGGTGGTGGTTCGAATAAGGGTAATAGTGAGTTTTGAGCCCAAGGTCAGTGCTAGATGATAGTTCAACGAACAGCGACGGTCAACTGCAATTACTGGCAAAGTTTTATTTAATATATTAAGTGAACACTATTCATGACTGTCTCGTCGAATATAGTCATGTGATCAACCAGAATGGTGGAGGGAAGTTCCATCGGTTTTTGGAAGGCCAGCGGGGGACCTTATATAAAGAAAGAGGTTTCGCTGTCAAGGCGGTTAAGTGGAGATGGTTTTGTATTGAGCATTAATATCTTATTCTGTGATCAAGTCCGACACAAGGCGACTAACGTGTGAAGTCAGTCCTAGACAGGTGAGCTTAGTGTAAGTCCGGGTTGAGGCAAAAACAGACAATACTGGGCGACTTAAATGCCAGAGTAGGCTCTGACTGGAAAACCTGGAGTAAAGTTCTGGGCAGACACGGAATTTGTTCACTGCAATAACAATGATGCCTTTTTACTAGAAATGTGCACAGCCCACAAGCTGACAATAACACATACTCTTTCCAGCTACCTCACGGAAAAAAAGACATCATGGATGCATCCTAGGTCCAAGCAATGGCCTTAAATAGACTTCATTATTGTCAGATAGTCTGACAGACATTACGTCAAAGTCACTAAAGCATTATGCGGAGCTGACTGTTTGATTGATCATCGCCTAATCTTATTTAAGCTAAAAAAATAAGCATCAAACAACTAAACCCGACTCAAGAATGCAAGTATGCAAAGCGCCTAGATGCTCACAAGCCCAGATATTAAGAAAGAGCTCATCAACAAACTAGACTGTTAAATTAAAACCCTGCACATACACATAGATGTAGAAAACAGCTGGAATAATCTAAGGGATTTTGCGTACTCTTTGGCTAGCAGTGTCTATGGTCAGCCAAAACGCAAGCCCCAAGATTGTTTTGAAAAAATCAATGTGCAAATCGAACAAGCAACACTGCCTTAATGCCTTTCTGTATAATCCAGTTTGCCCTCAATGCAGAGGAGGCTACACTAAGGCCAAAGAAGAGGTCCAGCTAAATTTGAGACTCACAGTTTAACAAAAAAAAGCAGAAAAAATCCAGTCCTACGCTGAAAGTGAAAATGCAAAGCTTTTTATGGTCCTCAGCAAACTGGCTCATCCCCCATCCCTGCTGAAATATTCTCACTTTGTAGTTCTGAGCTGAAAACTAAAATAAAAGAAATCTACCAGATAAAATGGGAACAAAAGAAAGTACCACAGGAGTTCAAAGATGCCTCCATCATTCACCTCTACAATAAAGAAGGAAATAGGCAGTTAGGTGATAACTATAGTGGCATATCCCTCCTATGCATTGCTGGCAAGATTCTGGCTATGGTGCTATTAAACAAACTACAACAACACCCATAAACTTTCCTACTTCCGGAGAGTCACTGCGGCTTCAGACAGGGCAGAGTCAGGTTTGACATGATCGTTGCAGTCCGCTAACATCAAGAGAAATGTAGAGAGCAAAATTGAAATAGCTATACTGCATTCAAAGGTCCTATTAAATATTAGTTTTAATTACAGAGTTTTACTTAGAGTATTTATTATATGGTCATTGATGTTGTACCATTGTTGTCATTAGTTTAATTTATATACTATAATAATTATGAAAACTAACTAATTATATGCACCAAAAAAAAATAAATATTTATATATGTATATATATCATGGGCGTAGCCAGGGGGTGGTTTGGGGTTCAAATCCCCCCCTCCGAAATGAAATCCTCCCCCCCCCCCCGCAAGGGGAGTGGAATCGGAATTCAGTAATTGATTTTTTGCTTTGATTTTGTTTATTTTTGGTGACATTTTTATACCATACCATCCCTTGCCACAGCGCAGACAAGGGGTTTTAGTTTAAAACCCTTACCTGGGGGTTTTGAGTTTAAAACCCTTATCAGGGGGTTTTGAGTTTAAAATTCTCTACCGGGGGGGTTGAGTTTAAAACTCCTTACCAGGGGTTTTTGCAGTTAAATCCCTCTCTTCTAAAAAAAAAAGCAAACGACAATCCCCAAATTCCAAGAGCACAGTTAAGGAAGATTTTGATTTTATAACCCCCTATCCAATATAACAAAAACAAGCAAATTACGAACTTAAAATGTTATAAGCGTAGGTAAATGGGTTTCGACTAAGTTTTGAGTTTGAATCCCCATTCAGCGGAGTTTGAAGCTAAAAATACTTCTACAATATGAAAAAAAAGTAAATTATGCACTTAAAATGTTATGAGCGTAGCTAAATGGTTTTTGACTCAGTTTTGAGTTTAAACCCCTTTCAGCGGGGTTCGAAGGTAAAAAATACCTCTTTAATATTAAAAACAAAGCAAATTATACACTCAAAATTCTATGAGTGTAGTCAAAGGTGTTTTGAGTTTAAACTCCTCTCCAATGGAGTTAGAAGCTAATAAAATAACTCTTTAATATAGAAAAAAACGAGTTAAAACCTCCTTTAAGCGGCGTTTTATGCTTAAAAAGTACCTCTTTAATATAAAAAAAAAGTAAATTACACACTAAAATTATTTGAGCGTAGCCAAGCCAAGTGGGGGTTTTGAGTTTAAAACCCTCTACTCCAGATGGTTTTGAGTTTTAAATCCCTTTACCGAACGTTTTGAGACGGAAAACCTCTTTCTTCAATATTATTCTAAATAAAACTAAGTTACCAAATTCTATGGCCGTAGCTAAATGGGGATTTGAATTAAAAAAAAAAATCCAGATATTTTTTAGTTTAATCTTTGTTTGTAAAATGTTTTACATGTTTCGGATGTTCCTTCAGAGTTGAAGATAGTTTACTTCCTAGTCCAAACCTCCCGCAGGACGACGGGGGATTGGAGCGGGAAGAGTTTGAACCCTCGACCTTCGATAAATCCGAACGACAGTCCAGCGCACAAATCGCACGACCAGGCAGCCATCCACGACCAGGCAGCCATCAAAACGCACAACAGATGATAAACTTCCCTTTTGGATATAAAAATCTAAAGCAAACTACAGTCACCTAATTCCAAGAGCGTATTCAAGAGCAGTTACACATTTCTACCAGTGGCGGGGCTACATTAATAAAGTGCATTGAATAGTCATCTGCCGATATTGAAAAACACTAAATGTGGCTCAACAAAGATGGGTAAGACAGATTTTAGTAGTCAGTTATAGAGATCGGGTCTAAATCAAGGAAATCATATGCCGAACTGGGAGTCGACACCTTAGTAAGGTTGTGACAGAGCGTCGCATGAGGTTTGCGGGACATGTTTTCCGACAAAATAAATCATGCATACTAAGGGTTGCGATGACATTTTAGTACAACTTGGCGCCAGTAGGCAGTAAAAGAATAGCATTTTAGGTTTTTGAAATAAAACTTTTTAATAGCAGGAAAATTTACTGTGGATACATCATAATATCCCTTCTGTTGGCTTCCAATACCAGAAATAGTGCTTGGCGGCGGGGCTTCGCCCCGCACTGGGGTAGATGCAAGTGCTCCCCCACACCCCCTTGCTGCCAATGATTGGGAGTCTACACATTTTCCACTAACTCCAGGAAGAAACATTCTAGGGCATAATAAACGTCTTCCGATAGACTGAAGGGTCAGAATGTAATAAAGATAATGTACACACACACACACTTACATACTATTAAATTTTTGTTTCGCGGGGGGAGGAGGGGGGATATTTCCCCCCAAAACCCCCCTCCCCCCCGAAAACAAATCCTGGCTAAGCCCATGATATTTATATATATTAGCTTTGTTACTCTTCATATCTTCATTATGTTCTTCAAAATTTTAACAGCTGACTTAGCCTTTTCATTGGATTGATGGTATTCCGGGGAGGATTTAAAATTAGTCACTCCCCATTCCATCATAACTTTTGGAAAAGTATTCCGATGTAAATTGACGTTCACTATCAGATATACAGACTTGGGCACCCCATATCTTGCAAAAAAAAGTTAATTTTCTTTATAATTTGGGGCACGCTGGATGAGTGATTAAGAGCTCGGTTTTCGAACCTGAGGTCCTGTGTTCAAATCTCGGTAAAGGCTGTGATTTTAAATTTCGTGATTTTTTGGGGTGACCCTTAGTACATCCAACTGTAATGGGTACCTGACTTTAGTTGGGAAAGTAAAAGTGGTTTGTCGTTGTGATGGCCACATGACATTCTGCTCGTTAACCGTTGACCAAAGAAACTTCTTGCTTGCTTCTCGTCTAAACTGTTGAGCGAAGAAGAGAGTTATATATATATATATAAAGATTGCGTGTGTTGTTGTCGACTGCATGTTTCTACTTCTATGAAATTTATTTAATTGTTCGCTATAACTAAATATTGTTGGTGACACATTTGCAATAAATAAATTCCAATCTTGTCCCACGGATCACAACCTATTTCATGCTATATTAATTCTTCTAGCTGATTCGTGTATTTGTTTTTCGGACAAATGTAACATGAGTTGGCGATTTCCTTTATTCGAGCTGATAATCCAGGCCAAAAAAAACTGTTTCTTTTGCTGTTCTTTTCGTTGAGTCTACTCCCATGTGCGCTGCATGGAATTTTTCTTCTTTTTTTTTGCGTATGTTAACCTGTCTCTTAGTGAATAGCATTGATTAAGCTCAGGTAGACTATTGTGTTTGTCTGGCCATCCATTTATGACATACTGAATAAGTGTTTGCATCGTTTTATCTTTCTCTGTCTCGATTCTGACTTTCTACAGCACTGCATCTGGTATTGGCATTCAGACTGTATTGACTTTGCCTCTGATGGGTCTCTACTTAAAGTATCATATGAACAAATTTTCGCCTTTTGACATATTGAAACTGGATATCGTAACGATAAAGACGCATCATTATAGTTTGTAGCCTTCTCGGAGCAGACCTGACTTTTTATTAAGGATGTTTTCCAGTAGTTTATGGTCAATCTAAACTATACCTGTTATGCCATACGTATACTGGTCAAAACGTTCCGAACCAGCAACCAGTCAACAATTCTTTTTCAATATGTGCCGATCTTTTCAGAGTATCAGTTAAGGACCTAGAAGCTTACACTAATGGGCAACCATCTTGTAATAACGCTGCTCCCAACCCAGTTCGGTTACTATCTGCTTTTAATGTAACCTCTTTGTAAGGGTATAAATATTAGTGTATCATGAGTCGATATTGTCTGTTTTATCTTGTTGAAAGTTCGTGTGCACTGATCAGACCAAACAAATGGTGTGTTCTTTCTCGTCAACTCTGTTATGGGCTGTAAATCTGTCGACATGTCTGGAACAAATCTTGCAAGATATTGAACCTAGCCGTAGGATCTTCGGACCGATGAGATATCTTTTGGAACATTCAAACTTAAAATCGCAGATACTTTGTTTGGGTTTGATTTTATTCCTGCTTCTGTAATATTATGACACAGAAAGTTAATTTCAGCATTTCTAAAACAGACTTTCTGTGGTTCAGTTTAATCTTTGTTTCATGACATCTCAGGTGAATATCATGATTTCTGAGTGCTTCTTCTTTCGTTTTTCTTCTTCCTACCACTATATTATCAACAACATATTTGAAACAACCTTTAAGTCGTTCTAGTGCTAGATTTAATCTTCTCTGAAAAATTTCTTAAATCACTTTCAGACCAAATGGTTATCGCTTCCATTTGTATCCACCAAAAGGGGTTATCATTATTTTTAAATTAGATGACGCTGTGTCTAGCCTGACATGCCAGAAAGCTTCTTGCACATCCGATTTGCTGAATATTTTGGCCTCTTTCAAATCTGCAGTATGTCTCCTCATTTTTCCTCGTCTCCTGGATGGTATTCAGATCAGCTCCACTATCCATTTGAAACCTTACACGGTAAACATTCACTGTCAGAACTGCTGTCATCCTTTTCGTTTTGCGATTCTTTAAAGACATCAACCTTTTTTTTCTACCATCATGACTTCATCTATTGTGTCCGATTGCAGCTGTCTTTCATCGTCAGACATATCCTCATACACCTGTTGAATATCCATTTTGTACATCATGACAAAATGATGTCTCCCTTTGCACGCTAAGCAAATATTACTTCAAACAGTTTACCTTTCCTTAGTTTATTCGCCAACCCCTCCACAATACCTGCATTTACCTTTCTGAATGTTTGTCCTAGAGGGTGTTGATGCATTCTCTATGATTGGAGGGTCGGCTTGTATCTGTCTCATCTGTTTGTTGGCTGTCTCGTAGGCTTTTTAAATGTCTCTTCACCTTTCCAATGTTAGATTACTATCTTGTAATAATTTCGTCTTGAGGCATTCAAGTCTAACACCGAGAACTACTGTGTTTCTAATTAAGCTATATTCGAGGCGTTTAATCTTCTCAGATTTGTTATGTACTCTTTAATGTCTTCTTGCTGTTCACGAGTATTGAAAACATAGCGCTCAAAAGTTTCATTCGTTTTTCCAATGCAAAAACTTTCAAATTTGTTCACTATTTCTTCCATCTTTCTTTTCCTTTCTCAATTTGAAGACCTTCATAAATTCCCATCTCTTCTGTCCCTATAATTGTTAGAAAGGTGGCTACTCTGACCTCCTCTGATTTTTCCGCCAATTTTGTGACTAACGCATAGTTTCCCCCTCTCCGGTGAAACTATTGCTAATTAGCGGCTATGTTACCTTCTAGCTCGAGCGGCTCCGGTACAGGAAGGAAACGTCGTGCCGCCATTGCTATTTTTTTCGCAATATTCAAGGCAGAACTTCACCAAATGTAGGTGGCCAGGAACTAAACGCTGATCTCAAAAAAGGTTCTAATAGTTTTTCAAAAAATGTAACAGTTGATGTATATCGCTAAAAAAAGAATCAGCTATTTGGCTTCAACTGGAAAACTCTAATTTGAGCGTTATAATTTTTCAAAGAAAAAAAGTAAAGTTGTTTTAAGAACCAACAGTGGTTTGAAAAGACTATCGCATTCTTGAAAGGATATTGCGCTTGGAAATTTCAGAAAGTAAATTGATGTTCGTCTTCTACGTCTTGATGTAAAGCCCTATCAATGAAATATTTATTTTTATTTTTATCTAAAGCTAATATAGATTATATCTAGAGTCTAGATCTGGAAGTAAATCTAGACTAACTTATATCTTGAAAAATCTAAATCAGAAATCTAGGAATATTTGTAGAGCTAGTTGTCATTATACTGAAAGTACCAATTCATACTAGCACACGTTTGCATTGCTTGCTGTCCAAAAGGATAAAATTGTTCGTTCAAGCAGCTGAAGATGTCAGAAGTACACGGTTTGAACCAAACTTTTCAAACATTAGTATTTATTATTTATTTTATATTAAGGTGTATAATGAATGTATTTTGCCAAAAGAATGTATTTTTGAAAATGTTTTTCTTGTTTATTTTTTTAGATTCCATTACTTTAGTGTGTCCGAAAGTTCTTCATGAGAATTCAAATGTAACTGTCAGCACAGAGTTTTCTTGGCCCCAAGATTATTTTAATCCATCTATAGAATCAGCACTTGTGTTTCATAGGAATAACGAAAAAATACTTACTTGCGTCTTGAGAGAAGATAAATGTGAAGAGGAAAGCGATAAAATAACATTCAATTACACAAGAGACATGAATTCGAGTCATGCTAATATCACGATAAAATTTACCACTAACACAAGTTGGAGACAAATTTCACTTAATATCTTATCCATTGAAGAATGGAAGGTACAATTAGGACATCAGGAATCAAAATGTAACATTACATACTATGGTAGGACTTTAGTGATAAATATATAATTTGTATTTAAATTAAACGTTTCCTTAGACACTCTAGTAGTTTATCACCTCAACTTTTCACTTGTGATGCCCTGTGACTTGCGGTGCAAGGTTCGGGAGTAACCTAATGACGTTGTAAAAACGTATCAAAAGCTTGCTATCAGTACCGTTGAAAGTCGAAGAGCTTTAAGTAATTTGTTGCCTGTATAGTCATTTTGTTTTATAAATGTCTCGTTTACTTCTATTAATAAACTTGATGTGTCTCTTAAGTCTTGTAACTTCTGAGAACGGACTAAACCTGTACTACCGATAACAGTAATTGTTGAGTGTTGTGAATTTGACTTTCTGTTCTAAACTTGTTTCTTGTTTAATACCACTAGCGGATCTAGAACTTTTGAGTGGGAGGTGGGAGGGAACGATTTCTTTTGTAAATCCTAACCCCTTGTAAATAATAATACTGTGTATAAGCACACAAACACACACACACATACACACACACACACACATATATATATATATATATATATATATATATATATATATATATATATATATATATATATATATATATATATATATATATATATATATATATATTGTAGCTCTGCCTCAAAAAAGTGTTCGAATCTTTACTTGTTGTGGAATATGATAGTAAGCCAATATATTTAATTTCTAAAGAAAGTGTGACTGTTTAACAAAAGAAAACAAAACATCTAAATGGCATTATAAAACGTATACTTGGTTTGAGCCGCGAATAAAAGATTGTTAGACTTCGGCTGGATTGGAGGATCATTGGGATTATTTACCAAAAATGAGTCGGTTGTAAAGCTAGCTACTATGTTGCTCATATTTTTAAGCCATTTTCTGACTCGTTATAAGGAAGATTACCTTTAAATATTCAATTCCTGTATGTAAGTACTTGATCAAATAGTTTTCAATTCAGGTCAATTTTATTTTGTTTTTGTATTTTCTACCTTCAATGTATCGTGAGTGTCGGAAATTAAAATGGCACGCAAAATAAATTAGTTTGGGCATTACTGGGTTAGACTGGGGGGGGGGGTATAGTGGGTTTGGTGCATTCGCAACAAAATAAAAAAGTTTTTAACATGTGACACTTACAACATATCTTTAAGAAAATACATCATTAAACCCAAAATTTTTTTTATTTCAGTAAAACAATTCTCCCCATCCCGTCCCTGTATCCGCCAGTTGGTACAGGATAAGTATGTCTAAAGGATGGTGAAATGATTATGTGGGACGGAAGGGGAGAAGGTATTTAATACAAAGAATTTTATCATACTGCTAACTAGTGAGTTCAGAATATGTTTTGGGGGGATTGGAGAGCAATTAAAGTATTCATGAGCTTTTTAAAAGTAGGTGTCTGTGCGTCAAGGCCTCTTGGTTACCTAACAGAGGTGGCTTCAAATCCCGATGTAAGCAAGGAATTTGAAATTACCTTTTGACACTAGTTGAGTTTTGTTTCCTGGGCACCAAAAGACAGCATGGAAAACAATCTCTAGTTACCTCTGACCACATTCTCTACAATAGAAGCTGGAACAGTGTTCAATTAACATGCTAGAAAATGAAAGACATGGTATACAAAAGCAAAGGAAACAAATGAAGGAAAACGCAATCAAAAGCTTTATTTCAAACGTAGTAGTGGGAGCTTCTGCAAAAATCATATTATATTTGTAGCGCTCAGGTTTTCTCTTAATAGACTTATGGCTACCTCGGTGTGGAACGTGATCTCTCCGTTGTCTGATTACTAGCTTTAGCCATTGTATATTTTGAAAGGTGCAAAAGTGTAAAAGGTTAAATTTATATATATTTTATGCTGTGTAAAATATTTAACAAGCATATTTTAGTGACACAATATGTTTCTTCTTTAACATTTATTTTTTTCATAGCTATTTTCGACAAGCCAGAATGTTTTTCATTGGAGAATTCCAAAATAACATGCACTTTAAAGAAAGTATTTCCCAAGGCATTATGTGAATTCAAAATAATACAAAATAATAATGTAAGTAAAATCGCTAGTACATATTATGATACTATCATTACCTACCAGTTACGCCAATAAATTTGGTCCCAGGCTATATATTGTTTTTTTTGCCATTGACCCCGTCCCTTTTATAACTTGGTCTGTCCACTAAATTCTAGTATCACTTTTCTCATCCCCCCCCCCCAACTCTCAATCTTAACAGTCTTCTGTATACCCTCTGACTACTTCTGTATCTCAGTTTTGAAATATTTGATAAGACTCTGTGATATTGTTTGGGCTGGTACTTTTTTATTTTTATCTGAACATCCTCCTCCCCCCTTTTAAACTTTAATTTTAGAATCTGTATCAATCTAATTGGAGCGACATGGCACAGTCTGCAAAAGAGTTTACAGCTCAGCAGCAAAAAGCTGGATGAAAGAAAAGGAAACAAAAATCGACCTTTCAACCATATACATATCCCCCATTACCACCCGTGAAAATGATATTACATACAATCGCTAAACGGCTTCATAATTCATTTTGTCCATCTATCTGTCTTTCTGGTAAAAAGTTTGAACATGTTTTTTTCTCAAATTCTCAATTCTCGGAGGATCGAGTTGAAACCATAAACCTATAAATATTATATCTAGGCTGGACATGGAGATCTCTAAAACTACACTGAGATGTGTGACAAACATGCTCGAGACAATTTTCTATCTCTAATGTATACTTTAAATCTTTAAGTTATTAACGTGAATTTCAGACGGATAGTCTCAACGGAAGTGTGGTCTATAACCATACAAAGATTGATGGTGGTGACTATTACAAAACAGTCTGCACATTTAATACTTTGAGTAGACCAGAAAATGAATCATATTATGTCGAAGTGACTATGTACCCGAATATTACTGGAAGTGTCAGTGATAGAAATTATGGGAAAAATACAACATTTCATATTCCAGGTAAAATATAAAATTACATAATTAATTTATTTTTATTTTTCACTACGTCCGGAATTATTTCATATTGTAAAAGTTAAATATATATATATCGATTTGATTATAGTTGGATTAAATTCATTTATAAGTAATGTTTGAAATAGACATCCTTTTTTGTAAAATTCTGACATAAGCTTTTTTTAAGCGCTTCAACAAATGTATATGTATATTGAGTATTTCTACACCAATATCGTGGGTTCTGCGCTGTCCAATGGCGCTAGCTTCAAAAGTTTTAGTATTAACAGCGGAGTCAAACAAGGATGTGTTTGGGCCCCAACCCTCTTAGAATAATATTTACACTGCTAATCCATCTCGCGTCTGACAAATTCATTGAAAGCATCTAACTCCATTCTAGATTTAATGGCAAAATTTATAAATATTGCCAGACTGAGGGCCAAAAATAAAATCAGACCCACCCTCATACGATATATGCTTTTCTAGGACGAAGCAGCGGTAGTGGCACACACACAAGAGGAACTTCAGTCACTAATGTCCCATTTCTCTCAGGCCTGTCACGAGCACGAAGACAACAAATGTTATGGGACCACTTGCAACAATACCACCACCATTCATCGTTATCGACGATAACCATCTAGGTGCCGTAAATGTATCCTTCTATCTTGGATCCACAGTTCAAGATTACCCGTCTCTAGAAGAGTAGATAAAAAATGCATCGACCTTCGCTAGACTCAGACCTAATGTTTGTGAAAACTAGTAGCTCATTAGAGTGACCAAAACAAAGGTCTAAAAGGCCTGCGTTTTAAGCACGCTACTGTACGGCAGTGATACAAGAGAGTAAACTAAACTTATTTCCCTTGCGATGCCTTCGAAGTATCTTGAAAATCACATGACAAAAAGGGTATGCAATACTGAGACTCTTGCGCTAATGTGTTTTCCCAGCATCCTTACAGTCCTTACAAAACGACGCCTGCGCTGGCTTGGACATGCCAGATGGAGGAAGAGCGCCAAAAATCATTCTCTACAGGCGACTCGCATCTGGCTCAAGAAAAATTGTTCGCTTCCACCTTCGTTACTTGGATGTATCAAAAGGGACCTCAAAACAGTGTACATTTATACTGACCATTTGAAGATTTAGCCCAAGACCGCACCACGTGGAAAGAGATGGTGACCAAGACTACTATGGACAGTGAAATAACAGCTGTGGAAGAAAAGCGTACCATACAAAAAATGGCTGGCTCCTCTACCAAAAAAGTGAAAGTCACCATAACCTGCTATGTATGCGGACGGGAGTGTCTCTCCAAAATAGGGCTCCACAGTTAAATAAAAAAGTGTTATACCAGATGAACAATTGTCGTTAAGGCTTTAAGAGGCCTACACATCTACACATGTAAAAAATTAACGATAAACATGATACACCTTATACATAACATACTTTTACTTTAAGACAACAAAAAATAAAAAGATTTTAAAACAGTACTGTTTTTAACATCATCTGTCCCATAGATCTCATTGTCTGAAAGGGAAACCTTTTTTTACTTACTACTGTATTTACCTTTCCAAAAAAAAAATAAATAAAGAACACACTATTACATCTGTTACAAATGTATTACAAGGTTTCTTTTCTTAATCCTAGGTATCAATTTTTGAATCGTGTTATCTGTTACAGTTCCACTTGATGTGTTTTTTTTTTATTAAGTACATTTTAGTCATTGTTGGAAAAGATCAAAATGTATATTCTAGTTACTAATTATTTTTTTTTTAAAGCCGAATATTTATCCACTCACTGGATGTGGCAAAATGTCTAGATCACAGCTGCATTCCTCACTAATCTTCGGACTCGAAGTGTTACTATATTTTATATAAGGTTAAAAGTTAAAGCATGATAAGGTTCGGCATATGGCCTCCTTTAGTCGCAAAGAGGCTAGAATAAGCACAGAGAAATGAGATGAATACCTAGACATTAGCTGTAATCATAACGATGTCGCCCACTTATATATCCCCCCCCTTTTTTTTCAGTTGATATATCCAAAATAGCGGCAAAGCCGATACAGTTTAAAGTTAACAGCGTCACAGGCTATACCAGGGTGTAGCAATGGGTGTTGCAAACCACCTAAGGGTCGCCGGTTCCTGTTTTTTTTTTCTCCGAGTTTACTCCCGAAGCATTTCCTATTTTTTTATAGGTATAGCTGCAAGACAGCAGAGGTTTAAATTCAGAGTTTTCTTTTTTCCTAAGTGAGAAGCCAACTATAGCTAAGAAGCCCCTCAAGCCCGAAGCTTACTTTTTTTAGGCACCCCTTTATCCTGTTATTGAAAACAGCTCCACCGGACTCAATAGCCACACGTTAAGACCAGCAGTTGGATTATTTGTCAGACGTAATTTGAGAGGCATGCCATTAGGAAGCATTTATATGTAGTTTCTGCAAGACTGTCTTTGCCCGATGGGATAATAAAGAGACGATATGCAGTCTGAAATACTAAATTCATATATATTTATTGATTAACTTTCTAGCGTATTTTTGCATAATTTGTACTTTAATTGAACTTCACAGACTCACAAAGTACGACAACAGAGCCTAAATTTGAAATAACCTCTCCATCATTATTAGAGGAAACAAAAAATAGAGGTAATTTTTCTCTTTTTTATGAAACATATTATTATAATCCTTTTGTGTTTTATTTTGTAGACTGACATTAATAATAGAAATTGTCTAGTGCATTGTAATTTTTGCATTAATCATATATAGTTTTGTTTGAAGAAATCATCTGATATAATTTTAATACATCATCAGTCCCTTGACATTAGTCCTAAGGGAGCTGTGACTGTTCGCGTAACCAAATCTCTCCAATTTTCCCGGTCACCAGCTGTTTATTAGCAGGATATCAAGGAAGAGGCTGGTCCATTCTTTTGTGTTATCTAGCTGCTTTTCTTTTGACAATCTTTTCTTTGTGCTCCCTCTCTGTACCTTGGAGAATGACTTTTGAGAGTGAGTCATGTCTTAAAATGTGACAAAACCAGCTTAGACTTAGTCTCTTGACAGTATACTTTCATTCTTTTACTCATTTTTGTTACATACAAACCATAATAATAGAAAATGTTTTAAATTGTATTACTAGTGAAAACGAATTTAACAAAATTATACTCTTTTTCTTTTCAATAGGGATTGGTTTGGTAATTATCCTAACAGGATCATCTGTTGGACTTTTAATTTTGATCACAATAGCTGTGATTGTTATAATCCTTATCTTCAAGAAAACGAAAGGTAACTTATGTCTTCATAAAATGTTCTATTTATAAAACCTTCAACCATCACTTAGTCTGCTATGTTTAATTGTAGTATCATCATTTCTTCTTTTTAAACAATTTACTGTTATCCTATTTGTTGTTGTTCAGCTTCATAATATTGTTCTAAATGCTGAATACTTGGTTTATACAAAGATATTTTCACTTCATTTGGCCATTCATTCGTTGAACAAAAATTGTATCTTCTTATCTCCATAACACAATAGAATGTTGCCCAGAAACTGGGGTATGGATGTATATTTTAGATGCCATCGTATACATTGTTCGCTTTAATATTGTAATGTTATTTCTAATGCACAATTGTAAAACTAATTTCATTACCAGTAATACATTTATTGTTATTATTTTTGTTTAATTCAGTCATTTACTGCTGTGCGTGTTGTTGGTATACATCGATATACAAGTAAGTCAATACTTTTCACAAATATAATCGTGATTTTGGGTATCAATTCATTTTTGTTATATTTTCTGTAAGCCTTATAAACAAAGAATGTATCTTTGTAAGTGTAACGACAATTAACATGCCTTTATATTTTAGTGTGGTAATATGAAACACGGCACTCATTCTTAATATTCGGAATCGAAGACATTGCCTCTATTATAGGGTTAAGATTATAATTTTTAGTTTTTGGACTTGAATAGAACATCTTATTATTGCATACAAATTAGAAGAGGCAAAACTGGAGACTGCAATGCAATTGTTTCTATGCATAATTACATTAATTAAATAAGTGTGCATGGAGAATGTTTTTAAACAATGTGCCAAAGATTACGATGCTATGCTCTCATTCCCGTGGGAAAAACGCATTGCTATATCTAATATATAAAGTACAATGCAAGATGTGAGTGAGTGAGTACGTATGTATGTATGTATGTATGTATGAGTGCATGTAGGTAGGTATGTCTGTATGCATGTATGTATTTATGTGTGTATGTGTGTATGTATATGTATGTATGTATGTATGTATGTATGTGTGAATGTATGTGTGTATGTATGTATGTATGAATGTATGATGCATGTTTGCATGTGTGTATGCATGTATGTATGTGTGTATGTACGTATGTATGACTAAATGTATGTGTGTATGTATGTGTATGTGTTTCTGTCTATATGTGTTTATGTCCCGCATAGAAATAAATCCGTTTGATCAATCTTGATAAGACTTTGCATCTATATTTTTGATCGTGGAAGTGACCGTAGTGTATATTTAATGTCCGTCATTCAACCAGATAGCCCTTAAACTTGAACATTATATTTTTTTAGTCAATATAAGAAATGTGCCATGTTTTACTTAGAATTAAATCCAATTTACTAGATTAGTAATACCCAAAACGAAGCCGCAGGTAAAATCTAGCTAAATATGTACATATTCTAAATGTTTAAAAAAATTATTCCTGTTTCCCCCATTTTTTTAAATAGTGGAGGTAAGTTTGAAATGGAGATGATTGTCTAAAGATAATCTTTATGTTGTTGTTGCTTTTATCTCAAAAGCCGTGAACAATACTAAGCCATTGGCACCTGCAGGTAAATGCAGGGTGGTGAACGTGCAATCACCTGGATTCCGAGTAGCCAAATTGTAGCCATTTTTATCATCAGATCAATTTAAATCGAAGTTGCAACTGTAATAGTAGTGCTTCGACTAGTGACTGAATAACAATGTAAGCGCACCCCTCTGAGTACTCAAATATGTCACTGGTGTTAAGATAGACGTCATTGGTCATTGCAACGAATATATCATCTGTATTTTACACATGAAAAAACTATTCCGCCAAGGATACGATGCCTGCCTCGTGATGGATAGCATTCAGAACTGTGTTCAGGCAAGGAAGGATATGTGAAAAGTATCCAAAAGCAGCCCTAGTCCATTGCGCATCTCAGACTTAACCTTCTTTCAATGGCCTGAATAACGTTTCCGATATCCGTAATGCTGTTGGTATCGATTCAGAGCCTTGCTGCTAAATTTATCTCGTTTGTGTTAGAGACAATAGACTGAGAAATATGAATTCATTCGTGTTTTAAGTCACAACTTGAGAAGATATTTGACTGTTTGGCGTATTTAAAAATAACGGCTGCAAGTGAAACCAGACAAAAAGCTTTTCATGTGTTTCTGATTGTCTTTTACTTTTCGTCAAAAATGTGCTTCTTGAATCATTGTCCTTGATGTTGTAGTCTGTCCATCTTAGCATATGTTGCCGCGCAACAGCACACCAGCAGTCACATCAATGACATAATCAAAAACCAACTTGATCATGCTAAGGAACACTTCAAGAATGACATCTTGAGAAAGGCGAGACTGCTGGACAACTAACTTGGTATTCTGATATGTCTTCTAAAAAGGTTTTCAAACGATAGTTTTGTATACGCCTTTTGCGACAACGGGATAAATTTTAATTGTCATATTTATACCATAAAGAAAGTCCCCTATTGACACTATTTGTATTCTTGACCCGTTGATATTTACTTTGTTGATATTTTAAAACATACATTTTATTGCCTCCCCTTCCATCAGTTGTAAGGACGTTGTGTTTTTTTGTTAGGACATAATCTTCGTGCTTCCATGGGGGAGGGGGGCGCGTTTTGAACAGTTTGAGAATCTCTGTGTTATAATGTTTAAAGATAAATATATATATATATATATATATATATATATATATATATATATATATATATATATTACAAATATGAAAAGTATTTTTTATTTTATTATCTTGAACAGCAATCCGATTCTTCATCAAAAAGGTATTTCTTTTTATTCTAAAAAAACATTTTTTGTTGTCGTTGCAAACTTTGAAAATAAAAGTCATTTTTCGATTGGCCTTTACAGTGCTGAGAATTCCATTCATTATTTTCGCTTATTTTATGCACTAAGAGTCTAGGAGAATAAAAGTTCTAAAGCACTAATTAAAATGTCTCAACGAATTGTTTAAAAACTAAATATGGAAGTAAGTTGTTTGGTCCAGGGTTCCGAATGTGAGGATAATAGTGGCGGTTTTGACCTCCTCACCATCCTTGCGCCTGGTAATGCGCCGGACATGGGTGACTCCTTCAATGCCCTCCACTATTTCTTTCTTGGAACATCCCAGCAGGTCTTCAGAGCTGATTACACCTGTGCTGGTGTTCAGACTCTTGTGTGGCATGACTTCCACTTGGAGATCACAGATTCTTCTTTATTGTAGAAGCCCATTAGAGTGTATCTTGCTATCAAATTCTACGAGAAGTTCTGGAGACTTGTGCAGCTTAGACACACTCTTGGGCTCTCCCACTACTGACTTAAGTCCCTTGTAGATAAGAAAAGGGCTCATCAGCTTTTCCCCTCCTCTGTGCACCTGACCACCAAAAATGATGGCCAGGTAGTACAGCTTTTTGTTGCCCCCTCCTTTTTCCCGTCTACGCGGCGTCTCTTGCCCAGACATAAATCTGGTGCAAGTAGTTTTTTAGTTGTTTTTTTGGTCCATGGGTATAATTAGTACTTCGGCACCTGTGCTCCTCACCGCCATCGAGTCCAACAAGGGGACGGGCCATTCGGATGTCCAGAATGAGCCCGCCACAGCTACACAGGTGCTATACTCAGTCAGCAGGTGTATCGGACATGCGACCGATACAGCAGCTCCCTGATTGACCCTCTAGCCACTGCCCTCCAGCTCAGCGTGACCAGCCGGTTGACCCAGAGCGGGCCATCGGGGCCTCGGATCTAGAGGAACTTCGAGCCAAAGTACTGCATTGCGGTACTTTATCCTAGAATAGACACCTTCTCAATTACAAGGATCTCTTTATCCCCCCTTACCCGTCGCATTTCACGGCAAACAGACTGGTCTAGGACGTGGTGAGATTTTAGAGATGAGGAGACAGAGTGATGAGTAATAAAGGCAGACATAAGGATAGAAAAGAAGTAGGGCACTTTTGAGCTCCAAAAGTTCTAAGGAAAGAGATCTATATCAAAGAATGCCTCTATATATTCTACTGTATTAAGCCTAACCATGTTAGGCGCCTTTGCGCTGTTTTTGTATGCAGATAATTCCAACAAAGGTAAAGCTCAAATAACGAAATGAAATAACGGGCGAAAGACCAACAAGAAAAGTCAGTCGACGCTGATAGCAAATGTCAAATAAAAAGTTTAATTATAACGAAGGGAACCGTCAAATGACCTGAGGCTAAATCTTGGCATCTATAAGAAAAACTTCTTAATTAGACTTAATTTGATCGAATTCTTTCTTTATTTTTTTTTTTAACTAGGATAAATAATGTGCTCAGATTTCAAGATTCTGTTATACATAAATTCTGACACTACAAGAAGCGAAAATGCCATTAAGATGCCAAATGAAATAATTTATGAAGCTCAGAATGAAGGAAAATGGTTGGCAGTGCTCAGAGCTGCATTTAAGAATATCAAACGTGTACTTCGCACCACCATTAGACCTATGTATTGAGTGAAAAAGTCCTTGTTCTTGTGTAAAGTGCATCCAGCTAGTTTTGAAAAGTAGTGTTAACGTACTATTAACTTTAAAAAACAAACAAAAAATTTAACTGCACCATCGTTTAAAGCCTTCACACTTAATTTTGTAGAGAAAATAAGTATTCTAACATATTTTTACTATAGGGATATTTGCAGACTTGTGTGGAAAAAAAATATTGCATTGTTAACATCCATTTTAAAGTAAACTTGACAACGCATACTTTTAGGAATTACATATTGTAGGACCTTCATTGTTTTAGAGCTTGACAAGTCCTAAACTGAATAAAGCAGGATATACGTTTTAAGTGTTGGTCTTGATGTTTCCACAGATAGATTCTCATGACAATTACTCAGTGAGTTCTTAGTAAAGCGTTTCTCATACTGGTGGAAATTGAGGCGAGAAATCTGTCTTTTTTAAGGGCGAAAAATAATTTGTATTTGCAATGCACTTTAGATTTTAGAGTCAAAATTTGAGTATTAATTAAGTTGACACGAAAATATTACTAATATTTTTTTTAAAAATTATATTACGTGAATTTATTTAGTTTGTTTACAGTTTTTGATCGATTCCTCTGCTATATAATCCATTAAAAATATTTGTTAAATAAGACTTTAAACAGGTTTTTAGTGTTTACTCGTCAGAAGGTTAAAATTCTAAATCACACTTTTCGTATTTTTGATTAAACAAAACATGTCCTCCAGATTTTTTTTCTTGCTGAAACGAGGATGAAATTAAACTCTTTACAAATATATATATATACAGCAAACAATGGCTTTCGAAATACAGCAGCGTCCCTTTATTTGACCTGCATTCTTCTTACAAAGAGAAATTTTGTGAAAAAATACCGAAGCTTAGAATGCTTAGCAAGTTAAAAACGCTTAGGCTGGTGATTAAAACAGCACATCCAGAATTCTTGATGACTAAAGGGGTCTTTGGATTTTCCGAAATTGTTAAGATTTTAGGGCCACTGTTCTACTAAGAACTTCTTATCGTATAAATGCACACTATTTTCTACTTCCTGTACACAATTGAAACAGAAACACTTCACTACAACACTTACACACATGCTCACGAGTTTACTAAATTCAGCACAGTGTGTTTGCTAAAATTGCTTTGTTAAATAAGGCAATATAATTGTAACTATTATAGTTTAAAGGAATAAGATCTCTAAAAAAAAGCTATTACAATTGTTCTTATTTTTCACATATAAATATCACAATAAAAAAAATGCTGGGAGCAGTAACTATTCAGGTATTATCAGTACTTGCTTACCTGTGAATACAAGAGATATCGGAGCAAAAAAAAGAAGCGAAATGAAATGATGATATTTATATTCTATACCTTTTTTGTACAGTACAAGGGGAGAAGACTTTAAATGCTTTAAGAAAACACTTTTGAGTGCCAAGGGAAATGTATCGTAGTAAAGATGCACAGAGAGTGAAACAAATAAGTACAACTCCAGTGGACAACGAACCCCTAAAATATAACAACAATTGAGTCTGTGTCTTCTCGTAAAACTTGTGTTTTCTCCCTATTCTAAAGTCCCTTGGAAAATGCCCTCTTATTTATTTACAAGTTACTCTAAAAGAAACGCTGCTAATAAAGAGTACTAAATATATTACAAATATAAGGTATTCTTTTATTTTCGAGTATCTTTAAATGCACTCTATAATGTGAAAGGACGATATTTATATCTATGTTGGTAAAAACCATTTCTTATAACATTTTGTATTATTTTCTAATCAATTACTTTATCACTATTCGATCGTTTTGTTGTAAAGCTTTTATTTTTCTATGGCCAACGTCCACGAGGATGTCGTGTGACCAGGACGGGTAAATACTTTACTTCCCTAGAGATATGACAAGTGAACCCTGATGCCTTCTAAAAATCCTGAAATTAAAAATGTCAGTCTTCATTCGGATTTGGACTTTAGAAACTTAGGTTTTTGACAGTAGAAATCTACTTTTGTTGACATTTTGAATTTGAATATCCGGTTTATATTCCTTAAACTAGCGCTTCTCAAAACTGTACTTGCGATTTCTGCCTCCTTTGCAAAAAAAAAAAAAGAAGTGTTCGTGGCACATGCCTAAAATTGGCGTGCTATTTTTAAACTTGTGTTTGTGTTTAACACTATGTATTTATCAGGCTTATTTTGTTCCTAGAAAGATGTTAACTCAATAATGAGACAAAAATCGTTTATAAAAGATAAAGTTTAAAATCGACTTGAGGAGATGTATTTAGATGCCTTGTTAAATAAAAACAGCTATATACATTGTTTTTCTAAACTAAAAAAACAACAAAAAACTTTAAAAATTGCCAATAATGCTAAGTTAATAAAAAAAAAACAACTTTGACCTGTTTGACTAATTATAACCATTTTGTTTTTAGTAACAGTTGTCAACAACTCTGCGATTTATTCTCTAAATTTACCTAGACCGAAAGTTAGTTTTGATGGTAATACTTTCTTTGTCTTAAAGCATGAATTGTATTTGAATCTTGCCATTATTAGAATCTATACTTTATTTGTGTACAAACGTTTTCTTTAGCCCTTGAACCCATTTCATTGTTTGTATCTTATTTATCACTGATATATCATGACTGAAATTGTTTAAATGTATACAATATGTAACAAGTCTCTGCATGTCCGTGTTGTGTAAGACATCTCCTTTATTTTATACTCTATCACAACATATATAACTATTGTTAATGTAATAAATACTAGAGGACAATTTTTTTTCCTTTTTGATTATTTAAACTATTAAGACTAATACACAATGGCTATATGTTCATATTTAGTATACAATGTTTAAATAATGCATACAAAATGCAGCTATATCCTTGCCTAAAAATAAAACAAAGTAAGTCCAATTAAAAAATATTAAATATTTCGATACTTAAAGTTAGCAAATTTATTAGTAATTACTCTTTAAAAGTATGAAAGTACACACTATGATGATCTACTTTTGCTTTGTCCAGCACTTCTCAAGTACTAAGAATAAAACGTATTTAATAATGGTATCCTATCGCTAGGTGAACCTCGCTCAATAGTCACAGGTTTTGTCTTACATTACCATTGGTTCATTTATTGATTCCATTTCAAATGAAAACTATCAACATTTTTGATGATGCCTTCTATTTTTGAGTAAGCTTATTTACTGATACATTTTATTTGTGTACGTAAAGCACTATAAGAAATTGATATATTGATACCTGTGTATTTCATTCCTCATAATTGAAAAAGTTTCCTTATTACAAAGTATCATAGCCACACAAACAAATATACAAAAAGAAATCAAACAAACTTAATGTGTATGGCATAGATGCACAGACTAAAAGTGTGTAATAAAACATCTTTGCAATAAGTAAGTTGTAAGATATTTTTTATGAAAAAGGTAATTTTGTTTTTACTAGTCTCATATTGCTTAGTGTATTGTGTTTATATTGCTTAGTGTATTGTGTTTATATTGCTTAGTGTATTGTGTTTATATTGCTTTGTGTATTGTGTTTATATTGCCTCGTGTATTGTGTTTATATTGCTTTGTGCATTGTGTTTATATTGCTTTGTGTATTTTGTTTATATTGCTTAGTGTATTGTGTTTATATTGCTTTGTGTATTGTGTTTATATTGCTAAGTGTATTGTGTTTATATTGCTTAGTGTATTGTGTTTATATTGCTTAGTGTATTGTGTTTATATTGCTTAGTGTATTGTGTTTATATTGCTTAGTGTATTGTTTATATTGCTTAGTGTATTGTGTTTATATTGCTTTGTGTATTGTGTTTATATTGCTTAGTGTATTGTGTTTATATTGCTTAGTGTATTGTGTTTATATTGCTTAGTGTATTGTGCTTACATTGCTTAGTGTATTGTGTTTATATTGCTTAGTGTATTGTGTTTATATTGCTTAGTGTATTGTGTTTATATTGCTTTGTGTATTGTGTTTATATTGCTTAGTGTATTGTGTTTATATTGCTTAGTGTATTGTGTTTATATTGCTTAGTGTATTGTGTTTATATTGCTTAGTGTATTGTGTTTATATTGCTTAGTGTATTGTGTTTATATTGCTTAGTGTATTGTGTTTATATTGCTTAGTGTATTGTGTTTATATTGCTTAGTGTATTGTGTTTATATTGCTTAGTGTATTGTGTTTATATTGCTTAGTGTATTGTGTTTATATTGCTTAGTGTATTGTGTTTATATTTCGATAACGTTCAATTTAAACAATGTCTTCACTCCTAAAATATTTTTATATAACTTATTTTATACTTTTCTTTTTTATAAATTTAAAATATTTTATTCATACAATACGTTTTGAAAGATGATTAAGGTTTTGTAAGATAAAATTGAATGGTCATTTTTTTTTAAGAATGTTTGACTATTTAACAATTGGTTTTATTTAAATTAACGAATATTTCTTTTTTTCTGCCTAGATTCATATTCAAATGTCAATAAACTTCAGACAGGCTTTAAAGTTAGTCCTTCTGAAGATCTAAATGCAACCATTTTGAAATCAAACCAACCAATGATATTCGATGTAGGAAATGTCAACTGTAAAATGTATACAGGTAGATAGATCATTGTTTCTCAAACGTTTTATTTTTTTTTTTCATAACCCTAGCCAATGTTTAAAAAATAGAGAACTTTGCATAAGTAGTCTTAAGCCTAACTTAATGTAAAGACAATAAAGCAAAAATTGCCCAACTCTATAAATGCAATTGCAATGTTTTGTATGTAGGTTTGAATAGATGGGTTGGCATTGCGATTCCTATTTTAAACCAACTAAACTAACATGCATATTCGGGTATGCACATAACATTCATATAAATCTTTTGATTCGCAAAATCTAAATCTAATTCTAAGATCATATCTTCGCAAATATATTTTTTACTCTTACAATCAAAATGAGAACTGTAATCTGTTCATGCACTAATAAGAAATCCTTAATTTTTTTGGCTTTATTGCAAAGTAGCCTTTAAAAGACTTTTTTGTATGTAGTGGAATAGCGTTTTGACAATGTGTTTCCGAGTGGACACGGCCGCAATGTCACATTTCTATGAGTGCATAGCAGGGCAGTAAAAAAAAATCAAATCACATCTCGATATGTTTTAATTTGCCAAAGCTTGATCTATTTCTAAGATCTATTTTAGCAAAGATATTTTTTTACATCTTAACATCAAAATATATTTTCTTTGTGTACTATTAACAAATCCTTATTTACGGCTTAATTGTTAAGTTGTTAAGACATCTGCAAAGTATTTCACTGTTTATTTGTGTAATCTAAACTTATGCATGAAAATTCTACATCTAAAGTAATAGTAAAGTTTCCCTTTCAGACCCTGCGATCCGTTGGGCTACATATTATTTATTTCCATTTTACATTCACGCATAACGCTTTACTTATAACATTATTATTTTTTTTTTATTATTTCTAATGCTCTAGCTTCTAGATCGTAAATTAACATATCTATAGGACTATATAATATATTTTTACATCTATCTATCTATCTATCTATCTATCTATCTATCTATCTATCTATCTATCTATCTATCTATCTATCTATCTATTTATCTATCAATCTATCTATCAATCAATCAATCTATCTATCTATCTATCTATCAATCAATCAATCTATCTATTAATCTATCAATCTATCTATCTATCTATCTATCTATCTATCTATCTATCTATCTATCTATCTATCTATCTATCTATCTATCTATCTATTTATCTATCTATCTATAAAGCTGAATTACTTTACGAGCTTTGCGTGTAGCAAAGTCATACAGTATATCATTATAATTCTGTTTCCTACATAGATCCCGCTCACTAGCAATAATTTCCGAATGTTTCAATCTATCTTTGAGAATTGTTGACCTCAAGTAACTCTTCATTAGTTTGAGGCGCGAGAAGTTGTTTCTTTCATCTGATTACACAATTTCGGGAGATTTCCAGGAGCTCCTGGTAAATCGACAGGAAGGCGCGGGAAATATGTTTGAAGTTATAAAATGGTTAAATTTAATAATTTCTACACTTTGAATTAGAGCGGGTCCTATGATAGCGCGGATACTTTGAAAGTGCGGGCCTACTGCGGTCGCATAGGTTGCAGTGGCCTAACACTGGCCATGCAAAATTGCGGCGTATACTACGCCGCCAGTCGACTAGTATAATATATTTCCTATTGATGGGAGATGAGAATGTGGCTTGCGTGATGAAAATTTATTACAGTGAGAGAGATTTGCGCTGTATCAGCCTCACTCTCTCGCCCCTTGTCAACAGAATCCAGTGGCAGAAGAGAGTCCAGACATTTTGAGCTGGTTTGGGGTGCAGTGAATGACTTGTGAAGCAACTGTTTATAACATACATAAATCAAAGTCTACCCTAATTTTATATTTTATATTTTATAAGTAGTTGTAGTTACTTACTAATTTGAAAGTAACTTTTTGTTATATATTTAATTGTATGCTTTTGTTTCTTTTCTTTTGATGCTAACTTCCAATGGACAGTAAAAGAACCAGACATTTATTCCAATGGAGACACCATTAATTCCAGTGGCACAAACATCAAACATAAAAAATGCTCATAAAAAGCTTAAGAAAATTCCATTTTAACATAAGTGGTAATTAGGTTTTTATTCTTTTTTTAAGACATGTATTAGGAGAACACTTTTAATTTTCTTGGCTAATCTCTATCAAGAATTAAACAAAAAACATCATCTATTTTTCTTTGTTTTTAAATCATCCTCTTTAAAACTCCATTAGAAGCTCCACTCTAGCTCTTATCTCGTGTGTCCAATGCAATGAGGAGATCAATGACGTAACTTATTTGAATCCTACTTGAATGCACTGGCGGATGGAGAGAGAGTTGTTATCGACATTATGTAACCCCCTTTTTAATTTGTTCAACGTTGGTGACGAAGAATGGGAAATTGCATCTCAAATCAACAGTTAAATATAAACTATTTTGAATACATTTCTTTAATTTTTGATTATTTAATATTATATATTTTTGTTTTTTAAATATTATAACTTATCTTCTTATAGATTGTATAAGATCTATGTATTTTATAATTTCTCGAAATGGGGTAATTTCCTGTATAAAATATATGTATTTTATATTTCTCGAAATTCGGTAATTTCCTGTATAAAATCTACGTATTTTATAATTTCTCGAAATGGGTCATTTCCTGCTAGATTACACTGCCTTCCAGCGTACATCTTTTAAATAATTTTAAAATGGGGATTTTTTTTTTAGTTGGACCAATAGACATTGATTTTTAACTTGTAAAATCAGTTCACAAAAATAATTCTTTTTTTACATTTTAATGGGGTAAGGAGCAGCACAAATATTTTTTTCTATGTTTTAAGCAAGTAGATTAAGGGTATCTTAGTTTCACTTCAGTCAAGCATTGTAATGCAAAGTAAAGGCACTGAACATGATAAGTGATTTTTACAGCAATGAGGAGTTAGAATAAATAGCCAGATAATAATTCATTAATTGGAACCATTTATCAAGTGTAGTGTTGTTGACGGTCATTTACATGTAGCATCCAATTTCTGGTAGACAGCTAAACCACTGAAGACGTATTATATTTTAAATTGTAAAGTTAGAAATAACTCACTACAAAAACACGTCTTTCAATCTAGCAATCTTGAGTCGTCTGTGGCCTCCCCAAGATGCAATGCCGACAGGGGTGAACTGGGTGTCGAAATCGGATCAGGCATTTCTATACACTCCGGCCCATATGTTGTAAATCGTTTGACGGACATCCAATTCTAAGCCTACCTGTTGTCAAAATCATTATGTTTAGTTTGAAAATGCATAGATAACTATACGCATGCTTACTGTGAGCTCCATATCTTCATAAGAAATATAAAGGCCTCATGTTACTTTTTAATCGCTAAGGGTGTAGGCCTTCCTACTAGTAGAAATGTCTACGAATGTAAAGTATTACATTATTTAGAAAAATCTGTTTTACATCTGTAATACATTAGAGAGTCTGTAGAAGATTTTTTTTTATTTAACACGACCTTCAAATGGCTCCTTTTATGAGAGAATATTATTAAACCCTTAACAATTTAATACTTGTCATAGTGGCTTCCATGCTGCCCTGGAGGCCCTATCTGCCTGTTTGGGTACCTCCCCAACGGGCATTCGCTCGAATGCCCATATAGCCAGCCCGCCCCTGATTTCGCTTATAATTACAATATAAGCACAAATATTTTACACAGATAAGTATCAATTTATCGTCTTGTTTACACATGATTCATCGAACAGATACTCTATTTGACAGTTGATGTATATCGCTATGAAAAGAAATGTTAGCCACATGGGGAAAATTCGAGTTATTCAAAGTAAAAAAAAAAAAAAAAAAAGAAAGAAATTGAATTTGGCTATAATTTGGCTATTTCAGGTTAAATATAAAAAAGAATGCCGTAGTCAGCCATAGTGTAGCGTTATTTAATAAATTTTATGTTACTTTCAATTTATTATCTAATCTTTCTTGATATAGACTAGGATTTAAGCGTTCTAGATCAGAAGTTTAGCTCTTGATTTAGTTTTGATGTCAATAGAATGTACCAATAAATAATAAATTAAACAAACCCAATGTATAGCACTGTTGAAACAAGTTCGATACCAAAATTAGCAACACTGTTCTTAGTTAATTTCTCTTTTATATTTATTTTTTTTAAGCTGTATTTTGTTTTTGTTTATGTTTTTTTTTTGTGATGTTTTTCTTGTTGATCATACAAAGAGTGTCTTTATTTTGATAAGACAGACGCGTATTTGTTGACGTATTTGTTGACCTATTTGTTGACGTATTTGTTGAAACAACTTCCAGGGCATAGTTGTCGTTTAGCGTTTTCTTATGCTGTTGTAATAAACTAGATACTAATTGAAATAGACAACGCTGTACAGAGTGATTCATAATGTATTTAATTTACACACCAATATAAAAGAAATGACACAAAACGTTACAATACTATTATACTAACTCCGTTTCCAATGGGGAATAATTATAGATAATAACAACACACACCTATATACAATGTGCTTTGACTTTATATTATATCTAAACTGTTTATTCCAGTAAATAAAATAATTATATATATATATATATGCAACATTTTTATGTTTTCTTGTACCATTATTTTTTACCCGTAATTTTTGGATATGAAAGACATATATTTTACAATAATGAATATTGACACTGATATTATACAATTTAATAATTTTTTTTTTTTGCATGATGGACAGTAAACTGTACTATATAAAAGTCTGAATCCCATGTGTTTCAATTTTTTTTTAATTAAAAAAAATCATTTGTTGAAAGTAATATATTTGCAACCTTACTTTTATTATTCAGTGTGTTCTAGACTATATTGTAAAGTATTGAATAAAAATGTTATTAAAAATGAAAATAATTGAAGCATCATATCCATTGCCTTAACGTATTAAATTATTACTTAAAAACCAACTGACACTGCCTGAGTCGAGCTGCTTTAAGGTGATGTGGCAGGGCTGTAGCAGTGCCGCCTTCTGACAGCAACAAGAACCTTGTTTGTGATATTAAGGGTCTTGAAGGTATCTGTGATGTCAGTTGTTAGCCTCTCGGCGAATAGAACAACAGGGTATATTGTTATTTTAGACAACTTCCATAAACTCTTAAACTCTAAACATGGTTACCCATATTTTTTTGTGTGTGTTTTTCTCATATTTATGGGATAGTGGTACTGTGTGGTTCATTGTGTTTATGTATCACTATTATTATTATCGAGAATCGACTACAAGGTGGCCACACTTCGTCATCAGTAAATCTATAATAAGGAAATGCCAATGTACATTAGCGAACTGATCCTATGCTCAATGAACTCAACTCTTCTAGTGGTTACACGTTTCTCCCCCAAAAGCTATGGTCTGCGGGCTTTTTTCAGCGCACGGACCAAAGGTTTGGAACATACACCCCATTAATCTTAGACAGACAACATGCTACACTACATTCAAGAAGAACATAACGCCTTGACCTTACAATGTATTAACATGTACTGCTGTATAGATTTAATTTTTATCATTATTATTACAAGAACAATTCTGAATTTAATTTTGATTCGAAGTGTGGGGTATTTTTTTCTATGTTTGTAAAACTCCTTACATATATTTAAAAATCTTTTTTTATAACTATTTTAGTTAGTTGAGTTTCAAATGTGATTATTTTTTCAATTACAATGTAAGGACAATGTCGCCCTTCTCTTTAAATTAATTTATCAAACGATTTTTTTGTAATAAACGTTACTTTACGATTTTAAAAATTTTAATATGGCCTTGTATGGAACATAACTTTAATTCTTTTGTTTAATCATGGGCGTAGTCAGGATTTTTTTCCGATGGGGATTTTTCTGCCCCCCCTCCGCCAATATATATATAATCATTATACATAATAATCTTTATTACATTCTGACCCATCATTCTTTCGGAAGACCTTTATTGTACCCTAGAATATGTTCTTCCTGGAGTTAGTGGAAAAATTGTAGACTCCTAGCCGTTGCCAGCAGGGTGGTCTGGGGTAGCGCTCTGAGCTTCCCCAGCGGGGCTCGGGGCGGAGCGCCGCCGCCATGCACTATTTCGGTATTAATAGCCAACAAAATGCATATTCTGAAGTATCTACAGAGCATTATCCCGCTATTAAAATTTTTTTTGCAAAAACTAATCTGCTATACTTACTTAGATTCTCCCGCGCCGTTCGGCGCATTGGACGGCAAGCTGCTTCCACAAAAATCTGTCACTGGCAATGAAAGTGTGGCGCCAAGTTTTACTAGGATGTCCCTGTTTGCGCTTTTTTTTCGTAATGGCATCCATGTCATTGCAACTATTTTTATGCGTAATTATTTTTGTCAGAATGTAATAAAGATTATGTACACACACACACACATAAATACATAAAAAAAATTTTTCGCGCGGGGGTCGGGGGGGGGGAGGTCGGGGGGGGGGATCCACCCCCCCAAAAAAAACTCCCCCAACCCGAAAAAAAAATCCTGGCTACGCCCATGTATATATATATATATATATGGAGGACAATCGCATCCCGAAGTCATCGTTTAAAAGCAACTTGTGACTGTAGAGAGATGGTGACCAAGAAAGCTATAGACAGCTAGACAGCGAACAAACATGGGCGTGGTTATGGAAGCAAAGCGTGCCAAGCGAAAAAATGGCTGGCACCTCTCCTACTAGAATCAAAGCCACCTTTTCAAGCGATATACGTGGAAGGGCATGGGTCTACAAAATAGGGTTCCACAGTCACATGAAAAAGTGTACTATCAGATGAACCAAAGTTGTTACGGTTGAAGTAGACCAACATTTATTTATATGTAATAAGTTAGCGACCTACGATTAAGGAACTTTCGCTAATCTACTAGTTTTGTCACATCCAGCGCAGACATCTACCTCTACTGTACTTAACAGTAAATCTTCTTTTGGTCTCAAATATATTTCCGTTGGCCTAATACTTTTCTCTAAGTCAGTTTAAGCAAGGTTTGATACCTTAAATTCAATTTTTTTTTACATTGTGTTAACTGTATTTTTCTTTTTATGCAGTTGCTTTTAAATGAAATTATACATGAAATTTTGAAATAAATGTGTAATTATAATCAAAACAATTAAAAAGCCTTTCTTTAATTTTCACAATTACAAAAGTTTTCTCATTATTGAGCACTTAATAAGCTAATTCTATGAGAAAATCAAAGTGATGGTTACTGTCACGAACTTTAACTATTATTTTAATATACATAGAATAATCCTAAATTAAAAGATGTTTTAAATTGAGATATTCATTGGCTAATCTTGGAAACAAATAGACAACTCTTGGATATTTAATAGGTTTGTGTTGATTGTTTCTTTTAAACCACAGTTTTTAGTTCAATCATTACGTCAAGCATAAAAAAAAATACTATTACCTAATTCTTTTTTTTTTTTGTGGTCTACTTTACAAGCTTTATTGGTATTACTTATAAACTTAAATATGTATTGATTGTTGCTACAAAAAATGCTAATAAAATACAAAGCATTGAAAACAATGTTAACATTATTTCTACGAAAAATGTTAAGCAATTTAATTCTAAAATAGTCTATTAAACGTTTCACTGAATAAAAGCTATTTAGCTGAAAATACAATACAAAATCACTAAGGTCCTGCTAAATATATAGAAGGCTTTGCCACGACATGGACGACTTCAACGGTAATGTATTCAAATAGGAGCTTTCAATAATGTCAAAAATAACGTTAGAAAATAGTAATTAATAAGTTAATTAATTCTGCTGAGTGTTATTTTAAAATTTAGCACACTCCTAATTCGTAGCAAAAGCGTTCATTATTATTCTTGTAACACAGGCAATAGAAAGGGATTGTTTTCCAGGTTAAAAAAAAACAATGGAGAATTATGGTGTGGGTCCAAACAATTCAATTGACTAAGGGATAAATGATGGCAAAGAAACACTGATAATAAGAAAATTGCTTGGTATTAGAATATGTTTTTTTTCAATATCAGTAGGTTACCACCGACTCTTTGATAAAGAAATATGTCAAGCCTTCGCACTGATCCATATGAAATTTCATACACGTTTACCTCCGAGACACTCACTAAGAACGGTTTTTGACAGATTCGCAAACTGAGTACCGCTATTTTGCAAGCTCTATCAAACCTTAGCATTTTAATTTTGATATTTTCCCAAAAGTCTAATTAGAAAGATAAATAGAATATGTCACAAATTCCATAGGTTCAAAGCCCTTTGTTGCATAAGTGTATTTATTTGTAATATGCCTTACGCCTTTTCCGCTTCCCATTAGACAATGTCTAAATGAAAAAAAAACAAACAAGGTTACAAAGACAATTTGTGTGAAAACACAAACTCAAAATCGGCCCCCGAAGTGGTCCACCAAGGCAGGCTTCCATATTTTCAGAAAGAACATCCGAATGAAATTATATCAAAGACAAATTAGATAAGAATGGAGAACGAAGGTTGAGAGATCTTGTGTAGTGACCCAGCGGTCCAGCAGACGAAAGGACAGGTGAATGTGAACCTGGCCTAACTGATATCTTATAATTGATCTAATGGTTTTGCAAAGGCTCAATCTCTTATTCGAATCCTCAAGAAAAAAAAAAAGGTTCGCCTGTCTATATAAGAATAGGACACAAAAATGCAGTTTACAAGATTAATATTTGTTTTAAATTATGTCTAACTTATAAGTAATACTAAATATATTTTTTCTCTTTAAAAAATAGTAAACATTTGTTCGTGTCCATATGCTAGGACAAATTTGTACAAATACTCTTTCTTCCCTAGTGCTATTAGAGCATGGAATGGGTTGCCTGAGCTAGCCAGTAAAAACCAGTGACTTGGCAGAATTTAAGTCATTGGTTAATATGCATGACTAAATGCATGACGCGTAGGACGGTATCATCTTCTTTTTTGAAGTAACGTCTGTATTATATAAGATAAAAGAAGATAAGGTGTGTAAATATAGTACTTAGTATAACAGAACTTATATAACTTACCAATACAAATCTATAAACAAAAACTTTTGAAAAGAAAATCTACAACCGTTTGCATAAATGTGTTTAAAATATGATAAACGATATGTTTTCTAATAACGAGCCTCAAGTGTTTGAGTGTTTAATAGTTAATAGTTGTAAAAGTGGTGTATTTTTATGACAAAATGCTTGCATAAGTGATTTAAAAAATTAGATTTTTTGGTTTTTAGAAAAAAAAGAAGTAGCCGTTGCTTCAGAACTTTGAATGGTCTAAAATATTTTGAAATCGGATTTTTACTATCTTTTCTAGTTTACGAGATCTAAACGGGACGGACGGACAGACGGACAGACATTTCACACAAAACTAATAGCGGCTTTTCCCCTTTCGGGCCTGCTAAAAAAATCTTTCCAGATAGCATTAGATAGATAAAATAGTCTTTTTCTTTCTTTTTCTTTCGGTAGAGAGAGAGAGAAAGAAGATGAATAGTATTTGCAACACTTTAAATTTAAAAAAGCATGTCCTTATTCCATTAAAAAGATAAATCTATATCTAATGCCATTTCCCTACATGCATTAGATAAATAATTACAATCTTTTTTATTTAGAAAACAAAATATCAAAAGAAATGTAGAAAGTTGAAATGTTCCGTTGGGACTCTCAGAGATATCTTACTTTAGGCCTGAAACTTATGGTTTGATTTTCTAATACTGTACATTGCTTAGGTTGTGATTAGTTGTTTAAAAAATACTAACAAAAAGGTAAGAGGGGGGGTTTCGGTTTAAATATTGTTACGGATCTCACTATCAAGGCTATCTGCAAACTGCACCATACACCACCAACTTAAAGAACCTTACTACTCAGGGCTCCAAGGTATCGTAACACTTTAATAGTTTAATAAATAACAGCCAATACTGTACAATTGGCAACACGTACACTGTACAAATATCTCTCCGATAACACCGTTCCGCCGTATCAACTCTTGCACTGGCCTCTCCGTCTCGTTCCGGGTTTGCACTGGGTTCAACAGTTCAGGACTGACTTAACACACTAGGCTCGTTGCGTCGGACTCGATCACAGACCAAGATCAAGACGCCAGTCGTCTCAACTGTACTTGACAATACTCCGCACTGAACCGTCGTAATGCTCCGTACAGAACCACACCGCTGAACTGTGCTGTAGTCGACCGTGTTCTGAACTCTTGTCGTGAACCTCCTTTCTGAACCTCGCTTTATTGAGCCCTTTTTCTCGACCGTCTCGACTGCGACTCCTCCTCTCTTATATAGGGTCCCTACTGGCCTTCTCGAACGGAACAGAACGCCGCTCGACGTTTCTGGTGGTCAGATGACAACAACTCTCGTGACGCTATTGAGCTCTGTTCACGACGGCGATCCTTCCCGAACCGTTCTGTTGACACTCGGCTGACTGTCGTAATTCGTCACGGTTGACCGCTCGTCTAGCGCTGGCTTGGGCGATTTGCGTCGGCTGACTACACACACCGCTACCCCCATTTGTGCCACCACCAGGTTTATAACAATATAATAAAGATTTAATCGTAGTGACATAGAGTGTACGAAGGGCTAACTTTTGCTTTTGGTCGGGGGTTGGGCATGAGAAGCAGATTATTAAAAGTTCTACTAGCATTGATAGGCCCAAAATATGAATGTGTGTCTGTTTAGGAGACGCAATATGAAGATGCCTTTCAAAATCAGGTCAGAAGTCTATGTCATAAAAATTACGATGCGCAGGTTAAAAAACAATAGGGGGTTTTCGAGCTTTAATATATTTTAGTAGGAGAGACTCTAAAAAAGAAGACAAAACTTGCTTTTTATAATCGACGTATTTTGAAAATAGCTAACAATATCCGTTTTTTTTCCCTGCACTTTAGAATGAATTTCTAGCTTCTTATGAGAAAACAAAACCTCGTCTTTCTAAAAGAAAATTTTAAATACACACTTAACTTAACACACAGTATTGTATACATTTATGCAACTCATGTGTATTTAAATTTTTAAAAAATGTATGCTTCTAGACATGTGTTATTAATGTGTATAACAGACTGATAGTTTTGTAGGAAGTATAGCCTATAAACACACAGAGATTGATGATGGCGCCTATTACAAAACATCCTGCACATTTAATGCTCCGCCTAGTACAGAAAATGGAAAATATCAGATCACTGTGACTATGTACCCCAACATCAATGGTATTATTAGCGATAGAAAATATGGGAAAAGTATCACAATTTATCTATTAAATTAAAGAGTTGTTGTTTTTGAGTTATTTAAGTTTATTCAGCTCCTCAACAAATAGTAAAAAAAACAACACGAATGAGATTTAATTCTTGTATATGTATGTATATGTAAATATATACATCGGCGTAGCCAGGGGGGAAATGAAATCCCTGCCTGAAAGGGGGGGTGTCGGAGTTTAGTGACTGATCTTTTGCTTTAATTTTGTTTATTTTAGGTGAAATTTTAATACTAAACAATCACTTGACCTAGCACAGCCAAGGGGGGTTTTGAGTTTAAAACCCACTACCAAGGGGGTTTTGATGGGTTTTGAGTTTGAAATCTCCTACCTTGGGGTTTTGATTTTGAAACCCCATACCAGGGGGGTTTTAAGTTTAAGTTCTAAGTACGCTTATGAACACCAGACTCTAGCAAAGTTGTGTTTTGGTGAGCGTCTAAAGGCCGCACATAAAAATCTTTTCCCAATACCTAGTTCCCTCTCATGTCCACAAATGAGATTGGACCAAAGCATTCTTAGCATGCTATAAGCATGAAAGTTGCGCTATCTAAAAGCCTAAATTTTTGTGATGTCATGATGTGATGCGCTTCAACTTATATTTTTATCTGTGCATATAGATATCTATAAAAAGCACACTGCTCTCTTTCTCCTAATCATAAGTTCTAACAATAATATTTTTCATCACTTTCATCATTTTTTTTTCTATAAGAAATTAATCATTTATTTAGGAACCAAGTATGTATTTATCACTGGCTCCATTGTTTGAGCAAGTCATTAAGTAAATGCTTGTTCTGCATTTCAAGATCATATTATACGTATCACTGTCAACACATACATCAACAAATAAAATCATCTGTTTGGTACTTTGTAAGGTATCTGACCCCAAAGTTTTAAAGTATTTTGTTTGGTTGATTTGAAATTGAAATGCTCTCTCCTTGTTTTTACCCTCAAAACTTAATGATCCGCAAGTCTTATCTTGGTTTTTTTTTTCTTCACACTAAATTGTTGTCATTGCTATACAAAATTTGAAACGGTAGGCTGCAATTATTTTTAATGAAAAATGTAAATTTCAAACAACTTTTAGCTTGAAAATTTGTAACAATTGTGACATTAAATATTTAAAAAAAAACATATTAGTATTTTTGCATTGTGTAATATCCATTAAAAGTTTGTTTCGGTATATTTATTTTATCAAAATTTTGATTTGTAATTCAATACAGTGCCAGTGCAGTACATCTCTATCTGTAGTTAGACCTAACACCTGGACCTAAAGCAAAATATAGTAAACTATAGTTTCCCTTTCAAATGTTTGATGTGGCAGATGACGTTAAGGTTATCTGTTTACCTATCCAACAGTTAACGAACATAGTGTCATGTAGCCAGCACATAGACCAACCGACTTTACTTTTCCAAAGTCATGTACCCATTAGAGTTGGGTGAACTCAAAGGCGCCCTAAATATCCCCAAATTTAAAATTCCAGTATTCACCGAGATTCGAGCACCAGGTTCAGAAGCCAACCACCAAGCCACGTGCTCTAGCACATTATTTGCTTGTAATGTTTTAGAATAATAGTCTTTTACTTTATAGTGTGTATTTGGATCCGTTAGAATGTGACGAGATCTAGAATCTAGAGTTTGTAAACTAGTGGTCATTGTATGACATATAGTTTTCCCCAAAAAATTAATCTATATGCTATATTTTGTAATTTTAATTATCTGTATATGTCTGTCTCACTCAATTGTTTTGCATATATCGAAATATAAATGGACATATATAATTGAAATATTATCCTTTTTTTTAGAAAGACTCCTCGTTATAAAAGTTTTTAACAAAACAGTTCTAGAACAAATCGAGATGCTGGTCATACACACTGGCGGATCCAGAACTTTAGAGTGGGGGGGGGTCGATGTTTTTCCTAACCCTAACGCCCAGTAAACCCTAACCCTATGCATAAACGTGCGTACATCATATATATATATATATATAATATATATATATTTGATATATGAGAATAAAATAAGACTGTTTTTCAATTTTCGGCAAAAAAAAAACAGTCATGTTGAGGCCTTTGTCTTGCAAGCTTAGGGGTCTGGAGAGGGCCAAGCCCTGACACTAAAAGCGTTTTCTTGCATTTTCACTGCAGAAATGCATTCTCCTGACATCTAAAGTTCATTATTTATTAGTGGGGTTTGGAGCGAAGCCTGGACTACAAAAGAGTTTTCTTGCATTATTCACTACAGTAACGCATTCTGCTGACCTACAGCTCATTTTTTATTCTATTATAAAGGACCTTTTGAATGATGAGAAAAATATTCTAATATGAATGTATAGTCCCTTAATACATTGCAAATAAAACCGATTTGTTCTTTGAAAAGATAAGATACCCCACATATTTAGATTAAGGCTTTGAGGATCGCCGCCGAAAAAAAAATTATTCGATAAAATCGATCGCGATCGCCCCTACCGCCCCCCCCCCTGGATCCGCCAGTGGTCATACAGACATTGAAAGTTAGGACATCTCTAGTGATGATGACGAAAAGATCCTGAACTGTCGCCAGTGCATTGTTTGTAGAAACATGACTTGTAGAGAAATGGACTGAACTTTTTTTCTTTATGATACATGTATTAAATATATTTCACATGTGTAGATCTATGTTACTTCAATTCGCAATTGTATTATACATATTTTCTATACCTTAGTCACTCTTTGTGAAGACTCATTTGATATCAACCTTTAGTTCTTAAATTTTCTTAGTATATATATTCATATACAAATTGTAGCATTACAATACGGATTAAATTGTTTATCTTCTACCATCCAGTATTATTATAACAAAACTCAAACTTTTGACATAAGTACCCTTCTCTTATATATTTATAATAATAATTATCTTTATGATTTTATTTTTTACAGAAACAAATGATGTATTGATCCTAACAGAATCTTATGGTCTTTTACTTTAGATAACAATGACTGTCAATGCAAGATTATGAACTATCAAGAAAATGAGAGGTAGCTTTTGTCATTCTTACCTTCATGTTTTCATAATCTTAAATATACATTCAGCCATTAGTTTATGAACTTTCCTGAACTCTAAATGTTAACTTTGAATTTTTCCAAAGTAAAGACACAAAACGCAAGGCTCGTTCGATTATCCAACTCCCGTTTTTTAAATGGGTGTTGCTACTCTCACAGAAAGGTTAACATACATGGGACACATACGACACAAGTAATATCCCGTCATAAACTCGAGATACCATCATCCTTGTACAAAAAAGCAACAAATCAGACTGTTCCAATTACCGTGGCATTATCTTATTGTTAGTAGCACGAAAAACAAAATTAAAGCAATTAATATTTGAAGCAATTTAAAAGTAAGTCATATTTCAAGCAAAAAAATAATTATATCTCATCTTGTAAGCTTTTCGTGGGATGTTCTTCAAAAGAACGAACTACGCATACCAAGAGTTGCAATGACATGGAGGCCAATACGAGGAAACTGCAAACATGGGCGTCCTCGTATAACTTGGCGAAACACTTTCATGGAGGACCACAGAGCAGTGGACACCAGTAGGTAAGAGGCTTCAGACTTTGCCAGTAACAGATCTTTATGGAGACAGCTAGCCACACAATACGCTGATTTGCATTAAATGCTCTAATTCTAAGTAGGTTTGTTAAAAAACCTCTTGAGAGTGAGGCCCTGATTGGTTGCACAATATGCATTGTCATTAATATAACACTGGTCTAATGTTTGTGAATAGTGTTTGAAATGTTTGTGACACATAAGTAACACATCAGTAACAATAATAATAGATGTATTTTTGTTCTTCTATCTTTTTTACATACATTCAGACATTAAAATAATTGAAATATACGGAAAAACAAAAACCGATTCCGATTATTATTTTGAGAACCACTGGTTAGTTTTACATTCATTTTATTCTAGGGATTATAATGAACAGAGTTAATATAAACACGGACACGTGCCAGAAGTATAGACCACTGTCTTACTAAAGCTACCCCGCAGAGCTTTTGGCTTCCTTCAAAGAATTTGTTCTGTTTAATTGAAAGGGAGGAGGGATGGGAGGTAACTCTATTGATGACACCCAGGTGGGTACATTTAGACATCACTGAAAGTCAGAAACAAAGATTTTTTTTTTAGCAAGTACGTCATGCACGTTATTATTTATACACGTTCATCTCATTATTATCATTTGCATCTCCAATTAATATCCTACGATTCTCGTTCTGGAATAGAATGTAAAACTTGTATTTACTATTCATTAAATCATACATAATACTATAATGATAGATATCATCAATTGTAAAACGAAATGTCTGTGAAACCAAATATTTCTAATTTTTACTGTTTATTTGAGTAATATGAAAGGAACACAGTGACTTTTAATACGAGGTCTTACTTAAATTTATTTTTTCATCTAATGTTATAAAGGAAACGTTAAAAACATAATTTAAACTATTATATAATTCAGTAATTATCCAGTAATGGGGCGTGGTGGTTTGTGGTAAAAGTTGGTATTGCGAACCTAGATGTCTCGGGTTAAAGTTAGGGTTAATTCCTTTCAAAATTTTTCCTGTGCTTCATTCATTGTAAAAGTCAGCAATGACTTATTTGAAATAAAGGCATTACTGCTCCTGTTATATCAAGAGTACACAGCTTTAGACGGGCCGACGCCTCATATTATACAAAAACAGTGAAAGATCTGAAAAAAAGATCTAAAAAAAAATTTATGAACAGAAAAATGTAGGACTTACAGCAAAATATAAGTTTAACAAGTTTGTAAAGGAAAACAAAGTAGATCATTCATGCTTCTTGTACGTAGAAAAGTTCCTCTTCTAGACCTTATGATATATAAGACAGATGATGTAAGTTCCACCGTTAACAAGGGCGTCGTGTGGCTAGCACAACATCCAACTTCCTAATAACCGATTTTTATTTTTTTTTCTAGTTTTTGAGATCAAAATGGGACGGACGGACAAACTGACAGACCACCTAAAATTTATAGCGGCTATTCCCCTTTTGAACCATATCATGCTATATGTACTTGTATTCATTTATCATTACTATTAGTCTCATGTAATTATATTGCATACATTTATAGTTTTAATATAAATCATCATACACATCGTTTATTAGTTTATGTACAACTTGGTGTGTATGGTGTGTCTGTTAAGCTTAATCTTGAAAATAATATCTTATTCATTAATAATAAAGTATAAATTAATTAATACACACGAGGATTGTAATCTAAATTGCATTTTAAATACCAGACAATTTAATAATTATCAATTTAATCCAAAGACCTGACACTGCCTTATACACTGTCTCTTGTCCACGAAGGCTTTATATCACATGACCATAACATGGGTCATATTTACGTCTATTATTACTTCCTCTTGTCCATTGTGAAATTGTGTTACTTGTGTCAGTCGGTCACAAACAAATTGTGTTACTTGTGTCAGTCGGTCACAAACAAATTGTGTTACTTGTGTCAGTCGGTCACAAACAAATTGTGTTACTTGTGTCAGTCGGTCACAAACAAATTGTGTTACTTGTGTCAGTCGGTCACAAACAAATTGTGTTATTTGTGTCAGTCGGTCACAAACAAATTGCGTTACTTGTGTCAGTCGGTCTCAAACAAATTGTGTTATTTGTGTCTGTCAGTCGGTCACAAATAAATAGTATTACTTGTGTCAGTCGGTCACAAACAAATTGCGTTACTTGTGTCAGTCGGTCACAAACAAATTGTGTTACTTGTGTCAGTCGGTCTTAAACAAATTGTGTTATTTGTGTCGGTTAGTCGGTCACAAACAAATAGTATTACTTTTGTCAGTCGGTCACAAACAAATTGCGTTACTTGTGTCAGTCGGTCACAAACAAATTGCGTTACTTGTGTCAGTCGGTCACAAATTATCTCTACTACTCCTTCAATGCAGTTACAACACTATTTATATCTTTTAAGCGATGAATAAGCAATAAAGATGCGAGGCCTCTCGAACCGCTAGACCCATGTCGCCTACGACTTGCGCCGGCTTTGTGTGCACGTGTAGATTAGACCATTATTCTCTGAATCACGGTTATCTCCATACATTCAATAGAGTTCAAATTATCTATTACAATTAATAAAACCAAAATATTATTTCCTTGTTTAGAATCCCAAAATAAATATTGCATGGAAACAGGTAATGAGACATTCCTTAGGAGTTTTTTCCGCTCTAGGCGTCTAGCATATGGGCTAAAGAAATGCTTGCAGTGTCTAATATTGTACATGGAACGGAAAGTGATATATCTTATATTTAAAAACTGGTAAGTGCATTTTGAGAGTTGATCGATTGGAGGATACTAAAGAAGCTATAAGTTGTTATTGTAAAAAATAAAAGGCCAAACATCTTTTTTACGGTTTTATTCGTTAGGCTCGTAAAGTAATTATGTACGTAGTAAAGAATAAATACAATGCAAAGACGAATTTATTTTCTAATATAAACTCTTAATTTTCACTTATAATCCGTCTCCCTACCCAAACTGGGCCCCGCGAATTCGGATTCGCATAGAGCCCCACAATGTTTAAGTCCGGCCCTTCTATTTAGTGACGGGTGAATACAGAATATATATATATATATATATATATATATATATAATATATATATTATATATATATATATATATATATATATATATATATATATATATATATATATATATATATATATATATATATATATATATATATAGTCAACCCACGGCGTAAGATACGCAGCTATTTTCAGGGTCGCCCATAAGCCACTGCAACCTATCTGACCGCAGTGGGCCCCACACTTTCATAGGAACCGCGCTAATGCTAGGTATAAATTATTCAGTTAAACCATGTTATATAACTTATAACAGATTTCCCGCGGCCGCCTCATACAAATCTTATAAAATATATAGACAAAAATTTTCCTTTTGGGGTGTCATTCAATATGGAAAACGCCAATCCTACGCGCGATAAATAAAAACGACATCATTTCATTAGCCGTAATTGTGTAATTTGGTGAAAGAAGCTTCTCGCGCCTCAAACTAATGAAACATTACTTGAGGTCAACAATTCTTCAAGATAGATTAAAACATTTGGTAATTATGGCTATTGAGCGTGATCAATGTAGAAAATAAAATTTTCATGACACACTTTTTGATATCGCTACACTCAAGGCTCGTAAAGTTCGTGGAAACTCGTCCAAACTCTTGAGCAAAGAAGATAATTATATATATAGATTTTTTAGCATCATAAAAACTCCAAACAAAGAGGAGACTACTGTGTTTAAAATTTATTTTTACTCCTCAGTAATTCTGGGAATTCCCAGTATTATTATTTTTAACAAGTCAAGTCAAGTTTTCTTAATAGATCATAAACAATGCAACAAACAACCGTTATTATGATTTTGACATTTTATCTAGCATCATGTAATGGTAATAAGTTTACTTTTACCTGCTTTAAAGTGATACTTTTACTAGTAAAAATGAGTTACTAACTAATTTGCGATATAGGACAAGATAATGCAAGATGAAATTGTATTTGTTAAATGAAAAGTTGTTTAATCACAGTTTGTCTCTACATGATTGCCTAATATAGTGGCATCTATTCTAGAAAGTAGTCTCGATTGTCTGGGGTTTGAATCATGTCCGATGACATCTTCAATTCTGGCAGAAACATGCAAACATGTAAACAAAAACTATGTTAGCACGTAGGCGTGTCAAAAGAGGGTAATGTGATGCAAACGTCACTTATATAGGGGCACCAACACCAAATTATTCAGTTGTTTTAATATCATTTTTTTTTTATTGGTTATTGCCAGAAGATGAATAAATACATTCTGCAAAAGTGGTAATAGGTTTGCGACATTTCTGAGATTTTGAAAATGATTTACTATCAGTGGATAAAACTATCATTAAACTGAGCTGCATGAAGAAAATCAAATAGGTCTTCGACATTCTTATCTACTTATCTTATATATTATAGATGTTATTTTTAAAAAAAATCCCCATTTCAAACCTTAATTAGTGTGTCATGTTGCCAGCACAACGATCAACCGCCTTTACTTTTCCCTAACTAATGTCAGGTACCCATTAGAGCTGGGTGGACACAAAGTGGCCTTAAAGATCCCAATATATATATGTTTGTATGTATGTGCGTGTCCCGTCCGTTTGTGTGATACATTTGTAGAACATTCACACAACTAGGCATTGCTATGCATTTATCAAATCAATTATTGTTACTTGATTTAGGAAATAATAAATATCTTGCCAACATCCCACTCCGAAGAGAAACAACGTCATCAGCTGTAGTATGTCCACATAAAATGTAATGAAAGTTATCTTTTAATCAAGTAACAACTTGACTGTCATTACAGAACCTCAACTTTTTTATTTCCTAAGATTTATAAAAGAACATTACAAATGGTTGCTATTCATTCTTTTTTTTAAATAAACATTTTTAGAGATGCCTTCATAATGTATATGTGGTGGAAATTTAGCGCCTATTTTTTTAGTTCCTATTTGTATCTTATATATACTAGAGTCATGGTGTGCAAATGAGGTAATGTTTTGTTCTTTTATTAACTGTGCTTAAATCCAACTCATAAAGAGTGCATGTAAAATTTACAGGACTATTTGCATGTTTAAATAACATTTGTTTACTAAATAATGGCTTTTAGATTGGTGTGGGGGGGTATTAGACCTATTGGCGTTGTTTTCAAGCACAATTGCTTTTTCAACTATGTAGTTCCCCTGACTTTTATGATCGAAATAACTTTTACGGACTTATCACAGCTGTATCATTGTATCTACAGTAGATTTGGAATCGTAACATGTCACTAAAATTAGCAGACGTTTCACTGCTGTGTACAAATTATCTTCACTTCTTCTTCTTTCTCATTGTTATGTTGGAGTGTTCAGATGACTAGACCAATATATGACATGAACTGCACAGTGGTTTCCAAATCAGGGAGCTCTCCATATAGTTTTCTTTCTATTGGGGTGTTTTGGGGCCAGTGTCTTATACGGGCCTCTTGGTAAAGAGAGCGTTTTTGGAGTACGTGGTCGGCATTCTCTTGTGATACTCCACATGGGCAGATTTCACTGGTTCCAATTTGGAGCTTCCGGTACATGTGTTGTCGTGATCTGTTGTGTCCGGTCCTGAGTCAAAAGATTAGACGTTGGTCTTGTCGGGATAGCTTATAGTAAGCGTAATCTTTCTTGTGATTTGGATGAGAGCTCGTCCATTGCTCATTTATTTTATTTACAATTAATTTCTTCAATTCTTCTGGATAGAGTGCAGAGTTTACTTGTGAGTTTGTTCTCCCACTCTTGGCGAGTGTGTCAGCCTTCTCATTTCCTTCAAGTTGTATATATGCTGGTATCCATTGACTAACAGTTTTTTTTGCTGTTGTTCTTGAACTTTGTAAGTGCTGTTCTGAGGTTTTTAATATAAGAGGAATCAGAGTTTTGCAAGCTTTGGAGGGTTGTTTTCGCATCGGTTAGAAAGACAATATGACTGTGTGGGAAACTTGGATGATTGGCTAACATGGTAGCAGCTAGTGCTAGTGCTTCCCTTTCTGCTCTGTGACTGTCAGAGAGCTCTCCAGTTGCAATAGATTTTTCTAGTTTTCCTCCATCTGGCCATTCGATAAGTATTCCAACTCCTCCATTTGTGGTGGCTTTATGGTATGAGCCATCCGTGTAAACTCTGATCCACTGATTGCTAGGATAATTGGTTTGTAGAAAACAGTTCACTATTTCCTTAAGCTCTGTTTGAATTGTAGTCAGATTTTCTTTTAATGTTTTTAATATTATCCCTTATAGTAGGAAGAAGGCTTTCGTTCCAGGTTGGAGATTCATTATTGTGCCAGTTTTGTTGATTTTAGTTCTAAGAGGGTGCTTCTCCAAGGTTTCCAATTTAGTGAATTGGGAAAGGATTTTTATTTCTCTTCTTTCATCCAGAGAGACCAGGGTAGCGGTTTCCTCCATAAATCTTATGTGTGTTGTTTTGATTGCTCCTGTCATTATGCTGAGACCAATATTTTGAACCTTGTCTAGATTTCTTAGGTTGGTTTGGGCTGTTGGTTTGGGCTGCTGAGCCCCATGCTGTGGCACCATATTCTAGTACAGGTCTTATGTACATGATATAGGTCTTTATCAGGATGTTGTCATTGTGGTATATGTTGTCTTTTTTGTGTTGATGGACATGCCCCAGTCTTTGGACAAATTATTGACTTTATCGAGAGCATCTTGTAATCGAAATTTCGATGTTCCTACATATTCTTCTGTGTTAATTAAGGCAAGGTCCTCTGTATACATGCAGCTTTTAACTTTTCTTGGTAGGTTTTGATTTAGATCGTTTATGAATATTAGGAAAAGTGTTGGAGATAGGACTCCTCCTTGGGGGACACCATTTTTTATACCCACTGTATGGCTTCTTTAACCTTGCATGCAAGCTAAAATTTTTCTATTGTTTAGATATTCCTTTTTCCAGTTGTACATTCTGTGGGATATGTGATGCTGGATTAGCTTGAGCAAGAGACCTTGTTCCCAGACTTTGTCAAACGCTTTTCTAAGTGAACACACACACAATTGTTGGTTTCTTTTCTTGAAAGCAGTCTTCTATTTCTTGTGTGATGAAGGCGATTTGATCTTCTGTTGATCTGCCTTATCTAAAGCCAGCCTGGGCTTCAGTGAGTAGGTTAGTTGACTCAAGGATCCATGTCAGCCTTCTATTTATCACTCTTCCCATCAGTTTGCAAGTACATCTAGTAAGGCTGATAGGACGGTAGCTATCCAGTCTATTTTTTGGTTTGCCGTGCTTTAGTTTAGTGATCATAACGGCTTTTTTCCAGATGTTTGAAATTCTGCCAGATTTTCAGCTAGCCAACTTTTCCTTATAGCGGAAAGGTAATTTTTTCCTGAAAACTGCGTTAGCTGCTTTTAGATTTATGTTATTTCTCTATACAAAGGTTATTTTCTACTGTGTTTCTGGCTTCAATAATGTCATTGTGGAGTTGTTGAAGGTGATCAGACCAGTTGGGGATATAATCTTTTTTTGCTCCTCTTCACCGAATCTACTGTAAATCTGGACTGTGGATCTAGATCTAAGCGGCTTCTTAGACACAGGTCACGGAGGTCTCGATATAAGTCAATAAAATTCGCCAACTTTTCGTGGCTGTGAATTAGCTTCATACAATCTAATCTATCGTGTATTATGCCTTAGGCAACAAAGATGCATCATGGCACTGTGTACCGTGTGAGTTACCTCAGTTTACATCAGGACTGTTTGATTCCTTTGATGCGGACACTTCTTACCAATACAACATCCTAAACACCATCCCAAAACAAACTTATCAACCACTAGCCAGATCCACTCCTGTTAAACCTAAATCTACTTAAATTAATACAACAGCCTCACTAAACAAACCTCCTAAAGAAGTAATACCAAAATACCTTAAAACCTTAGTAATAAATTTTCAAAGCATTAGGAACAAAACAGCAGACTTAGAAATTTTATTAGAATGTGAGAAACCAGACATAATTGCAGGAACAGAAACTTGGCTACATCCTGAAATTTATAATGCAGAACTTTTCAATAGTAATTATGAAATTTTTAGAAAAGATAGGGCTGATAATCATGGAGGAGTTCTTTTAGCAATAAAAAACACTCTTATAGCAGAAGAAATTACCTTACCTAACTCAAAAAACATAGAATCTACATTTTGTAAAATTAATACCACCTCAACATCCCTTATAATAGGCAGCATTTACAGACCACCAAATTCTAGTTTAGAATACATGCAGGAACTATGTAATCAGATTACTACACTTAAAGAGACAAATACAAATGCAGTTTTTTGGATTATGGGTGACTTCAACCTACCGGATATAAATTTGAAAACAATAACCATAGATAAACACCAAAACCTTAAGGACATAAATGAGCTTTTCATAGAAACTTTACACAACCTAAGTTTTAGATCAAATCATTAAAAAGCCAACTAGATTGAACAACACATTAGATCTCTTCTTAATCAACAGACCTGGATTAGTAGTTGATTATGATATTATCCCTGGTCTATCAGACCATGAGATCATAAAAATACACAGTCCGATAAAAGCAGTAGCCAATACAAAACCCAAAAGAAAAATCTTACTCTGGAATAAATGTAACCTAACACAACTACACCAAGCTGCATTAAACTTTCAACAAACATTCTTATTAGAAAAAGACATTAACCAACCAGTCGATGACCTCTGGAAATTCATTAAAAACCATCTTAAAAGCATTATAGAAAATCATATACCAACTAAATACACATCAAACAAAATAAATAAATGCTGGTTTAATAATAGATTAAAGAAGCTTTGTAAACAGAAGGAAAACCTATATAGAAAATTTAAAGAAACCAAGGCAGAAAGAGTTTACAAAAAGTATATAAAAATTAAACACCTAACCCAAATAGTAAGCAGACAGCTGCAGAGTGAATACATAAACAATGTAATATCTAAAGATAACAACAAAAACCTATGGTCATACATTAAGTCTAAGAAAATGGAAACAACAGGCATAGCGCCATTAAAAGATGAACATAACACAATACATAATGATAATGAAACTAAAGCAAACATCCTAAACAAATACTTTGCATCAGCATTCTCAGCCCCAGGAGACAAAGACATATTTCTTAATTTGAACCAAGTAGACAACATAGAAGATTTAGTAGTACAAGAAAATGGAATTCAAAAACTATTAGCCAACTCCAAACCAAATAAAGCGTCTGGACCTGATGGTATTCCAGCTAGATTACTCAAAGAACTAAGCAATGAGCTAGCCCCAGTGTTCAAAATACTCTTTCAGGCATCGCTTAACCAGGGCAGAGTACCAAAGGACTGGAAAGAAGCTAATGTCACCCCCCTATTTAAAAAAGGAGAAAAATCTGATCCAGGAAACTACAGACCAGTATCACTTACCAGCATCACATGTAAAATACTAGAACACATAATATGTAGCAATATCATAAACCACTTAGACAAACATAATGTCCTCACCCCATACCAACATGGCTTTAGGAAATATAGATCATGTGAAACACAACTAATAGGACTAATTGATGATTTTTCAAAAGGTTTAGATAATAGTGAACAAATAGATGCTATCTTACTAGATTTTTCCAAGGCTTTTGACAAAGTTCACCACCATAGTTTGCTTAAAAAATTAAAATATTTCGGCATTAACGGTCCACTGCATCAGTGGATTAAAGATTTTCTGATAGGAAGAGAACAAACTGTAATAATAAATGGCTCTAAATCAACACCAATAACAGTAAACTCGGGTGTACCTCAAGGAAATGTCTTGGGTCCACTACTATTTTTAATTTACATAAATGATTTACCAAATTGCATTAGTTCAGGAACAAAAGTCAGATTATTTGCAGACGATTGCATAATATATAGAACAATAAAAACAAAACAAGACACAGATATTTTACAAAGAGAATTAGATGAATTACAGAAATGGGAATCAAATTGGAGCATGTCTTTCCACCCAGAAAAATGTCAGTTGTTAAGAGTAACAAAAAAACTAAAACAAATTAATTCCACTTATCTTATTCATGGCAAACCAGTAACACAGACTAAAAACGCAAAACACCTAGGTGTTATAATAAATGAAAAACTGTCATGGAATCCACATATTGATGAAACTATAAAAAAAATCAAACAAAGCATTAGGGTTTATTAAAAGAAATTTTTATAAATCAAATAAGAACATAAAACTAAAATGTTATTTAACCTTGGTTAGGCCAATAATAGAATATGCATCCACCGTGTGGGACCCCTCAACTCAAGAAAACATTAAGAAACTGGAACAAACACAAAATAGAGCAGTGAGATTCATAACAAACGAATATTCACATTTGACTAGGGTAACACCATTAGTAAAATCACTAAATTTAGAAAGCCTTCAGCACAGAATACTCAAAAGTAAAGTAGCAATTATACATAAGACACTGAACCATAATCTTCAAATACAAAAACAAAATTTAATAAAATACTCTGAAAGACACAAAAATAAAGGCACATTCCTCGTCCCTATTGCTAGGACAAATTTGTACAAATACTCCTTCTTCCCTAGTGCTATTAGAGCATGGAATGGGTTGCCTGAGCTAGCCAGAAAAACCAGTGACTTGGCAGAATTTAAGTCATTGGTTAATATGCATGACTAAATGCATGACGCGTAGGACGTAATCATTTTCTTTTTTGAAGTAACGTCTGTATTATATAAGATAAGATAAGATAAATGTAGATCTAAGTCACTAAATTCGCAGACATTTCGTGGCTGTGTGAAAATTATCTTGACTAGATTTTTGTGAATCTAGAATCCTGCGTTTTTCTTGAGCAATCTAGACATTAATTTATCGAGATGATTAAGTTGACTAAAATGTACGACGTTTTAAGATTAGGTATAAATTATATTCCCTAGATCTAAACTTAGATCCAAATTTAGATACACTATTTCTGGCTAGCTGATTTAAGGACTTTCCACGAGGAGGCATATGAACCCTTGCTACTTAGTACAGCAAGAAGATTTTTTTTTTAATTAAAGTGTTTTCAAAATTGGTGAAATGGTTTTAAGTAAAATGTAGGAATTCGTAATATTACTTAGCAGTCAAATTGTGTTTGTATTGTATTTCTGTCTAAAAATTATAATGTCGGCAATGGAATCACATTAGCCTTTTTGTTTTTTGTAAATAAAATGAAACTGGATGACTTAATGTATTTTCTTTACACATTCGACCTAGATTAGTGGTAAAAGGGATCATCTTATTCTGAATTTGAGCCTATCGGTTTGTCTTGCGCAGTTGGTAGAAAATATACCTTAATAAATACACAATTATTGAGCATTATATTGTAATCAAGAAAGATAACCGCCAAGCAATTTTTACTTTACAACCATGCATACAGCTTGATAATTCTATATTGTATATTTCTCAGATGACACGGAAACATGGCGCTTTACATTAAATAGTAGCGAAAATAATTCTCCGACATGTGGAAAGTATTTCATACATGATGTTGACCATTTTACAATAAAAGGAAGTCTCAATATCTCTGAAATAAACCCATACTTCATCTTTTCTGAAATCGTCAATCCGACTGGAGGCAGAATCCATTTAGTAAGTATATTTTTAAAAATCTACATATATATTTATAGTTATACTAACTTTTTTTGCTATTTTTCTGTTTAATTCTCTCATTCTTTCAGGTATTCCTCTTTCTTTCGCTCTTATTTCTATTTTAATTTAACTCTTTTATCATGCAATAATTTTATTAGCCTTTTGAAATAATTTTACGTTTCTCTTTAAAATTAAGAAAGTATATTTCTGTAAATATTAATATTCACAATCTTATTAAAGAAAATATTTATATTAAGAGGGAGGATGACATTACTAATTAATTGCTTGTAGCACAATTTAAAATTTATAATAAAGTTTTGTAATATTTACACTATAAAAATCTCTTTTTTAGTTTAACTTACTTTTTTCTTTAGGTTTTAATATTTCACTAAATATCATCAGTTTGCTATCACTTCTATTGATTTATTACAGATTATTTTTGATTAAAAAATGCTAAGTATATATATATGTATATATATATGAACATAAAGAGTACTTTGATCCTTTTAGTATACTGTTGTAACTCCAGTGGCGGACTGAAATGGTTAATGTGTGTGCGGCCTACTGATACACACGACTCAGGCCAATCGCACAGGTCGACGGGTCAACTGCTGTCGATAGACAAGGGACAGTACTGCTAATAACCGCAAGTATGACCTGTGTTGTGGTCATATGATCAAGAGCCTTCACGGTGGAGAGACAGTGTGTTTTAAAAGCAGAGTTGAGTCCAGAACAGCAAGCAGTAAGGACTGTGTGGTACTTTTGAGTCTTCGAGAATGTAGCTGTACGAGCTAGAGAGACTAGTAATGTTTAGTTAGGTAGTTCTGTTAAGTACAAGAAAGCATTTGAATTTGATGTAGCCAATTGTGTTGAATAGGCTGTCGATGTATTTGTAATTAAATCGCCACTTTGTTACTAGAGGCTCTTGTTGTCAAGTTCTTTTGTTAGATGTGCTGTGCTGTGTTGTTAAGTAGTGTTTGCAGATGGCCTGATTGAGAAGATCGTAACAATACAAAATCAACCTAAAATATACATGGTAATGAAAACTATAAGCGCTATCTTTTACTATTCCCAAATTTTTTAACATAGACAAAAAAAAAATGAAATTCGTTATGAGGGTGTTATTCATAAATTATATTTCATTTACAGAGTATATGCACTAGAATTAGAATTAACAGTGGCGTAGCTAGGGTTTGGAAGGGAGGGGAGAGTTTTTAAATCGCCGGGCCCCCACTGGAGAATCCAAAAGAGTTTTTTTTTTACATTAAATATTGAATATTACGCAAAATGCAGGGGCCCTCAAAGAGGTTAATCCCCACCAGGCCCCCAAATTATGGAAAATTCCTAGCTACGCCCTGTTAAAGTGGCTTGATTTCTAGAAGTAAAAGATTTTGTTCCTATTTCTTCAGGATCGTTTTTATCTAGATTTTAAGTAAATGTATATTAATTGTATGTGCCAAACTGGAGAGAAAACTGCACTAATCTAGATGGATTTTTAGATTGGAGATTCCAGTAATTTTTCCTTTTTATATTTTAAATTTTCTCTCCTTCATTCACATCTTTGTACACTTTCTTTTATTAATTAGCGAAATCTTTATGGAGGGAATCCGCAGGGACATAGATATCGAAAACAGATTTAACGATTTTTCTAAAAATTCTAAATTTCGTGAACATCTTAACGAAAACTACTACCATTTTAACAGGGATATCTCTATTTAGAGCGTTATGATTTAAAAAAATATAATTGTCTTAAAATAAACTTGGGCTTAGATCGTTCATTCTCAACACAAGTCAGAGGGAATTTCTGCACGTATTCAGTAAACTATAGTTGAATAAATAAAAACTTTCCAATAATATTTAGTGGCACTAGGCTTTTGAAATTTCCGTTGAGCTGTTTGAACTTCAGCTTTGTCTGGAATAGATCCAAGCAGATGTGATAGTTACATCCTTATTACTGGTTAGATGTGAGAACGAAAGTCGGTCACACCGGGGAATCTCTTCATATTTCATCTCAGCTGGGAGGTTTTCCTCCATAAGAAGTCTCATTGGGGAACGATTTTTTGGTTAGTTTCATTGTTGTATAGACTCTCTTCCAATCAGGACAGTGCAAAAGAATCCTTATAGTTCTCAACCAGGCTTTTGTTTTGCTTCTCTATTAGCTTATTTGTCTTCTGTAATGAAAGTTTCCATTTGGGCGGCATGTGGAGGCTGAGGAACAAAGCTTGAGATTTGCTTGACTAGATTGATACATGTATACGGTGGAACATAAATGTTTTTTTCCTATGAAGGAACATCTCTAAACTAATGGAAATATAATTTGTTTCTTCCTTTTTTCTATGAAGGAACGTCTCTAAACTAATGGGAATATAATTTGTTTCTTCCTTTTTTCTATGAAGGAACGTCTCTAAAATAATGGGAATACAATTTGTTTCTTCCTTTTTTTCGATCTATATGATTTATTGAGTATTTAGATTTCCATAATTTGTGAGAGTATTTTCTTGTTTCTTACATTCCAGAATTGCACCATTAAATTTAAGAATATAACACATCCATCTAACAACTTAGGATATTGCCTTTGTGAGCAGGAAAATAATGATACAAATCTATACCACTTTACTTACAAGTTTCTAATGAAAAAGAATTATAGCCTGTCAACATTTCAGGCAAATCTAACATTTATTAATGCTTCAAGTCCTGATAGTCGAACTAAAACGATACGTGTACAAGAAAAAATACCGGAAGTTATTGAGATCGGTAAGATCATTATTATTTTTTATTTATATTACTTTATTGATTACAAAACACACAGACACACACACTCATACTTAATCTAAATGCATTAGCAACGAATCGAGAAAGAAAGTAGATTAGGTTGAGTTAATATTGAGCGTTTACACGCTTTGTGAAAATGAGCACTAAAAAATTTCAATAATAATTGCTATACTAGATTAAGGGCAACAACTGAGATTGGACCAAATCGCTCTAAGCATGCTATAAGCATGAAAGTAGCGCTATAGAAACGCCATAATAAAAATAATAATAAATAGCTATAAAAATTTCTATTTTCACAAGCACTTCCAAGGTACAGGTACTGGTGCAGTGGCTTGTGTGTTGAGAAGTTTTTGAGCCTAAAACTCAAATTCAGGTTGTTTAACTTTAATATATATATATATATATATATATATATATATATATATATATATATATATATATATATATATATATATACATAAATGCATTTACAAAGCGATCACTGTAACATTTACATCGATACCCCGATTGTCTCCTCCCCCCCCCCCCATTTCTCAAAGTTTCATAGAAGTGACATGATCATAGCCGACCGGGAAAGCTAAAGGCATAAAATTGCACTAAACAAAAACAATTGTAAAAATATTTAAATATAAAAAAAAAGCAAGCACTCACAAACTTGATTTTGGTTTTGATATCTCTCTATCTCTCTCTCTCTCTCTCTCTATATATATATATATATATATATATATATATATATATGTATATATAAATATATATTGTCTGCTCACAGAAAGTGTTTTTCGAATCATTTTTTGTAATGTCTTTTCATCTACTTGGTTTTGAAAAAAAAATGTTTTGCTAAAACTACGTTAATAAATGTGTACGATATGACAATAACTTTTCTTTAACTGTATTATCTGCAGCATCAACAGATCATGACATTGAGCTTAAAGTCAACGATGATCTAATTGATGACATTACTAACTGTTCAAAACGAGTGAATTCATCCAATGTGAAAATAGGCTACAGTAGCATGGAAGGGAAAAGATTTGTAAAAGAAATGATAATCATTTACAATAATAAAACTTATATGATACCAAATGGCAAAGAAGAAGCAATAGATCTAAATATGTTAGATTCTAAGGAATATAACGTCACTCTGGAATTAGTTAATTGTGCTTATTTCACCAAACAGATAAATTGTATGTTTATACTAGGTAGGTTTAGTTATTGTTTTTTCCTTTTTAGATTAAATTGATACGTGGCTTAAGTTGTCATCCAACAAACGAAACAGGTACTTAAATTTGATTAAAAAATGCTTTTCGAAATGCAGGCTACTTTGTTTTAAAAATCACAAATATTTCTATGTCAAAATGCACACTTCATGTGATAGTCTGCTTCAAAAAATATATATAACGCAATTTTATGTAGTCATAGATATACATACATATTTTTGCCACATTCAATGCAGAGGAGCTTCTAAAGCTTGCTAAAATAAAATATTTTCTTTGGCATGCCGGCTTCCCATGTACAAAATTGGTGCCCTGGTCAGCGCAACAGTCGATCAGTAAGCAGCTCCTCTATTCTGTCCACTGCGGGACTTGCCTCAATATCGCTTTGTATAATGTGGTTTTACCAATATATGCCCGTTATAGTGCAGACAATATATAATAAAAAATATGAATGGTTGCAACATATATATAATGTATTGTATCACATATTTTTTACAGAGATATATCGCCATTCTGAGAATGAAGTTCACAACTCAATGGAACGTTTTCCAGTTATAGCAGTCTTACTAGGCTTACTAGGCTTACTAGTCTTACTAGTCTTAGGAGGGTAATTATTAAATAAAATTGTTGTTAAAATAAAGTACACACTTTTTCAAAGAATAGTACGATGAATTAAACCAGAACTTGCTTAAAGTAAAGTTACAATTCTGCCAATATATTTATTAGCAATTTCAAACAAAATTAAACAAAACACAATAAATTGAAATAGTCACGATTTAAATTTTAAGCTTTTTTTTTTTAAGCTTCTTAGTTATCTCCATTTGACACCGATTTTGTCTGCTTTAAATGTAGCAAAATATGTCGATCATAACTAGTAGAACATAGTCACGAGAAAAAGTGCAATAATATTTCAACTTAAGCATTCGCTGTTTGTACAATCAAGAAAAAGTGTTTTTTTTATAAGCACTAACCCAAAGTCTCTACATCCTACCCTCTTAATGTCCCTCTCTCTGTCTTGCTCTTATTATATTTCTCTTTCTTTTTCTCTCTTTCTTTCTTTTTTTAAAATCTATTTCTCTGTTCTCTTTCTCTCTCTTTCTCTATCCCTTTCTGTATATATAGATATTTATTTTTAAGCAACAAAAGGGTCAAAATAAAATTTATTTTCATCATTGCTAATAATTTGACTATTGGTATTACCTAATTAAAAAAACATTATAACCAATGTTTTAAAAAGCTAAACTATTTAGGGTAAGAGAACTTGTCGAATGTATTACCGTTTTCGAGAGAGGTACCAGAACAATATCAACAACATATTTGGAAAAAAAAACCCAGATGAACACAACATGAAGATTTATATTAGGACAATCACGTACATGCTGATGATTTCCTCAAATGTTACTTGCATAAGTATTGAGCAGTGCTTCCTAATTATTTAGTAGACTAATTTGACCTTCGTTATTTTTTAATAGGATGAAAAGTGAGCTCTTAACACCAGCATAATGCATTTCTCAGCTGTGACTCTGAAAAAAAAAGGCCTATCTCAAGTTTTTCTCTTTAGCTTAGGGTTTTCATTCTAGAGAGAAAATTTGTATAGATGCCTCAAAAACTATTTTTGAAGTTCAGAACGGACTAGGTTTAAAGAGCATTCATTGTGTACATTTTTAGAAAGATAAACTTTAATTATGTTATAAGAATATAGCTTTCCGTTTTTTTTCCCTTTTTCATTAAAATCTTTAAATTTACTGGAACCCCAAAAGAGCCTACAGCGCCCACTCAGACTAACTGGAGGTTTGGGGGCACAGAAAAAAAAAAAAACTTTTTCATCCGCTTGTGTTTGAGAAACACTGGTTTATTCGTTAAAATGTACAAATTCAATTCTAGTTAGCAAAGGTCATTCCGATGGCCAGTTATTGGACTTTTAAGATTAATGATGATAATTTAGATGTACATCAAAAATACACTTTGCAATTAGAACAGCATACCCCCAATTATGTATTTTTTAAAAATGATTCTTTTTGTGGGAATAATACATGGCTTTAGGTAAAAAGGAATGGCTGTGTGATGAAAACACAAAAACAAGTTTTAATATGTATATTTACCAATATTTATTACTTTAAGATCTGCTCAACGTAAATAATTTAAGATTGGTACTGTTGAGGAGGGGGGAAAAGGAGGCACAGTCACGTGACCCTATCCCTCACATCTTGTTTTGTGTTATTGACAACATTATTTTTGGTTCTCATGTTTAGAGATGGGAAGATCAATAGTCAATCATCCTTCCCCCCAAACCAATGTCATTTTATATATACTTCTTTTAATTTAAAATTATTTGTATAAATGTTTGTACACCGCTTTTTAAATTAAAGAAATTAAAGAGAAAGCGTGAAGAATAATAAATAAAATAAAACTGATAACTTGATCTTGCCTTAATTTTCACCTATTCCATAGTCTGTTAGACTGTTGGAGCACCATCTAAAATTTTCCAATAGTATTTTTTTTTAAATAAGGTCTCTACATTTCTTTTTTCATTACAATCATTTATTTATTTATTTTCTCCAGTATTTTTTTACATGAGACAAATTCACAGTCTATAATATGCACACAATATATTAGCACCTTGAGGGTTTTTCCGAAATGTATTAAAAATGTCTTAACAGACCAACCAAGCATAAAAGAAAAGTATAATTTTCTTAAGTTACCTTAACATTTTATTTATTTCAATTTATAAACTTTCACATTATATAAGGTTTTGTGTCTGTAATTGAAGATTAAGGTTTAATGTTTTTTTGTAATAATAGCTACTTTATTTTTAAGTATTATATCCTAAAGGCTTTCGAAATTTAGTGATCTCACTAGTAAAATGTGAATATTCGTTTGTTCTGAATCTCACAGCTCTTTTTTTTAAGTCTGTTCCAGTTTCTTAATGTTTTCTTGAGTTGAGGGATCCCAAACAGAGGATGCATATTCTATTATTGGCTTAACCAAGTTTAAAAAACATATTAGTTTTATATTCTCATTTGATTTATAGAAATTCCTTTTAATAAACCCTAATACTTTGTTTGAATTTTTATTAATTCATCAATATGAAGATTCCATGACATTTTCTTATATATTCTAACACTGTGTATTTTGCGGTTTTAGTCTGTGTTACAGATTTACCTTGAATAAGATAAGTGTAATTAATTTGTTGTATTTTTTTTGTTACTCTTAATTTATTTTTTTTCTGGTGGAAAGACATGCTCTAATTTGATTCCTATTTCCGTTATTCATCTAATTCTCTTTGTAAAATTTCTGTGTCTTGCAATCGTCTGCAAAAAAATCTGACATTTGTTCCTGAAGTAATGCAATTCGGGAAATCATTTATGTAGATTAGAAATAGTTGTGGACGTAAGACAGTTCCTTGAGTTACACCTGAGGTTAATGTTATCGGTGTTGATTTAGAGCAATTTATTATTACAGTTCGTTCTTGTGACGATACGAAACTTGCATGCAAGAGTTCTTTTGAGTTTTTCCCAGCAAATCGTGGGAAACTTTTATTTTGACTTAAAACAATTATTTTCTTGTCCACACATAACTAATTTCATTTAGGATGTATCTCCCCTCGTACTGTTTCTCACGGGACGAATCTCTGCGTAAAACACTAACTAGCTTCTCTAGGGCTAACTTTTAATTTTTGACCGCTGTACAGGTGACCAGCACACAATGGTCGCGGCACCAGCGCTACACGCAGCGGCTTAATAACTTGTCACACCTATTTCTCCCCCTCCCCGCAGGATACGCACCGCTCTAAGAATAGCATTGCACTCGGGCTGGACAGATACATAGTCGCGTAAGTCCCTACTCTCACGCTAAAGGCCATAAATCGGACATGACGCCTGACATGTATAGTACATAGATACATGTGAGAAAATTACCAAGCTGTCTTCCCCACCTATGCAACTATATACAGAGAGAGGGACTAAGAATTCTAAGTTAGGCCCGCTAGGATTCATAGTCTCCTCTGTTAGGAGGTTTATTTGTGAGGTTCATTAGGGACAAACGGGTGAGTGTAAACATTATATTATACTTATTTTATCTTATAGGAATGTGTGAGTACACTTTAGTACACAACCACGTTCCCCGTCATTACATTATGTTTTTATTATATATGTACAGTGTACTATTTTATGTCGATGCAATATCTTCATATAGTATTATTAATGCCGCGTTGGTTGTCTACCTTTAAAACCATAGCTATTGTATTTGATTTGTTACGTTTCATCCATTCCTGTATCTTAGTGATTGATATAAACGATAACATTTCGTAAATGTAAGTACTGTCAAAGAACTTAGATCACAGTGCTCTAAACTTACGGGGCACATGGGAAAGTATTTAATTTACATTCCTATTATATCTCCCTCATGCACATCATGTCTCACACCCTGGTGGTGCCTTGGATGAATTTGATTTTGATTAATCATATCAAACCCTTACTACTGTGGCCATAGCCCTAGTATCTTATTTTCATCTTATCCTATACTTTGCTCATTCCCCATTTTACTATGTTTGATTACTTATCGACGTAATCGTATTCAATAGATGAATCTTGACTAATATCATCCTACATTGTATGATAACACGTTTATTGTGAATATCTTACTTGTATTTTGTTTGTTATTGACTTATATGTATGCTTTAGGACTTTATACTTAATTGTCTTAAATGCCTTATTGGGATTGATACCAATGCCTACATCTGATTGATTGCAAGGCATATGGGAATCCCTACTCAATGCCTTTAGGAGGTTCCTAATTGTCTGTCTTATCCCCAGCCTAGTTTCTACACACGATTGCTACACATGATTGTTACACCCGACTGCTATAATTACCAGATCTACACCCAAAGCTGTAACCGGAGCAGACCACACCCCCCCCCAATTATATACCTGTTAGCAAGAAGAAATTGCCTACTGTCCTTGGCCTTAACATAATGCCCAGTGTCCACAGTGCCTTATACTGCCCAGTATCTTCTGCCCAGTACCCGGCACAAACTGTCCACTGCCCAATTTGCTATTGCCTAATACAGACTGATTAGAGCAACCTTCGCTGCAGAAGATCAACTGGCGGTGAGTTAGCACGGCTCTCAACGAGCTAGAGATCACAGCTGAGAGATCACCCCACTACAACTTAGTCTGCAGAACCAACCCTCTCTACTGCTAAACAGGCCTACAGCATAGAGAGTATCCCGAGCCGACGTCCTAAGACAGAGCCGGATGACTCATCCTTCTGAGTGCCATTCCTTGGACCGCCAGAAGACGACCCACGGGCTAGCAGCTAAGAAAATAAGTAGCCAGACACAGGAACACTCTTGTTTTCCAATCACTTAGCAATTAGCAATCCATGATGAGCAGTTATGTTAGACATTAACACCTTCATTTCATTTCTTAATTATAATTTTATTTGATCATTTATCTTTTGTAAACTTTCATTTATTAAATTATTTATAAACATAATATATTGGTCTGTTCTTACTGTTAGTTGCGGTGTGCCTGTACAAAATGTTATATGTGAGCGGGATAAATTAATAAAATTTTCCCCTAGACTTAAATAAACAAGCCATTTATTTACTAATTAAACATCTTGTCACAGTTCTCTCCCTATTGGAAAATCCTGAATCCACTGATGCAATGGACATTCAATGCCAAATTATTTTAATTATTCTAATCAAGATATCATGGTACATTTTGTCAATGCCTTTGAAAAATCTAATTAAATAACATCTATTTGCTTATTATTTTTTTATCTAAACCTTTTGAAAAATCATCAATTAGTCCTATTTATTGTGTTTCACATGATCTATATTTTCTAAAGCCATGTTGGTATGGAGTAAGGACATTACGTTTGTCTAAGGGGTTTATGATGTGGCAACATACTATGTGTTCTAGGATTTTACATGTGATGTTGGTAACTGATACTGGTCTGTATTTATCTGGGTCAGATTTTTTCCATTTCCAGTCCCTTGGTACTCTGCCCTGGTTAAGAGATGCCTGATAAAGTATTTTGAACACAGGTGCTAGCTCATTGCTTAGTTCTTTGAGTAATCTAGCCGGAATACCATCAGTCCCAGGTCCGGTTTAATGTTTGCTAATAGTTTTTGGATTTTCTTGTTCTTCTATATCTATTATGCTGTCTATTTCGTTCAAATTAAGTCATATTATGTCTTTGTCTCCTGGGATAAGAATGTAGATGCAATGATGTTAGCTTAAGTTTCATTATCATTATGCATTAAGTTATCTTTTTCCTTTTAATGGTGCTACTTCTGTTGTTTCCATTTTCTTAGACAAAATGTATGACCATAGGTTTTTATTGTTTTTCAGAGATATTACATTGTTTATGTATGTTGGAAGCGTTGTCGATAGGCTTAGAACGCTTGAAATTTGCTTGGCTTGGCTATCTATTTATTTTCTATGCAGCTGTTTGCTTGCTTACTTTGTGTCCTAGTTTCTTTACATTATCTATATATTTGATTGCAGTCTTACATAGCTAAATAAAAGTTATTTTAAAAGTATTTTTTTCTTTTTTGCTTGTAATAACATATACACATATGTTCTAAAAAAGATATTTATAAAGTTTTAATTTTACTAATTTATTACAGGTTATTAATTTTTATCTGGAGAAAAAAGAAAAAAAGAAAAGTAAGTAATTTTTCCAGTTGTAGAGCGAATGTTGTTAATTTTATAGAACATTTTTTCATGTAACTTTGGAGCCCTATTTCGGAGAGAATCTCCAGTCAACATAAGTTAAGTTGGCTTTTGCTTTGGTGGTAGAGTTTTAGAATGGCAAGCTTTACTTCTACTGCTAAGGTCCATGTTTTTTTCGCTGTCCATAGCTTTCTTGGTCATCATCTCTCTCCACGTAGTGCGGTGTAGGGCTATGTCTTCCCAATAGTCAGTATCAATGTTCACCGTTTTGAGGACCCATTTTAGTACATTCACGTAACGGAGGTGGGGTCCACCATTTTTTTTTATGCCTGTAATTATTTTATCTCGCTTTATCTGTATGTTAGTCTTGTGTTTCACTTGGGTCTAATTCCCTCCGGAAGGTCAGCACTGTTGTCTTCAGGGATTCTTCCATCTGGCATGTGAATGACATATTGAGCCAACGTAGTCTTCTCTGTCAAAATAGTCTATTTACTGTGGCCAAAGTTTCAAAACGTCTTTATTGGAGAAAGGATTCCCACAGGAGAAGAACATTATGCATCAAACGCAGCGTGCGTGATAACGTTTTAGTTTTTACTCTTGATGCATGGATATTGTCCAGCTCTCACCTTCATACAGAAAAGTGCTCACTACACATGAATTGTAGACTAGCATTTTAGATTCATGGTCAATTTAGCATTTTTCAAATAAGCTTAGAGAGTTTTTGCCATTAATATCAAGTTGGTAAAATCCAGCACCACCATTGATTTTCTTTTATTTCTGGGGACTAAATATATAGAGAAAATTTGATACCAAAAGAAAATCCGCCGCCGAGGACATACGGCAAAAAAAATCTAAAACTACGGTCAACGGTCAACGGACAATGTTTATGCTTGTTCTGGTTGTGGGGAAATATTTAGGTCACAGCTGGGGCTGCGCAGCGACGGAAGACACTGTATTTCTTACTAATCTTTGGATTCGAAGACATGACCTAATATATTCTGCACTCCTCACTAATGTATATATATATTATTGAACAGAGAGAGAGAGATGAGAGAGAGAGAGAGAGAGAGAGAGAGAGAGAGAATGAGACTCTATAGAGCTACATAATATACTGTAATGGCCTTGTCCAGGCTGTCTTGAAGTCAACTATAGATGACTTGAATTTCAACCAATTACTCTGCTAGCGTGTGAGTTTTATTGTTCGGGTGTATTCAATGTAGTTGATCAACAATACTGAATAAACAAGACGATCGATGTAACGAGTCAAGAGATGTGGTCAACACTGAGGAACAGTTCATACTATATTTATTTCAATAAAAGGCCACAGTAAAGTCTCTGTCAAATAAACACGTCTTTTCCCTAGAGAATTCTATTGCTAACTAATTTTACAGTCTCTAACCAAAAATATCCCAAACGTCACTAGTCCCGTTTAATATACGTCTTCTACTATAAACTAGGTGTCTAACAATACATTATACAAAGATTTTACATAAACTTAAAATTTTTTTTAAACTAGCAATTAAAAATTTATGAATATATATTTTCTACAGTTTCTTCACTAAATGAAGATGGCTAAATATGTTATATTTGTTTCTGTTCTTTCTTGTTTTTTAATCATCGAATTTTACTGTTAATTACAGAAAATTCTTCACACACACACAAACATATATATATATATATACAGAGAGAGAGAGAGAGAGAGAGAGAGAGAGGCATATATTACACGCGGCTTGCGGGTTTTTTGTTTGCGTATTACTCTCGATGAGTCACTGAGATTGGTTTGTAAACAAATTAAAAGAAATAATAATGTTATATGTAAAGCGAATGCGTCAAAATGTAAAAAATAGTATGAGTAAATGGTACTATCAAAATAGCTAATCGACTTAAATGCATATTTTCAAATAAGAACATTTGCCTGTAGGCCTACATATATTTGATTAAATTTAAATGAATTGAATTAATTTTGTATGTTAATGTGTTGTTGTGTATTTATGTTTCTTGTTGTGTGTTGTGAACTGATCTGTTCTAGTGTGTCAAAATGTCATGGTGTCCAGGTCAGCGTGTGTGTGTGTGTACTGTGTTATACTGAACTGTTTTGTCATTCTTGTTCAATAAAAACTAGCATCAAGACATGTCTTCAAGTAGTATTTTATTGGGTCACTACATGTGTTAAAGAATAAAGTAGATCTTGTGTTAGACATAAATCTAGATATAGAGTAATCTAGAGTTAAATATTGGCTTGGGTAGAATTTATTTTGCACGTGCGCATGAGTGACCTTTTTATTTAGAAACTATTAGAATTTATCTTAACACGGCTTCGCAGCTTTAGGGCGAATGAATGAAAGAAAAATCCTTTAGAAAAAACACATTTGAATGTTAATTTGATTAAAATATAAAATGAATGGACTATAATTAGTATGTTCATGTGTAAAAGTATAAAACTATTTTATGAAGAGAAGTTATAACATCTGATAGTTGAATTAGAGTTTAGACCTAGGAATAGAAAGATGTTTCACATTTTGGTATGGTCTAATGAAAGTATGTTCATCAGGAATTCAGCTTTCGCAGATTTAAAGAACGAATTTATGTAAAAAGTGCTTTTGAAAAACAAATTTGAAGGTTAGTTTTATTAAATAATGAAATCAATGGACTATATTTTGTATTGTCATGTGTAAAAGTAAAAAACTATCTGCGCAAAGTGTAGTTCTTAAAACTAGATCTAGTTCCTTTCGATCTTTTCTCATATAAACATGGCCTAGATCGATGAAGTTATAATGCTTTCATAGAGTTGGGCATCTTTTTGAGGGTCTTAAGTTTATTTTAGAGCTACAATACATACTCTACGGTCTAAGTTAGTACCCAAGGAACATTTTAGCCAAGTTATATACGGGGACATACATACATACATACATACGCCTTACTTTCTACTTTATATATTAGATAAACAGTACATCATTTAAATATATCATGGTTTCATCTTTTTGTATCGTTTCAGCAAATATATAAGAAACAAGATATAGAACAAGGTATAACAAATCTGACAGGTTTTTTTAATCATTTATTTTTTTATTTTGAAGAAAAAACTTTCCAATTTACTTAATTGTTACATTACAATTTTTAAAGGCTTTTTGTTAATAAATTATTTATATTTTCAATCATGTTCGTAGCCTGGGAAGGGGAATTTCGGTTCAAACACCTCCCCCTTTATGAAATCCCCAGTTACAAGTGAGGGGGACTTAGTGACTAAATTTTGGCTTTGATTCAATTTATTTTAGGTGAGATTTTAATACTAAACCATCACTTGCCCCAGCGCAGCCATGGAGGCCCTAAGTTGAAAACCCCTACCATGGGTTTTGTAGTCAAATCCCACTCTTCTATAAAACAAAACCAAAATATAAAAAAAAATTGAAAAGGAAGATTTTAAAACCCCTCCGAAATTTACGATAAAACCCTCTCTTCAATATAAAACTATCCATACATCAGTCACTAGATTCTAAGACGTCGCAAAAAGGGATTTATTTTTAAACTCCCCTCCAGCTTTTAGATAGCTAAAAATTACCCATTGAAATTACACACTCAAAATTATATGAGCGTAGACAAGCCGAGGGAGAGGCTTTAGTTTAAACCCCCTCCTCCAACGGGGTTTAAGTTTAAAAACACTCCAGATGGTTTTGAGTTTAACCTCATACAAATAGTTTTGAGGTTTAAAACCTCTCTCTTCAATTTTATTCTAAATGAAATGACAGTCACTAAATTCTATGACCGTAGCTAATGGAGTTTTGAATTTAAAAAACAAAATTGATTTTGAAGATAAACTTCCTTTTTTCATATAAAATCTAAAGCTAAATAATTCCAAGAGCGCAGTTAAGAGAGGCTACATATTTCTACCAGTGGCTGGACTCTATTAATAAAGTGCATTAAATAGTCATCTGTTCAAATTAAAAAAAAAAATTAAACGTAGCTCAGCAAAGATGGCTAGACAGATTTTAGGAGTCAGTTATAGAGATCGGGTTTCAATCAAGGAAATCCTATGCCGACCTGGGAGTAAATCCCTTAGTAAGAGCGTCGCATGAGGTTTACGGGACATATTCTCCGACAAAATGAATTAGAAATAATAAGAGTTGCGATGACATCCTAGTACAACTTGGCGCGACACTTTCATGGAGGTCCACAGAGCAGGTGGGAAGAGGCTTCAGACATTGCCAGTGAGAGATTTTCGTGGAAGCAGCTTGTCGTCCAATGCGTTGAACGACGCGGGAGGGTTTAAGTCAGTAAGAATAGCACATAAGAATTTTGAAAATAAACGTTTTAATAGCAGGATATTGCATTGTAGATACCTCAGAATGTGCATTTTGTTGGCTTTTAATACCGGAAAAAGTGCTTGGCGGCGGGGAGTCTACAATTTTTTCACTAACTTAAGGAAAAACTTTTTTAGGGTACAATGAACGTCTTCCGAAAGAATGAAGGGGTTAATTATGTACACACCACACGCTTTCAAACACATATTATTTTTTTATCCGGGGGTAGGGTGGAGAAAAATACCCTAAAATTCCCCCACCACCCCCGAAAAATATCCTGGCTACTTCCATGTTTTCTATACATACTTAATAGCAATAGTAATTTAAAAACATTGGACATCAGGAAATACATTATTAAAAGCATTATACTTTGTTACTTTTGATTAGTTTACACAAATGTATTCTTCTATTGTAGCGAAAACAGGCGAAGAGCATATTCCTCTATTGTATCGTAAGTACAGAAAAAACATTTAAGAAATCTAAGAATTTATTGTACAAACAAACTTATTACCTTTTTTAAATATAAAAGTGTATTCTTTTTAATATATTTAAATATAAATCAGAAATAAATTATTTAAGCCAAAAGCATTCAAAGAAATTATTCTTTTTTTAAAGATGTACAACATTATCAGATTGTATTATCTTTGTATATCTCTATTTAATTATTCTTAAATTTCTATAATATTTATTTTGCAGAAAGTTCTAACCAAGCTGAAATAAACAGTATAAATACAAATAGAAATGAAACGACCCATGCAGATAATAGTTCGCTACCTCATTCAATTGGTGAAAGAGCTTTGGGAAATTTAAGTGGTAACAGTACATTACCAAAATCAATTAATGAAAGCAATTTAAATAATTTAACAAATGAAAGTACATTGCCAAATTCAGCAGATGAAAGTGCAACTCCGAATCTAACAGATCAAAGTAGATTACCAAATTCAAAGGATAAAAGTAGTTTGCTAGAGAGAAAAAAAAACGCTATTTTCGTACATTGGAAGATAACAGACTCAAGACAATTTAAACTTGTAAATGAATGTATAGTAAATTTATACAAATCATTGGAATCTGAAAATGTATATCTAATACTTTTAAGCGTTACGGATGGAACTAAAAAAATATATGACTTAATAGGTACAAACGATTTTCCAGTCAAATTAGTATATGTAACAGAGCAAGATATAAATCATCTCAGAAATATGCTAAAAGAAACCAATAGTCAATCACTTCAATCATTGCGCTCTGTAGACGAAGATGTTTACACAGATATTTGTGAAAAGTTTGGCCAGAATGTTTTTTGTATTGACATGTTCATGAATGATGAAGAAGATTTTAAAAAAATTTCTACATTGTTGAGTAATTTTTTTAAAAAGGATGATACAAAAACAACAAAAGCAATTGAAAACATTGATCACGGCAAATGTTTAAACCAATTGGACCTACATGAAATGAAAAACTATGCAATTGTAAGTAGGCCTAATATTTAATTATTTTTTTGTTCTTAATTTTAATGTATAAACCCATTCTATATTCTGTTTATTTACTTTAGTTATTTTTAAAGCGAAAATTAATTTATGTTGCGATAGTTTCATCATCTTCTTCTAGCCAGCTTCATTTCTGCAGAGCTGTCGGCTCTTTTGCAGACTGTGCCAAGTAAAAAGAGTGTGCTGTTTTCTTCAGTTGTTCAGCACTGCCGTACAGGGTGTTGGTTATGTTGGGCTGTAGTAATAGTAGCGTCTGCCTAAGGTAAATTACGAAGAGGCATTTAAAGAGGATATGGTTTACAGTTTCATAATGGTGGGCGCAGTGTCTACAAAGGGAACGTTAGTGTGACAGTTAGTGATAATCTACACATTTATATAACAGGCTGTTAAAATACTTTTTTAAATGTTGAGAAAATTTTATAATTTTTTTTACTTTCAGACAGAAGAAGCAATGTATATATAGTCGTAAATCGTATGCCTTTGCAGGGAAACCGGAAACAAATTTTTCTCCGATAATGGTTATGAATATATCATTATATAAATAGATTGCTAGATTGTCTGGATATATATATAAGAATAATTGTTGGAACACAAATGGTATAAATTCTTTATTGTCACTTTAATCGTTTAATCGAACAGCAAACAACCACCTAAAATATATTATTGACAAATATTTTTTTTCTTTAGAAGTCTGACTTCTAAAATAACATTTTTAATAATTTAACATATAGTATTTTGTTTTTCAAATGTCTGTGTGAAGCGTCTAGTGTGGTAGCTTGACTTGTTGCCACCGCTGGCTAGCATCTGTGAAAGGGGAGCAGTTTTGTAAGTCTCTCTTGCCAGTACATAGCCTCTCCACAGCAAGTCCTATGCAGTACCTCCTCGTGGTGGCAGATGGAAACTGAGGCTGCGAAGCCTCAGGCTAAACTGCAAGGGTCTCGGAGGAGGTTTGGCCCCAAGATGTGAGGCAGGCATGGCCCATCGGCTTGCGGACACGCCCTGTTGCCCACAAACCAAACCCCTAGCTATAGGTCAAAAAGCCGCACTGCCTTGTGTGTATGTCCCTGTAAGGTCTAAGGCTAAGGGAGTAAACCCTAACAGAAAATCCGGTCCTGGAGCCCCGTAGGCGGGGGGACAGTAGTAAGACTACTGCTCTCTGGCAAACTCCTGCAGCCACCTGTCCCCAAATTGTGATGGCTCGCCATCCCTTTGGACCCGGTCAGTATGGAATAGACGCGTGTGCTGACGTGTGGGCAGCCCAGCACTCGCAAATTTACCGCCCAGGCTTTCCCCCAGCTATGGAGAGGTCACTCCATCTCTGACAGTAATGTCTTTGGAAAAACACGGAGAGTGGTAGTTACCGGTGATAAGTTCCTAGCTGATTGGCGTAAGCTGGAACGCCAGGGACCACTCTTGACGGTAGGAGGGGCTTTTTAGCCACTGCCTGCCGTAAGCCGAGCAGCCCTCGGACAGTAAAGTGCTATCCCGCCACAGCTTGCCGCACCACTGGGTGCTTGGTGCTAAGACAAAATCAAAAAGCAAGCTACTCACCCGCACCTGCAAATACAATCAAAAGAAAACCCTCAACATTAATGCGTTTAGCAAGCTGGAACATACGGACAATGTGTCCTGGCTTCAATACTGACCCTGAACTCGTCACAGACATGCGTCAAACAGCTATCATCGACAGAGAACTCAGCAGACTAAACATTGATGTGGCCTGCCTGCAAGAAACCAGACTGGCAGACAGCGGATCTCTTACAGAAAGCAACTATACATTCTACTGGCAAGGAAAACCAGAACAAAGCCCTAGAATACATGGCGTCGGCTTCGCAATAAGAAACAGTCTCGTCCCCTGCATCGCGATGTTTCCCATTGGCAATGAAACAGTAGCACACATGAAATTTGCATCACCGCAAGGCAAAGTTAATATAATCTGTGCTTACTCACCAACCCTTGCTGCACCGGAAGAAGACAAAGACAGATTCTATCAAGCTCTAGAGGACGTAATTAAAAGTATTCCAAAATCCGAGCACCTCTATATAAATGGAGACTTTAATGCCCGTGTTGGTGATGGAAATGATGCATGGCTACAATGCTTGGGACCTCATGGTGTTGGCAAAATCAATGACAATGGCAAAAGGCTACTCGAGTTCTGTAGCTCTCATGAACTGTGTGTAACAAATACATTCTTCTCTGGCAAGGAACGCCATAACGTCTCTTGGCAGCACCCACGCTCAAAAAGGTGGCACCAGCTTGACCTCTGCATCACCCGAAGGATGGATCTGAAAAGTGTCATTTACACCCGTTCATACCATAGTGCGGACTGCAACTCAGACCATTCACTCGTGCTAAACAAAATCAAACTACTTCTCAAGAAGGCTTATACTTCCACTCAACCCAGAACTAGGTGAATTAACGTCAACCATGTAGGTGAACCAGAGAAGTGTGCACTCTTTGGCGAGCTCCTGAACAGTTCAATCCCCTTGTTAAGTAAAGAAGAAGACATCTCTATCAGATGGGAGAAATTAAGAGATGTAATGTACATTTCGGCAATCACCGCCTTTGGGCCTCAAAAACACAAAAATGTAGACTGGTTTGATGCGAATTTAGCACAAATGGAACCTTGCATCGAGAAAAAGCGATCTGCACAACTTGCTCTCAAGACAAAGCCAAGTCCAAGATCTTTGGAGGCCTTCAAAAGTGCTAATAAATAGGCGAAACAAATGGCTAGAAAATGTGCTAACAACTTTTGGAGGGATACCTGCAACAGAATCCAAGACAGTCTCCACTCAGGAAATAGCAAACTCTATTTGATGGCATTAAAGCGGTCCTGGGTCCAACAGTGTCTAAGCCTGCTCCCCTTCTATCCAAATCAGGAGAAAAAATTACAGATCAAACCAAGCAGCTAGAACGTTGGACAGAACACTACCTCGAAGTCTATGTCACACAGAACACAGTAGACGATGTCGCCCTGGCTTCTCTACCAGATCTTCCAGTACTGGAATGCCTAGATGATCTCCCGAGCCTCAGTGACCTTAAAAAAGCAATTAACTGCATAAAAAATAGAAAATCTCTTGGGAGTGATGGTATCCCAGTGGAAGTAGTGAAAGTCAACGAATCAATCCTGCTCCCTGAACTCTATATTCTCCTCTGCTGCTGTTGGGAAACAGGTCATGTCCCACAGGACATGCGTGACGCAACTATAGTCACAATATACAAGAACAAAGGGGATCGGAGTGACTGCAACAATTACAGGGGTATCTCTCTCCTCAGTATAGTGGGCAAGATCTTTGCTAGAGTGGCACTATCCAGGCTGCAAGTGATAGCTTCTAGAGTCTACCCAGAGTCTCAGTGTGGATTTAGGAGTGGTAGGTCCACTGTAGACATGATATCTTCTCTACGACTACTGCAGGAGAAATTCAGAGAGAGAGACAGACCCCTTTACATCGTTTTTGTTGATCTGACTAAAGCTTTTGACATGGTCAGCAGAAGTGGTTTTTTCAAACTCCTGAGGAAAATAGGTTGCCCTCCCAAACTACTGCAGTTCATCGAGTGTTTTCACGAGGAAACTAAATGCACTGTCAAATTCAATGGAGCCCATTCAGCACCTTTTGAGGTTTGCAGTGGTGTCAAGCAGGGATGTGTGCTCGCACCTACTCTGTTTGGCATATTCTTCTCCTGTCTACTGCATTATGCGTACAACGACATAAACGAAGGTGTGTTTTTCCATACAAGATCCTCTGGAAAACTATTTAATGTATCAAGGCTGCGGGCAAAAACCAAGGTTAGGAAGCTACTTGTCAGGGAACTCCTGTATGCTGATGATGCAGCTATTGTGGCTGATTCTGATATTCAGCTACAGTGCCTGGTTTACAAATTATCTGCTTCTTGCCAGAAGTTCGGCTTAAACATCAGTCAAAGCAAGACTAAGATACTTGTCCAAAACACAAACACTGCACCTCAAGTAAGCATTAATGGCCAACCACTAGAAATTGTTGATCACTTTTGTTACCTTGGCTCCATCATATCCAACAACACTCTATATAAACAACAGGATAGCCAAGGCAATGGCCACCATGTCACGGCTGCAGAAAAGAGTCTGGGACAACATATTGCTGACTAACAGTACTAAAGCCCTAGTCTACCGGACCTGTGTGTTGAGCACCTTGCTGTACGGAAGTGAAACATGGTCAACCTACTCATGGCAGGAAAAAAAGCTGAATGTTTTCCACCTCCGATGCCTAAGGCGGATCTTTAAAATAAGGTGGCAAGATAAGATAACCAATGAGGAAGTGCTACAAAGAGAAGGGTGCCAGGACATCCGCTCTGTTATCAGCAGCAGACGCCTTGGCTGGCTTGGCCACGTTCGTAGAATGCCAGAAGGTCGACTTCCACAGGACATCCTGTATGGCGATCTGATAGAAGGCAGGAGAGCCGCTGGTCGCCCACTTTTACGTTATACGGATGTATGCAAACGCGACATGAAGCTCTTCAAAATCGACACTGGCAACTGGGAAGAGGTGGCACTGGACAGATACTCATGGAGAGAGAGCATAAAGGAAGGGTCAAAGATTGCAGATGCCATACACAACAGAAGCAGAAAGAAGGGTGAAATTGCAACGGCGCCTGGTGATTATATATGCCCAACCTGCGATCGCAGCTGTGTATCAAGGATTGGCCTCTTTAGTCACACAAGAAGTTGCAAAGGGAAAAGATCGTCTCTCGAGACGTAAAATGCCACAGATTTTTTTTCTTTAAAAGTTGAGTCTTTCTTTTTTACCTACAAGCGCCCCCTCCCCTTACACACACACACACACACATAATATTTTGTATTAAAAAGACCATCCTCCTAACTCACTTTTAGCCCTTGTATTTCCCAATGGAACAGCTACCACCAACACAGACAAATAAGAAAAAAAAAATTCTTGGGACTTGAATTTTACAAATCACTTATGCAAGCAGTGTTTTTCATAAAATACACCACTTTTACAACTATCAATAGTAACAAACATGGAATGTGTTTAAGTATAGGAGATGACCATTTAACTCATTCAAGACACCATATATAAAGCACATTAATGCAAACGGTTTTACTTTTTTGACAAAATTTTTTTATTTACATTCGTACTACTAAATTAAGTAAGTTCTGTCATATTAACTGTTACATTTACACAAAAAATGTTTACTATTTTTTTACAGAGAAAAAAAATATCTAGTATGCATATCAGTTGGAAATAATTTGAAAGAACAATTAATAAGAAGTAGCTTTTTATATTATTGCTTGAACAGTGGGATGTAGGATATACTATTGAAAACTGAAGCAAATAGAACAAAGACTTTCTTAAAGATTTTAATAAGAGACTGACCCTTTACAAAACAATTAAATCAATTACATATTCATTATAAGACATCATTTCGGCCAGGTTGAAATTGAATTTCACATTCACTTTTACTAATCTTTTGCTCTGCTGAGCCACTGGCGCACTACAAAAGATCTCCATTTTTCGTCTGTCATTTGTCTTTGATAGAACTTAATTCTGATGTTCTTTCTGAAAATATTGATACCTTCCTTTTTACCTGCCTGTGTGGACACTTGGGGGGCTGATTTTGAGTTTGTTATTTCACAAAACTTTCTTTGTAACATTGTTTTTTAATATATATTATTTTTAGTGTTAACAGTAAACATTACATTGACATCCCGACATCTTTTGACATTCTGCAATGAAAAATCCTTTATAAAAAACTTTGCACGAAGAGCGACGCAAAATTTTTTTAAAAATTGTGCTTGTTTCTGTGTGCACAGAAAATTACTAAATCTAAATCTTAAAAAAAAAATTCCCAAATAGTTATCACAGGCCCAATCAAAACTGTAAGTGTATATTTAATTTTTTTGGAGGAGGGAGGGATGGCCTTGTGTAGAATTGTTTGTTTATTTATTATTATCAAGGTTATTCTAAGTATGGTGCGTCTCCGGAAACGCCTTAATGTCTAGATCTATGGTTGACAAAAATAAATTATAATAACATATTCACAGCAAATAGGGATGTTTTGCAAAAAGGGATGTTTTGCAAAAAGGGATGTTTTGCAAATAGGAATGTTTTGCAAATAGGGATGTTTTGCAAATAGGGATGTTTTGCAAATAGGGATGTTTTGCAAATATGGATGTTTTGCAAATAGGGATATTTTGCAAATAGGGATGTTTTGCAAATAGGGATGTTTTGCAAATAGGGATGTTTTGCAAAAAGGGATGTTTCTTCTTTTAAACCTTTCCACTGGATAAAGAGCCTAAAAAAAATCTACGACACCGCTGTTTTGCTGTCACTGATTTGACCTCTCTTAATCTTTTGTAACTCCAAGTCGATCTTTGAGCACCACAGTACATCTTCATCGGTCTGTTTATTTGGGACATTTTTTCCATCGAGTTCATGTTGACAATTATCCCCAATGTTTGCTTAAGTCTCTCCGACTTTCCTTCCCCAGTGAGTTTCACTAAGGCCTGTCTTGCAATGTTTATCGCATTAAGTACCCAATCCTGCCCTATAAGCGTCGCTGGATTTCTTATTCTGATGGGTTTTTTGTAAAGTTATTTCCACATCGGCTGATATTTTTTTCGGCCATCGATATCAATTATATTACGCAAGCATTTATTAATGAATGCTTCGAGCTTGTCTGTATTGTTGGTTATTACTCTCCAAGTTACTGCGCCAAAAAAACTACTTTCACATTTCTATTGAAGATGCAAATTTTATTATGTAGGAACTGTGCTGTCGACAGCCAGAACGGCCGTGGGGCTTAAAAATGAACTAAGTTTGACAACTACCTAGCATGAGTTCATTTAATAAAATGAAGTGAATAGTCATTTGCCAAAATAAAAAAAACCCACTAAAGTAGCTAAACAAAGATGACTAAGACAGATTTTAGGAGTCAGCTATAGACGTCGGGTCTAATTCAAAGAAATCCTATGCCGAACTAGAAGTAGAAAGAGCGTCGCATAAGGTTTTCGGGACATGTTCTCCGACAAAATGAATTACGTATATTAAGAGTTGCGATGAAATTCTAATACTACTTGGCGCCACACTTTCTTGGAGGTCCTTAGAACATGTTGGAAGAGGCATTAGACATTACCGGTGACAGATTTTTGTGGAAACATCCTGCGCCAAATACGCCAAACTGTGCGGGAGCGTCTGTCAGTAAGAATAGCTTATTAGGTTTATAAATAAAAAATTAATAGCAGGATAATACACTGTATATATCTCAGAATATGCATTTTGTCGGCTTTTAATAACGAAAATATTGCATGGTGGCGGGGCTATTCTACATTATAATAAACGTCTTCCGAACGATGAAGGGTCAGAATGTAAAAAAAGATTAAATATGTACATACACACATATTTGTTTTTTGGGGGGCAGGGGGGAGATAAAATCCCCCAAAAACCACCCCCGAAAAACATTCCTGGTTAAGCTCATGATATATATATATATGAAATGACTAAAGATGAATTGATAGGGGATGTGATGACCTGGGATGAGGTATTTTAGGAACACAGAATTAAATTAGATTACAAACACTAAATAAAATTTAACTTTTACCTCCACTTTAGTCGAGTACCAATTATGTCCCTTGTTTGACATACCAAACAAAGTAATAAATTACAAATAGTTATTTAACTAATTGGTGAACTTTTCTGATTTTTGTGTGGTCAGGTAAAACAAACAAACAAAAAATGTGCAAAATTTCAGCTAGATTCAAGATTAGAAGTGAGGAAATAACGGGTAAAAAGTGTTTACCAGACAGAGTTCATATACTCTTTGTAATGACAAATTTACTACTCGAGTCTTTTAACACACTTATTAAATTCTGTCATATTTGGTATGAAAAACAATATTTTATTTTTAACTATATGTGTGTGACGGTATGGGGTAAGGGTTGATGTTTATAGGCCAGTTCGTTCAGCTTTGCTCCTATGTAGTTTGAATAAATGTTCACGTAGCTACAAAGATGTATTTAATGGAGCCCAGCGCCTGGAAGAAATGTGTAACCCCTCTTGACTATGCTCTTGGAATTAGGTGACTGTAAAGTGCTTTAATTTTATTTTGAAAAGGGAAGTTTTTTCGTCAAAATCATTTGTTGTGGGGTTTTAAACTAAAAAAATCTCTTTAATTTCAAAATTAGCGTTAGCAACGGTCATAGAATTTGTTGACTGTCGTTTGCTTTAGAATAATATTGAAGAGAGAAGCTTTCAACCTCAACACCATCTGTAGGGGGACTTTAAGCTCAGAAAGCCATCTGGAGGAGGGGGGTTAAACTCAAAACCCCCTTTGCTTGGCGACGTTCAAAGACTTTTAATGTGTAATGTTTGATTTTATTTTTTATTTTGAAGAGTTTTTTTTTTTAAAGTATCAAACCCCTCTGAATAGGGGTTGTAACGCTCATAGCATTTTGAGTGCGAAATTTGCTTTTTTATATATTGAAGAGGTAATTTTTGCTTCAAACCCTGCTGGCGGGGGTTTGAACTCAAAACCCCTTTAGTTACGATCATAGATTTTAGAGTGTGTAGTTTGCTTTTTTTTATATTGAAGAGGATTATTATTAACCCCAATGAAAGGGGGTAGGGAGGAAACTCAAAACCCCCTTTGGCTACACACATAGATTTTTCAGTGCGTAATTTGCTTTTTTTTTATTCGAGACATTTTTTAGCTTCAAACCATGCTGAAAGGGGGTTTAAACTCAAAACTCATTTGGCTACGCTCATAGAATTTTGAATTTGTAATTTGCTTTTTGATATTGAAGAGGGGGTTTATCGTGAATTTTTGAGCTGGCTTTAAGATCAAAATCTTCCTTAGCTGTGTTCATGAAATTTGGGGATTGTCCTTTGCATTTTTTTGTGTTTTATTGAAGAGGGGGATTTAACTGCAAAACATCCTGGTAGGTGGTTTTAAAATTAACCCCCCCCCCCCTGGCTTTGCTGGCACAAGTGATGGTTTAGGATTAAAATCTCACCTAAATTACAACAAAGTCAAGCAAAAAATCAGTCACTAAAATCCGACACTACTCTCCTGTATGGGGGATATTATTTGGGGGGGGGGAGGATTGATTATTTATATTTTAGTGTCTTCTTCTCTCTTCTTTACTCAACAGTTTGGACGAGAAGCAAGCAATAATTAAGGGAACAATCAATCTCTTATTTCTGCGGATTGTCACCCCACAAAAAAAAAAAGAAAGGGGGAGGGAAAAATAAATGGGTCGCAAAGGATGGCTGCCTTGTTGTGCGATTTGTGCGCCGAAATTTCAGACCCTGCCCGCTCCTATCTCACTTCGTCCTGCGGGAGGTTTGGACTAGGAAGTAACTTCAGCTCTGAAGAAACATCCGAAACATGTAAAACATTTTACAAAGAAACATTTTACAAAACACTAAATAGCAGCGCTGGACATAACCATTGTTATCAAAAAGTCATGGAAAGAGAACAAGTAGTCTACTATGTATATTCACCCATCACTAAATAGCAGGGCCGCAATTAACCATTGTGGGACCCTATGCAAAACGGATTTTCGGGGCCAAGTTTTAGTAGGGAAGCGAATAATAAGTGAAATTTAAGAGTTTGTATTAGAAAATAAATTCGTCTATGCATTTTATTCATTTTTTACTACGTACAGAATTACTTTACGAGCTGTGCATATAGCGAAGTCATACAGTATATCATAATAATTCAGTTTCCTACATAGATCACGCTTAATAGCAAGAATTACCAAATGGTTCAATCTATCTTTGAGAATTGTTGATCTCAAAAAATTCTTCATTAGTTTATGTCACAAGAGCTTCTTTTACCTGATTACACAATTACGGCTAATGCATAAAGCCGTTTTTATTTTTCGCGCCTAGGATTCGCGTTTTCCATATTGAATGAAACCCCAAAATGACAATTTTTTTCTATATATTTTGGTATACTTTTTGGACTTTTTCGTACATTTTGCAATTTCCAGGAGCCCCTAGTAAATAGTCAGGAGGGCACGGCAATTCTGTTTTAAGTTATAAAATGGTTTAATTTAATCATTATACATCTACAATCAGCGCGGGTCCGATGAAAGTGAGGATCCTTTGAAAGTGGAGGCCCACTGCAATCGCATAGGTTACAGTGGCCTAAGATCGGCCATGCAAAATAGTGGCGTGTTGTACTCCACCGCTCTTATAGTAATAATAATAATCTTTAATGTTTAACTTATTGTGAAAATTAGTAATATTTTCTTTCTGTTTTACAGAGAAAAAAGGAAGAAAACAAAGATGTACCTAATAAAGGTAAGTAGTAATAATAAATGTATGATTAATAGATAAATATGTAATAATAGTTAATATATAAGCGTAGTATATATATATATTGTCTATAATGCTGGAGAAATGACTAATTTACGCGAGCTTATAATAACGTATAGGCGAAACGGAGCAAATGTTTCGGCCGCTTCAGCGTGACACCTCCGTGGAAACATCCACCCGGGGAAGATGAAAAACTAAGTACGAGAACAAATATGGCTCCCAGTGAGCTACCACTGTATGCTTTAGTGTGTGTACTTGGTGGGGATGTGAGAAAGGCTTACTAACCAGTCCGAAACCCATTGCGTCGTTCCCCATTGGTGACCATACGGGTGGTGATGGCTCCCCCACGAAAGTATGGCACATATAAGGCATATGGAGTGCCATCTCTGGGCTTGCATGGGAGTCGGATCGCTTTGGCTTAAGGGATTGTGTCCCATGACCAAAATGATGTGATTACATGATTATTATTATTATTATAGCTTTTATATAGCGCTACTTTCATGCTTATAGCATGCTCAGAGCGCTTTTGGTCCAATCTCATTTGTGGACAGGTGGGGGGGAGGGGGTATCTAGGAGTTAGTTTTCCGTGCTGCCTTTAGGCGCTCAGTAAACACAACTCTGCGTCAAGTGTCGAACCTCGAGCCCCCTTCTAGGTAGCCAAGCCAAGCCAAGTTCAAGCACACTTAGCCTCTCGACCACGCTTCCAACCACTTAGATGCAGGGAGACTGCAGACAGAGAGTTGGTGAAGAGCAGATTTCTCATCCTGGCCACGCTACAAATCTTTTCCCAATTTAAATGAATTATAAAAGAGATGCATATCATCTCGAACCATAAATGAATATCACTATGTAGTGGCAAAAATATTTAAAGAGAAGGGTAGACCTTGAGCTATTTTCGAATCCAAGATAAAGGATTATTAATTCGCACATAGAGATATCAAGAGGAGTTCTTATAACAGATTACCGTCTTGCCAATGAAAAAGGCTGGAAAAGGTAGTGGAAAGTGTATATGCACGCTGTGAAATGTGCTCAGAAATGATGGGGGCATGACATGTGTCACATGTCATGACCAGTCAGAAGAAGATGATCGCTAGACACAAAAATGCCTTCCACCAGCGCTCGATGCTGGTCTTGTCTTCATCGTCATTGACTTAACCTGCATCACGTGGAGATATCACCCAAAACACCCCTACCAAATTTCTCAAAATAAATATTTTTTTAAGCATCTTAGCTTGTTTGGATATTAAAATAATGTCGATTATATATATATATATATATATATATATATATATATATATATATATATATATATATATATATATATATATATTGAAAGAAAATCGAAGAATGTCATCTAGTGCGCCTAGCAGAACTCACATATACTAAAAGGGAAGAGGGAAGCAAGTCATCACCAGGCAGGGAATCTTACTTATTTTATATATTCATGAAAGAAGCAAAACTTTTATCATAAAACGATTCCCCTGATTTAAAGTCCATACTATACAAACTATTATATAGTATAGTGAAATAGTAACAGCTACGTGCTTTTTAAAATGCACCAGAACCAAAACGTCATTTACCCATCCGCCGGTGGTCGAATTACATTTTTTGCCGTCTACGATATTTACACGGATGGCTCATCCCATAAAGCCACCAGAAATGGAGTAGCTGGAATACTCATCGAATGGCCAGATGGAGGAAAACTAGAAAAAATAGAAAAATTCATTGCAACTGGAGAGCTCTCTAACAGCCACAAAGCAGAAAGGGAAGCACTAGCACTAGCTGCTACCATGCTAGCAAATCATCCAAGTTCCCCATACAGTCAGATTGTCTTTCTAACCGATGCAAAAACAACCCTCCAAAGCTTGCAAAACTCTGATTCCTCTATAATCTAAAAACCCCAGAACAGCACTTGCAAAGCTCAACAAAAACAGTAAAAAACATTTATTACATGGATACCAGCTCATCTATAACTAGAAGGAAATGAGAAGACCGACACACTTGCCAAGAGTGGGAGAACTAACTCACAAATAAACTCTGCACTCTATCCAGAAGAAATTAATTGTAAATAAAATAAAAGAGAAATGGACGAGCTCTCATCCCAACACAAGAAAAATGACGCTTACTATAAGATCTAGATGTAAATATAAGAAGTACACATTGCACATATAGTTTTTTACTTTTGCACATGAAAATACAAAATATAGTCTATTGATTTCATTATTTAATAAAATAACCTTCAAATTTGTGTTTTAAAGGCATTTTTTTTACATAAATTCGTTCCTTATATCTGAGAATTAGATTTCCTGACGAACAATCTTTCATTAGACAATACCTTAATGTTTCACATTAGACTCTAATTCAACTCTAATATGATACAACCTCTCTTCACAAAGATAGTTTTATACTTAAACACATAAACATACTAAATATATTCTAATCATTTCACATTTTAATCAAATTAATATAGTGACATACATTTTAATAGTTACATTTATAATTCCGTACATCTAACAAAAAAGGTCACGCTTTCGATAGAGCGAAGCCTTCACGCACGCGCAGAAAGAACGTAACCAGCCAATATTTAACTCTAGATTAGTCTACATCTAGAACTATCTCTAACTCAAGATCTAAGTTATACTTTTACACATAACATACAAAATTAAGTCTATTCATTTTAAAAATAAATTTAGGTCGATTAGCTATTTTGACAGCTCCATTTATACTATTTTTACATTCACGCATTCGCTTTACTTATACAATTATTATATCATTTAATTGTTTACAAAACACTCTCAGTGTATATCTCGACAATAATATGCAAATAAAGACCCGCTGGCAAAGGGTAACATATGGCTAGTGAATATATATATATATATATATATATATATATTGTTGCAACTGAACTGTGATGCTGGTCAGTGTATCCCTACGGGTAATCAACCGACACATGCCTGTGTACTTAACAAGGACTGATGTAAACATTCTACATATAGGTCAGCGGTGTTTTCTTTATCTAACTATGAACTATGTGTTGTTTAAAAAAAAGGTTGGGTCAAGTCTGGCGGACTGATAGAGGAACAAGAAAATTAAGGAAGAATAACATTTATTTTTATAAGTTGTGTATAGCTGTTATGGTTTCGAAAGATTATTAAGGCCGGAAGTGGAAATTATCTTAAGCCCATCACCTTCTTTATATATAATTCTCTTCTTCCCTAATCAGGTCAGACGAGAAGTAAATGGGAAGATCACTCTCTTAGTTCTGCGGAGAGTCACCCCACGAAAAAAAACAAAGGGGGGGGGGGGAGAACACGTTTTCACAGCTCGCTGCAAATGTTTGCACGCTGGACTGTCACACCCTGCCCGCTCCCATCCCATGCGGGAGGTTTGGACTAGGAAGTAAACTATCGTCAACTCTGACGGAACATCCGAAACATGTAAACAATTTTGGAAACACTAAATTGCATTGTGGGGCCCTCTTCGAAACGGATTTTGCGGGTCCAAGTTTGGGTAAGGAAGCGGACAATAAGTGAAATTTAAGAGTTTGTGTTATAAAATAAATTCGTCTATGCATTTTATTCACTCTATACTACGTATAGAATTACTTTACGAGCCTTGCGTGTAGCACTCATACAGTATATCATAATAATACTGTTTCCCACATAGATCCCGCTCAATAGCAAGAATTGCCAAATGTTTCAATCTATCTTTGAGAATTGTTGACCTCAAGTAATTCTTCATTAGTTTGAGGCGCGAAAAGCTTCTTTTACCTGATTACACAATTACCGCTATTGCATAATGCCGTTTTTATTAATAGCTCGTAGGATTGACGTTTTCCATATTGAATGACATCCCAAAATGACAATTTTTTTTCTATGTATTTCCGTATATTTTAAGGACTTTTTCGTATATTTTGCAATTTCGGGAGATTTTCAGGAGCTCCTGGTAAATCGACAGGAGTGAGCGGGAAATCTGTTTTAAGTTATAAAATGGTTTAATTTAATAATTTATACACCTTGAATTAGCGCGGGTTTCATGAAAGTGCGGATCCTTCGGTCACATAGGTTGCACTGGCCTAAGACCGGCTCTGCAAAATAGCTGCGTATGCTATGCCGCTGGTCGACTAGTTACCTATAAAATGCTTCCAATGGCACGAGTCTCATACCCTCTGACAACCAGTCTAACCTCTGGCCTTCACGTGTGGTTTAGAAACTGAACCTGGCGGAGCCGTTACCACAGACAGGAGAAAGGGGCAAAGGCGAGCAACTGGCGCCTAAACAAGTAAGCTTTGGGCAGGAGGGGCTCGTTAGCCTTGGTCGGCTACCCATCTAGGAGCAGAAAAACTCTCCAAATCTCAGCAGCCTTGCGATTATACTCAAACGCGGGAAAGGCTTCGGGAGACAATCCTGAGGAAAAATCAGGAGCTGGTGACCCTTAGGCAGATTGTGGCACACCCTGCTACAGCCTAGTAGAGCCTGCAGCGTTACTGATCCCAAACTGTATCGGATATTCCGCTCCTTAGGTCACATCAGCTGCGCGGAGAGGGGGGAACTGCTGTGTGGGCGACATCGTTCCGACCATATACAATGCCCAGACTTTCATTACACTTAGCAAGATGAACCATAGTCGTTCTACGACTGAAGGAGGCCAATATAATATTATCCAATATTATAGCTTTCATAATTAGATTTTGACATATGCCCATTTGTAAAGTATGTGGTGAAATAGTTAGTATTTGTTTATGTTTGTGTAACGTCGTGAGAATGTGTTCACAACATTGATTTAGTGTGCTACTATCCAAGTCTCTTTCGTCAGTTCATGTGTCGTTCTAGTTTAATAAAGCCTTGTTTTAGGTTACTCTTCAGTGTTCCTTTATTTCTTATTACAATTTATTAAACTAGAAATTTTCAATTCTATGGATCTATGTGTCTCGTGTATCTTATTTGGATTTTCGTTCAACACTATTCTCAGTCTGTAAGTAAAAATTGTAATACAAATGGAGCGTCTATTTAGGCCAAAAGAGCTAGACATAGAGCCTAGCACGCCATCGGCTGCCGAGAAGTGGCTGCACTGGCTCAGAACATTTGAGAATTTCATCTCCTCAGTCTCTCATTGCGAGATTGACAAAAAGAAACTACTTGAAAACTACGTTTCTTCGAGCGTATTTCAGTACATAAGTGAGTGTACAACGTTCGAAGAATCAATCAAAGTTCTACAAAATGTCTACGTGAAACCTAAAAGCGAAATTTTCGCACGGCACATGATAACTCTATGTCGACAAGAGAACGGACAAACCGTTGACTCCTTCCTACTTAAGCTTAAAAGTATGGCCAAAGACTGTGACTTCAAAGCTGTCACCGCTGAAGAACACAGAGATATCTTCGTAAGAGACGCCTTCATTACTGGACTGGCTTCAAACAGCATAAGGCTGCGACTCTTAGAGAAATCTACTCTAACTCTACAGAGTGCCTATGAAGAGGCAAGACAACTTGAATATGCCCATAACCATGCCATGGCGTATAACATCTACTCTGAAACTCCATGTGGAGCCAGCGCCGACGTGGAGAGCCTTTCTCCAACAACAAAACTAGAACATGAGGTGAGTGCGGCGACTAGTAAAAGATGCTTCTTTTGTGGATACAGCCCACATCAACGCTTTAGATGTCCAGCCCGTGACGCTACATGCAACTTGTGCGGCAAGAGGGGTCATTTTCAGAAAGTCTGTAGATCGACCAGACAGACACTCAAATCTACAACCTCAGCCATAGTGAAAGCGGATGATGAGACGTCACGGACTACAACCGTTGGATCTTCCTGGGCATCGACACCAGCGTCCGGCCTTACTAAATCTACAATTTCAATACTGGTCAATGGAGTACCATTGAAGGCTCTCGTAGATACGGGGAGCAGTGAAAGCTATATATCTTCTTCAATTGCTAAAAGGTACAAATGGAAATTAGAAATGTCCAGAAACAGAATCTACATGGCCTCTACACATCTTTCTCGCACTACTCACGGACATATTTTCGCCAAAATAAAGTACAAAGACGAACAATACGAAAGTGTGAAGCTCTCACTACTAGACGGACTAGTATCTGATGTAATCTTAGGACTAGATTTCATCAGCCAGCACGAAAAACTGATGATCCCATTTGAGGGAAAACGAAGCACTCTTCAGGTCTGTACGCTGAAAGCTGCACGAGTTGAAGCCCCTCACCTCTTCGCTAATCTTGCTCCTAACTGCCACCCCATAGCCACTAAATCTAGAAAATATTCTATGCCTGACTCCAAATTCATTCAAACTGAAATCAAGAGACTTCTATCTCACAAAATTATTGAACCTTCCACGTCCCCGTGGAGAGCTCAAATAATTGTAACAACGAATGAAAGGCACAAAAAGAGAATGGTTATCGACTATAGTCAAACCATCAATCGATTCACTTACCTCGACGCGTACCCCGTGCCAAAAGTTGATGAACTGGTGCAGGAAATATCTAAATACTCAATATACAGTACATTTGACCTCAAAAGCGCTTATCACCAGATACCTATCAGGGATGATGAAAAGCAGTACACGGCGTTCGAGGCTTGCGGAAAGCTTTATCAGTTTTGCCGCATTCCTTTTGGAGTGACAAACGGAGTTGCTGCATTTCAAAGGACGATCAACACCATAATTGAGGAGGAAGGGCTACAGGATACGTTCGCTTACGTGGATAACGTTACCATCTGCGGACGTGACTCCAGTAGCCACGACCAGAATCTACAAAGATTTCTCAACGCCGCTAAAAAGTACGGTATCACATTCAACGATGATAAAAGTGCTATTGCGACTGATAAAGTATGCCTCCTAGGTTACGAAATCTCACAAGGGCAATTAAGACCAGACCCCGAAAGATTTCAAGCGTTGAGAAATCTACCTCCACCACAAGACATGAAATCACAAAAGCGGGTTATTGGACTACTGTCCTATTATTCTCAATGGATCCCAAATTTCTCCAACAAGATCCATTTATTGGTGAACAACAAAACCTTTCCTCTCCCTGAACAAGTACAGGAAGCTTTAAAACTGCTAAAACATGAACTTGAAAACGCTGTTGTGTCGACGATAGATTATAATCGACCACTAATAGTCGAAACAGATGCCTCTGACATCGCGATCGCCGCCACTCTTAATCAAGACGGCCGTCCTGTCGCCTTCTTTTCAAGAACACTCACTAATAGTGAACGCAGACATTCTGCAGTTGAAAAGGAAGCATACGCTATCGTAGAAGCCCTGAGAAAATGGCAACATTACCTCATCAGTAGACCTTTCACATTGTTTACAGATCAACGCTCAGTGTCCTTTATGTTTGACCAGCAAAACAAGGGCAAGATCAAAAACGAAAAGATACAAAGATGGCGACTAGAGCTTAGTTGTTTCCAATATGACGTCGTATATCGACCCGGGAAACAAAACGCTGCGGCGGATACCTTTTCAAGAAACCACTTTGCGTCAGCAATGACTGGAGAAGACCTCAAACTGTTACACAACAACCTCTGCCACCCAGGGGTCACGAGACTCCTCCATTTCGTTCGGACTAAGAACTTACCTTTTTCCTGCGAGGACGTCCGCAAAGTGGTAAACCAATGTAAAACTTGCGCTGAACTGAAGCCTAGATTCTTTAAACAGTTTTCAGGCACCCTCATCAAGGCTACCCAACCATTTTAGAGAGTAAGCATCGATTTTAAGGGGCCACTCCCATCTGCTACTCACAATAAATATTTATTAACAATGGTGGATGAGTACTCACGCTTCCCATTTGCCTACCCATGTCCCGATATGTCCTCATCTACTGTCATAAAGTGTTTAAATCAGCTGTTTTCCTTAGTTGGGATGCCAGAATACGTCCATTCCGACAGAGGTACGTCCTTTATGTCGAAGGAGGTGCAATCCTTTCTGCACGAGAGGGGAATAGCTACAAGTAGAACAACCGCTTTTAATCCTTCAGGCAACGGGCAAATTGAACGACTAAACAAAACTCTATGGAACGCTGTTACTTTAGCACTGAAAGACCTCGATCTCCCGATCTCAAGATGGGAACTTGTCTTGAACCAGGCCCTATACTCGATTAGATCATTACTATCTACGGCAACAAACGAAACTCCACATGAGAGAGTTTTCCGGTTCAACCGGAAATCCTCCTTCGGGATATCTATCCCCACTTGGCTATCCAGCCCAGGTCGAGTGTTGCTGAGAAGAGAGAACAGATCTTCAAAGTATGATCCTCTCACGGAAGAAGTCGAGTTACTGATGTGTAACCCCCAATATGCCGTGGTACGGTTGCCCAGCGGTAAAGAGGAGACAGTCTCTCTAAGACGCTTGGCTCCCAACCCCTCCCCATCCACAACAACAAGTGAACCTTCGTTCTTCGCTCAGGGTGAGGATAATGAATATCCTCCAGAAGCTCAAAACATGGAAGTACCAGTCAACACCCCTACGGTGATACAAGAAAGGAAAGAACCCCTGGGAGGCTCTGAGGATCTCCGAGCGCTTCCTCTTGAAAATACACAGAACCATCATACCCCACTTGACGCTCAGGAACTCATTAGTGACTCCCAAACTGTAGAGCATGATAGTCAACCCCGTTACAACTTAAGAGAGAGAAGAACCAGACCGAACTATAGAGTCTAGAGTTGTTTCTCTATTACTAGACTTATACTGACTACATAAACTGGCATTGTTTATCCCTTGCTACTGAAACTAGTAATTGTTTATACGTCCTACTACAGATACTGGTTTTTATGTTTCTTTGTATCACTCCTCATTATTGTTTACAAGAGAAACTAATATTTCGACACTATTTATTGATCTATTGTATTGCAGGCACTGGCATTCTTTTTTTATTTATGCTATGGCCTACTATATTACTATACTTGCTATTTTAATTCTAGGCGGGGTGAATGTGGTGAAATAGTTAGTATTTGTTTATGTTTGTGTAACGTCGTGAGAATGTGTTCACAACATTGATTTAGTGTGCTACTATCCAAGTCTCTTTCGTCAGTTCATGTGTCGTTCTAGTTTAATAAAGCCTTGTTTTAGGTTACTCTTCAGTGTTCCTTTATTTCTTATTATTGTTTTCTCCTCATTATTTATTACACTCATTAAACTGTCTCGTTATATCAGAGCCCAAGTTGTCTGGTTCTTGACCTAGCCACATTGTTATGTCAAGGGTTTATAAAGAATCGTATAATATAATAATATTTATCATTCTAAGTTGTACTAATTATTTTTTACTTATGTTCTTTTTCAGAAAAACCAGAAAGTGTTGTTGATACACTACAATTGGTCCCAGATATAATAAAACCGCACCCTCTTACTATCAGCAATACAGACCTCAGTACCAAACCTTTAAAGGGCAGAGTAGAAAAATTAAATGACGATGTGAAAAAATATGAGATTACAGAAAAGATTGAAAGTAATGATTTCCAAGATGCACTTCCTTCTTTCGATAAAAAGATGATTGCTGTTTCAACTTTAAACGGTTGGGACAAAATCGAACAGTACATGAATATTATTAATCTTCTTTTGTCTACAAAAAATGAAGTGATACAGAACAACTGCCAACAACTTTTGCCAATAATTGTAAATATTTTCCATAAAAGTATTTTGACAAGTTCAAATCCAGAAAATTTTAAAGAAAGAGTCGTGTCGGAACTACTGTCTCTCTTAAGCGATGACAATAAGAATCGAGTTAAAGAATTATTACAAGACGATATTAATGCCACGTACATTTTTTATATAGAAATGTTATTGACAGCACAAAAGGAAGATGTACAATTTTCAAAAATTGTGCTTAAGATTATTGTAACAGTTTATCACAATCAAATTAAAAATGATCCCAATGCGATAAATATGATGAGAGAAGTTTCATCAGAAATAGACAAAACTCTGGTCTGGTTCTTGACCTAGCCACATTGTTATGTCAAGGGTTTATAGAGAATCGTATAATATGATAATATTTATAATTCTAAGCTATACTAATTATTTTTTACTTATGATCTTTTTCAGCAAAACCAGAAAGTGTTGTTGATACACTACTTACTAAATCCCTAAATTCAGTACAATTGGTCTCAGACATAATAAAATCGATGACAATAAGAATCGAGTTCAAGAATTATTAAAAGACAAGAAATTTAACGATATTAATGCCACGTACAATTTTTATATAAAAATGTTATTGACAGAACAAAAGAAAGGTACAATTTTCAAATATTGTGCTAAAGATTGTAACTGTTTATCACAATCAAATTAAAAATGATATCAATGACATAATTATGATGAGAGAAGTTTTATCAGAAATAGACAAAACTCAATCAATTGATCTGTAAGAAAAAAACAACATTTTGTCATGATTAACCAAATAAAATGCTGTCATATAGTAAACATGAAACAACACTTATTTTACGTATTTTTTTTATGTATACATGTGAAATCTTTTTAGTTGGATAATTTAAAGCTTAAACGTCGTTTTTGTTGAGAGACACTTTACAAATAAAGACATTTTTTTTTATTTTTCAATTTATGAAAAAAATAAATATAGCATCTTGTATTTTTAAAAAAATATTTTTTTGCTATTTTTAATTTATTAAAGAAAAATTAAAGAAAAATATCTGAATCCTAAACTTCTGTAGATAAATTGTTTGAGAAAATATTTATATATAAGCTCAGAAGCTAAAATTTAGTATATAAAAAAAACCATCTATTAACGAAGGTGTCATGTGATTCAACGACCAACCACCTTTATTTTTTACCAACAAACTATAAGTATTGTTATGACATGATTAGGAATTAGTTGTTTGTTTCGGGAATAAGGGTAAAGTTTTACTTAGCGACAAATGACGTGACAGATCTTTAAAAAACAAGAACGCTCTTAGTGACGCTAGAAAGAGGATGCTTTGTGTAGAGCAGTAGAATATAGATACGGATTAACGGACATAGCTGACATAGGACGATTCCCTTCTTAATTATTAAATGGATTTGTAAACAGCATCAGCGTCGACTACATATTTTGTTTGTTTCGGCTTTTCGCCGGTGTTACTGAAGTAGTTTTGAGTTCGGTAGTACCTCCAGTCAAACGTAGATCTACACTAGATCTATCTACAAGCATCAACACCGCGCGGAAGCCTGAACAACGTGGCGACCCCCGACTCGGAGCTTACTGGCAGCAACATCAAGAAGAATAGAAGCCCTCTGTTAGGAGGAGGCAGAAGTTAACGTCATCGGCCTAGTCTGCAGCTAGACCCTGATTATACGGCCACGTCGGCGAAGGAAAGCCAGTAAGATCCTGGACTCGTAGAACGAGGAGGTAACGAAATATAGATCTAGATCTACAGTTGTGATTTGTAAGTGCCCATACTTTAGCATCGTGTTGAAGCTTCTATCGAGAAGGCTACAGTTTTGTGGAGGGAAGAAACCCGTCCTGTCGATTCCGTACTGAAGAGATATCGCCTGCCCGGCATAGTGAGAACGAACGTGAAGGTCACCTTCTGCAAGGCCAAGATCGACCGTTGGGGTCACGCCAAAGAACTTTTGACGTAGGAGACATCGTACTGCCTACGGCACTTAAGTACAGTAGTGCTAATTTGATCTACAGCTCGGCTGAATTCTGTGCTACACGTTAGATAGCCAGATAACCGGTAGTTTAGCACTGGACTTTGACTTTGTCGCTGTGTTAATAGTTGGACCGTTACAGGTTCACTTTGGACAGACGACCACCTGGAACCACCGTACGTGCGTCGGAACCAGCAGCCGGAACCAGACTCTACGCCACCGACGAACCGGAGCCAGACGACAGATCACCGTGAACACCAGAACCAGGCGCCGTACCACCGAAGAACCGGAGCCATTGCAGACCAGTACCGGAGGACCTTGGAGAGCCGAAACGTTCGTTGTTCTTGTCTCACCGCTAGGGAAGACATCGCCGTGAGCCTTGCCGCCGGGACAGACATTAGCGTAGGAAGAGTGGACCCGATACTGACTGTGGAGTTATCACCGCTTCTTAGACAGATAAGTCAAGTGTTATTTAACTACTTTCTCCTTAGAATAATTAGAGTCTGTAGGGAAGTGACCACTCGCTAGATTATCACTACCAGGTTAAATCGTGGTGGATTGGGGATATCCTTAAAATTAGGTGTAATCTAGCAAGAGGTCCATATATATGTTTAGCTGTTAATGCGTCCTGTATGTGAGTGTGAATCATTTAGTTAAGCATTTGTTAGTAACGTCATGTATTAATTGTTTGCAATACTCCCGTCTTAAGTCTTACTGTCAGACGAAAGTCTCATTCATTAAAACTAGATCTATAGTTTGGTGTTTATCGTATTTAAGTTTATTTTTATAGTTTATTTGTATGAGTTGTAAGTTATATACACTCCTGGCTGTGAAAGCAGGTAAGAAGTAACTAAAATCTAGCGTAATCTAGACTAGATCTGGGGAACAATCGAGGTGAAGCCTGATTGCCCAGTTGTAATTTTAGTATTTGTAAATAGACAGGTTGGTCTATTTACCGGCCACTCGTGTTGAGTAACACGGTGTCGGTTGAGTGTGCGTGTGTCGCACAGCGTATTCAGTCGGGTCAAAGTGTAGCCTACACACTTGTACCAAGGATACTAAGTGTATCTTGAGAAAGGGTAGAAGTGGTTATTAGTCTAAGTTGGTAGTTAGACGCCAAGGGTTTTGTTTGTTGGTATAAGAGATATCATATCGTAGGATAAAGTAACAAAGAAGGAATATGGCAACTACTTCAGGTTACGACCTAGAAGAATTTAGAAAAAAGCTAATTCAGGAAGCCAAGACAGAATTAGAACTGCGAGGCAAAGAACTAACTGCCTATGTGCAGCAGATGGTGGCGGCGGAAGCAGAGCGCTTGGAGAAGGAGCGAATTAGAGAAGCGGAAAAGGCCAGAGAAAAGGAAAAAGAAGAAGCAGATCGCAGAGAGCGGGAACGAGTCAGAGAAACTGAAAGAGCCAGAGAAAAGGAAAAAGAAGAAGCAGATCGCAGAGAGCGGGAACGAGTCAGAGAAGCTGAAAGAGCCAGAGAAAAAGAAAAAGAAGAGGCAGACCGTGTAGAACGGGAAAAAGTCAGAGAAGCGGAACGCATCGAGAAAGAGGCGGACAGAAAAGTGAGAATTCAAGTTGAGCAGATGAGGATAGAGGCTGGTGTAAGTGTGCCCATCGAAGGGAACAGCAACAATAGTGCCAACATAGAAAGCCATAGTAGCGCCGCATGGATGAAAAAGAAAATACAACCTTTTGCGGAAGACAAGGACGACATCGGCGACTATCTTAAACGCTTTGAGATTAAACTAGCAAAGTTTAATGTCCAAGAGAGGGAGTGGTCCGAAATCTTGTTGGACTTCGTGCATGGGAAAGCCCTCACGATTTGCCAGAACCACGATCACTCGATGCAAAACAGCTATCAGGTGCTAAAGAAGGAACTGCTAAACGCATACGGGCACAACGCGGCGACATTCCGAAAGAAGTATTACGAAAACACTCCATCCAGCCAAGTTGATCCACAAACAACTATCAACTCAGAGAAGGACTTCTTCACTAAATGGCTCGGATTCGAGAATGTGGAGAACACCTACGAGGGGTTGAGGAACTTTATTCTGATTGATAATTTTCTCAATAAATGCGACCCTCAGCTACAGTCTTTTATAAAAGAGAGAAACCCTAAGGTAATTGAAGACTTGGTAGAAATTATTAGGATCTTTAAGAATGCTTATCCAAACAACCCACTTTCAGTTAGAGACCACAAAAAGGTTATTGACCTGGTAAATTATGTAAAGGGAAATGATAGCAATGATAGGGAGTATTGTAGAAGGAATGATGTTAGTGATAGGGACACCTATGATAGGAGAATAGATAGACCTAAAGCAAGTGATAGAAACCTTAGGGAGGTTACATGTTTTAACTGTCAGGAAAAGGGACACATGGCATACCAGTGTAGGAAACATAGAGGGAATGGAGCTGGCAATAGGAATACACAGGATAATAGTGGCACTAGTGATAGGAGAGGTAATCAAGGAAACCGTAGACAAGAGAGGGATAATCGGTCACCAGATAGGGTTAATTTTGTAAGGAGCATCCAAGACAGGGATCGTGATAGTAGGGATAGTGAACCAGATGAAGAAATTAACTACGTCGATTGTGGGGAAGATAGGTTTAAATTATATCCGGGCATGATAAATAATAAACAGATAAATGTGATCCGGGACACAGCTAGCAGTACACTCGCGGTTAGAGGGGGATTAGTTAAGTCCAATGATTATTTAGGCTATACCAAATCAGTCAGATTGGCAGACGGCGCAGTTAAGAGGTTCGAAGCGTGCAAAGTGTTTCTTCAATCTCCATTGTACACAGGGTATTGTGAAGGGGTAGCCATGCCGAGGTTATCTAGAGATGTTTTACTTGGAAATGTAGCAGGTGTCAGAGCCGCTACTGACAAACAGGTTAGAAGTTGGAAAAACAGGTATGGCAACATGAGGCGAAACAAACTTAGAAAGGACAGAATTTGTTTTAACTGCCATAAACATGGGCACATCGCTAAAGACTGTTGGAGTAGGGCAGAACAGTCTGAACAGAAGATTGCGAGTTCGGATAGGAGGCACAGGTCTGTATCCGACATTGATGATAGAAGCGATGACTGTGGTAGCGGTAAGCGCACGTCATACAGAGGAAGAAGGACACACGCGGGCTATAGTGGTGTAAGAAGAGATGTTAACTCCAGTTGGAGAGAACAAATGTATGGGTCGTGTAGATAGCCTGTGAAACATAACACTATACAACCGTAGTGTAAATAAGTTGGATTTTATTTAAATTGTTTATTCTTAATTAATTGATTTGGCTAGTAGTCATAATCAGATTGGTATTATGTTGTTGTAGTATTAGTTAGTATTAGATTGACTCATGTTAGTTATTTATTATGTATGAATATTAATATGTATGAATTGTATGTATGGAAGTATGAATAGATAGGGCATTTAGAAGGCGACGAGGTATTGATATCAAGGGAAAGTAAGTTTTATAAGTTATTCCTTGTTGTTGATCATGCTCATACATCAGTAAAGAGTTAGGTCGCGCTGGGACAAGTAAGTGGAGAGAGGAAATAAAATACACTTGTAAATGCCCAAACGAACGTTAGGTGTATAGTGGGAGAATGATTATTGATAAATGTCAATTTGTCATATTAGGTAAAATGTCTGTCCGGACGTGTGAGGGAAAGTGGTGTAACCTCTGGAACGTGATGTGATAAAGTATAGCTGGACACCTATGTCTGCGGTCACCTATGGCACATCACATTGGACAGTATCACGTTGTGACATTTGAGGGAAATAGGTTTTCAGATCAACTTGAGTTTGGGACAATGATGAAGAAGTTGAAACCGAAATCAAGACTCAAGTTGTGTTGTCTTTTATGTTTCCCTACATTTTGGCCCTTGCACAATGTAAGACTAAGACAGTAGATAAAAAATTGACTGGCAATTTTTTTTAGCGGGAGGGGGAGGAGTTGTTATGACATGATTAGGAATTAGTTGTTTGTTTCGGGAATAAGGGTAAAGTTTTACTTAGCGACAAATGACGTGACAGATCTTTAAAAAACAAGAACGCTCTTAGTGACGCTAGAAAGAGGATGCTTTGTGTAGAGCAGTAGAATATAGATACGGATTAACGGACATAGCTGACATAGGACGATTCCCTTCTTAATTATTAAATGGATTTGTAAACAGCATCAGCGTCGACTACATATTTTGTTTGTTTCGGCTTTTCGCCGGTGTTACTGAAGTAGTTTTGAGTTCGGTAGTACCTCCAGTCAAACGTAGATCTACACTAGATCTATCTACAAGCATCAACACCGCGCGGAAGCCTGAACAGTATCCATTAAATGGACGTCATAAAAATCACGAAATTCAAAAAATAAAGACACACGTCCTTTACAGTTTTTGAAAACAGAACACACAGGTAGTGTTCACTTTAAAACAAAGGGATTATTTTATTGTACTGACATATTTAATGCAACAAACCTAAAACAAAGGGGAAATATTCCATTCTTTTATGTTGCACTCCCATCGCTTTCTCTGTCTGCCTCTTCTTCTTTTTCTTGGTACAGTACCTTGAAGGAAGGTCTTTGCAAGCCCCGTAGATCTTGTAATATGGCCATAGATTTTTAACTTTTAATTTTTTAACAAACTTTAGCAGGTCATCATGGGGTCCGATCGCTACATTAATCATGTCTCTAATCTTCTGGACTCTCCTGTTTTCTTTGAAAGTGATGCCTAGGATCCTTCTGTAGCATTTCAATTCCATTGCTAGGATCCTCCTCTCTAGCTATGCAGTCAACGTCCATGATTTGCAAGCATATAAAAATGTGGCCATGACTAAGGAGCACATCAGTCTGATTTTGGTGCCGAGAGCTAAGCCCTTATCTTTCCATATTATTTTAAGTTTTGAAAGGGCTGCTGTGGACTGTGCAATTCGGGCCAGAGGTTCAGATTTTGTTCCCTTATCTGAGACAATATCTCTGAGGTATATGAAGCTGCTAAAACTTGTCAGCTTTTCACCTCCAATACTGATGCCTTTTTTAAAGTCCTGTTGGCTGTTGGTCATAATTTGAGTTGTTTCGGCATTTTTTTGCATGCCATATGCTGCAGAAGTCTTGTTAATGCACAACACCCGGACAGCTAGTTCTTCTTCTGTCCCTGCTAGGCCATCAATAGTATCTGCAAACTGCAAAATAGTAATTCTTCCTCCAATGCTAACAATACAAAACGTTCGTAGCCCTCGTGAGCATATTTCATTATCCTTTGAATTAAGATATTGAAGAGTGTTGGTTACAATAGGCAGCCTTGTATTACTCTAACTGTGGTTTTAAACCAGTCCCAAATATTATTGTTGAAGTACACCGCACTGGTGGCATCCTTGTAGAGTTTCTGGATAACTTTAACTATGTTTTTATTTATGTCGTCTTTTCCCATTGTCGCATAGAGTGCTCAGTGCCATACGCGATCGAAAGCTTTCTTGAAATCAATAAAGACATTACAACATATGTTTGCTTATTGTAATTCTAGGTCTAAATTTAGAGTATTACCCCAGGAATTAAAATGTTTAACTTTTCTATTCAGAAATGATGGGATATTGGTCACCAGGACAAAGTGGTTGTGTATAGGGGTATATGAGTTATGTAAGATTTGAAGTTAGTAGCTGATGTGAGGCAATTGAATTTTAGAGTCCGAGACCTGAGTTAGTAAGGCTGGTAAAAGGAGATTAAGAGAGTTGTTATAGTAGAAAGTTTGTTTTTTTCAGATTGAAGATAGATAGTCTGTGTTAGATGATATAATTAGCTATTTTTGTTCGAATAGATCGAATGATCCACCTAGATATTTCTTGTAAATATCTCTATATATATATATGTGTGTGTAAATAGTTTAATAAAGTGTTTTATTAACTATAAATATGAGTTGAGTCTCTTTGGAGAGTGTGCTATTGCTCACGGTTGCTTATAAAGATGTTCTTGTCGTCAAAAGACTGAACTAGGGCTTGGAGTTGCTCGCCAGTGATCCAACCTCGTAGACAATGATCTTCACAACCAACTAAGGAAACCCCTATACACATGAGCGCCCGCAGGATTTTTTGCAGGGGGTACAATGTGCCAGCTATGGCTCATAGTCGTAGCTTCAACTTTTTAATACAGACAAAATAAAAAAAAAAAATTGGTGTTCTCAAGCCCTCGCCCTCTCCCACCCGCCAAAACCTCTGATATTACGCTCTCTGTTAAAAAAATAAAAAAAAAAACGTGCGAAACGGATTGCGAGAGGCCTATCCTAGGTTGGGATAAGGATATTAAGTGAAAATTAAGATTTTGTATTAGAAAATAAATTCGTCTTTGCTTTTTATTCATTCTTTACTAAATACAAAATCACTTTCAAATTAACACTTTACGAGCCATGTAGAGTAGAGAGTAAAAAAAAAAAGCTGATAAACATTCAGATCTGCCATTTCGTTTTTTTATCCACTTGCAAAATATCCCTTTTTTTTTAATAGTTTGAGATACATTGAGACATAGACATAAAATATGGATTAAGATCTATATTTATATGCCAGTGATTATTAAAGTAAATTAAGAATTTGAAGTTCTTGTTTGATTAAAATTCGCCTTATTATTATTTTTTTTTTATTAAATCAAAGCTTGCAATGCCATTTTTTTTATCGCGAGTTGGATTTGCATTGTCAATACTTGCAATACTTAATGACAAGTTTGTCAGTTTTTAAGGAGATTTGCATCAGTTTTCAGAAGATTTTCATGACTTTTTCGTATATTTATGAATTTTAGGAAATTTCATGAGCTCTTTAACAATACGTTAAAATGGTTTAACTTTATAATTTACACCTAGAATTCGCGCGAGGCCTATGAAAGTGCGAGGCCCACAGCGGCCGCATGGGTTGCAGTGGAATAAGACCGGCCCTGATAGGATGTAGACAAAACAGGTTGAACTGAGCATTATTTTTTGCTTGAAAAGCGAGACGTTAATAAAGAAACTAACGAATCAAAATACGGAATGTGAAGTCGGGTTCTGTAATAATCTTTAAATGCAAACATGTGGTTTTTGCTCCGTGTATCTGTCGACTACAAAGTCTCGGCACCAACTCATTATCAATTTTGTCAGCCAGCAGTGTCACCAAACTCAGAATGTCATCCCTGGAGTGTTCCTCAGCATGGTCAATGTTTTTTTTTACAATGTCATTAATGTGACTGCTGATGTGCTTTTGAGCGGCCGCTTGTGCTAAGATGGACAGACTGCAACATCACGGAAACTGGTTCAAGAACGTGTGAAGAATTTACGACAATTAAAAAACAAAGCAGAAACACACGAGAAGCAGGCATTGATTACACATATGCAGATTGTCTGGTTTCACTTACAATCGTTATTTTAAAACAGTCAAAGATCTTCTCAAAGTTGTGACTTAAAGCGCGTATTAATTCGTGTTTCTCTGTCCTTTGTGTCTCACACAAAAGAGGTAAATTTAGCACCAACCCTCTTGCTTGGGACTGTTACGGAAGAAATAGATAATCTTCTTGATGACACCAACAGCATTACGTATATCTGAAACGTCATTCAGGTAGATGAACAGGTTCAAGTCTGTTTACGCGCAACGGACAAGGTCTGCTTTGGCTCATTTTTTACTAATCTTTGTCTGAACACAGTTCTACCCATCGTAGTTTCTTTAACAACAGCGACAAAACCAATGAATTCTTATCGAACACAATCACCATCAACAAATCCAATGCTCATCTATTCAGTGCTAGAGATATCTATCTGCATACCGAAATGCCAAGAAAAAAAAAATTAATTGATGCTGTTGCCAGTGCTTCGTTGATACAAATCAACGTTTTGATTTAGATGGTATGGGAATAACTTTCTTATATCTCTTCTATCGTAAACTGGTGGACGCGTTTAACCTGCTATTTTATTAAGCGCTTACAATGACCGAAACTCCGCAAGACGTAAATACATTTCCCAATGTCACTGCACTCCTCAATTTTGTTCCAAGAAACTTTCCCATTTATCAAATCGAAAGATAGCTGGCTAGGTTTTTTACGCCAAGACAAGAAAAAAATAAAAAATCCACGTGGATCATACTCTAGGTCTTTACTGAGTGTAATGATGACTATAATAGTGTGATAACAAATCGTCAAGACTAACTTGCTATAGAATATTGAACTGCAAGCCTATATTAAAGCGCACATGGTCGGACATGAACTACAGGTTAGCCTATTCTACTTTTTGACATTAATAGCTTATCCTTATTAACCTAACTTTAATGGAAGCACTACATGTTAAGTGGCTTCCTAGCATAAGCTAATTTATTTGAAGGTATACAAAAACTGGCTAAAAGTTGGTTACTCAAAATTCAGAGGGGTACACATATATGGTCAGCCATCAATTCCTGATAAGCCTGGGCTAGTTTTCTACAACTTCAGTCACCATTGTAAGCACTACTTGTTCAGTTGCAAATTAGATTGATTTAATGGTACAAAAGATGGTTAGAATTTTGCTGCCCAGAATCCAGGCGGGTGCAAGTGCACTAACTTGCACCCCCTGCGGGCGCACATGCCTATATAAAGTAGGTTTATAATAGCTCTACGATCTTCATAACCAACCAAGGAAACCCTTTATATAAAGTCAATGTATAAGTATTAGCTCTACTGTTTCAGCGTGTAGTTGTTGTCTTAGATGCTAATCCTTTCTTCCTGGATGTTGCAATTTGTTCTAGTTCGTTAGTGTATCAGCGTTGGGGGGGGTGTTAGCTATAACTGAAAAATCCGTTTGAAATTTAGACTAACTTTTCACTGTTGTAAGTCGTCGAAGTGTGAAGGAAACAGCGGTGCCGGTTCAAAACCTAACGATGAAGAGGCAGGCTCGGATGCTATGAATCGACTCAGGTTGTAAAACTGGGGAACTCAGTGTTCACTAACATTCGCTGACGTGCATGGTTCCTTCCTTTAGCCAAGGGGTTAAGGATAATTCTTACGTGATCTATGCTGAAAGATGCTTTTGGCATAGAAAGCACAGATGCAAGGATATTCAATGCACAAATAATTAAGGCAAAAACCAAAGTAAAATATAACTGCTATTCGCACACGTTTGTGTCTAAGACTTTCTTATCTTATCTTATGTGACACAGACGCTACTTCAAAAAAGAAGACAATTACGTATTACTCGTCCTGCACATTAACAAATGAACTTAACTGCGCCAAGTCACTGGTTTTCCTGGTTAGCTCATGCAACCCATTCCATGCTCTAATAGTGCTAGGGAAGAAGGGGCCTTTGTACAAATTTGTCCTAGCATATGGTACGAGGAATGTGACTTTATATTTGTGTCTTTCTGAGTATTTCATTAAATTTTATTTTTGTATTTGAAGATTATGTGACATAATGGGGAAATAACTATTTTTAATTACTTGTAAAGACAGGAGTGATTCCCCTTACGTAATTTATAAAAGGCTTTTCAAAATGTGCTTAGTGGCCACTTGCTCCTGAGTTACCAGCTTGACCACTTGACCTGTGTTGTGAATAGTATTTTTTTCTGTTAGTGGTCGTGTGTCATGTGGTACTCAGATAAGTGTGCCCTGCTCTGGAGATCTTTGGGCTAAGTATAGCTATAGTATTATTGTATTTTATAATGTATTAATTTGTAGATATAGCCTCAAATGATTGCCAATCCAGGCAGTATATCTTTACCCTGATGTTCTGCATCCTGTGGTACTCCCAAACGTGACATATTTTTGTAACCTTTCTCTGAGGGTTTCAACCTGTATTGAATCATCAGATCGACTTTACATATTTTTATAGCCTTGTCTCTGAGGGATTCAACCTGTATTGGATCATCAGATGGGCTTTACCAAACGGATGTCTATAGGTGAGATTCTATGAAGCTTGTAGGCTCATAGGTTTCCCTGAAGACTATAGTTCATCATGACCCTTTTGTTGTTGTTTTTTTGGCTAAAAGTGGCTAGTGTCAGCCTGAAGCTTGTAACCCCAGAATGGTCAAAAGTGGTAATGTGTTGACCTGAGGCCTGTGACCTTTATTTTACTCATGTGAATGAGTATTCTCCAGAATGTGACGATAATGTAACATGACTAGGGCTGTGTGCCATACTATTTTTGAGTATCTTTTGTGTACTTTTTGTTGTGTCGGCCTGTGAGTTGATGGCCATGCATTTAAACATTTATTTTACTCATGTAAATAAACTTTGTAAATATGTTTACCTGCGACTTTGTAAAGTCTTTTGCTGCATACATTAGTTAATTGTATACCTGGAGATTATACTTAATAACCAAGGCAGTACAAGAAGGGACCAGTACACCTCTGAACGACATGCCAGCACACTTTCAACACTGACCTTTTTTATCTAAATACCTGAATCTAGCTATAATTCTAATTGAATAGCTTTAGCTATACCCACTAATAGGTAAATTAATTGATCAAATTTTTTTTATATTGAGTGGGGTGGTCTTTTAGAATCAATCCCCATGAATATGTAACATGGGGTACTCTTATAAGCAACCTCATTTCATTTGTAACAATTCAGTTCAGTGTTTGTGAATAATTGCTACTTTGCTTTTAATTCTTCTATTCAGAAGTCTTTCTAAATTTAGTAACTTTACTAAAGGTGTTACTCTAGTCAAATGTGAATATTCGTTTGTTATGAACCTCACTTCTCTATTTAGCGCCTGTTCCTATTTCTTAATGTTTTGTTAAGTTAAGGGGTCCCAAACAAATGATGAATATTCTTTTATTGGCCTAACCAAGGTTAAATAACATTTTAGTTTTATGCTCCTATTTGATTTATAAAAAAATTATTTTAATAAAATGCTTTGTTTGATTTTTTTAATAGTTTTATCAATAAGTAATAACATGACAGTTTTTAATTTATTATAACACACAGGTATTTTGCATTTTTTGTCTGTGTTACTGATTTACAATGAATAAGATAAGTGGAATTCATTTGTTTTAGTTTTTTTTTGTGTTACTCTTAATAACTGACATTTTTCTGGGTGGAAAGACATGCTACAATTTGATTCCCATCTATATATATAATTCTCTTCTTCCCTCAAGAGTTTTGTCAGAAGTAAAGGAAAGATCACTCCTTTATTTCTGAGGATAGAGTTATCCCACGATCTTTACGAGCCTTGCGTGTAGCGAAGTCATACAGTATATCATTAAAATTCTATTTTCCTACATAGATCACGCTCAATAGCAAGAATTTCCAAATGTTTCAATCTATCTACTAGAATTGTTGAACTAAAGTAATTCTTCATTTGTTTGAGGCGCGAGAAGCTTCTTTCATCAGATTCCAAAATTATGGGATAATGCCGTTTTTTTTATCGCGCCTAGGATTGGCATTTTTCTTATTGATTGACACCCCAAAAATATTTTTTTTTATAGATCTATATATTTCAGGAGATTCGTATTGAATTTTTTAAAGATTTAGATAATTTTTAGATATTTCCAGGACTTTTTCGTATATTTTGCAATTTCAGGAGATTTTCAGGAGCTCCTGGTAAATTGACAGGAGGCCGCGGAAAATTTGTTATAAGTTATAAATTGGTTAAATTTAATAATTTATAACCTAGAATTAGCGCGGGTCCTATGAAATTTTGGGACCCACAGCGGTCGCATAAGTGCGGAGTCAACTGCGGTCATCTAAGGCCGGTCGACTAGTTACCTTAATTCATCTAATTCTCTTTCAAAATTTCTGTACCTTGTGTTGTTTTTATTGCTCTATATATTAAGCATTACGTTATTTAGTTTTTGTGACATTCAGTTCCAGAAATTGTCAGTGCACCATTTTGTAAACTCTTCTATCGAGCTTCTATACTTTTGTCTTTTGAAAAAAAGACCGATTATGGCAGTATCATTTATGAGTAAAAATGAGTCATAGACGTTTCTTATGTCATTAGTGTAAAGCGTGTACAGTACAGAAGAAAGTACACAACCTTTTTGAGCACCCGTACATAGTACTCAAGTGGATGATTTGGTGTTGTTTACTTTAACAAACGTTGGTTTAAAATGTTTATAACATGCTTGTACATGGGGCTGACATTTAACTTACTTAGTTTGTTTATCATAAAATGTAGCTTTATGGAATTGAAATCCGAGGATAAATCTAAGAAGAGCACTCGTGCAAATGATTAGGGTGTATTGAGATTCTTATAACCTGCATTCTCAGTTCCCCTAGCTGCTTTGTGTGCAAATTGATGAGGGTCTAGACCGTTATTGACTTTTGTTACAAGTTAGTTATGCATATATTTTTCCAAACAATGAACGAAATGGTACAGTATAGGAATATAAAGTGTTCCCTCGTCGGTTTGGCCTCCGGCCCGACATGAGACGGGGGAAACTATTGCCTTGGTTCATACCTGACTTTGACCCATAAACAAAAAAACAAAAAAGATGTGATTATATGACCATCTGGCTGATGTGGGCTTTAGACAGGAGGGTCAGCAAATAACCAAACTTCTATCCTGGCCACGGAATACAATTTTTTTTTTGTTCCGAATCGAAGGTTCCTAAAAGGGATTTATCTTGAACTTTTCTGACATCTCGACGAGGCTCCTGTTGAGCGTCTTGTTTTTGTGTCCACATCCTTACATTTTTTTTAGTAAAATGTTTGTTATAAAATGCTTTAAATGTTTTGGATGTTTCTTCAGAGTTGAACATAATCATGAAATGGAAGCAGGCAGGGTTTGATTTCCGAGACCATCTGATAAGTCCGATCGACAGTCCAGCGCGAGCGACTAGGCAGCCATCCTGCTATAAATTTAGACATATATAAAAATATACCTAAAAATGTATTTAGTAATACGAATGCAATGGAATACAAATAACAATAGCGCGTATTACATAAATAAATCTATGCGATATAAAATTAATTAAGAATAGTCAGTACCGAAATTCGATTCTACAAAGAAAAAGTTTTTCGTGTTCAAAAGGAACATTATGATACGTTGTGTTTTAGATTGCACGTGAAACAGTTAGTTTTACATCGTTGTTTTCAAATTCATTGTATGTAAAGTGTATATGATTACACAATTTTCCTCTCCTCATGGATGTTTAAATTTATAATTCAAAAATAATATGCCTTCAAATGATTAAAATCTAATAACGTTACTTTAACTTATAGTTAAGTTTGATCATATTCGATTGTTTTTTTTTTTAGCGGCCACCGGCAGAAGAAAAGAAGCTATTAGTTTTGTGTGGCCTGTCTGTTCGTTCGTCCGTTTGTAATTATCTCTGTCCGTCCCGTTTAGATTTCAGAAACTAAAAGAGAAAATGAAAATTGGACATCATGATATTTTAGATCATTCAAAGTTTACTTTTTTTCTTTTCCGAAGCGCAAAAATGTAATTTTTAAAATCACTTATGCAAGCAGGTTTTTATAAAAATATACCTCTTTTACTACTATTCACTATTAGTAGTAATAAACACTGGAGGCTCTTTTGTAAGGGAGGTTGCAATCTACCATATTTGTCACACATTTTTGCAAACGGTTTTACATTGTTTGTCTTTTTTTTTTTAATTTTGTATTGCTAAGTTAAATATGTTCTGTCATACCCTTACCTAACCAAACACTAACCCTACTAAAATTTAAAAAAAATGATTACGATGTTTTAAAGAAAAAAAATCTATTTAGTGTGCATATAAGTTGGACATAATTTAAAACAACAATTAATACGTAGTTTTTCATTTATTGCGTAAACTGAAGGGTTGCACTGTAGCTATGGAACACTCAACAAAAGGGAAGTTGTTTTTTTTTTTTTTTTTTACATTTCTTTTTAAGATTTGATAATGAAATTGACCCTTTAAAAACAATAAGATGAAACAATTAGATATTCATTATAAAACATCAGTTAGTGTAACTTCACATTCACTTTCACCTATCCTTTGGTCTGCAGAACGTCTGGGGGACAAGACAAGATCTATCCAAACAAACTGTGTTTTTAACATTATTAATATCATGGAAAATGGTTGTACCTATCACTTAATTTTAAAATGAATAAATTCATCTTTTTTGATCCACAGTTGATAAGTAACAAATTACATGTTCCCATTTCAGACCTTGTGGTCTATAGGGAAGATGATGTATAGGTCATCTGTTTCTGTGGCCTACGGTTAACGAGGGTTTCATGTGGCCAGCACAACGGACAACCGCCTTTACTTTTTCCCAACTAATGTCAGGTATTCATTAGAGCTGGGTGGACTCAGAGGCGCCAGAGATACCGAAATGAAAATCCCAGTCTTCACCTGGATTCGAACCCGGAACCTTCGGTTCGGGAGTCAAGCGCTTTACCGCTCAGCCACCGCGCCGTCAACAAATACCATACTGTAAAGTAATAAACATCACAACTTTATTTCATGCGACTTCTATTATCTCTCATTGAGAACGAATGTTGAAAGTCTTTTGGTATGTAGATGTTGCTTTTAATCAAATAATAATTTTAGAGATATATAGAGATGCATCCTCTTTTACAGTATATATATATATAGTGGCGTCACTAGGGGTGCGGTCCGCACCGGGTGACACCCGTTCACCCGTTGGGCGGTGACACCCAAGAGAAAAAAAAAATTAAGTGTTATTGGCTAAATTTTAGAACATGTTATTCCCATTTGATAAATAGTTCTCTATATATTTTTAAAATATTTCGGCTAAACATATTTAAATTTTTAAAATGAAATTTTACTAATAGTCCAAAACGTTACATGATACTTGATGTTAAAACAGTATGTGAAACCTTACTTTCTATCTGTCTGTGATTATATAAACACTGCTTTGATTTTTAACAAGGTTTTTATCGAATCTATTGAAATAGTAGCTAGCATAGTAATATCAGGATGCCAACCAATAGTAAATGACAACATTCTTCAGGCATCTGTAAATGTTGTAGAATAGGAAAGTAAATTAGCGACAATTGAGATTTCTGAAGATGATGATATAATTTCAGAAGTTAAATTTAAAAGAAACTCTAGCTAAGATGGAAATGAATCAGTGGAATGATAAAGACTTCAATATTTTTGGGGATAGTTTCTTTTTGTCGTGTGCCGATTTACCATTAATTGCGCAGAAAATTATCTCGAGCAAATGGAAAAATACACCAGTTGTTAAAATAATTGTACTGATGCTTCTTGTTGAGTCACTTAATAGTAAGAAATTGTGTGTCTTTTGTTGTTAACTTTTTTCAACTAATTCTATACAAATGAAGTACAAATTAGTTACTTTCTAAGTGGTGAAAATGAAGTCCGAAATTGGAATATTAAAAGATATATGAAGAGTCTTAATCAGGATTAGCAAATCAGAAAACAAGGGCATCCAGCTACTAATACAATAAACTAGAAAGTCGTTGCTATGATTGATGTAAAGATGAAAAACAATGGAAAGATAAATTGCACGGACTGCAGAATATTTGACATTTCGTGACCATATTGACAACAAGCCTTTATTGTATATAAAATTTCCATAAGATGATGTAACTGTTGTGTAGAAAAAAAAACATAACCAAAAGTGTATGTATAATGTTAAAAAGTTTTTTTTAATGTTTTGATGTAAAACAGATACTTATAAGTGTCAGAATTACTGTAAGCATCTTTGTATTTTGTTTGAAAGCACAGCTGACATAGTACACACTGATCAGATTCATAAGTTTTAAGATTTTAGGAAGAAAAAAGCTGGTGAGATTTACTTAATATCTTAAAATGTCTAGAAATGAGTGTGTGCTTGAATGTATATGTCGAGCTCAGGAATATAACAAAATACAGCTTCGATGTATGGAGCCATAAAGGAGTACAGGAAATTTTAAGAACCAACAAAAAAGCTGTTTTATACATAATATGTATAAAAGTTCCCCATTCAGACTGTGTGGTCTATAGGGCAGACGATGTAAAGATCATCTATTTCTGTGGCCTTCAGTTAACGAGAGTGTCATTTGGCCAGCACAACGACCAACTTTTCCCCATCTAATGTCAGGTACCCATTAGAGATGTATGAAATCCAAGCACTTGACCGCTCAGCCACCGCGCCTACAATAGATGTGTATAACACTCACTAAATCTATGTGGTCAACATTCTTTTTTCCTAAAATTTTCGGTACAATGGGAATAATCTTTTTGTTCTAAAATTATTGCCTATGGAGGTGAAGCTTAAGATCTATTGCCATAAGTCTTTTGTTATACCTATCTTTGATTTATCTTTTTAGGGGAAGATATACTAGAAGGTCAAAGATACATTAGAGTTGACCTACCTTTAAACTATTGACGAATTGGTGGCTAACTAAACTTTTTCCTTACCTAAAGCATAATATGTTTGGCAAAATAACAAACGACACTTTTATAACAGGAAGATTTATTAAAAACGAAATATTTAAAGAAATTAATCTCACGTTAATGAAACGTTTTCAAGTTTGAAATCCAGAATTGAAAATAAACATTTTATAATTTACTTAAGATTGCATTGTTGCACAATTGAACTATAGATAAATTGTACAAACTGAATTTTTAAATTTAATTGACAATTATTATGCATTATGGCTAAAGAAAAAAACAAAAAAAAAACATGAAATTTTTTTTGGGGCGACACCCTGAGTTGACCGCACCCGGTGACACCCACCCTAATGAAGCCGCTGATGTATATATATATATATATATATATATATATATATATATATATATATATATATATATATATATATATATATATATATATATATATATATATATATATATTTATATATATATATATATATATATATATATATATATATATATATATATATATATATATATGTAAAGAATTTATATTTAAACCTGAACCTGAAATCCCACCGTTATGGCATTTTGCTATTATGTTATATTACATACCTGGCGATTAATATGCAATTATAAGAAAAAAAAGCATAGCATAGCATAAAATTAATGTACAATTAATATTTAAATTTAATACATGTTACTGCAGCTAATCGTTTTATCTAAACGGTTACTTGCCCTGTATAGGGTCTACGAGGTATTACGCTTTACGGACTATTTTCTTACCACTGCACTACAGGAGGACTAGCCCTTCTTTCTCTGTTGTCGATCGGAGTTCATCTTAGATATTTAATCGTTGTAACTTTTTTTTTTGGTCATTAATATTTGAAAACATCCATCTGCTATTTCTCACGTTTAATGCCAAATTTCATAGTTCTACAAGAGAGGAGAGTGCAGGCCTAAAACAATTTTTCTTAAAATTTTAATGTTTTTATTTCAAAACCCAATTTTAACGTTGGCGCCTCACCTTTTATACAGCTAGCACGTCTTTTAGCTACGCGTCAAACATTTTCCTGCATAGTAATCTAAAGAAAAGCATTACCCTTTGGTCAATTTCGCAAATACCAGTACAAAAATATTTCTCTTGTTGGAAAAAAAAAACAATTTAAAGTTCAATTAAAAAAGCGTAGCTCCCATCTATACTTTGGCGGTTGAGAATATTCGTGTTTTTGGATTCAGAGGAGGCCCGCTAGGGAAGGCGAGTGAGACAAACTCCACTCCAAACCTCGAGACATAGAGAAGCCCTGTGACAACATTGTTACCGTCAGCGCATCGAACAAATATTCTTTGCCAAACGTTGCCCTTATAAGACACTCGCCAAAGGCTCCACTCACTGCTAAAGCCTCCTTTGAATGGCTAAATCAAAAGGTCAGACTCATGTTTAAGAACACGTATTTGAATAGAACTTCCGCTTTGTATACTCCATTTTAACGTTGGAAACTTGCTATTTAAAGGGTGTGTCACCAAGTAAGAGAATCCCCCTAAAATTAGCTTATGCAATATCACAGTTGTGAGTATTGTAATTATGAGTCACTGTCAATTGTGTATGTGTCATTAAACACAGGAAATGTCGAGCTGTGATTCTTAACATACAAAAATATTACAAAACAGTAATCTTTTAAAAAACAACATAAACTGACACAGGAACATTTAAACTGTAGAGTATGGAGCGTTTTATTCTTCTTTCAACGGCCATCGTAGCCTTGCTACACGACGTTTGTGGTAATTTTATTTAGACATATTTTATTTTTTACTTTAAATCTTAATGAAACCATAGTTAGTTATTTTTTAATATTTTTTTTTTCAATAGTTAAATGTTTAAATTTGAGCTTACTCAAGTTAGAAATACTTTACATGAACTAAACATAATTTCTCTATTACGCTTCATATAACATTGGTACATTTAACTTTTTTTTTTTTTACTGTATAGCATTTAACGGTCACCGTCCCCTTATTGAGTCTGGGGAGCGCTGTAAGCCGCCGGGGTGAGGGCAGAGCCGAGGGCACATAGCATTTTCTTTCATATCAGAATCTCATTCTTCTTGAGTCTTCAATGCAAAAAATTCAAAACCAAATTAAGTAGTTGTTGGGCATGCCGAATAGTTGGTGTGAAAGACTTTGAGATACACATATAGCATTTGCAATGTTGCATCAAGAACGAGAAGTGCACACCTTGCTAACAAGCCAACCCCTAGCACGAATTTTTTATATGCTTTCAAAATTAAAAAAAAATAAAATGGCTAGACATTGATACATTCAAACGAAAAGAAAAACTATCCTTATGAAATATCAGGATGTTACTCATTAGATGCTGCGAGGTGAGGGAGGGGCTAGATAGGGCTTGTGACATTGACCACTGGGGTGATAATTTGCATACTGGCGAAATGACTCTGGGTCAGAATATTTTTTTTTTGACATGTCGATGGTCTAGAGGTTAATTTCGCTTGGTGCGTTATCGCTAGGCGGTGGTGTCGAATCAGATCGGTCGGCGCATTCCCTTATTTTCGTAGCATTTTAATTCACTACTTTCTCTCTTAAATTCCCTGGTCCCTGGTGACGTTTATGTCTAATATATGTATGTATCACATTTGTTTCAGCACCTAGCTTCAACTCCATATTTATGAAATATTAACTCTGTTTTATCGCGCCCTGGATATTATAGCGTTGAACCAAGGAATTAGAATGATGAACACAATAAACCTCGATGCCCATACTGCACAGAATACAATAGACGACGTAACGCTGGTATTTAGAATGGAACTTCCAGTATTAGATTGCCTTTATGAACTAACGAGCCCTGATAATCTTCAAAAGTAATAAATGGCGCGACTAAGAGAATGTTTAATAATAATAATCTTTATTAATCTTAATTTTCCTAAATGATATTTGTCTTACAATTTGTGCATTACACCAAACAAAACATTATAATTAGGGTGATGGTATTCCGACGGAAGTAGTAATGGAAAAACAACAACAACAAAAAAACAACATTTCCAGTGTCAATTAAATGTTGTGTCCCCTAATTAATGCACATAATATTGTGTGTTATCCCCTTTTCTATATAATGTATGAAGACATACGGGAGTCAGTGTGAAAGTCAAGATGGCTAAAAAATTATCTTATTTACATTATGAGTGTTTGTTGTTTCAATTCAATTGTTTATTTTAACATGGAGGCAGTGGTGACACATCAAAACATATACACCGAAACCTTGAAGCACTCAGTGACTAAGGCGTGACTACATTGAAGATAGACCAAACGGTGAAGCTGAAAGTATCACCATGTAGAAGAATTACGATAGCGTTAAAAGTAAAGGTTAGAGCAGAATTAAACTCATTTGTTCCACGCAGAATTTCGGAAAGAGTAACTGAGCCCACAGAGTGTGTTAGCCAAATGGCATCAGTCGGATCATCCTTAGCTTTTAAATAAGGCATTGCTGATGGAGCATTAAAGCATTACAACACTACATGGCATTTTGGCTGAAATGAAAAAAACGCCAAGATTCTCAACAAAGTCAATATTCAGGAAGTATTGGGACTGATAGGGGCTCACAGATATGTCGACTTCGATTGATAGATACAAATCGATAAGTAAAGTAAGTTTTGAATTTTTAAAAAGACATTTGAATGATGCGTCGGAGGGACTAACAGGATGTTTTAAAGTGGTGGATGATATAATGGTAATAGTAAGAGAGACACAGTAGAAGAGGTTCGCAAAAAACATGAGAAATATCTATAAAAAATATTCAATAGACTAAAGGAAAAGAACATCAGACTATATGATAAGAAATCCGTATTCCGAAAATCTTACATTGTGTTTTTGGGTACATTATTTCCCAGTAAAGAATAAAAACTGACCCAAACAAGGTGAGAGCTATAACAAATAATAATGCCTGAAAACATAACATTAGTTGATTGATTAGTAGAATGATACAATATCTATCAAGATTCATCTCAAGTCTTTCAGCAGATCTACAGCCAAAAGCAGAATTTACTAAGTAACGCAAACTGTTTACTTAATCGAATGACTGTGAAAAAGCATTTGATAGTGTGAAACAGAAGATATCTAATCACGAAACTCTAAATCATTTTGACTCTAAGAAGTGAAAATGGACTACGAGCTGTACTTCTGCAAGATAAACACATTTCATAAACATCCAAGTCACTTACAGAGCATTAGAAAAAGTGGACACAACTCGAAAAAAACTATTGGCATTAGTAGTATCTTATGAACGATTTATCCTATCTTACATAATACAGACGTTACTTCGAAAAATAAGATAATTACGTCCTTTGCGTCATGCATCTAGTCATGCATATCAATCAATGACTAAAATTCTGCAAAGACAGTGGTTTTCAGGCTGGATCAAGCGAGGCAACGTAGTCCATGCTTTAATAACGCTATGGAAGAAGGAGCATTTGTACACATTTGTCCTAACATATGGATCGAGGAATATGCCTTTATCTTTGTGTCTTTCTGAGTATTAGATAAGTACACATACGACAGTCATACTGCAGACTAATGATAATATTGAATGATCATAAATCGTTGGAAAAACACTCAATGGACCTCTCTGTTGTTTACCTAAAATACTTCAAAGCTTTATGATGCGTTTATGTACAGTACCGGTTACCACAGGAAACATATTACAAATTGCCGACATGTTTCCTGATCAGGAAGTTTTTTTGACACCTCCACAAACCCAGTAGGACTGACCCAATTAAATATAACATTAAATAATGTTGTCAAAACAGACAATAAGATGCAGATTTTGAGACAATACATACTGAATGTATACATACATACATACATACAAGCATCGTATTATAGCAGAACAGTATTGGTCACTTGCAGATGTATACATATACATATATACTGACCTATGAGGATGATCTTCAAATGAAAGGAGAGAGAATAAGAGCATTAAGGAAAAAAGTTGAGACCAAACTGCATGCATACTATTTAGGGTATAATGCCTTGATGAGAAGGGTAGGAAAAACAATATTCTGGCCTGGAATAGCAACAAGAGTACAACAAATTGCAAATACATGTCAACCTTTTCTTTAAAATTACATATTTTGTATACCGAAACAATGGATAGCGAAACTCAAATAGATAGGAGATTTATAACAAAGATCTAGTTTATAAAAAGTGGATTGAGTGATGTTGATATTAATCATGGAATAGTGTCTTTCACTTTGCATTTCGTTCATAGTTTAGTAAGAAAAGTAAAAAAGTAAAGAATCCCTTTAGACCTTGCGGCAGAAGAAAGGTTGAAGATGTAAAGTTCATCTGTTTATATTTATATATTTATTACATTTAGGTCTCTGGTATGACAAATCTCAGAACAGAATTTATTCACAATTGCTATGAACATTGAATTACACAGGAAAGCAAAGCGTAATTGTCATAGCGAGACAACTTCAGATGTACAATACATTGAATCGAAGTGGGATACAAAAAAAGACAAATTTATATATATGAGCGCCGAACCAATAAAAACCTACCCATACCACGTTTGCAGCCTTTTTAAAGCAAGGATTGGACTGTACAGTCATCTTCGAGTCTATAGTATTTGATAAATTTTGATGCTCATTTTCTATCATGAAAGGGGATCTATATTTGCAAATGAATATTTTCCCACTTAAAATACTTTAACTTTCTAATGTTTCAATAATTTATGTATAAAAAGTTTCAGAAGTGAATATAACCTGTCGTCATGTAGAGAAAGGATCACCCGTAGTTATACATTTTCTGTGGAAACCTAACAGCTTAGAGGACACTGTTATTGTTTCTGAGATAGAAGGCAGTAGAAGCTCACCAATAATGAATTGTCATGTTCAGGATCTTTGCCAACCAACAAACGAGTGGGTGCTGAAAAGTAAGACGAATCCAGACTCATCATATGAATTTCAGTTGCATAAAACACAAGTCACTACGACAACACATCACACAACGACAATGGGGTGGAAAGTGTTGGATGTTTTAGCTGGAAAACCACCACTAGTGTGTATGTATCAAGTATATGGTAAGTAAACAAAAAAATGATTTAACATAAGTACGTAATAGATGTGGAAGTTTTAAACTAAACTATGTTTCAAGTGTCAGTTCGTGTCATTATGGTCTGTGGTACCCGGTGCAGTAACACATGACGACACCCCTCTTCTTCAAATCCAAGTTCTCAAAAAATATCCTAAAAGAAAACAACTAGTGTTGTTGTTTTTTTTTTGTTTTTTTGAGCTAATCATCTATATTTATTTATTTTTATACTTTGAAATTTGTTCGCTATATAGGCCTACCAAAGACGCTCTCTTAGAGCACAGGCTTTTTGGCACATATATCACGAGCTATATTAACACACACAAATAATATTCCGTCTTATCACTATGCACTTGAGAGCGGAAATTTTATGATTCTGATAGCACCGCATCATTTGTTGTATTTTAAAAATCACAGTCCTAGATCAGTATATTTATGTTTGTGGACGCATTAGCTAATATGGAGGCTTGGGTGAGGGCTACATGACTTCCCAACAAAGTACGGGACGAAACCCAGTGATCAAATTTTTTTTGAGCTTCTGAAACCCATTCTCCAGACGTATGTAACGCAATATTTTATGTATTAAAAAGATCTAAGCCAATTAAAAATATTACGAAAGGCAGTGACGAGAGAGGCATAATGTTAAAAACCCTCTTTCTGCAATATTATTCTAAAGCAAACTACAGTCACACAATTCTATGAGCGTAGCTAAGGGGTTTAACACCTTCTCCCCCAAACAGAAAACTTCCCTTTTCGATATAAAATCTAAAGCAAACTAAAGTCGCAAGATTCCAAGATACACATTCCTACCAGACGTTGGGCTCCATTAATAGAGAGCAGTGAATAGCATGGAAGTCATCTGTGGAAGCTGTAGAGCATGCACTTTTGACATGGGCAAGATCATTGTAAGTTGCTCCTTGCTCGTTGTATTCATCAAGATGTCTTGTTCTGTTCGCGCACAAGATTTCGACATATTAATGGCACGTTGCTCGGGAGATTTGTGTCCATTGTACAGTAAGAGGGTAGTTGATTTTAGAGTCGCGTTTGAGATAACACATTAAAATGCTTCCTTCAAATGAGTGTTTGTATCCATCTTTTTTCTTTCGTTTCCTGCCTAAAATAAAGACTAGCTCTAGATCTCTATATTAAACTGTTATCTCTTTTGCAATAATGGATTTATTTTTCTTGAGTGTGACCCCAAGATGGCTGTCACCAGGTGCGGATTGAATTACTGTCATGTATATTTATATATACATTGTAATATCTCTGACATTGCCCTAAAGTTTGTCTTATGGCGCGCTCTTGCACACTACATGGGTGAATTGTTTATACAGAGACAGAATTGGACTTCCAATATCTACGGCTGCTGATACTGAAGCTGTGTAATAAATGCACAATTGCTTGTGTGTTTCAGATTTTATGTCAGTATCATTGTTTCATCTTTTTGAGATGCCTGAAATAAAATAATTTTATCTCAGTGTCCAAAGTTGGATGTTTAGCGACTCAACAACTGGAGGTAATATCTATATAAACCTCCCTCAAACTACTTGACTAACTTAAATGGAAACAACCTCAACAGAATACCGATGGCTAGGAAATGCTCTGAAAATAAAAGCAAAGTATAATAACACGTCTCCGCCAAACTCTCATTAAGAGAAACGAGGATCTGGACATCAATCAATTTGCGAGAATTGTGAGGTTTCTAAACGTTCATTGATAAATAAGTGCAATGAAGCGGAGAATTCCAGGAACTAGATATGCCAATGTCGAATAGTGAACAAGGCCCTTATCGGAATATCGGCGTTTTTCTTTTCTTTTTAATATAACTCCCGGTGGGGATGAAATAAGAGCCCGACAACCTAGTCCAATAAGTCGGTGTGGTGAAATAGTTAGTATTTGTTTATGTTTGTGTAACGTCGTGAGAATGTGTTCACAACATTGATTTAGTGTGCTACTATCCAAGTCTCTTTCGTCAGTTCATGTGTCGTTCTAGTTTAATAAAGCCTTGTTTTAGGTTACTCTTCAGTGTTCCTTTATTTCTTATTACAATTTATTAAACTAGAAATTTTCAATTCTATGGATCTATGTGTCTCGTGTATCTTATTTGGATTTTCGTTCAACACTATTCTCAGTCTGTAAGTAAAAATTGTAATACAAATGGAGCGTCTATTTAGGCCAAAAGAGCTAGACATAGAGCCTAGCACGCCATCGGCTGCCGAGAAGTGGCTGCACTGGCTCAGAACATTTGAGAATTTCATCTCCTCAGTCTCTCATTGCGAGATTGACAAAAAGAAACTACTTGAAAACTACGTTTCTTCGAGCGTATTTCAGTACATAAGTGAGTGTACAACGTTCGAAGAATCAATCAAAGTTCTACAAAATGTCTACGTGAAACCTAAAAGCGAAATTTTCGCACGGCACATGATAACTCTATGTCGACAAGAGAACGGACAAACCGTTGACTCCTTCCTACTTAAGCTTAAAAGTATGGCCAAAGACTGTGACTTCAAAGCTGTCACCGCTGAAGAACACAGAGATATCTTCGTAAGAGACGCCTTCATTACTGGACTGGCTTCAAACAGCATAAGGCTGCGACTCTTAGAGAAATCTACTCTAACTCTACAGAGTGCCTATGAAGAGACAAGACAACTTGAATATGCCCATAACCATGCCATGGCGTATAACATCTACTCTGAAACTCCATGTGGAGCCAGCGCCGACGTGGAGAGCCTTTCTCCAACAACAAAACTAGAACATGAGGTGAGTGCGGCGACTAGTGAAAGATGCTTCTTTTGTGGATACAGCCCACATCAACGCTTTAGATGTCCAGCCCGTGACGCTACATGCAACTTGTGTGGCAAGAGGGGTCATTTTCAGAAAGTCTGTAGATCGACCAGACAGACACTCAAATCCACAACAACAAGTGAACCTTCGTTCTTCGCTCAGGGTGAGGATAGTGAATATCCTCCAGAAGCTCAAAACATGGAAGTACCAGTCAACACCCCTACGGTGATACAAGAAAGGAAAGAACCCCTGGAAGGCTCTGAGGATCTCCGAGCGCTTCCTCTTGAAAATACACAGAACCATCTTACCCCACTTGACGCTCAGGAACTCATTAGTGACTCCCAAACTGTAGAGCATGATAGTCAACCCCGTTACAACTTAAGAGAGAGAAGAACCAGACCGAACTATAGAGTCTAGAGTTGTTTCTCTATTACTAGACTTATACTGACTACATAAACTGGCATTGTTTATCCCTTGCTACTGAAACTAGTAATTGTTTATACGTCCTACTACAGATACTGGTTTTTATGTTTCTTTGTATCACTCCTCATTATTGTTTACAAGAGAAACTAATATTTCGACACTATTTATTGATCTATTGTATTGCAGGCACTGGCATTCTTTTTTTTATTTATGCTATGGCCTACTATATTACTATACTTGCTATTTTAATTCTAGGCGGGGTGAATGTGGTGAAATAGTTAGTATTTGTTTATGTTTGTGTAACGTCGTGAGAATGTGTTCACAACATTGATTTAGTGTGCTACTATCCAAGTCTCTTTCGTCAGTTCATGTGTCGTTCTAGTTTAATAAAGCCTTGTTTTAGGTTACTCTTCAGTGTTCCTTTATTTCTTATTACAGTCGGCCACTCGGTTGAACATGGGGGTCGATATCAGAGACCCGCGGCTGGAGTGACGATCCCTACATAGAATTATGACTGTAATATTATAGAAATATAAAGAAAAGTCACTTAGGTTAACACTGTCTTCGGCTGTTTATGGTGAGCAGGTGCTGGGCCCATAATTGTTGAAATTCTAAAACTGGTCTTGAAGTGAAATGCTATCAGCCCACGCCTGGCTGTTTGATAAAATCATTTCTAACCGTCAACGGGGTAATGGCGGCTTTCGCGATGATTACATACTATATTTTTTCCTGTTTACAATGGGAGAAAAATTAACACTTTTAAAATTAAGACACTGGGATAAATATTAACAAATGGCTCGTAGTTTCTAGAAAAAGAAATAAAACTATTGTTTTTACTGTAAGGCCTTATAGACTCTATGAAGAACGGCCGTTACATAATCCAGGCTGCGGCTGTACAAGCATTTACATCGGTGGTACTCTCTAATACTCCTGCAACCTGGCTTTACGCAAAAAAATGTATGTGATGTTACTCGTAGGGATATTGCATGTGCCAATAAACTTAGCAACAATGGTTGGACCGAACATACATTTGTACTTCTACTCTCAACATTGACAGTAGCAAAAAAAAAAGACCAAAAAATATCCAGCGGAACCTGAGTTGGCTATAGAAAGACATTTGAATTTGACGAACATGGACCTGTTGACTGAAAATGATTGAGTCGAGTTTGTCTTCCTACAAAGCTGCAATCTATATAGATGTTGCTTTTGGGTGGTCTTGAAGGCTTGCCTTTTAAGTGTTGGATTGCTAGCGAGCCACTCGAGGTCTTTAAATTGAGGGAACAGGACCATCTTTAAGATACTAGACTCTAAACGCACTTTTTCTCTCTCTCGCTCTCTCTCTCTCTCTGTTTCTCTCTAATAAAAAAAGAACCAAATTTGTGCTTTATATATTGTTTAAAGTAAAATACTTTTAAAATGTATGTTTTCGTTAATATTGAAAAGCATGTAAATAAGAATAGCGATCTATCCTCAGAAAAATTAAAAAACTAAAGTATTTATATTAAGGAAACTACTACAACATCGAGCTTTGAGACTCCTTACTTAGTCTCTAATGCCAACAAGCTCAAAATGCACTAAAATACATCAAAATGCATTAATTAAAACTTCTCTTACTAATTTCGTAGTCATGTTGGGCATGATCTTTTCGCAAAGTGGCCGGCGAAATATTCATGACGGGTGACCATTATTTCATGTACTTGAATCTGAGAGTGTTTATTTACTTAAGCCAGCCACTAAAAGAAGTGATGAGGAATGATAGCCAATGCTCGATGTGCTGTTTTCTGATGCTGAACTTCCGTTAACAGGCGCAGCTCTACATTTATTGTAATATTGGTTTGCTTCGTTAAGACAATAATTCTCAATTCATCATTTGCATTTAAGAGTTAAAAAAATGACAATTTTCGTCTGTTTATTTCAGGAGATTGGTATGAGTTTTCAAAAGATTTTAATTTCCAGGACTTTTTCTTATATTTTTGCAATTTGAGGAGATTTCCAGGACCTCCTGTTAAATCGACAGGAGACCGCGATAAAATCTGTTATAAGTTATAAAATGGTTTAATTTAATAATTTATACACCTAAAATTAGCGCGGGTCCTTTAAACGTGCAGGGCCCACTGCGGTCGCATAGGTTGCAGTGGCCTAAGGTTGGCCCTGCAAAATAGCGACGTATGCTACGCCGCCGGTCGACTAGTTTTCTATAATGAAGTAAGTTGACAGATTTTGCTAAGTACATTCATTCATTCTAATGTTTAATTAGGCAAACGGATTCATTAAAACGTTTTCATGTCAACAAATATTTTTTGTACGACGTCTTTGAAACTATTTCGCACTAAAAAGATTGTGAGTTTTAAAAAAATGCAATAATAAAACATTTGGAAACCAATATAATGATCTTCGTCGAGTTTTTCAGATGTGTCAAATAAGCAAAGATTACTTTCTCACTGACTCAAATGATTTTTTAAGTAAAATCGATAAAGCTATTTTTATAATAAACTTTAATGTATTTATATATATATGTGTATATATGGCTTTTGTTACGGTACGCACCGGTACGGCATACCGGGACGTTTTTGAATGTGGGGAATTTTTTTTTACTTTTCTTGCATTTAACGTATGTTATTAATTTATTTGTAGTTAAAAGTTAAGCGATCAATCCCTGAGCACCGGCACCTAAACACTGAGTGCAGACACCTTTTTTTTTTACAAAAAAAGCATTGTATATATATAAAAAATTCAACATGAAATGCGTGCCTTAGGGTATATGATTCCCATATTTAATTTCGAAATCTGCTCTAATGATATTTTTGTAAGTCCCATTTGTAAGCAACATGTGAAAAGTCACTTATTATTATTTCTTGCTTTAAGGATCTTATTAATAAATTGTAGATTTCTAAGTCTGAAAACAATTTTTTAGAATTATATTTCATTTCTCATTTTATCAGTTAAAGCTCAAAGTATAGAATGCGACTTTATGAGTGAAGATGAAATTCACATATTCTGCACCACACCAAAAGTGTATCCAAAGGCCAAATGCACTTTCTATATAAGTGCTAAAGATGTAAGCAAAAATGCAAGTCATGATTCTAGTTTTACCATATATTTTTACTAATGTCAAAGGCAACTGGCTATGTGGGCACTTTGATAAATGCCGAGTAAGATAGCGACTAAATGTATGTCAAAGTCGTGAGGGTCGTTATGAATTGAATTGTGACCTCTAAAAAAATAAAAGATAGTAAACTGTTCTCTTACAAAAGGGGTTCAAAGAACGTTACAAAGGGCCATCGTGTTACCATTTTTTAAAGATCTTATACAGACTCTCTTTAAAGTGCAGAAGTAGCCGAATATATTTTATGTAGTAAGGTAATAAATTTTGTACATAAAATCGACTAGATCCAAGTGATTACCGTGTTTTCGAACATATAACCCTAGGGACATACAAGTTTTTACAAACGAATGTCAGCAGTGCGGGGTATTCAAAGGTACAGGGTATACACACAGTTTTTCACTTATGAACATAGCATAACGGAAACTATGAAAAATCCCGATGGGTCTTTATACTACGGTAGGTATTGTATTTTACACACGTGTGGCACTCAATGCATCGCTTGTTGGAACAACAACCTGAGCACGATAACGTCTCGAGAAACAGATTTTGATAAGCAACAAACTTCATGTACATGTACACTATACAAACTTAAGGTAGCATAACAATAAGCTATAATTTATAAATGATAGATAGATACATAGATAGATAGAGATAGATAGATAGATTTATAGATAGATAGATAGAGATAGATAGAGTTAGATAGATAGATAGATTTTTTAAAATGTAAAATGTAATTTTGTTAAAAAAATTACATATTTTGTTCTTTGTTTTAGCAACTTTCTGTTGAACTGGATAACGTGATCGAGTCCTATCACAACAAGACTGATTATTATGTGTCTAGCTGTACTGCTATTAAACCAATACTATTACATGAAATAGGTTTATATAAAGTACAGGCTATTATATATCCTAATGTCACCGGAACCAAAAGAGACATTACTTACGGAACAAACATTACAAAGGAAATTAACTTTCGTAAGTGGATAATTTAGATTTTATATTCTTTATCATTTACATATATATGTAGATAAAAATTATATTTCAATAATGATAACATTAATATTAACGTCACGCTTAAGTCATAAAAAGGTTGTATTACAGTGGAATAAATTAAGTTTCTTTAACATTTTTGCTTCAGAAGGTTTTTGATGTTCGGTTACTTTTTTGTTCAAAGGCATAAACCTTTAGAGTGCTATTCCAACTATCATACATTATTTCCTAAAGAAAATTCAGTAATTTAAAAGTTCCTTTGTTATATCAGTTGCGTCACTAGGATGGGTGTCACCCGGTGCGGTAACATTAGCGTGCTCCCCAACCCCAGTAGAGCGTTCCCCTTAAGCTTCCAGTAATTACTTTGTGTTCGCACAATAATACAATCCGTTGACCGCTGTTACACAACGTTTTCATGAGTGATTTTATTGTAACATTGTGTTTTCCCTCTTTTCCTATTAGCTTTTTAACATTAGAGTTTGAATTGTCTGAGGACGAATAGTGACAAAAAATGCAACTTTAAGAAAAGTATATTGATTGCTACAAAAAATGATAAAGAAAAATTTTATAAATTTTTTAGAGTCTCTACAACCTCATTTTAACCTATTACTGTCTGGTTAGCATTAACCACCTGGGCTGTACTCTTTTGAGGGCAGACAATAATGTTAAACTATGCGAACGCAGAGATATAAAAAAAAAAAACTAACAACAAATACATCTTTTTATCCGTGACGCCCCTAATGATTGTCCAGATGATTCTTATTAAGCAATGCAAAAGCAGGCCTAACCACTTTTTTTCGAACTAGGGAAATAATCTGTTGCATATTATGCGCTCTTTATTTTCTTTATTTAGTTTCTGTATTGTCTTTCAAGGAGGCGCGGAAGCATGGCTTCCGAACCGGGGTCCGGGGGTTTAAATAGTGGTGAAGACTGGGATTTTTAATTTTGTGGGTTTTCAGGCGTCTCTAAGTCCACCCATCTCTAAAGGGTACGTGACATTAGTTGGGGAAAAGTAAAGGTGGTTGGTCGTTGTGCTGGTCACATGTTACACTCGTTAACCGTAGGCCACAAAAACAGATGCCCTTTAAATCATCTTCCCTTTAGACCACAAGGTTTGAAAGGGACACTTTACTTTTGTATGCTCTCTTAACAATTGACTTTATTTCCCTTTTTTTTCATCTTTTTTTTCCCTCTCAGCCACTTACTGTACGTGAGCTTGCACTCCTAGATCTAATTTAATTTATATTATTTACATAGGCCAGGGCTATGATGTTTGTTATTTAGTGTCCTTTTTAATTTTTATAGTTCAGTGCTGATTATTTTGTAGTTTCCGCTATTTATAACTTTCTGCTAGTTTTAGTCTTTTTCTGTTATTTGTGTTTTACCCGTAGAGGAAAAGTAGTTTTTAAAATAGTTAACTAGCCTTAGAGCTGTGGATGTTATTTTCTATTTTTTGTCCCAGGTTAGTTCTGCTTATATTTGTCTTTGGCATTAGTGTTGGATTAGTTGTTATTATTTTATATCAGTTTATGTGCAGGTCTGTAGACGGTATAGAGCCCCCAGATGAGTTTAGAATAGAAATAACTTTTTATATTCCTTTTTGTATTTTTATAGGTTTAAATTTTAAGATTCTCTTTTTAATGCCGTTTAATTTGGTATATAATGTTTTGTAGTCCGTGTCTGTAGTAATTTGCTAGGTTTTATTGTTGTGTACGGCTAGGTACAAATTAGGGAAATAGGTAGTCCAGTTTAGTTTTAAATAATTAGTGTGACGTCATGCTCTCCGATACGTTCGCGCTGACCAGTTATAGCTGGCTCCGGGACCACGTTGAATTCTTTTTTGTCTTGACCAGTGGTCAGTGCGGACAGTGGTGTTTGTATAGAGTTAGTTTGTGTAGTGCTATTTCGGCTGGGACCGCCTGTAAGTTGTAAATTGTTTTTATTTTTGCTTTCTTTTATTGTATTAGTATCGATTGTTTCTGTATCTATTGCTATAGTCTAGATGCAGACTGATTAGTGTAGTGGCGTCACTGGCTAGTTAATTAGCCATGATTGCCTCTGATGGAGCCGGAAGCTCTGTAGATTTGGTTGGTGTCACCCAATTGCCCCCGCCTTAATGCTTTTGTTTTTCTATACTATGTCTATGTGTAAATATTTCATTATTTTATGTTTCTTAAATATTTTTATCGTTAGGATATCCCCTCTGTTGAAGTTGTCATCTTGTCCTATTTTTCTTATGTAATAGATGGCTGCGGCCTAAGCATTGCTGTCATGGCGGTTTGTTTAGTCTGATCTACTATTATTTAGATATAGCTTGTGCATTGTAGTCTAGCCTGACCTGTGTTGGTTGTGGCTGAGACTTTAGTAATTCATGTATTGCTTTTATTAGCTACATGTAGGTAATTGAAATTACCTCATGCTTGTATTGTGAGTATGCACTAGACCAGTCCAGTCTAATATAGCGTTATAGTACATTATTATTTTATTTTGTAAATATTGTTTTATGTTTGTTTATTTTGTAATTGCAGGCTATAATTCCTGCATAGCTGTTGCTACTGCACTGCCACTGCATTGCTGTCTGCCTAACTGTCTGCCACAGTTATTACTGTATTACTTCCTTACTGTATTACTGCATAGCTGTTGCTACTGCACTGCCACTGCATTGCTGTCTGCCTAACTGTCTGCCACAGTTATTACTGTATTACTTCCTTACTGTATTACTGCATAGCTGTCTGCTGTAGTTCTCAGTTACAATAGTTTATTGTTTTGTAGGTTATTTTAGTGGTTTATTGTCTTGTAAGGTGTCTTGGTGGATTTTGGTGAATCGGGTTAACTAGTGGTTTTATTTGGGTTTGGTTTGTTGGATAGTGATTGTAGTTGTAATAGTATAAATTAAGTAGAGTTGATTAGTCGTTTAGTTTTTTGTTTATCTAGTTGTTTACGTATATTTTCTTTTGTACATATATTTTTATTAATTTGTTTTTTTTCTCGTGTAAATAAAGTGTATATAAGTTCATTTTAATCTTAGTTTGTTTTTTAGTTAGCTAGTTTAGTTTAGTTTAGTTTGCTTGTGCTGTCTGGTTGCTTAGGCTACTCTAGCCCCTTGGTCACCATACCGAGGTGCACAGATTGGGCCCACCCAGTAGAGCTACCATCTGCCTACTGTAAAATGAACAAATGTTGAGCAGCAAGTAATAACCGCTAAGGGCCTCACTCAGTAGAGCCACCCTGACCTGCTCACATGTAATTTAAACTTTCTATCTTATATGTTCCTTCCTTCATTCGTTTTTTCTCTCTGTCTGAGTAAAACTTATGAAGACCCCTACCTCAATAACTCTTTTCTTGCTCTCATCCACCGAAGCCCTACACCTTATGAAGATATCTCTCTCTCCCTCTCTTTCTGTGTCTGCTTCTTTTTTTTTCCCTCTCTCTAAGATGACTCTTATCCCGAAACGTCATGGCTAGAAGAATGGCCGAAGGTCAAGCACTAGCGAAAAATGGAAGGTGACGTGGTCGTGAAGCTGAGCGCTGGTTCATACCCTGCCCTACCCGCTCCCATCTTTCATCATCCTTCGCGAGGCTTAGGCTAGGTAGTGGAGTATCTTCAACTCTAAACGAAAATTCGAAACATGTAAACCATTTTACAAACAAACATTTTATATGTTTAGTTTTCCATATTTTTTTTTATAACCATACCAGATGCCCGCCAATAAAATTAAAATGGCTATTTTACGAACCGTATTTTGAAAGTGACATTTTTTGAGGCATTATTTCATCCCCAACAGTGCAATGGACATGGTCCTTAGGCACCAAATGTGGAGCCAAATCATCCTATTGCAGCCATGCATTTATTTCTCAATAGGAATTTGATTTTAACATGAAATTAAGTGATTCAAACAGGTTGTGTGTAATAAGTCCATGCTTTATTTCAGTGCGTCCATATATAACATTTGAAAATTGTCCTACCAATGTGAAGAAAAATGAGGTCGTGAATTGTAAATGTTTATTACATGGATTCGGCTCTACGAATGTGAAGTACACATGGTTCAATGCAAGCAACAATGAAACTATAGTCCATAATAACAGTTTGACCTTTTTATCTAATACATATACCACGGGTAATGAATCAAAAACAGTTTGTTATTATTTTATGTTAAAATAATTAAATACTATTAAAAGCAAATATATTCAACACATTATTAACTTAATGATTTGACATCAATGGCGTTTTTAAAACATGCAATACATTTGCCTACATAATATCCTGATGTATGTTTTTTTTTCTCAATTTCACAGATTTCATTTGCAAGGCAAATAGCTTTAAAGTGATGAATGATCTTTATAAGAGATACACATTATATGTAGATTCTGGTAGGTCTTGTAAACGTGTATAGAAATGACGCTTAGAAGTAGTAAGAATATAATATACTATTCATAATTTTAAATTTAGAAAACACTAAGATAAAGTAGTCATGTTAAAAATAGCTTACCTAGTTAACGTAGATTCTCCCTCGACGTTTTGTGTTAAAAGCATCAAGCATTTTTTACAGCTATGACGCACGAAAAAGTAACCTGTCTTAATGGAAAGATAAGGAGGAAATACAATGCTAAGAAAGATGTTAATCTTAACTTACTACTGGACTGTTATAAGATATTTTTGGTCAAGAAATGGAGCTTTATGAATCAGTTGGGGATTTTGTGTTTCCCTATAACTGATGTTGTTGTTTTTTTAAATCAAGTGTCCGGACATATGAAACCTTAAATCATCAGTCATGAAAATTTAAAGTAGAAATGATAATTCGATTACAATGGCAAAGGCTAGGAGCTATGTGCAATAATAAACACGATTGATCGTGTCTACAGTTCTTGCACACAGGTAGTTTTCTATGACTTCATCTTCAAGGATTGCATTACACGTTGGCAACACCTACGAGAAACGCTGGCTTACTGTGACAAATACTCGAGTGGCATCTATTCGGGCTCCTTTGCACAACAGGGGTACGCTGAGAGAGAAAACGATTCTTCTTTTCTTTTTCCAATGACCCTGTCGAACGCCATTTCTTCGCCAGGTTTGGATGATACCTATTTGCTGAAATTAGGTAATTAATCAGCAAACCTATCCCATGATTTTTTAATGGAACAACTTTGCACGTGAGCCAACAATATTGCGGTTTCCTCTTATTGAACATATTTTTAATTTAATGACAGCATCACAAACCACATGTTTATAGACAGAGTTGCTGCATCCATTGTACCCCATGATGACCTGCTAACTATCGTAAAAAAACGTAAGCTAAAAGTCTATGGCCATATTACAAGATCTTCGGGGCTCGCAAAGACCGTCATTCAGGGAACAGTACCAGGAAAAGAAGAATAGGCAGAAAGAATGCGATGGGAGGACAACAATAAAAGAATAGACGAGCATGCCATTGCAAGAGGTTCTAACTAAAGAAAAACACATAGAGAAATGGAAAAAGACGGTCGACGAATCTTGCATGGTGCCCCAACGGTCTAACAGACTAAGTGATAGGTAAAAATGTAACGGTAAAAAGGAATACATTTTGGCGATACAACGCTCACTCATTGCTCCCCTGTTGACAAATTAAGGTCAATACCGTGTTTCTCCAAAGAGAAATGGGTCTCCAGATTGTCGCATTATAGATACGTCCTCTTGTACTCTCTCTACTCTGGAGACGGGCTACCGATACAATTAAATTACCTTTCGGAATAGATACCAACCATATTTTTCGCATGGCGTAAACATTTTCAAAACATGTGTCTTTGTAAGCATCAAACAACTAAGTAAAAAAAAAAAAAAAAGAACAACTAGTTTCACGAAAAAGCTCCTCTTTCTCTTCATTATGCAGAGTGCGCAGTAGTTTTAATGGAGCGAATATGCAGGGCCGGGGTAGATTTTTGTGTCGGCCCCTACATTTTTTCGAAAGCTTTAATAAAGACCTATATGAATAAAAATACTTATATCTAAACGCAGGCTATATTTCAGAAGAAAGAATTAGAGTTCTTGTAATTTCATCTCACTTTACTTTAAAAAAAAAAAAAAAATGCATATTTTTGTTTTCAAAAAGTGAGTATTTTGAATTTCTAGAAGGTAAGGCCCTTGGTAGACGCACTGACTTAAATTGAAAGCTGTATTTACTTATTCCGAGCATGCTACAAGCGTACACTTCTTAGCCCAAATGAAAAGACGTGTAAATAAATATATTAGACAAATGAGGTTTCTGACCCGTCAAAATCAGATTTATTTTATTTTATTTGTGCAGTGCCATTTCTTGTAGACGTCTTGGTGCTATAGCTCCTCCTTCATTAAGCCGGCTCTGCGCATATGGCTTGTAATGATATTATTATTATCATTATTATATAAATATAATATATATTAGCATACACTGATCTGTCTGGTAGAGTCAAAGTTTAAATATCTAAAAATAAAATGTAGTTCTTAATAAGTACTTAAATAATTAATGCTAATTTTTAATTACGAAAATTAGTATAATTTTCTTTCCATACATGCATGTTTCGTTATAACATCTGCTTAACACAACAAATATTTGTAGACAACAAATTAAAATTTAAATTTTAACTAAACATTTTATATCTATATTGACCACATAAAATGAAGTAGCAAGATGTAGGTCTAAATAAGAAGTAATGAAACAAAGTATTTCCTTATTATCATTGCGATCTCGTAATTGCTTTTGGCGATGATGCAACATATTGTTTAAATATTACTCGACATTGACACTTTCTTTAAGTATGTAAAGGTAAGAAAACACTTTTAATATTTTGTAATATGTTTTAGACTAAATTTATTTACGATATCATGTAGTATCACTATTGTTATTGACATTTTTTATTGTTGCTATTATTACTTGTATATTTTTTATGCATCAAAAAAAAATTTTTTTTTTAATATACTTATTAGCCTTTACCAAACATCAGTGGAAAAGGTTTAAGGTGTTTTTTTTATTTTAATAAATAGTAGAACGCAAGTTATTCTTCGTCAATTTGCAGCTAACAGTATTGTAAAGTTTCTCACAATCCAGACTCTCTGCAAGCTGTACCACACAACACAATCAATTGAAAGAACTTAACAACTCAGCGCTTCAAAGTATCGTAACACTTTAATGTCCAATATATTACAGCCCATACTGTAACATTGGGAACAACAAAGAACTTTAAAAACGTAACACTGACTGTAACACACAAAAAAATTCAAGGTACGCTGTAACCATGTATCAGACTTTACTCACTACTGGCTCTACGCCTCTACCTGGAATTTTGCTCAATTCTCTTTTTAGGACTTCGCAACGTGCTATTTCTTGACACTGACTTCGACTCGTACTGGTGAAATTACAAGGTAACGTGAAGTGACTTGACTCTGACATTTGCTTTTATATACGGCTCCCTATGGACCTTCAAGAGCCCAATTAAAACGTCGCTCGACCATTCTTGCTGATCCCACGACTACATGCCATCTGACTTGCCTGAGTACTAGACGCAAGGCGCCCTGAAAATCCCGAAATTTAAAATCTCAGTCTTTACCGAGATTCGAACCCATGACCCCAGGTTCAGAAGCCAAACAACTTAACACTCAGCCATACGCGTCTCTTTGTAACAATATAATATAATAACAAAAAAAAAACAACCTTAGGAGGTTGTTGATACCAAAAAGTATTTAGTTTTGTACTCGTGAAAAGGTGATTAAGAGATTGTAGTCTAGTTAAAAAAAAACAGCATAAAGATATACTAGTGTGTATTTCTTTTAAAGTATAATTGCTGTTTTAAGTAATGATTTGATAATCTAAAAAATTGGACTTTTTGCAGAGAAATACAAATGTATTTTTAATCTAAAGATAAGTGATTTTCATTTTGTATTTCCTTTCTTTTCAATTAATTTTTTAATATTTTTTTAAATTAGAAATTGTCTACTATGCCTTATGTTGATCAGATCATTGTATATAACGCCTTGGGATAAAGAAAATGGAGAAATCTCAATCCTGAGAAAGCACCCTATAGCATTTCTTGACTTCGCACCTTGCTGGTAATTTGTTTATGTCACCTGCTCAGTCCTGATCCTTCAGTCTGTTATGTTTAAAGCAGCTTGACTTTTTGTTCTCTCATAACACAGCTGAAATTCTATTTTCATGAATAAAAAAAATGTTTAGAACAAAATAGTGTTGTTTTTTTTTTATTATTTGAAATAAACATTTTAATTTAAGTACAAATTATATCTTATCCCGATATGATAAATGAAACCTTGGCCTTGGCATTAAAAGAGTACATTTTAATAAGTGCTAGGTTGATAAAGACAGCCCCTCAAAAATCACGTGAATAATTGGGTTTAGTAAATGAAAACAAACCTTTTTTAAACACTTTTTTTTCATGGCCGTTTTGGCAGTAAAGTGGTATTACCTACATACGTTTACTTTGGTTACCTCTAATTGTGCAGCAAATTAAGCTTACTAATAGTAAAATTTATGTGTATAATTAATAAATTAATAAACTAAAGCTTTTCCTATTCACCACTATTGTAATCATACAAAAAAGACAAATCTAAAATTTAATTTTTTTTTTAATGGAAATATATATATATATAAGGAACGAACCGTAAGAATCCATAAAATTATATCTTAATATACATGTTTTTGCCACTTTTTATTAAAAGCACAATTAACTACAATCTGTAGATTATTTAATTGGTTAATTTTTGTATTGAATAATATATTGTAATCGACTATAAATAAGTATATGAAATGTGAAATTTCAATTTGATCCGAGAATGGATATGGAAGAAAAAATAGAAGATAGTAACATACAACAACACAAGACACAGACATTATACAAAGAGAATTAGATGAATTACAGAAATGGGAATCAAATTGGAGCATGTCTTTCCACCCAAAAAATATCAGTTATTAAGAGTAACAAAAAAATAATTAATTAATTCCACTTATCTTATTCATAGTAAACCAGTAACACAAACTAAAAACACAAAATACCTAGGTGTTATAAAAAATGAAAAACTGTCATGGTATTCCCATATTGATGAAACTATTTTAAAAAATCAAACAAAGCATTAGGGTTTATTAAAAGAAATTTCTATAAATCAAATAAGAACATAAAACTAAAATGTTATTTAACCTTGGTTAGGCCAATAATAGAATATGCATCCTCCGTTTGGGAACCCATCAACTCAAGAAAACATTAAGAAACTAGAACAGACACAAAATAGAGCTGTGAGATTCATAACAAACAAATATTCACATTTGACTCGAGTTAAACCTTTAGTAAAATAATCACTAAATTTAGAAAGCCTTCAGGATAGAAGACTCAAAAGTAAAGTAGCAATTATACATTATTATACATAAAACACTGAACCAATCTTCAAATACAAAAACAAAATTTAATAAAATACTCAAAAGACACAAAGTTAAAGGTACATTTCCTGTTCCATTTGATAGGACAAATTTGTACAAATACTCCTTCCGTAGTGCTATTAGAGCATGGATCGGGTTGCCTGAGCTAGCCAGGAAAACCAGTGACTTTGCAAAAGTTAGGTCATGTCAGGACTGAGTTCTGGTCAGCCTGGGTCTCCTGTTTACTGTAGAGGAGAAAGGGGGGGGGCAATTCAGGTTGTTGACTTCAAAACTGTTATTGTTTTGGGTTGTTTTGATTTGGTGAGATGTTTTTGTTGAAAATAATGTAACTCATAATAAGGCAGTGGGGTTTTGTTCCTAGTCCAGGACAGTTGGACTTTAGGATATAGATATAGTCGAAGTGTAGACTCTAATTATTTCTCTGTGTTGTCACTATTCAGTCTATGGAATATTAAGCTGATATATTTTTAATTGATACTGGATATTTTAAATGTCTGAACTGATTCTGTATTATAGTACAGATAATGTAATAAACATGTTATATGTCTGTGAGTTGGCATTCTGAATATTTGTTCTATCGTTGTATGTGTCGTTGTGGTATTGCCCAGGATTTGGGTACATTTAGTAATACACATACGTATATTAGAGAAGAAATGAGTCTTGACAGGTCATATGTTAATGTGCGTGACCTATTGCATGACGCGTAGGACGTAATCATCTTCTTTTTGAAGTAACGTCTGTATTATATAAGATAAGATAAGACAGACAGTTAATATAAGCTTTTTCATAAATAGTGGTGTAAGTGTATAATGTATTGTTATATAACAATTAAAAGTAAGCTTTGTCTCTAGACACTTAAACGTTTATTAAATGAAATATTAGTTTCTTAATTCATAATTTGGAACAAACGTTTGCATCATATTAATTTAGAACCAGCATTTTCTAAATACAAATTCTTAATATTTCTTTTAACTATAGATCTAAAACAACAACAAAAAATAATAATATTAGCTATTATTCTATACATTTTAGATCTCGCAGTACTTTAAAATTTCAAGAAAATTTGAAAAGAAAAACAAAAAATTGAAAAAAAAAAATAACAAGGTTACAAAGACAGTTTCTGTGGAAACAAACTCAAAATCGTCCGCAAAATGATCCACCCAGGCAGGCTTCAATATTTTCAGAAAGAACATCCGAATGAAATTATAGACAAATGAGAGATTAGAATGGAGAAAGAAGGTTCACAGATCTTATGCAGTGCCCCAAAGGTCCATCAGATCAAAAGATAGGTGCAGATGAATGCAGTTAGATGTCCTTGTCAGTTTCTGTCCATGTGGTCCATACGGCAGATGATGTTTAAGTTCATCTGTTTTTGTGGCCTACAGTTAACGAGGTTGTCATGTAGCCAGCACAACGACAAACCGCATTTGCTTTTCCCCAACTAATGTCAGGTACCCATTAGAGTTGGGTGGACTCAGATGCGCCATAGGATTCCGAAGTTAAAAATCCCAGTCTTCACCAGGATTTGAATCTGGGACCCCCGGTTCGGAAGCCAAGCTACCTCGCCTCCCCTGGCCTAACTGAAGTGTTTTAATTGGTGTAATTGTTTTGAAAAGGCTCAATCTCTTATTCGAATCCTCAAATATATATATATATATATATATATATATATATATATATATATATATATATATATATATATATATATATATATATATATATATATATATATACAACTAGCGGTTAAACCAAAAGTTTCAGATAATGCTTTTTAGAAGATTTTTTTGTTGTAAATTGGGTCTAACTTATAATGCATACTAAATAGCTTTTTTTTCTTTAAAAGAACTGCTTGCATAAGGGATTTTAAAAAATTCGATTTTTCGCTCTCGAAAAAAACAAAAGTAGCCGTTGCATCAGAACTTATAACGATCTAAAATATTGTGATGTTGGATTTTCACTATCTTTTCTAGTTTACGAGATCTAAACGGGACCGACGGACAGACATTTCACTCAAAACTTATAGTGTCTTTTCCCCTTTCGGGGGCCGCTAATAAAAAAAAACAATAATAAAGATAATGTTAAGCGTACTTGTATCAATTAGTTTGGATGAGTCATGTCAATAAATTTGTATTAAATCCCTTGTTTGAGATGCCAAACAAAATAATTAACTACCATCGCTTTCTCTGTCTTTCTCTTCATCTTCTTCTTGGTACTGTTCTCTGAAAGAATGTCTTTGCAAGCCCTGGGGACCTTGTGATGTGATCACATAGTTTAACGTTACGTTTTTTTTTTGGACAGATTTGGCATGTTCATTGGAGTCAAATTTCAGTAATAATCCTGCTTCTAATCTTATCATTCATGATGCAGTCTTTGTAAGTGACACCAAGGATTGAACTATATCTTTATAACAATTAGTTCATTTAATACATACAAATATTAACAATGTAATGATAATATAATTAATACATCTTAGTATCCCGTGGTTACGGGTCGTTAGTTAAACTTACAATAAAACAGTCAATTACACTTCACATACGCTTTATGTTTTTTCTATTTTTGTTTAGGGTTTTCATGTTTTTCATTGTTGTTTTTTTACTTCCTATTTTTTATAAGCATCATATTGTGCTATTGATACCTTAGAATTTTTTTTTAATTCAGAAAAAAAAAATATTTGCTTTCCTTCAGAACCCATTGTTGGAAAATGAAATGTATCTACTGTCATTGCATCTAATTCAAAAAGGAACATTTTTTAAATTACAGACCTACTCCAAACACATAATCGCTTTGACTGTTATAAACACTCATTCTGTATTTTGATAGTAGTTATTTATATTAATATATATATATATATATTAGGGTGGTCCAAAAAAAATATTTTTGAAATTTTAAACGCTTAAGTCGTATTCTAGGTCCATTTCATGTTAAAAGTGCCAGATACAATTTTTAAGAAATTCTGAGCGGGTTTAGAGGTTGCGCAGACAGTCTAAAATTATCCCGAATAATAGCAATGAGACAGGAAATAAACACATGGTAATAAATCAATAATGTTTATTTTTACATTAATTTTGGCTGTCCAGTGAGGCCACTCACAACCGTTGTCTTCTTTGAGTCAGAAACTCCATGACGATGTTGCTGAACTAGTTGAAGAAGGTACTGTTTTTGTTGTTCATCATTGGTCCAAATGGAGTTATACTCTTGGATCAGTTTCACTCCTCGTTCGGCACAATCATTCACCACCTTGAAGGCTTGAACGATTCGGCGGCTTCTTGGTAGTGTTCATTCTCTTTCCACGTCTCCACATTTTGTGTCAGATAGGAATCAGGCAGTTGAAGAATTTAGAAAAATTTTCTGGTAGATGTGGTGACGAAGAAACTCAGGGGTCTCTTTTCGTCACAATCACGTAACGCTTGTGTTGGGGGTGGCGTATCTCCAGGAATTGTGTCCATGTTTCGCACCATCTCTCTCCTCTCTTCCAGTCCAACTCGCTCATCAAAAAAAGGCAAAGCAGACCAGCAGCTCACTGAGATACCAAAGATGTTCGGAATGCGACAGAAGTGGCCTGACAAATTGTCGGATTCTTGTACGACGTCAATTGACCAAGGAGATGCAGATCATTAGCTGGAGCGTAAACTGAAAATGGTGCCTGAAACCATGCTTCTACGTACACTTCAACGACGAACAAATTGATCGTCATGAGGGCTTTCTCTTTAGAAGCTTTCAACTTGAATTGCGATTTAAATATCCATATCTTTAGACCGTAGATGATTTTCGCCATCTGACCATCATGTGGTGTCGAGTCCCATGAGAGTGTTAACACATTTTCTTTAAACATTAGCTCACCAACATGAAGGTCGGAGAGGATTCCTAGCTCTAATGCCATATTAGATATAGTCCCAGTACACGGTAGAGCTGTGAAAGAGATTCCTGTAAGTTCATGGACAATAAATTTAATTAATGAACAAGTTTTCTAAAACGGAACCTGATGCAAAATACAGTCATATATATACATTTCCTAGTGGAAGGGTCAAACATTGTAGGCTTTTTTAGGCACTCAACATTTTTTTCTAAATCCTCTAGTCTGGTGGTATCCAACTCAAAATCTTTTCTTTGTTCCTCTAACATTCTTAACTTAGCCACCATTCTGTTCACTTTAACCTTAACATTTTTCAACTCCTTCCTAAACAATACAAGTTTTTCTTTATAATAAGATCAAGATGTTTTAGGTTTAAACTTTTTTGCCACTATTAGTTATACTTTCAATCTTTGATTTTCTTGCCTCAATTTCCGTATCACCTAATTTTTCCTGTTTTTTATTCTATTTACAAGCTTAACTTTATAAAGTCCTTAAAGAGATTTGAAACTTACCCTCATCTTCTTCAACTTACTATCCAGTACATTATACTTATCTATCCATTCTTTCCTTGTTGTCTCACATCGTTCACAATCGTTCCGTAGCTTCTGAACAGGAGTCGAGATCTCTTGAGCATGTTATACATCTTCCAGCACATCTTCTGTTTCAGCCAAACTGGTTGAGGGCATCTGCTTCTTCTTGATCTTGGCACTTGCACAGGACGTTCCAAAAGGTCTTGACTCCGCATCCAGTTGGAGCTCAACCGCCTTTTCCAGGAATTTATCTGATTCATCATATACTTGACAATTTGTAATACTGTCGCCTGCTTTGATGTGTAACTGCTATCCGTCTTCCGCAAAAGTTGATCAATCTGTGTAGCAGTTACTTTCAAATCGGACTCATTCTGTTGGTACAAAAAAAGGGCATACCCATTCCTGACAGTTCCCTTTTCAGCATCATTGGCAAAAGTAGAAATGAAGCTATCCAAATCAGGGGATGAAGTCATTTCCAAAGGCAAAGAGTTTAACAGAATATAAAAAAAATTGCTTGACTTAGTAATAATCCGACTATTTAACAAATAATGTTTTATAATACGAAATATCTAAATCTAAATTTTAGACTCCTAGCTAAACTCTGGGTCTAATTCTAATCACTAATAAAAACTCTCTTTACTTTTACAGTACACTTTATTCTCTTTAGCTTTAGGTTTAGGTTTAGGTTGAACAGGTCAACCGTCAGTGATTAGATTTTATTAAGTTAGTTGTTTTTTTTTAGATCTAAGACTAGACACTGTAGACTTGAACAGACTTTAAAAGAGAGGCAAATTAGAAGGAAAATACTAATAGAACAGAGGAACAGTGAATCTGAGAATGTCTGAATAATGAATGAGACTACTCATTTCACACTCATGTCTACTGAGAGTCTGAGACTGAGTCTGAGAAGACAAGATTTTAATTTCCAGGAGTAAAAAAAAGACAAATTTAGGCCTGATTAGTCAAGCAAAGTAAACACTAAAATAGCCAAAATAACAGTAATTATCTTTAAAAGATTTAAAATAGATCTATATAGATCTGTGTTTAATTATCAACATTATGAAAATATCTAAGAATGTTATTTAAAACAAAAAAATCGAATTATTTGCATTAAAAACGATTTTATTACTGTTTCCGGTTGGCTCGAAAATAGTAATGGCTGCTTTCGTTTTGATAGCGATTTCGGCATTCATACCACAAGAGTGCCGGTAGAAAATGCATATTATTCTAAATTGATTAGTGTGTAGCTATGGATGCTTCAAATTACTAAGAAGTATGTTTAATTACAAAGAAGAAACAAAAAAGATATCAATATTCAAACTTACCTTATTTTCAACATGTCCAAGAAAAAGAACGAACGAAACCACGCGGGTAAAGTTGGTATCAAAATAATCAGCTTTTCTTTCTGATTCAGATGACACCCAATTAGTATCAATTACTAAATAAAAAATTACGCTTTAATTAGTTTACCGGCGATAGCGACGATACTCGCCCGAATATGGAGGACCAATTCTCACGCAGTCTCATGGCGCGTGATAATAGCGTCTGTTGAAATACCTACTTATGCACACTTCAAACTTCACTTGTTCATTGGCAATTGGCATATTAACATCATGAGTTTGTAACAAAATAGCGTTCACAAATTAAAAGTTTTAAAGTATGTTATCACAACGGATTCCAATCGTGCTGAGCAGCATTAGGTTGTATAAACAAGAGCATTGTACATTGGTTGTCAGACTATACCACATCCCCGTCAGGTGACGAAGACACTCCTTTTTAGACCCTCAAGAAAATAATAAATCTTATCTAACTTAAGTAGCTTAACATTTGAGTGGTTTCGGGAATACTGTAATATTGTATGATCCCTGCTCCATTACATTTACAGAGCATCAAAGAAAATGTTGGGCGTGGACTTGGTTGCTAAGTTTAAAATTGCTTGTTTTCCGAGTGTCAGGTTTGAATCCCATTGAAGAATAGAATTTTTAATGTTGTGATTTTTAGATTCCCCTTAAGTCCACCGAAGTCTAAATGATACAAAACGATAGTCAGGGCCGGTCCAAACAACTGCGGGGCCCTATGCGAAACTGATTGCGCGGGGCCTAGTCTGGGTGGGAATAAGGATAATAAGTGAAAATTAAGGTTTTGTATTAGAAAATAAATTTGACTTTGAATTGTATTCATTCTTTACTAAGTACAAAATTGATATCAAATTAACTTTACTTTACGAACCTTGCAACCTATGAAATTACAAGAAAGCTGACAATGCCTTTTTTTCTTTTATCGCGCGTAGGATTTTTCGTTTCCCGCAATGAATGACACCCACAAATGAAATTTTTGTCTATTTTTCAAGAAATTTGCATGAGTTTTTAGGTGATAATAAATTCAGGAGATTTCCAGGATTTTTCGTATATATTTTGCACTTTAATAAAAAGCGTGGAGCGTATGAAAGCGCGGGACCCACTGCGACCGCATAGGTTGCATTGGTCTAAGAACGGCTCTGACGATAGTTGGCGAAAAGTGAAGCGGTTGGTCGTTGTGCTAACTAAATGACACAATTTGTAACCGTTAGGTTAAGATACATGACATTTACATAGCCTGACCCAGAGATTGGAAAGTCTGAAAGTGGAATCAAATATTCTAGCAATTATTGTGCGTAAGAAATAAAGTGTACTTTCCTCAAAAAAAAAAACAACCCAATACTTGCCGTTATAAACATTATTGGTATTTGATCGATAAGTGTTAGGATCATCTAAAAAAGGAATGATTTATAAAATTTGTAAAATTTCTTTTCTATCACTAAATATTTTTACAAAAGTATTTATATGTTTTATAAAAATATTATACAAATGCTAGCATTACTCACATGTTACGCCCGTTGATTTGTTCCTATGTTTTTTATTGTTTTTTACCCAATATACCCCTTACTTTTGTAAAAATGAAAACAATAATGATATAAAGACCTAAAAGTAGGCTAATTGCCCACCATACATTTGTTGGCCAGCGAACTCTAGTATCCAGTACGTTGAATTGTACCAACCCTTTCAAGGGTACTATCTACTTTTATGCTCCTCTCTCGCTTTAAAAAAAATAGTCCTTGTGGATAATAAATATTATTATTAGTAGAAGTAGTATTAGTAGTATTAGTATTAGTATTAGTATTATTATTAAAAATCTTTGAGTATTCATCGACTTTTCATCTCTTTATCGAAATATTAAAAAAGCTGTCTGATCCCTTATAACCTCAAACCTTTTATATGTCAACATCCTGTACATGAAACGCCTGTATCATATTTATGCCGAAGATCCCACCCCAATTTTAACTCTCACTTAACATAATTTTGGGGATTAAATTATTAGTTTGTTACGTAGAATTATCCTAGGGATATTTTCAGAAAAATACCCCATTTTAAATTAATACATTAATAAAGTAAGGGAGATTACGTTAACAATATAAGATTAATTTTTCAGTATTTTTCATATTCGCCCGGAGCCAAATAATGCCGTAATGTAAAATATGCTACTCGGCCGAAGCCGGATACCTACATGTCTTGAAAAAAGCTTGTTACCGAACATTTCGCAAAACTGTTAAATAACATACCTATATTTGTTATATATATATATATATATATACCTTTTTGTTTTAAACTCTATGAATGATTGATGAAAGTCTAAAAATATATATATATTTAAAAAACGTTCTTATGTTTACTATTTCGAGAATACTTCTGAAATTATCTAATTATGCATAAAAACAGATGGATTTAAATTCCTATTTTAGAAGGAAGAAAATAAAGTACTTAAATTATACAAATGTTAACGATTTATCGACAATCTTGTAGCTATTTCTTAATATACATTTACCAAATACTTTTATTGCAATTGCTTTAAATTAAATTGAAACTTACACGTTAAAGAAATATTCAAAGAAATATTTAGCGTAGTTTGAAGAGATCTCTGTAGTTTAATCATAGTCACCTTGCATACAAATTCTGTTAAAATAAAATATTGTTTGAATGTTTTCTAAATAAATAAAAGAAATATTTTTTTAGAATTGAGTACCGCATGCAACTTACATAAATCAACGTGTTATTAATACATGTGTATAAAATGGTAAAGGAGAAATGTTATCTGCAGTTGACCCATCTTACCTAACCCTTGTGTGTGGCTGGCTTTTTAAAACGAGGATTGGACTTTACAGTTATCTTCCAGTTCATAGGAAATGAGAAAAGTGTTTATCATCAATAACTAAAGAGGATATATATATATTTATATATATATATAATATATATATATATATATATATAAATATACATATACATATAATGTGTTACTGTGAAATTTCCTCTATAATTTTAAAAGATGCTGTAGTTTTGGTAATCTTCTAATGCGGTTACTACCGGCGATTCAGGCCTGAACAGACACGTGAAATAGTGTTCAAACTCTGAGAGGAAGACGGCATTCAGAAGGCCTGGTACATTTAGTGCCTATCAGTCTTGGCACTTCATGAGCTAAGCGATAAATACATATTATAAATACATAGTTTAAGACTAACAATACTGACACAGTTATCAGAGTCGTTGAAAAAAAATGTCTTATTTCTTGAAACATAGTTTTGTGACACATTTGAAAGTACAAACTAAATTCAATCTTACAACTACTACAACAGTAATTATTTTTAAATTTCCTTCACATGAATTTTGTTTTTGCTGTTTTTTTCTTTATATATTCTTTAGCGGTGTCTGTCTGTCTTTGTGTCTGTCCATGTTTATGTTTCACGTTGTCTTAAACAACTATATTAGCTATATTACCTGAATCGTTTTCGTCTAAAGTGTAAGCCAAACGAGATGTGTTAGAAATCAGAGTGTTGTCTTTCTTGTACCACTTAGCTTCGGCTTTTGTGGATCCAAAACCTTTCATAATACAATGGCATCTCACTTCACTACCGACAATTGCGTTTACCGGGCATTCTTCTAGCACTAGTGAAGGTTCAGCTGTGTAAAAAATTATATTTCTTATTTATTTATTAAGATTTCTCTTATTAGCTTACAAACGCTTCACAGGTGGACATGGACAACTGGCTATGGATTTCGAAACGGCTGCAACGATTTTTCTAGAAAATTGACAGATAATATTTATATTTGAAAAAAAAAAGAAAAGCTAATTAGCCACAAAGGGAAAACTATGGTTTGTCTGTTGTAAAGTTTCAAAAATAAAATTATATTAAAATTAAATTTGACTTACTTTTTTTTTCAAAACACACATTGGAATTTTCGCGTATACTCAATGAAAAGTTCAATAAATAGATTTACGTTCAGGAACATTTCCCACAATGCCGATTCTAGAAATTAATAGCTAAACTGCTAGAATTACTTTTGAAAGCACATGCAAATGTATATAATAATTTTATAATATATTACTACACAATATCAAACTAGATTCTGTGTAGTCTAGACTATTGCCATACAATATGTCTGGATTAGTAATACTAAACTTGAATTAGTATTACTCTGAATAGTTGTATATATTTCTTTTATATATACATATATATATATATATATATATATATATATTATATATATATATATATATATATATATATTATCAATAATATTTTTTTTATCGCTCTTAGCAAAGACCATCAGTTTCTTTAGGGAGTAAATATATTTTAAATAAAGATAAATACGAAAAACTACTTTTGAAAAAATACAATATTAAATGTACCAATTAATTGTATCAGTCATGTAATTGCATTTGTAAAAAGATTTACACTAACAATAATAAATTTGTGCGATTAGAAATATTTTTTAAAATTGTTTTGTGTAATTTCATGCTAATAGCTTTTTCATTACATTATGGTACTATCACTTGTCTGGACCAGTTGGAAGAGGGTAGGGGGGAGAAAGAACGAAATATATGGGCGATCGCTTTTTAAATGAATTTTGTCTTGTAAAAAAGGAACTACTTGAATTAAAACGTGTGGGCTAAAGTCTTCTCAAGGAGTCACAATGTCACGTGGTAACAGCTCTGTTAAAGAAGAGTCTATGAACATGGAAGGCTGTATAGCTATCTATTGTTTTTATATCATTCTTGTGTTCACTAATCCGCAGACGACGTCGTATAAAAGGGACTAATTCAGCTTGTATCACCACTTCAGTCAATAGAAATTTTTGACCTTGTTCAAGATATCAAACAAAATAATTAATTACCAATAGTTTATTAATAATGATTATTTTTTTATTGATTCTTGTTTCGTCAGGCAAAAATTTTCCCCTTTATCCAATATTTGGATGTCGGAGACATAACGTAGACAAACAAGGTGTACAAGAATAATAAGAACCTTCACCGCCAGTCATTCATGGTGGTAGTTATAGACGAATCTATCATTTAAATTTCAAATTTCAGCCTATGAAATTGAAACACGACACTAGCAATGCCGAATTAGACATAAACAATAGGCCAACAATTGTACATTTATAGAAATAATATATTGATAAATCTTTGAATAAACGACAAAACAAACACTAAAATAGATCTACGATTTTAAAATTATTGATTGATATGTAACCATACCTTTTTTTTTTCTTTGGCTAGACATAACCATTATGAGTTAGATCGTTTACATTTGGACATAACATAAAATAGCAAAGGTTATCTAATTTTGTTAAATAAATGTCCTTCATGCTTGTATGACCTAATTGAATCAAGCCTCTGCGGGCTCATTGTGTACTTTGGTTTGAAGAGTTAAAACCAGGCATTTTAAACAAGGCGTTCGGGGACCACATGCGGCCAACGACCACTTGGCCACCTCGAAAATTATCAAAATAAAGTTTAATTTGTAGGCGGGAAAATAAGAGATGACAAGCTACTTGAATTGAACTGAACAGTGAGAGTGTGCAGTGAAAGCCTGCTACCTTTTGTCAACCGTAATTGCTTAACTGCAAGCCATTTTAAATCAATTAGTGATGATGATTTTATGAAGGAGGGTGTCGTTATATTAGCTATATTCATAAGGGCCTGTGACAAGAACTTTAGGATACATGATGGCGCAACTTGAGCTCTATGCATAATACCACAACAAGAAAAAAATTTTGTGAAATAACAGAAGGTGATATTGCAGTACAATTTATCCTTGGTAAAACTAATCTAACAACGAATGGCGCACCAACAACACTGAAATGAAATGATTTTGATTCAAAGCTATTAAAATTGGCATATTTTCAGTTTATCATTCACCATTATACGCAAAACAATTACAATTCCAACTTGTCATAAGAACGGTTTCAGACGCTGTCAATTTTATTCTGCCAGTTGTTTAAATCATCGCATATTGTTTTTGAGCATAACAGGTGAAACTGTTGAACATTTCCAAACTGACAAATTGGTTCAGGATTTGGTATTAGCAATTGATATCACTGGCCACCTGCAAGACTTGAATTTGGAAATTGAAAATAAAAATAAATTTGTCACAACTGCATGTGATGATGTGAAGTGCTTTCAAGCTAAATTATAACTGTTTATATTCTAAATATGAAGAGAATCGTTATTTGATGCATACAATAACCTTTTTCATGATTTCATTGTCTGTATATCCATTTTCATTTGCTCCTGAAAATGCTGCTGGTAACTGCTTATAGAATGGTTGTCAGATTCTTCGTTCTACAAGTACATAGGAATGGCTGTGCCAAAATTGTATAGTTATTTACCTGATCGGTGTGGTGGAATAAGTCCGCCGATCGGTCCGTTTGCACTTCCCGATGGGGACGATGGCCTGCGACTCCTAGGGGTTAAGTCTTAGAGCCACAACGTGGTAAATATTTTGTTGATATTATATAGGCACATAGACAGGCACAAGCAAAACGCAAAGCTTATTGATTATGTGGAACAACAAATATTTAATAAAGATTAATTAAGAAGAAATACAATCACCGAGTAAAGAGGGGGGATGTACAGAATGATTTAGGATTTTATGATAACGTTTAAGATAATATCATCACTGGGATGTTGCTCATCAAAATTCGTCTATGGTTTGCTTATTCGGCTGTCTCTCACTTATCTGTTATTCAAGGTTCTTCTTCGGGGTGGGGTAAGTTAAAGCTCCATTGTGCTGGCAGCCAGTAGGCAGGCACAAGTGTGATGAATATGAGGTTGCCGCGCGATGGGCTTACTCCTGCGGTAGTTGCAAACCGGTCCTTGGACTTCAGCCTGAAATGCCTTCGGTTCGGGTCGAGGGTGATGCGTGACTCACCCTCAAAAGGAATGTGTGGAGAGCTGCTGAGGACTGCAGCCCTGGTGTAGGAGGCTATGAAATGAGACATGAGAGGAGCCTGAATTATTAAACCATACAGGCTGGTCGGCGAGGGGCACATCCTGGGTAGGCTAACTAAGATACTTGTCAACAACATTTTACTAGGTCTAGTAATAATTGATGTACATTTATATATGTATTTGTATTATTATTATTGTATTATTTGTACAAGGGGCATTAATGAGAAGGGAAACAGTGGGACCATATTACAGGGTTATAGCTCCTGTGACCTCATTGACCCACAGGTAAACAAGTCCGCGGTCACTCGTGACCAGGGGACCGTGAAAAGAAGAAGGTAGAAAAGAGCACATAACCATGCAGGCCCACAAGCCGAACATAGTGGGGTAGACACGCGAGACAGATTTTCGGGCCTAATGTTGCATGGTAACGGCACAGTACGTGCATAACAAAACAAGCATAATTATAATGTGTATATATATATGTGTGTGTGCGCATAAACGGGTACATATGTACAGGTAAGAAAATGATCTAGACGTGAGTAGGTTCAGATGACTATTGATATGAATAAATAACAAATGCACAAATAGACATTAGGATTAACTAAATTGTAAGGTGAACGTCCACCGTTGTAAATACAGTCAACATTGACGAGTTATTAAGGAGCACATATTCATAGAGATTTACAAATATAATATTTGGAAGCAAACAAGTGTCAACATGGTAATGATACATGAACATAAATGTTACAGGCGAAGACACACTAAATAATAATGATAAAGTTTTTCCAACTCACCCGCTTTGCCTCACACAAGTTACCGAATGAATCATTGACTTGAGAGTCTTCTGACTTTTCAGTGATCCTGTTCTGTAATGGCATTAACCTGAAACTTTCGTCTCCGGTTTTATAGTTTCCCTAGCGGTATGTTAGAGTAGTGACGATTCAATGGCCATCGGTCGGTTTAGTGTTAAAAGGGGGCTATACAATGCTAACTAGTGGTAAAAAAAGGGGGGGGGGGGGTAGTTCCGCACTGGTCAGTTCTGTATTGAGAGGACGTATTTCGTCACAAACGTACCTTGAATTGAGGTAATGAGCAGATAATGTTAGCGATTCTTTTCCATAAAGAAGGCTACAAGACACATCACCATTCAGATTATGTAATTACAATTTCTCATCAGTGACTTGGCAGAATTTGGGTCATTGGTTAATATGCATGACTACATGCATGACACGTAGGACGTAATCGTCTTCTTTTTTGAAGTAACGTCTGTATTTTATAAGATAAGATGAGAAGTGTCAGTGGAAAACAAACTTTAAAGGTGAAATTCAAAAACTTGTATCCCAGAAAAGATGTTAAGCATCAGGACAAAGAAAATAATGCGTAATCAAAGTAATTTTAATGAACAATATGGTACTACAAATTTAGCTAATTAAAGGGCAGATATGCCATTAGTTATTGTATTCTATTGTATTGTTTCTAATTTACATATAACAAGTAGGTTGTTTTGCAACTGATTTTGTTCTGCGGTCCCTCAGTTCATAGTAAATTTTGTATGTGGCCCATTTACCTTAACGAGTTTGACATGCCTGGTTAGGAAGCTTGATAGTACGAGCAAGATACTGCATTGTGGCCAATGGTAATAGCAAGTTAAGTAATTGTCGCTTACAACTTAACACATTTTAAGAAATGAAACAAATACTTTAAATAATGTTTGAAACCCACAAAGCGTTAGAAGAATGAATTTATACGTATAGTTATTTATCAAGATTAAGGTTAATACAACATATCAGCAAAACTGACACAGTCAGTGGAAACACCGTCTGTTTAAAAAAAAAATAATCAGGTGAATATCTCCCGCTTGAAGTTTGACGCTTCGTGACACAAGAAGTCTATTGATTTCGCAAAAGTATCATGTCTAAATGGAAGGGAAAGTATAACCTGGCCTCCTAGAAATTGATTTCCTACTAACCTTGTATTTCCTTCAGTTCATTCAAGAGATCAATGCTGTTAAGAAATCTACTTTTGCAATTAGTGTACCAAGCTATTTTTATTTTTCAAATACAATAAAAAGTTAATGTTATTATTTCTATTTCTTTCAAACAATCATTTATAAGTTGTTGTTTTTTTTAACTTAATGTTGTTTAATTGTATTGTTGTCAGAAGTACCATATATTGGAAAGATGTCATTGAGCTTTTAATAAATAATTTTTGTTAAAAAAAAAGTACCAGATATAGCCTTGGGAATTTACTTACCAAAGGTTTTTTCAAATGTTGTATTGGTTCCATAATACCTATCTTGTGTTGTTCCTGTTATATTTGGGTAGATTGTTACTATTATTTTGTAAGTTCCTTCTTTGTGGATTTCTTTAAGAACCTTACAAACAGAACACAAGTAATGCCTATCGTTCTCATTATTACAACTCTCACTGTTACTTTCAGAAATGTATGGCTGCAAATTATTTAAAAAGTTTCATTTAAAAAAAAAAGACTATTTAAAAAATAATATCCTATCAAATACAAATTTTACTATTTATTGCAATGTATAATATATGTTTGGAGATTCCTGTTTTGCGGAATAATTATATAAAGCAAGTTTTGTTTTGTTTTGTTCTAAAATGCCTTATAGCTTTAGACAATGTAGAAAAAAACATACTTGTATGTTTTCCACCTTGCATATGGATCTGGAGAGTGTCTGATTTTGCATTTGGCTTATAACTTATAAATGTAAAACACATTTTAAATAACTTTGATGTTTATAAGTATTAAGTGTGACTCACCTCTGTAAAGTTAATATAAAAAAAGCAATTCGCTTTAGGAAACACTTTCTTTGTAATGCAGACAATGTCTAATTCATCTTCAGATAAGCTCTTGCATTCTAAATCTTGAGGTTTAACTGTGAAATAAATAATTGTGGGGAGGAGGACCACCTGAGGCTATTTTTTTTTATTTGCAATTCAAATGCATTCATATTTGGTACACATGTACATGTTGTTAATCTAATATTAAAAATGTAAAAAAAAAAAAAAACTTTACAAAATTGTTGGTTGCCATAGAAACGCCACTATATTAGCTCAAAATGAATGAAATAACTTGTATTATATACTTAAACATAGACTCAGAATTTGAATAAGCCGTTTCATTTTTTTAAATTTATTAAAATATATGATGTATTTTTTTCTCTAAAAAAGTAGTTTTTTTTTGTGACAAAATAATATATAAAAACAAAAATAACACAAATATTGAAAAACTGGCTCTATATAATTGAAGTACAATATCATGTTAATATATATTCCGAATTTCATAAAAATCTACGAAGAAAAAATGTAGATACAGAAAGAAGAAACTGACCGAAGAAAAAAGGAAATTATTGAGAAAAAACACTTTTAAAAAGCAAGTTATTTGAAATTACTAAAAACAGTCCTTTTCCATAACAAGGGCCTTCTTATTCAATTAATATTTTTTAGAGCTTTATAGCTTTCCTTCTTAAATGAAGTCTATGCTGAACAGCTTTATTTCTTTTGTAAGCAGAATTTAAGAGTCGCTTCTTGTTTCGCATGTTTCCCAGATGAAGACTATGTAGAGTGTTGGAGAATCGTAATTTTTTTTTCAAGCATTGACTAAATCCTGAGCCAAAGTTAAACTCCCAAACAGATCTCAGCACAGAAATCTGAACTTTTTTCAAAGAGGCAAATTTAGTTTTGCTACAGTCACTCCATATCTTAGAGTGAAGCGATTCATTTCAGTTTTGGGTAGCTGCCAGGAGGCACCTTTGCAACAGTTTTGTTCGGACAATCGCTGATTGAGAGGTTTCAGTTGCTCAGCTAACAGTTCATATTTTAGAGGAATATTGACACATTTTAGATGTTTCCCATTCACTTTGTTCTGCACAATGGCAGAATTAAAGAAACACCACGAAGAAGCTCCGGTTGGGCAAAGGTGGTGCATTGGGGGCTGATCAGTTGAAAAGCCATGGTACATAGTAGCTAAAATGGCCTTTCTCATTTCATCCACACTTTTATGTTTCCGAATAGCCCATATATAGCAATTAGAACGTTTTTTAATGGTAGTCTGAGTTAACTTTCCGAAGCCGTTGCCACTCAGGGTTATCGTTCGTTTGCTACATTCTTATACAAGGTTACGAAATGCACCTTTTTCCTAAGTGGTTGACACAATTTGAAACAATTTTAATAATAAAAATAATGTTTTACCTGTATAGTTGATATCACATGTAGGCTTGTGTCTTTCATATCATCCTTTGTATTTTAACGGCGAGGTTTTATTCATTGGTTCGCCAATATATTGACAAGTTCTGCAAAATGATGCCATAACATGGAAGTCAATAACATAGCCAGTTAGAACGTCAACAACACAGCCAAGGCCAATCTTATAACTATGACCACGAGTAAGCCATGATCCATCATAGGATACTGCTATGTCAATAATATCTTCTGGTGTGCCTTTCAAACAAAATCCTCAGTTCTCTTTTCAAACTGTTTCTTCAAATGCGATGCTTTATCATACAATATTTTTGAAGTGCGGCCAAATGTTTGTTTGGATAATCCAGGAATGTTGACGTGTTCTCAGAGCTTTTTAAAAGTATAGGGTCCGAATCCACAAAAAGCTGACGACAAAACTGCAGAACTGTTGACGTCAAATTTCGAATCAGATTCTGAACGAGCAGATGTATAAGAACTGTTTACAGTGGCACTCTTGACATATTACATCGATTTTTACAGCATGACATTTTCTACCTTTTTTATTACATGAAATAGTAAGTGTTGGTTTCTTACAAATTGGACAAAGTAATGGCTTTATGAGATTTTAAATCTGAATTAGATCCAGTATATTGCTAATGTTCTGATGTTTAATGTTTTCAGTTTGCTGATTTTGATCTAGATCTATATCATGATCAGGGTCTAATAATAAAACATCTACAAGTTTTTTTAGCAGATCTTGTATCCAAGCCATTCAAGGTGGGTTTACTTGAGTGTTGAACTTAAGAATTAGAGCTAGATCTAGATATAAGCGAGTAATATCCACTGAACTGACTGAACAAGACAAACTGTCGACAATTTGTATTGAAAGAAGTTTCATCATTCATTTTACTTTTCTTGATTTTATTCTCTGAGATGAGCTCTTCGTTTATTAAATTTAGGCATGTTTATGTGTGAGACGAAAGTAGAATAGTAGCACCAGTAGTAGATCTAGTAGTAGTAGTAGTAGAAATTGACTTGAATGATAATAAAATGATTGACTAGATCTATACAGTTTTTGAGCTAAATTCCGCTAGATCTATAAATGATAAACACTTTGAAGTGAACTTACTTAATATTTCTAGTATGAAAAGTTTTTTAACAAGCAATAACAATGTAATCATAGAGAAAAAACAATATTTAAAATAAAATATAACATATTTTAATAATAAAAACTTGAAGATAAATGGATAAACTTTCAATATATGAAATTAAAAAAAAAAGATTTTTGTAGTGAAAAATATCGATATTTCTAGTCTAAGTGGTGGTCCTCCTCCCCTTAAACTAAAAAGTTTATTAATACTTCAATTTGTTAGTTTTGATTAACTGCAAAATATCGTTTGAAATAAAACAATGCGCCGGGGTATGTATTTTTGGTACAACAATATATGCAGACTAATACTGGTTATCATGCTATGTTTCTTTCAATGAGAGTATATTTGAAAGTCCACCGTAGGAATAGGTTATCACTATTGTTAGGTAGCACGTAACGGCTTCTAGGTATGTGCTTGTCACACTAGATACAATTAATTAAGTACCCACTGGAACACTAATATGAATTATTTCCCAGTGATTAGAAATAAAGTATGTATATATATAATTTTAAAAAGTCATCCATATCCATTTATTCAGTGGTTCCGAAACTTTTTGTCTCGTAGACTCCTTGCCATGTTTTCTGGTTTTCCATAGACCCACTGCTTAAGCTAGACCTACATTGAATTTTTGAAAATTCATCAATTTCAAATTACACATTTTGTTTAAAAAAATATCTAACCAGTGACACGAGGAGTGAGAAAGTAATTTAAATCTATTTTTTTGTTCATAAATTGATTAACAAAATTCAAATTTCAATCCATTATTTAATAGTGAACACTTAAAACATACAATCACTAAACAATACATTTGTTTATAAAGGCTTGCAAGCTCACCATCCGTTGCTACGGAGATTATTTTTCAAATACGGATTTGTTGTTTTACGAAGTATTTCTTCAAAACATGAAAGAATAATGTGCCTAAAGTATCACGGTAACAATTTTCCCAAAGAGCAGTTTTTCGTGAATTTCTTGGGCCATTATAATTTGAATAAAAAAAATACATCATTACCAGACAAGGTTGATTCAGACAGCTTTATAGAGAAATATATTGATTGCAGTAATATGTCGTTTGCAAAGACTTACATATGAAGATAGAAATATTTTACTATTTTCCAACAGAGATCAACAACCGACGGGTCAGAGTTTGCATGAATTGTTCTCAGAAAGCCACCACAAACGGAGGAGCTGGAATACTCATTTAACGGCCAAATGGAGAAAAAATAATTTAAAAATTAAGTTCATTGTAACTAATGAGCTCTATGACAACCACAGATAAAAAAATAGGAGCACTGGATGCTAGCGAATTAGCAAAATTCACCAAAAAGTTAAATTTATGTCGTGACCAATATAAAAATAGAATAGTCCTTCAAAGCTTGACAAACTCTGATGCTTCCTAAATAAAACAACTAATGATGCCTAGACTGACTTTCGGTGGTCACCTTGCCTGCTCGCATCTCCCGTCGGAAGATTAGGGAGTGGATGTAATTATCCATATAATCTGCAGAAGCATCCAAAACATTTTGTACACAACGTATTGTGTGTCCTTGTAAAGCACAACAACAACAGCAAGATTACTATTCTCCAATGTTGAAATAGAAGGCTGACTGACTTGCCAAATGTAAGAAAACAAATACACACTTGAACATAGCACTCTATCCTGAAGAAATGAAGAAACTAATAGTGAATCGTAAAAACGAGAAATGGACAAGCTCTTATTCGACATACAAGAAAGATGAAACCTAATATAAACTTTCCCAATAGGACCACCTATAATTGTTCACATCAGAACCGTACACCTAATAATGAGAAAACATGTGTTCCGGAAGCTTAAAATTGAGACCATTGAAATTAGCCCATTTGAAGTGTCACCAGGGAATGCCAACCATGTCTTCAAAATTGCATTCTTCATCAAGAGTCCCAAAACAAGACACTGGCCACAAAACCCAAACATGAAAGTCTTTTAATGATATTAGTTTGTGTAGGAGTTTTAACAATTTCTTCAACGGCTGGTAAAAATAAATATCATATATATATATATATATATATATATATATATATATATATATATATATATATATATATAATTCTCTTCTTCCCTCAAGAGTTTTGTCGAGTAGTAAAAAGTAAAGGAAACATCACTCTCTTATTTCTGAATTATTTTTTTTTTGAGTTTTTAAAACATTTTTATAATTTCCGGATATTTCCATGACTTTTTCGTATATTGTGTTGTAAGTTATAAAATGGTTTAATTTAATAAGTTACACCTAGAATTAGCGCGGGTCCTTTGAAAGTGCGGGGCACACAGCGGTCACATAGGGGCCTAAGACCGGCCCTGCAAAATAACGGCGAATGCTACGCCGTGGGTGGACTAGTTTTACTATAATCATCTTCTTCTCAATATCAGGTCAAAGAGGATTTTGTGGGTGTATTCTGCAAACTTGTATCTTTCTATCAGGGTGAAATCATCTGAAATTATTCTTCAGCTTAATTGGTTTCATAGCATCATAAAAAAGGCACATTAGCACTCACTTTTTTTGACAAGGATGTAATAAAGTTTAATTTCAAATGTTTAACGCTCTACAGTGTACATTTATTTTTGTTAAAGTTATAACCATACAAAACTACACTATTTAAATATAGTTATGAAATTTAATCAGCAGGATAAAAATTTTAAGGATTTCCTAAGGTACAAATCATAAATGTGTGGATGTGGGAAAAAATTCCAATTGTCAAAATCTTCGTAGACACCTGGTGGTCTATTTAGACCACTTTAGGAATCACTTATATAAATCCAAAAGGTAAATTTACCTAAGAGTTGGGAAACTATTAAATTATAGTTGCATTTTTATGCGTATTATAAAGTGTTCTTTGACAGAGGCGTTGGGGGCGAATTAAAGGCATTTCATTAATTTATCACACCATAATGTTAAAAGAGCCATAATGACGCAATGGCGATCCAAGATCCATTCATGAAAAACTCTCAAATGCAATCGGATATAAAATTATAAAAACAACCATAGCACTTCGAACTAGAAATGGAACCTTAACGTTTTATTCGCATATGGTACTACCAAGACAATTCGTTATAGTAGGCCTGAACGTTGGACCTGTGACGTAGCAACGAGCTATTGGTCTTCACTGACTTCTGCATTTGTCTATCTCGATATTTATGGGGTTATGTTATACTGTATTAAGCAGTACAATTACACCTAGATTAAAAAAATATTTATTACCAAAGTAGGACAAAGACGTGTGTTTTCTTCTGCCGCCAACCACTAAACAAGAGAAATTTATCGTCAACAAAACATGTATTGAACAATTTCAAGACCTCTTTGAAATTATGTCAAGATTCTTATACAAAATAAGTCATTTGACCTTGATTCCACTCAAACGTCTTTGATCTTTTAATTATACAATCCAGTAGCTTCATCTACAACAAACATCGACTACAAGGTGGTCACACTTTGTCATCAGTGAATCTACAACAAATGACCTTGTTCCTTAATGAACGTATAACACAATATGCCCCCTGCGCTCCATAGACCCAGCACTTCAAAATGTGCCACTTTTCTCTCTCAAAAGATACAGTTTTCAGGCTTTTTCAGTGGATCTAAGGTTTCGTAACTCATTCCCCGTTAGAATCAGACAGTCTACATGCTACAGTATATTCAAGGAGAATAGTATATATCTAACTTTTTAGATAAGTCTTTAAGTTTCTTATGATATCATAGCCATTCTAGCTAACATTGTGTTTGTTAATAGCGATCTATAAAATAAATTAATAATAATAATAATAAAAATAATAATAATAATAATCTTTATTATCTATAAGGAAATGCGACTTACCATTTGTTCATTACACCAAACAAAACATTATAGTTATAGAAAACTAAAAATACATTAGATCTATAATAATTTACATGCCAAAAGTGTATAAGCCTATCAGATAGTATCATGTTCATCATATAAGCACACTCCGTTTGCCTTTCTGAACAAAATGTAATTTCATCCATACACCCTGATTGGGTCAAGCTGAAACTTTGCAAATTATTTAATGTTGATGACAACACATGCATGTAAAAAAATGTATATGTGTTGATCAAATTGTCGTAATATTTTTTTTTTCTCTCTTATATTGATTATGTTTTAAAGTAATGGGAAACAAATCTTGCGCATATGAGACAAACTTCAACTTGAAACGTTGCTGTCCCTGAAAGCCGACACTGACAAACAAGCACACCATCGGCGACGTGTAATAATAATCACGCATATTTTAATTTTTTTTTAATTTTTTTAAATTTTACTTTTCATTTTTATTTAATTTAAGACTAGAAGCCTTATTAAAAGTTTTTAAAAGAATACTAATGTTAATTTAGTTATTACATATTCACTTACTGTATACAGAGTAGGAACATGTCTGCATATTACCAGTAAGATCAAAAACAGTCCAATTTCTATGTACATGTCTTTCTTCCAGTCTGAGCGAGTTGTTGTTGCGTAACTCGAATATTAACAAGTTACTTACATTGATTGTATAGTGTAGGATGGAATCTGTGAGAGATTCACAAGTCATTTGTTTCGATATGCAGGTAATAAGTTCTTTGTTGTTTTCTTTTATTAAAATTCGAGTTTCTTTTATTGGCTCCCACCTCACTTGAAGAACTGACGAGTTGCCTTCATTAGCATGAGAGCACGAAATATTGAATTCTGAAACTTAAAATTAAATTATTTGCTGATGGTTAATTCAATAGCCTATAACTTGTAATGAAACAGTAAAGTAAACTAAGTTCACATTTAGGACCTTGTGGTCTATATTGCAGATGATGTAAAGGTCATATTTTTCTGTGGCCTAAGGTTAACAAGGGTGTCATTAGGCCAGCACGACAACTAACCGCATTTGCTTTTCCCCAACTAATGTCAGGTACCCATTAGATCTGAGTGGACTCAGAGGCGACCGAGAATACCTAAATTGTAAACCCCAGTTTTCACCAGGATTCGAACTCAGTAGCCAAGCGCTTTACCACTCAGCCACTCACCCCCTAATAAAATAGTAGGTTCAGAAAAAAAAATGTTGGTCCTAAATAACGATCCTTGAAATTCAAGAGAATTAGTTAACAACAAAGCAAACAAAAAATTAAAATTCTTTGTTAGATAACAACAAAGTATTTGATCTATAATAAAACGGACAATTTAAAAAAAAAATCAAGGTTATATTGAGAAAAATAATTTAGTCAAAATTAAGCCCCACTAGACTTTAACCCATTAATAGGTTTCCTCAAATAAACCCATAATCCAAACATCTCAAAATACTTTTCATATTTCGATATTGCATTAGGAAATGCTTCTCTTAGTCTTATAGTTTTTTTCCTACATAGTGCTTATGATTAGATTCAAATTTAATACTTAATCTTCACTTAATTAACTTAAGGCCCCTATTTTAATTGTCCTTTATAGTTCGAGTTATTATAAACATATATATATAAATAAATCTATAACGGGACCTTTAACTTAAAAACAGAACATTTATTGAAAAGAAGTATAAAGGACATAATGCTAAATACTCTTTAGGAAAGAACGGACACAGTACAACGTTAGCCGACGAAAAACAAAGCAAACAAACAAAAAAACACGATGGTCCATACTAGAAAGATTTAATATATTCATGTCTACAACAAATTTATTTTGACACAATAATAAACGATCTATCAGAGACTAATTTGTTGATTTAAAAAAAATTTAAGGCATATGGGGAAAAAAATGTCTCATGTAGCTCTCTAAATATGTATGTTTTACTTTTTTGGAGATATCAAATAATTTCAAACTCATGTAGTTACGTATTCAATGTAATACGTATATATCATGTATAATGTATGACAATATTAATTTAACAATATACCCTATATGTAATCATTAAAGTTTTAAATCCGGTTACTGACACAACAGAAAGAAACGAAAGTGACAAAATTTGTTTCAGTTTTATGTTAAAAATTTTGAACTTTAAATTTAGTTAATCCTAAAAATATGAATAACTAGCATTATCCACCGGCTAGGCCCGTTGATTTGTTTCCAAGCTATTTACTGTATAAGCAATATAAAGCATAAAAGTAGCGCTATATAAAAAAATATATATAATAATATATTTATTAATAATAAAATGTAAATAAAATGATTATTACATTTGAAAAAAAAAATGACTTCAAATATATTTAAATATCATTATCTCTGTTAACAAATGTCATTAACTTGTTACCGTATCTATAAACTTACCTATACTAGGTACAACAACGAAAAAAATAATATTTTCCATGAAGTGTTCTCCAATCATATTGGTTACTTTTATAATATTTTATTACTTACAAAATAATGTTAATTAATAACGAATCAAACATTTTGTTTCTTTAATTCCAGATAATTATATATTGAAATTATTTGTTTTTAAATACAACATTTAATAGTTAATCAAACATATGTATGTTTAAGGTAAAAAAAAAATTATCTACATACATTCAAGAATAACACTTAAAACTGCTTTTATATAGGCCTTTTAAGATATTAGAAACATGACATAATAATCTTAAAAGATGTACTTTTCTTGTTAGTCATGGAGGATAAGAACACTTAAAACATGTGTAAATACAAAAGTCTCGTCCTCCTTTTTAAACATGAATATGTACTTGTAGACTATTTAAAGTAACAGCCATAAGTGGATGTAAGTGAAAGTAATCCAACACATACATGCTATGCTTCTTCATGGCAATATAAAATAATAAAAAACATACCAAACGTTTTAGGAGCGCGACCTATCTTATTAGAATAATAGCGTCTAAAATTCGCGCATAGCGGTAGTTAGGACTGTCATCGTCATCATCAAACTCCATTAGAGTAAGAGGTCGCGAGGCTTAAATCCTCTCTTGCAAAAGCCCTGGACAGAAACTCTGCTGTCTTCCGTAGTGCATACATGCCACCATAAAGTGTTGAGAATTCGGGGTTTCCCAGACCTGTCGAGATGGAGATCAGCAAGTCTGGGGCAGTCAAACAGATTATAAGGCACAGTTTCCTTTTCTTCCCCGCAGCGGGGGCACCGTGAACCGAAATTTGGCCAAAGCCTTGAGAAATATGAGCCAACAGGACAGTGGCCTGTCCCGCATTGTGCTATAATAGCTTGATCAGGCCTGGACAGCCTCAACAACTGGGAAGTGCGGTCAGGGCGCCTCGTGAGCACCCAGACTCTACGAGCTGTTTGGGACTTGTCCCAGCACTCAAACCACTTTTCCATTTGTGTTTTTAGGACTGTCAGCGTCTCTTTTTATTGAACCTGGCCGGGGGGTGTCTTAGAAGAGATGCTATTAAGAGGGGTGTTTAGAAATGTAAAAAAAAGAAAAATGAAACAAATATATATATATATATATAATATAAGTATTATTTAGTCACCACGAATATAGGGAAATCGTTCCTTCTATCTTAAAAAAGTAATAATCTTTAGTTTTCAAATTTAGAAATAATGCAATACCGTTTTGCGGATTTTAAATAGAAAGGGGTAATTAGTAACAGAACTATATATATATATATATATATATATATATATATATATATATATATATATATATTTATGCAAATCTAAGAAAGACAAAAATGCCTATGTAGACCCAAGCTTTTAAAGAAAAAGTAAAGTTTCCCTTTTTCGTACCTTGCGAAGATGTTAAGGTCATCTGTTTCTTTGGCCAACGGTTAACGAGCAGGGTGTTATGTGGCCAGCACAACGACCAACCGCTTTACTTTCCCCAACTAAATTGAGGTACCCATTAGAGTTGGGTTGACTCAGGGGCGCCCTGAAAATCCAGAAATTCAAAATCCCAGTCTTCACCGGGATTCGAACCCAGAACCTCAGGTTCGGCAGCCAAGCGCTTAACCATTCGACCCCCCCCATGCTTTTTATACCCTATTCTAAATTCGATTTCAAAATTATTACATTTTAAATCAACATATCGTATTCTAAAATAATAACATACATGTGTAACAAAAGGTGTTAACAGATTTATCAATATCTAGTTATGAGATTTTTTCTTAGTATTCGTATATGCCTGTTTGATTACATAATAAACTTTTTTTTTATTTCGACTTTCATACATCGCAATATAAAATGCCTTTTGTATCAACCTTTTACCTAGTACAATTAAATTGTATAACGCATGTACACTTAGACAAACCTAACTACTTATACACCACACTTTAAAGAACAAGAATACATTATTTAGAAATTCCTGGCAAAGGAAAATACAACTCCGAGAAATTTCAATTATTATTAAAATACTTTAAAGTAGAAACTGGAGAAAGCATTTCTCACTTTGCCTGGAAGTTTCGGGCATTCTATGGAATGCCGGATTTCGCACATTGTCGGTAATATATAAATATTAAATATATATATATATATATATATATATATTATATATATATAGAGAGAGAGAGAGAGAGAGAGAGAGAGATAGATAGATAGATAGATAGATAGATAGATAGATAGATAGATAGATAGAAAAGTAATAATAATAAAAATTGGAAATAGAATCAATTGTGAATTTTTGTAACAAGTGTTTTGTTTCGTATTTACTTTCAATTTATAATATTGGATTTTATAGACTCTACGTTATTTCTTGTGTTCCAACACTTTTAATATAATCATTGGACATTTTAAAATGACTGTTATCAATGGACCTCATTCAACAATCGTATACAAACATCATTTAGCCACGTGATTCTCTATCTCGTTTATACAAATTACGAACTAATTTTTATAATACAATGGCTACAACGTTACAGTTTTTTTCATTGTTTTATCAATATTATCACTTGACTTAATGTTGTATGTTTTCGATTGGTGAATGAGTTCCATTATTAGTGTTGGTTGTACTTGTTTTATATTTATTTTTTGTTCAATGCTGTGGTACAGAGATTCTTGGTCTGATTTAAGTATTATGTTACTATCGTTATTAATAGTTATTCTTTTCTGTCTGTAGTCAGAAAAGTAATTGCAACTCTCACATTGATAGTAATTATCTAATAAATTCAAATGAGTTTCATCTGTGCTGGATCTTTTAGAAGTCATAGAATGGGTTTTGACTTGTTCAGTATATTCATGTTCAGAAAGTGTATTTTCTGGCGTCGGACTTTTCACTGATGAAAAAAACAAACTATTCATAAAGATATATTCATAAATAAAATGCATAGAAAAATATGACAAAACAAAACAAAAATTTCAAGGGAGGTTTTATTTTCAAATTTAGTAAATGGGGACTTCAAGTTCTATTTGGTAATCAGAGCAGATTTAGAATATTATCAACAGAAATATCAAAATTTATGAACTTAAAAATATCCAGAACCAAAATTGTATCTCCATCTATACAAACTGGACGTGTTAAGGGCAAAACTATTGAAGTGGTAATTTTTTTATACTTGTCAGTTACACAGTATTATTATTATTTTTATCAAATTAACTTTATATTTTGTCTGCTGAAACGGATTTAAGTCATTCTGTAGTATCTATGTTTAACACATGTCAAGAGTATACCAGGAAGCACAAAACCAGCATTTTACGAATTCGCGACACAATAGTATTGACCAGTCCCTCATGTGTGTAATGTTAATACACGTCACACCATATTAACGCCACGTCTACAAACGTGCATTTACACACCTCAATTACTGATGTCCCTTTTAAAGCCCTGTTGGCTATTAGTCCTAATTTGTTTTGTTTTCGACATTTATTTGCAGGCCATATACTGCGGCTGTCGTGTTAATGGGCATTAGCTTGTTTTTTAGTTCTGTCCCTGCTAGGCCACCAACGTCATCTGCGAAGCGCAAGTTAGTAATTTTTCTTCCTCCAATCGTTACAGTACCTTCTCAGCCCTAGAGATCATCTTCCATTATCTTTTTAAGGAAGATATTGAAAAGTGTTGGTGAAAGTAAGTAGTCTTGTTTCACACCTATTCTGATTTCTTAACCAGTCTCCAATGCTATTGTCGAAGTACACGGTACTGGTGGCATCCTTGAAGAGGTTCTGGATAACTTTAATTCGCGCGGAGTGACCGTGCTCTATTCAATCTAAAGCTTTTTTTTAAAATCAATTAAGACATGGAAGACATTTTCTTAGTGTTGGGTATATTTTTCTTTTAGTATTTGTTCTGTTGTGCTGCGACTTTATCTAATATCCGCTTGTTCTTCTGATACGATTTTGTCTGCTATCGGTTTTAGTCGATTTCATTTTAATTGTAACAGTACTTTGCTGAATCTGTGACTAATGTATATAGCATATTGAAATTTGTATCATTATTCTGGTCATTATGGTTCACGATTGAAGTTCTGGATTACTTGCCTTACTAGACTGACGACCTCCATCTGCCCGAAGCTCCTGATTTTGTGGCGCCAGGTATACGCCTTCACCAATTCACGTGTGAGTAAGAGCAGTTTAGCAGGGCTTTATATCTAAGCCATACGAGCAGGCCAGGTGTTGGACTTAGTTGTCCGAGTCTATTTGAGACACATGTCTTTAGGAGTATTTTATAGACAATAGGGGCTTATCTCTTTTGACACCCCTGGCCATGACAACCTTTGAAACCATCATATATTGTGCTTCGAAATTGTCATCGACATGGGGGTCTTTCAGCTTATCCAGGTCAGATTTTTTTCCTGGTAGATTTTTGTTGTCTTGTTAACTTTTTTTAAGTGTACTTTGAAAGTCATCATAACAAGGTCATTGTCACTTCCGATGTCAGCTTCAGGAAAACTTTTTTGTTTTGCCCATATGGTTGCTGCATTAAAACGCTGCTGAACCATTATATAGTCAAATTGATTGTAGTGTTCTCCGTCGGAATAGCGCCATGTGGTTAATCGCGACTTTTGTGGCATCCAAAATGTGTTAGCAAGAGATTGTCGTACATTAAAAATTAGAATTGTTGATATATAAATAAATATAAACATCACATGTAGGTTAATACAAAACTAAATAGATATACATTTTTTTTTTTAAATTTATAGATGTCGTCGTTTAATCTTAACACACTCTATACTCTATGTGAACAAGATAGCATATATCAGTATCAAAAAAATAAACCTTTTCTACCAGTCACGTCATAGACTTTCATCGATGGTAATTTTATAATTTGCATTGTTGGATATCTGCATCCTGGCCTCGCTTTGACATGGTCACACAAACGTGTGTATTTCAACACTTCAAAGACTCACAAGGGATTCATGAATAACATAGATGTCTATTTAATTTAAGCAATCAGAATAAATTGCAACTGTAAACAACACCATCAAATGTTGAACTATTAAATATACAATAAACTATGAATACTGTCTCCTTCACTTCTACTATTAGTCTCATATGTTATGACGCAGGCCTCTGACAACAATGACAATCTCTCAAGGTACGTAACTCTACTGTAACTAATAGAACAATGAAATAATCATAAATAAACCTAGAATTCGTTATACCTCACAACCAAATCTATTAAGTGCTATTTACAATATTTTAAAAAAATATACAATCATCACAGACTGTAGTACATAAATAACTTATCCTTATAATGTATATTTAAAAGGGTATTTGGATTGTGCTATAGCTTCGACTATTTGAATATCTCGATAAATCGTATCATATTACATTTACTACATACCCGAATGTATATGCATTAGTTCTTCAACGCTACAATTGAAGTTCGTTCTTTAATCGAGGAGTGTAACCTAATCTGATAGGTTTATATTGTCGACGTTTTAAAAATTAATAAACATTTTATAAGCTTACGATTTACATAAAAAGAAATATTCTTTTCTTTTAAAGTGATATTTGTAGTGTTCTTCTGTACGACTGTTCTATCTGGTTAATCGCGCCTTTTTGTAGCATCCAAATGTGTAATCGAGACATTTTAGTACTACGCAAATTATAATTGATGACGTATAAATAAATAATGATTTAAAGAAAACAATGTAGGTTACTATTACAGTATTACATACATTGTTTATCCTTACAATGTATATTTAAAAGAGTACTCAGGCCGTGCTATAGCTACGAATATTTGATTATCTCGACAAAGCTTATTAAAGAATAGTACATTTACTACGTACTCAAATGTTTATTTAATAGTGAGAGTCGTTCTGATACGTCTTCAGGGCCTTCGTTGTGATGGACAACTTTTAATCGGTGTTTGTTACCTATGTTAATTTTAAAATATTTATATATATATATATATATATATATATATATATATATATATATATATATATATATATATATATATATATATATATATATATATATATATTTGATAAGTTTACAATTGACCTAAAAAGAATAGTTCTTATTTAAATAAAAAATGTAAGTTAACTTGTCACAACATAAATTATAATAGCAAAATAAAAAATAACTTATAGAAATAAGAAAACATTTGGACATTCATATATTTGTGCGAAGCTTTTTTTTTTTCAATAATGAACTATAGAAGAATTTAATTCAGTTGACATATAAAGACCTCATTTCATAATTAACTATAACTTCTTCCCAATTTAAAATAAATTATGATGAACACTTTGTCGGAACTATCAAAACATTCGCAGCTACATAGATTTTTTTATCGCATTAGTTTAACGCTGTTATAAATACATCTATTACTAATTGTCGTTTGCTCAAAAGATTTTAATAGCATTTTTAGAAAGGCATTTAAAAGAACTAAGAAGTCATACAATGAAAAAAAAAGTGAAAAAAAGATAACCTTAATAATCTGATATAGCCATTGGAAAATAAGTGTTGACGTCTTTTATGTGCATATTGGCTAACCTCTAATGACCATTTGGGTTAGACCAGTGTTGACATACAGAGTGTATGAACTATAGCATCGTAAAATAGAAAAATAGGTTATAGTGTCTTGTATTTATTAAGATGCAAACTTTAAATTGAAATAAACGCATGTGGTCTTAATATTAAACTAAAAATAATATAATTACAGTTTTTTCTAAGCTTTCGAGTGATTATCATTCAGAACTAATTAAATTCTTATATGTATGTATAAGATTTTCTTCATAGCTCAACAGATTAGACAAAAAGAAGTAAAGGAAAGATCCTTCTAAATGCTAGAGTTACCCCACATAACTAAGGCTGCGAAAAAGGAGGGGTGGGGAGAACAAGTAGTATTCACCAGTCACTGAACAGTAGGGACCCAAAACCGATTTTTCAAATTGGTCACGTAGCTTATTTTTTATTTATTTGCAGAGAACGCGTGATTCTAAGACTCAGAATACCAAATTTATGCATAGAGCTCAAATATTAAGAAAGCTACGCCTTTTTTAAAACTCATTTTTTTGGGCCTTCCAAAACCGTATTTTTAAAGGACATTAAAGAGAAACTATACGACTCTTTGAGATAAAACATTCATGTGCACACAGAGAACAAGCTCAATTTTTTTCAAACTTGTCAAAATATTTTTGAGTTTATTTACTTGTACCGAATGTTGCATTTTATCATTTTTAGCATGTTTCAAAAAGGGAGATAAAAACACAAAAAAATGTGCATTTTCAAAAGTTCGTAACAAATAACTACAAATGCTACATGCATGCTATATAACTCAAAATGCGGGAATTTATAGATCTACAAGAATAAACTTCTAAAAAAACTATTTTGTTTCAATATTTTGCTGTGCATATAAAATAATATGCAAAGGATTACTAAAACTCTAAAATAGGTTAAAATTTAATGAACCAAAAATATGACACCAGTATAGCAATAAGAACAAATCACAAATAATATTTTATATTTAAGATAGTTCTCCTCTCGTTCACAATAATACCAAATAGCATATATTTATTTATAGAGACCTCTGTAAGTGCATTACGAAAGAAAGATAGTAAAAATAAGACATACAGTCCATAGATTTCCTAAGATTTCTAGACATACAAATCTACAAATCCATTCAGCTGAATGCTATTCTATTATTTCTTATTGAATCTTTAAACTCTATAAGCTGATTTTATAAACTGAAAATCAGAACTCACTTTGTGTGCAGAGAAATGTTTAAACAAGACTTTTTTATATCTGCAATTAATGGCCAGTAATTTCTTTTAAATAAAGCTCAACTATTCTAAATACCTAATTGTTGACATATTCACTGTCTAAACAAAGAAGTCTTCATGAAAATATAAGATGTAAACTGTAATTCCCGAGGCTACTGAATTGTATCATAGAAACACATATATTTGTCATTAATTTTATTATCTTTACGTAGCAAGTTTACACTGATAAGTTGCATGAACTAGAAATATAGTATGAGAGCTTGAACATTTTTTCCAAAAATTCATATATTATGAACTAAAATTAACTCCTTCAAAGTATATTTAAAATTTGAATAAATTTAATTTTAAAATATTAATACAACCCAATGCTAATGTGCTGTTATTACAATCTCAGTCATCAAGCTGTGAGAAGTTTGCAGAACAGAAAAAGAGAAACATTAGTATTTATAATACTTGCATCAGAGCAAGTATCTCAATGATTCATTCATACTTTCCACATGTTCTTCGCAATTTATAATTTCATTTTGATTTTAACTTTCAACGCATCCAGCTTAGTCACTTCTTTCCTTCAACATGATCAACCTTATAAACTTTATGTAGCTTAAAATTTTAAATGTCAAAGTTTCAAAACTTATTTTTCTTAAAGAAATATTAAATGTTTTTTTTTAATAGTTAATGCAGCTATAACTACTTTTTGAAAAATAATATAATAGTTAGGTCCTAAGATTATCATTTTTGTATTTATTATTGGAAAATACTGTCCTGTAAAGATTTAATAATTAGTATAAATACTTTAATGTCTTAAAAATATCAAGTTCACATAAAAACTATTCATCATAACAGCATTGCAATCCATTTTAAATTTAATAAGAATTAGTATGAATTAATATTATTAAATCCTTGGTGTTTTTGTGTGGATATTTAGTTAATTGAAGACTACTAAAAAGGCTTAGACATTGACATTGGCTTAGATGGTTGTCAATCAACCCATTCTAAATCTAAGCTGTCAAGAGGAAGACATCCTAGGCGTGAGATTGTTAGCTGAGGATGACTGCGGTGCCTTGGACTTTGTTTGCAACGTGGCTGAAGGTGAACCTGCAGCTCCCCTGAGAGGCGGCAGTCGAGGTAGTCTGCTGAAACAGCGAGTCCAATCAACGGCTGTGTTGACGAAAACAGTGCTCGACACTATCTCTCTTTGTGTCAAACGATCACGTCATCGTTTCAAGAAAAGACTGGCCAACTGGAAGAAGAGGAAGCGACGGCCGCAGAAAATTGTGCAGGTGTCTTCGTGGGCAATAGGTACTCTGCTGTCTGTGGTTCCCACCGATCAACCTCTACCTGAACTATCAAACCATAACCGCACTGTTTCTTTTCGGGAAGAAAAGCTCTAAGAAGGGAGCAATGTTATAACTCTGCCATGAGCAGCGTCATCTAGGCCAATGCAGAGGTGCGCACCTCTAAAAACAAGACGAGAAAAGAATATTGACATGACTTACTTAGACTTAGACTTAGGTCCTCCCGCACCTTTCGGCGCATTGGGCGGCAAGCTGTCTCCATAAAGATCTGTCACTGGCAATGTCTGAAGCCTCCTCCCACCTGGTGTCCACTGTTCTGAGGTCCTCCATGAAGGTGTTTTGCTAAGTAATACGAGGACGTCCCTGTTTGCGCTTTCCTCGTTTTGGCTTCCATATTATCGCAACTCTTGGTGTGCGTAATTCATTTTGACGTAGAACATGTCCCGCAGACCTCATGCGACGCTCAGTCACAACCTCACTAAGTGTTAGACTCCCAGTTCGGCATAGGATTTCCTTGTTTGAGACCCTGTCTGTGTAACTGACTCCCAAAATCCTTCTCAGCCATCTCTGTTAAGCCACATTAAGTCTTTCCTCAATTTTGACAGATGACTTCCATGTCTCACATGCATATGTAGCAGTTGGAATGACGATGGTGTTGAGAAGGTGTATTTTTGTCTCGAGGCCAATGGCTTGGCTAGTCCAAATAGGCTGCAGCCTTTGGAATATGCTCCCTGCCTTTCCTATTCGGCACGCTACATCGTGGTAAGCATCTCCATCATTTGTTATGATGCCATCTGCCGGTCCCAAGCCCGGGTGAGAAAGGAAGATGGTTTGGCGTGAGGCTAGCGACCCCACCCTGTAAAACCACTATTGCTACAGAAAGGGCAAAAAAAAAACTATTGACATGAGACGAATAACAATTTCCACCCTAAGCTATTATAAAGCGACTGTGCTTAGAAGAAGATCTTTTTTTATGTACTTTAGATGTTGTGTGAACAAACATCATGTCATCATCGTTGAGTTGCCTTCCTTAAGTTATTACACACCAATTTAATGTTAACGCATTACATCAATATCTTCCTGTATCTTGCCAATTAGCTCATAAATCTCCGGCATAATTGCAAATAAGTAGGTAACTGAATCTTCGTCTTCATCTATCAAGGCTTGTCGGAGACGACCTGTAAGCACCTCCTTGGTACTACCAATTATCAGATATCGGTAACGGAGTTCCTTCCTAAGTTCTTTAACTAAGAGTTGGTCTAATTGTTTCCAAGTTACCAAGTGATCAAATCCTACCTCCTTTCGTTGAGTCACCTATAATCCCAAATTCTGACACCAATGTAACATCTCTTGGTCTCTAGGTCTAGAATTTGAGATATAGGCCTAAATCTAGTTTAAGACTTATCTTTATGTAATGATGTCAACTGATTTAATTAAGTCTTATATTTTATCTATTTTGTGTATATAATATTGATCTAGATCTAGTTAAAAGACTAGATCGACTCTATATTTCAATAGATTCACTCGATGACACATTTGTTTATATTAGCAACGGATAAAGCCAATATCAATATAAATCCAATAATACATTTATTACAATTACAATTATTAATTAAATATCTTGAACTATTACTTTCTTATGAACTGTAATCCTCCTCTTTAATTTGTATCAATCACTTTTACATAATACGTTTTTCAAAAATTGGTTTTATTTTTTTGAAGACATGACCCGTTACAAACGAGAAATACTTACAGATTTGTTACACATTAACATTTTATTAACCTATAGGGATATCAAATTCGCATTAAAGGACGGCTAAAAAACACAATCAATATCTCATGGTTAACATCTTATTGACCCATCTTAGACATTTTTCTTACAAATTATACCAAGTTTATCTAATAAAAATTATTTTTCTTTTAAGGACTCATGTGTTGCTAAGGAACATTTTCGCTCATTCTAGCAGACTACGCACACAGGTGAAATCGCAATTTTATGCGTCTTCGGTTTAAAATGGATAGCATGTCAACGCTTGTTTTTTAAAATAACAATTACACACACTGTTAAAAAAAATAAACAGGCTTTTCAATGGTGACCCTAACAAGTACGTGTCTTTATCGTAAAGAAATTCAATTTTGTTTATGATATTTTAAATTTAATTATATAAAAACAGAGTTCATCAATTAGTTATTGGTACCATTGTTAAGCTCGTTTATTTTTCTACAAAATGCATATGTTAAAAAAATAGTCATTAGTTGACATACGCCCCATTTTACAAACAAAACAAAGGTATAAAACGATGACAGCCGCTAGCATGATTATTCGGTGTGGTGATGTTACACGTAAAGGAATGTCACCATTATTTTTTAAACGAAAGGAAAAGCGTTATATATATATATATATATTTATATATATCATGGGCGAATCCTCCCCAACCCAACCCCACCGAAAAAAATTCCTGGCCACGCCCATGATATATATATATATATATATATATATATATATATATATATATATATTATTGAAGGGCTTAAAATATCCTTTCCAACAGTACTATTTTTATTGTAATCAAATATTTATATTTTAAGATATGGCGGGTTGAAAAATGCCAAATATATATTTAAAAAGTTCCGCAATTTAAAAAAAATGCGATTTTTTTTTTTTCGGTTTTGGGTCTCTATTAATAGTAGAACCAGACTTAACAAGTGTTTGATTTCGCAAGACCAAGTTTGGGTAGGGATACGGATACGGATAATAAGTGAAATTAAGAGTTTGTATTAGAAAATAAATTCGTCTTTCCATTTTATTAATTTTTTACTACATACAGAATTACTTTACGAGCCATAAAGTATATCATAATCATTATGTTTCCTATATAGATCACGCTTATTAGCAAGAATTACCAAATGTTTCAATCTATCTTTGAGAATTATTACCTAATGTAAAACTTCATTAGTTAGAGGCGCCAGAAACTTCTTTTACCAGATTACACAATTTCTGGTATTGCATAATGCCGTTTTATTTTATTAAGCGTAGGATTGGAGTTTTCTATATTGAATGGCATCCCAAAATGACAATTTTTGTCTATGTTATCTTGAAACGCTACACTTGATAACCATAAACAACGGCAACACTATAACTACAGATAATGCCAACATTCATGAGTACATTTTTTACACATTTTGTCAACACACATGAACATAACATTTCAACATTCGCTTCTTTAGTCAAGGTGAATCTATCAAGATACTTATATAAACAATTTCAACAGCCTATATATTAAAGGAGATTTGTATAAGCTTTCAAAAGAGTTCAATAATTCCCAAGGATTTTCAGGATTTCTTAGTATATTTGTAAATTTCAGTAGATTTTCAGGGGCTCTTGGTAAATCAGGAGGCCGCGGGAAATCTTTTATGAGTTATAAAATGGTTTTAATATAATAAGTTATACCTAGAATTAGCGCGGTTCCTATTAAAGTTGCAGTGACTTATGGCTGGCCCTGCAAAATAGCTACTTATGCTACGCCGTGGGTCGACTAGTTATAAATATTTAAAGTAGTTTAATAAAAAGTGTACCACTGTAAATACTAACCTTTTAACTTTCTTTGTTTTCGATATTGGAACAACAAGCCGCTAGTTGTTGTGTATAAGGGAAAGAGAATAGTGTGGTCAATTTTAGTTTATTTTTGCATGTGCATTCTAAAATCATACAACTATTTTGAAGAGAAAAAAAAAGCTATCAATTAAAAAAAAAAGAAAATAAAGGACAAACACATTATTTAATTTATTCTATCACCTTTACCTTCACACGTCTCTTAGTCTGTTGGACTATGTTTGAGCATTACAAACAATCTTTCTACCGATTGTTTTGCATTCTTTTCTTTTTGCTTTATTTATTAATAATATTTTCTAAAGCTAAATATGTACATAGTGGGGCATAAAGATTTCCCACATTTTTCAATGAATCTACCAAAAGGATTCAACTATCTAGAAAACTGGTTATATTTTTGAAAAGAATATAAAAACAGTTTTGATTTAATAGGTTTTCACAATTATTTTCCGGTCTGGTACATTTCGAGTGCAAAGCGTCGCTATTACAGATAGTTTGTTTTCATTATATGCTTCAAACAAATTCACGATGTTCAGTTCATGATTTTGTTGTTTGAATTCAATGTAACGAAAATAAGAAATGGGCATGGAGTTTTGTAAGGTAAGAATCTAGGAAAGTAAGAAATCTTAATTATTATATTTATATATATATATATATATATATATATATATATATATATATATATATATATATATATATATATATATATATATATATATATATATATATATATATATATGTATATATATATATATTTCTCTTCGTTGCCCAACCATGCTTGTCACTACGCCAAAGTCATGGAAAGATAACTCTTTTATTTCTGCAAGACGGACAAGAGTTATCCCACGTAACTTTCACGGCGACAGAGAGCAAAGCAATGAAAAAAAAAAAGGAAGGGGGAGGACAAGAAATCTTTCTTTTTACGTTCTCTGTTTGACCTACATTTATGTATGTATTTGTTTACACACGTCAATATCTGGGGTGTCATTCAATCAGTGGGATGTTTTTTTCTGTAGCTTTATATTGATTTTGCCCCTTCGAAATGCTCTTCGTTTCCTAACCATGGCCACCGCTTCACATATATTTCGTGGGGTCAACAGGTTTTTAACGTAAAATAAATTCGTGCATCAGGTAACTGTTTATTTCTTTTACATGACCTTTACCTATCCCTTAGTCTGTTGGACCGTTGGGGCACCAAGCAAGACTTATTGACCGTCTTTCTCCATTCCTCCCTGTCTTTTGCCTTGTTTAAAAATTATTTCAATGTTTTTCTCCAATCGCTTTCTTTTTCCTGGTATTGTTCCCTGCAGGAAATTTTTTAGTAGCCCACCAGATATTGTACTATGTGCATAGATTTTTAGCTTGCGTTTTTTTTACAATACTTAGCAGGCCATCATGGAATCCGATCGCTGCAGTAATCCTGTCTCAAATCTCTTGGTTTATTTCTATCAGTCGAACATTTCTGGAAAAATGTCATTGACGAAATGGTTGCTCTTGAACTTTGCATAATGGTTGTAAGCTTGTTAGCGAACATTGGAATAACTATGACTGAGCCCTGTCCGTTATTCTTACTCATGGAGGACATACTCTGCTTACGTTAATAAATCCGGCAATTATAGTGTCGAGCAGTCGTTTCCCAAACCCACCCCATTTGAACTGTGTCGTATACTACGCCGCGGATCTACTAGCTTACCTTTATTTTATGAAGATTAAGTTAACTTCTATCAATATAAAACTGCTTATTTTGAAAAAAAAAATTAATGTAATAATGATTGAAATAGGTAGATTCTAGCGGTCAAGCTTAAAAAATAAAATCTGTTTCACCTCTCTACTCTCTCTACAGCCCATTCGGTGTCCCCTAAAAATTTTAGAGATCTTTATTCCCACCTTGTATTTTATGAAGAATCAATGTTAACTTACCAAATTATTAATATGCCTATTACAAATGTAAACGTTCCAAAAACAATCTCAAATGTAGCTAGATTTGTTTTGTCATGATCAACTGAAACATCAGAGTAAAAGCAATTACATATATTTTTGTATATGTTTGAGAATTCTATACTTTGTAATATTTTACCACTATTTGTCATAATTTAATCTATGACAGAAAATGAAAATACACTTATAAATTGAAACCTTTATTTGCTTTTAATGCAATTTACACACTAAACTTTTTTTTTAAATACAATTTTTACCCAAACATCATTATCAAATATTAACCTACGATGCCAACCTTTCCATACTAAATCAAAGGAATAAATGTTTACTAACAGAGCTTCTATATTGTCTTAAAATGCGCATCGTCTAAAATGCAGCATTGGGAATTTTCGTTGCACTTCATTTTGTAAACAGTTTTCTCCTTGTTCTTTGTGTTAGGGAACGCTGGAGTTAGACCTTAGAGTTAGAGTTTCTTAATTTGTTATGTTTCTATTAGTTTTTGTGTTTAGTTTTTATTATTGTTTTTTTTTTTCTATACAAACTCAATAGCTTTAGACTAAACAAGAAGATCCTTGAGACATTTTACGGCGCGACTATACAAAATCTGCTAACATACGGAATAAGTTGTTGGCAAGGCAACGCCTCATCTAAACTGTTGCATAAAAAAAGCATAAAAAATTACACTGACAACATTACCACATTAAAGGAACTTTTTGAACAAACGTGCCTAAGAAAAATCGAAAAAATCTTTGAAGACAACGGCCACCCAATCTATCAAAACTACGCCAGGTCGTCGCGAAGTGGGTGACTGCTGTCAATCGAAACAAGAACGGAGCGGTACAAAAACTCGTTCGTACCTCGGTCAGACTCTATCACCGCCACTAATTTATCAGGCAACATGAAATGCACCAAGATACCTGTGTGTAGTCGCTGAATGAACTCTTTATGTTGTCTGTTGTATTTATGTGTATTTTTCTGTTGTGTTGTCTTTATATGAGAAAGGAGTCCTTGTTATCACAACAAATTTCCGTAAGGATCAATAAAGCAGTCTTAGTCTTAGTCTCGTTAAGGGAGCTAGCTGGAGGATAGCGTTGTACTGTCGGTTGCCGTACTGTTGTGGATCAGATGCATACGTAGAGCCCGACTTGTGTCTCACATTTCCGAAAGGTACGGATTGGTTGTTGTACTCTTTGTTTATGTTCTCAACATGTGTTTCTATTATCAGTATCTATATTAAGTATTCATATCAACTATCTAGATTAATACCACCATAATCATTCTTAACATACATTAAAATTATCCTTTGTATTAAATATTTCATCTGTACCTCAAAAAGATAGTTGTTTAATTGATATTTCTCTTTCACCTGTTACTTTATAGAATTTACAGGAGCACGGGCAAACAAACCATGGTTTACAAACCGAACCCTCACATATTTGTCACCCTATTAGCTCAAACTGAACATGATGTTTTAGATCATTGTAAACAAATTAGCGTATTGAGGTACATTGTCTATTTTAACATTAACCTAAGAAAACAAGAAGTCTTCTTTCAGAAATACCCCGTTTTAACGTAATTAGCCTCATTTAAAATGATACCTCCTGATACATGATGGAAAGTTACAATCAAGCACTGTAAACCGGGCCGAGACGAAGAGAGGAAGTGGAAAGTTTTGGGAAGCCATTTCTTAATTCTAGTAGAGTTGAGTATAGAGAGGATGTATTTTATGATTCATTGAGTAGAGAGGATGTATTTTATGATTCATTGTTTTTGCTGTGTATTTGTATGCGCATGTGTAGTTATGTTCAACTTTGTTACTAGCAAATTTTGGCTGGAATGATCTATATCGCATTATATATATTTTTATGTAAAAAATATTGTCTGCTGACATATGTGTTGCCCAGTTTATTTTATCATCGTTGTGGTCTTAAGCACAACACACGCTGTACATTGTTATAAGCACACAAAACCACGTACATAAAAATTCAGAATAACATCCTCACTAAATTGATGTTATGTCTCTTGGTAACTATTTGTTTCATGGAAGACTTTGCATATCTGGATAGCAATGCATTTAATGTCACATCCTTTGTAAGTGAAGTAATAACCGTCTTGCTAGGGCCAGTAGCGCTTTGAAACATCCACAGGCAAGAGAGCGGCAGGATAAATCGCTCCGTCAGCCAACAAAAATTAGCGTCTACAAAGCAGCGGTTCTCTCAACCCTTCATACCAATTTTAGTCATAAGTTATATAGAGAAAGCAGCAAAGACTTCTTGAGAACTCTCACCATTGATGTCTGCCCTCCAACATGAATTTACCATGGGAAGTGAGGACTAAGAATATTCTGACAACAGCTTGCTATAGCATCGTAAAAGGCAGGTTATTTTTCGACAACTGTTGTTAATATATGGATCGCAATGAGGGATTCGTGGCTACTTAAAAATCTGCACTTCACTTTAATTAAATAAATATATATATATATATATATATATATATATCCTGCGTGTCTTCGTATCCGATGATTAATGAGGACTGCTGTATTTTCTGTGGCTACGCAGCTCCCGCTGCTACCTTAATATTTTGCCACATCCAACGCAGACATAATCATTGTTTGCGGTGGTCGATTTAGATTTTCTTTTTACCGTCTATGCCGGTCCTCGGCACAGGATTTTCGTTTGACCTTAAATGTGTATCCTGCGGCCTTTATAAGTAATTTCTAGCTGTCCAAGTAGTGCACTTCAGTATAAAGCAAGTTTCCATAACTGCTTAAAAAATCAAATAATTGTTATAAGTTCTTATGAAAGTTAAAGTATTTGTTCTATATCAGGTAAAATGATGTAGTGGGCACATTGGCATGATTGGAAATTTTCACAAGATGTTATATAATCGTCCCAAAATACTCAGGTCAACGTTTTTTAAGGTATCCTAATGAATGCAAAAGCAACATTAAAAGTTTCAAAATTGACGCCAACAATTGTTCAGCACTGGATGTATCGACATGGAGAGCAAGCATAAAAAAACGCGTTCTGGATTGTTATTTGCGTACACACCATAAGTACAAAGAAAGGTTAAATTGCTACATTTACTGGTGTGTACAGATGCTTTACCTGTTGCTACCAGTTGTGTTTCAACGATTGGTCTATTTAGTCACAATATAATTTGGAAACGGAAAATCTCTATACTAAATTCCTATAATGTCACAATCGAAAATAAGTTACTTTTTAAAACTATTTTATTGAGTTTCTAGCGTTACCCGTTAGTCTCAACCTAACTTGTCTCAACCTAACTTGTCGTTATCTCCAGTCTAATTTAGCTACAGTTTTTTTTTACACTAAATTAATACTACATCCTTTTTTACTCGAATAAAAAACAATTTATCTTATATTTATTATATCTGAATCGACGATTTTAAAATACCTTTAATAAAAGAACAGTTGAACTTCAGTATATGCTGTTCACAAATAGTCAATGATAGTGCCAAGTATTTCTTTTCCTGTATGTACCAATCATTCAAAATCAGCATTTTATCCACATTTTCTGGAAGGATAAATGTCGAATTTCCATCTTTAATATATAACCAATTTGTGTACTGTTTGATATAAACGAATTTATAGCGAAATTTTACTTCCATTTTAACAATACTTTGTTGACACGATGTAGAGTCGACTACTTGATCATTGATTTGAAGCTCAAATGTATAGTTTGAAAAATCTAGAAAAAAAAATCACATATATGACAATACTTTATCATGAAACAAATTATATCTATCTATCTATCTATCTATCTATCTATCTATCTATCTATCTATCTATCTATCTATCTATCTATCTATCTATCTATCAATCTGTTTATCTGACTATATCTATCTATTTATCTATCTACCTATCTATCTATCTATCTATCTACCTATCTACCTATCAATCTTTTGTCTGACTCTATATCTATCTATTTATCTATCTATCTATCTATCTATCAATCTATCTATCAATCTATCTATATATCTATATTTTATCTATCAATTAATCTATCTATCTATCTATCTATATATCTATATCTATCTATATCTATCTATCTATCTACCTACCTACCTATCTATCTATCTATATCTATCTATCTATCTACCTATCTATCTATCTATCTATCTATCTATCTATCTATCTATCTATCTATCTATATCTATCTATATCTATCTATATCTATCTATATCTATCTATCTATCTACCTATCTACCTATCTATCTATCTATATCTATCTATCTATATACCTATCTATCTATCTATATATCTATCTATCTATCTATCTACCTATCTATCTGTATGTCTGTTTGTCTGTTTGTCTATCTGTCTGTATGTCTGTCTATATATCAATCTATCCATCTATCTTTTTTTCGATTAAGATATTTTGCTTGCGATTTTAACTTTTACTGTATTAATGTGACCTATCAAAAATTCATTTCAGATATAGAGAGGACGAATGTGGAAAACTTTCATAGTAAAGTCAAATGGATGTTGATACATTTCAATATTTTGGTGGGTTTGCCAAACAATACCAAATCAGATGTTTTAATGCAATGATTCCCGACCTACGATACGATGACTATATTCTGTCCGTGACGTGGGACAAATGCCCATCAAATCTTCTGAGCACACAGTGTAAAAAATCGGCATGTCAAAGCGGGAAATAAATGCAAATTCATTTAATTTTCTTTGCAAGAAATTTTAAAATGTAATTGACCTCTTTCCCTCGGGCCGAAAAATGATGAGTTTTATTGTTTACGATAAAATAATTATAATAATAATTATAATAATAACATTTCAAACCGTCTAAACGGAATAGTTTAGTTTAATCTTGATTGGATTGTAAATGGTATTTATTTTTTGTGACATGTTTCGTGTAGGTTTCATTTTCGCCCTGAAGCTTCAACGATTTGAATTAATCTGTTTGTTTGTTTTTAAATTTTCAAAACTATTTAATTGTGTATCGTCAAATGGGTGTATCTTTTGAGGTAACGGCATGAGACAAGCCACAAGTAATATAAATTACTCTTCATTTTATGCATACTTTAATTACTATCAGGATAATCGAGAAAAAAAAACCTCACTTAGCTGATGAATCAATGGTAATTGAATGTCATTACTGTAGATCGTAGGGCTGTTGTAGATTAACATTCCAGCGTTTACTCTAGATAGGCTGTCGTTTATAAGTAGCTTTAATGTAACCGTAAAATTGACAACATAATCGTCTGTTGACTTGGAACAAGAACATTTATCAAGTAATTCGTTATTGCAATCTTTTGAGACAAAGAGCAAACACACCTGTAATATGTCAGAAATGAATGTTTATCTTTAAATTGAAGTAAATAACAAGTGAAGCAAACAAAATACATTTTCATTTTGAAGAAAATTGAAACATACTAATACTGATATGCAAATGTGAAGCTTGGTGCTGAGACTAGTGAATGATAAATACATATTAAATATACGAGCATCAATAAGGATCAAATTTTTAATAAGTGAAGATAGTGAATACAGAGGCGTAGTGACATGGGGGAAAGTGGGGACGATAACTCGAGCACCACCTTCACAAGATAGCGCTACATGCAGATAGGCGCCAAAAAAAGTAAAATTAATGCAGATATTTAGTTAGATAATACATTTTAAGGTTGTTTTTATTATATTATTATTAAGTACTTTTATTTATAAGCCTATATATTTCTATCCGTGATGTTCATGGAAAATGGGGGGGGGTACAGTTATTTTGCCCAGACAGCATGTTTTTGCTCACTACGCCACTGAGTGAATTCAATGTAACAAAAATAAGGAAATGGACTTAGAGTTTGTCAGGTAAGACTCTAGGAAAGTAAGAAATCTTACTTTTATTTTCTATATTTTAATTATGGTTAACTTCTAGCAATAAATATGCTTATTAGAGAAAATGTATATATCTGAAGTGTTCAGCAATATCCAAGCATTTGTGACTTTAAAGGACGTAATCATAGAAATATAGCTAATAACATTTGATGTCAAAGTATAAGAATAGATTTGGTTATTCCAGCAAAAAAAAATAATTGGTTTGTTTTAACTTCCATTTACAGAAAAATGGTAGATGTCGAAACATAGAAAATACATTAGGTTTAAGACAACACGCAATACTTACATATTTGTTCACAGTTGCCATTTTTTGCTCAATACTTATCGTCCTTAAATTTATGCCGGAGCTATTGACTTGGCCTCTAATTATGTAATCGTCAATATCGCTAATGAAATCATTTCCACATTTTGGAATGTTATCAGTTTCATTATCAACAAATAAATGTATTCGATTATCATGTTCATCTGAAAGAAAAACAGTGCAAGTTGAAATGTTAGGTTACAAACTACAAGACAATAGTAAGATTGTGAAAGAGAGTAGAAATTTTCTCCGACAAAATAAATTACGCATACAAAGAGTTGAGTTGAAAAGGAGGCATATACGACGGAAGCGCAAACAGGGACATCCTAGTACAACTTCAGGCCACATTTTCATGGAGGTCCTCAGAGCAGGTGGGAAGAGGCTTCAGACATTGCCAGTGATAGATTTTAAACAGCTTTACGCCCAAAGCGTTAGTAAGAATAGCACATAAGGTTTTTAAAACAAAACTTTTTAATAGTAAGATAATATGATATGACTATGTATTTTGTTGGTTTTTATTTCCAAAAATAGTGCTTGACGGCGGAGCTTTGCCCCGCGCTTGGGTCAAAGGTCACATGCCTTAGCTGGCAAGAGCGGGGAGTCTACAATTCTTTTGTAGGATACAATAAACGTCTTCCGAAAAAATGAAGGGTAAGTGTGTAATAAAGATAAAGTATGTATGTGTGTGTGTGTACACATACATATATATTGTTACGTATTTCTTAATCTTCTGGCTAAATGTACCAGAAGGCACACAAATAAAAACACTACAAAGAACTTGACGACTAAACTTTCAGCTTCATGTAACTTTATTGACTTTTAACTCTAACAATTCGTCACTGTAACATGTAGCGTAGAAGACTGTACAATGTCAGTTTACAGTTAGCTATACTTCGTTGCAATTTATCTCTTCACTTTGTTGCAATTCATCTCTTCACTTCTTGAGTCGAGCCGTATTCCACAGAACAGACCAACGACACACTTCTCAGTGTCGCTCCAGGTCTCCCAAAGCTGAACCAAGTCGTACTCAAGTCTACCAAATCACAACCGTACACGACTGTAACGGCTCAAGTCCACTGTAGTTCGCTGTATAGACTTTAACTACAGTAGTCCACTCCAGTTAACTCTACCCTAGTTAACTTGCATCGAGTCGTACACATCTCTCTTCCACTGTCTCACACAGTAGACAACAGTTACGACCACTGGGGTGGTAATTTGCATACGGGCGAAATGACTCTGGACCAGAAGAATGTTTTTTGGTCTAGAGGTTAAGTTTACTTAGTGCGTTATTGCTAAGCGGTGGTGTCGTTTCCAGAGTCACTGGTTCGAGCCTCGGTCGGCGCAGTCACTTATTTTTTTAGCATATTTAGTCACTACTTTCTCTCTTAAAAACTTGGTCCCTGGTGCTGCAGTTCATTTATGTTTAATATGTATGTATCACATTTGTTTTAGCACCTAGCTTCAATTCTATATTTACACTCACGACTGACTTTTACATTAACTCTCTGGTTTATACCCTAATCGCTTCTCCAAAGTTGCACAAACACTGGTAGTATCTTCTGGAACAACACGTGAGGAAACGTCACATCCTGTCTTTGTTTATACATGTACATTCCAGAGAACACTCACATGTTAACCCATTCATGTCACTTGTAACAATATTTTTGAGAGATAATGTATGTAGATAATTCAGAATTTGTATTTTGTTAGCTTTCAATATCGAAATAGTGCTTGGAGGCGGTTCTTTAGACTCCCTTCCCACAAGAAGAGTCTACAATTTTCCCACTAACTCCAGAAAGAACATATTCGTATTTATTCATATTTATTTTTATTAAAATAACACTGCAGTGTATTCAATAATTATCTTTGGAAGTATAAAATTATTTCCTAAAGAGATGCCTTTTATACAAATAGTAAATTAACTGTTATGATAGACTCATAATATATATTCTTTATCTGAAATGAGCTTTTGTCTTTATGTAGAAGTGACAGGTAAGACTATTAATACAAAACCATGTCAATTTTATCGGCTCCTTTAAAAATAAATTAAGATCTAATGTTTGTAATTTAGGGATTTGAGTGTCGTAGAAAATATGGACATTTAAATCTCTAAAACAAAAGGGGTAACCTAAACAAGCTAGAACAACAATTACAGTAGAAAAATTTGTCTTAATTAGCATACAGCAGTGACGACCAATGTATCGCCCGCGAGCCTAATCCAGCCCATTAAATGGTGTTATCATGCCCGCTGAAACATTTGACAACATTGTAGAAAACCACAGAAATATTGAGAAATATGTATGTCCATATGTTAGTGCTCTCCCTTTTTCTTTCATGGATTTCATTCTTTGCTATTACAATATTCCTATTTTTTAATATTTTTTTTTGTAAGAAAAAAAAAGTGCATGTCTAAATTTCTAGTCCGATGTTTTCTTCACCTAACTATGTATGTGACATCTTGTATGTGCAACATTGGGCATTATTTTTGTATCTTTTGGTATCAACGCATATAATTGTGCGTTATTAAAATAGCAGAAGACAGGTTATGGTTGAATCTGTGTATCAATTAAACGTTATAGTTACGAAGGTAAAATCTCACTTTTGATATTTAGAACTGTTGTTCAATAGGATGTCGAACTATAGAAATGAAGGCTGCTAAATAGGGGTTAATTATAAAAAAAAAAAAGAGCCATAGAAGTTCAGAATAATTTTATTTGCTTTTTCAGTACCCGCACCTAATGAAGTGTGCCAATATCATTTTCAGAGATATTTTATAGCTCTCTATTGGCCTCCTCATTCGTAGAACGACTATGGTTCATCTCAGAGCACACTTTCTCATGTAGCTGTGGAACCCTTTTTTTGGAGAGACACTCCCGTCCACAGATAGAGCAGGTTAAGGTGGCTTTTGCTTTGGAGGTAGAGGAGCTGGGTAGTTAGTTTTTTTTGGATTGCACGTTTTTCTTCCTGAGCTGAGACCCATGTACTTTCACTGTCTATAGCTTTCTTGGCCACTCTCTCTCCATCTGTTGCGGTCTAATGCTATGTCTTTCCTATTGTTAGTATTTTATAGTTAGCTAATTAACAAAAAAAAGAAAACAAGCTGAAATGTTCTTTGAATTATTTTTTTCCATTTTATAAATACAAATTTAAGACGGGGGAAGATAGTGTAACCTCAATACCAGCTCATTGTATAAATTATTTCAGAATTTATTGAAACATACTAGAAAAATAATTTGTGGGAGAAACTGAATATACTATTTCGACCTTATATTTTACTCCTCCTCACAATGCTTGAGTGAGTTATGTTTTAGATTTAGAGTCAAATGGGTTACTCTTGTTTTGTCTTCGTTTTTTTTTCTAGATTATTAGGGAAAAGGGACCAGTATATATATATACATATTTGTTATAAAATGCAACTATTCCTAATAATAAGGCATTCATTTTTTTTTAAATATTAAATATATCGACCTTCTCAGATTTGAAAATTTTATTTTTTCAATAAGAATTTACTTTTTAAAGTTCAACTTCTGGGCATACCTTTGTATACATCCTGAGCCATCAGAATTGCTATTGACACGTAAAATACAGCTACAAATTTGAGCATTTTGGAAATGATTTCACATCACATTTTCTTCTTTTATTTACTGCTTGTATTTGTCAAGTATCAGCTGAAGCTTGAAGAGGAGTATCGTTTAGTTTTCTTTCCAATAAGTCCATGACTTTTATTTAAAATGTAAGAAGTTTAGCTAGTCTTTCAACCAGACCTTTTGTTTTCCTGTAGAATAATACCCAAAGAATTAGTGAGTTGTACAAGTAACTGTATACATTTAGTATCTATTAAGCACACAAAAGAAAAAGTAATAAGATTAATTAAAATAACTTTCACAAGAATGTTTATGTAGGAATCACGATATTTATAGTGCGAATTTCTTGATATAAAGTTACTATCGTTTTCATTGATATGTTAAATTTCTTTCGTAAGTTTACTAATACACAATATTGAGTTACTTTACTTTACTAGGGTCGGTGTCTAACGTTGTGGATAGCTAGTCATGTCAACCCCCCCCCCATCTTTCTTAGGATTTTTGACATAACGCAAACGTTTTAACATTTACAACAATAGTTTCAAGCTGTTGAAAGTGACACACCCTATATCACTTTGTTGTCCTCCCCTCTTCGACTTGAGGCTCTATTCGTTTAAGTATCTATTTATTGTGTTCAAATAGTTTCGAAAAACTTGTTAGCAAATTATGTTTTTTTTAAATGAACCACATTCGTCAGCGACAGTGGTAATTGTTTGTACTTTTATTATACACTAGTCGACCTGCGGCGTAGCATACGCCGCTATTTTGCAGGGCCGGCCTTAGGCCACTTCAACCTATGCGACCGCAGTGGGCCCCGCACTTTCATAGGACCAGCGCTAATTCAAGGTGTATACATTATTATTAAACTAAACCATTTTATAACTTAAAACAGATTTCCCACGCCCACTTGTCGATTTGCAAAATATAATAAAAAGTCCTTAAAACATACTGAAATATATTTTTTAAAAGTTGTCATTTTGGAGTGTCATTAAATATGGAAAACACAAATCCTATGCGCGATGAATAAAAACGGCATATCGCCTCAACTTAATGAAGAACTACTTAAGGTCAACAATTCTCAAAGATAGATTGAAACCTTTGTTAAGTCTTGCAATTGAGCGTGATCTATGTAGGAAGCAGCATTATTATGATATACTCTATGACTTCGCTACACCCAAGGCTCGTAAAGTATTTCTGTACGTAGTTAAGAATGAATAAAATGCATAGACGAATTTATTATTTTCTAATACAAACTCTTAAATTTGACCTTTTGTCCGCTTCCCTACCCGAACTTGATCCCGCGAAATCCGTTTCGCATAAGGCCCCACAGTGGTTAAGTAAGGCCCTGCTATTTACATATATATCTATACATAGTAGATTACTTGTTCTCTTTCCATGACTTTTAAGTGACAATGGTTAAGTCCGGCGCTGCTGTTTTGTGTTTGTAAAATGTTTGTTTGTAAAATGTTTTACAATGTTTCGAATGTTCCGTCAGAGTTAAAGATAGTTTACTTTCTAGTCCAAACGTTACACAAGACAAAGGGGGATGAGAGCGGGCAGGGTTTGATAAATTTAAACGACAGTCTAGCGCGCAAGAAGCCATTCGTAGTGTGAACACTACTCTTGTGTTTTATCGTGGATGTTACGATACGAAACTTGCATACAAAAATTCATTTGAGTTGTTCAAAACTAAACGTGAGAAACTTTAAATTTTAACTTTATCAATTATTTTCACGTCCACCTATTACTAATTTCTTTTTGGATTTATCTCCCCTCGCACTATTACTCACGGGACGAATCTCGACGTAAAACATTAACTAGCTTCTCTAGGGCTAACTTTTAATTTTTGACCGCTGTACAGGTGACCAGCACACAATAATTTTGCAGCGGCCTAATAACTTTTCACACCTATTTCTCCCCCCCCCCTCCGTGTGGTGGAATATAAAATATTGCCCAGTGTTTACAGTGCCCTATACTGCCCAGTATCATCTGCCCAGTACCCGGCCCAAACTGTCCACTGCCCAATAGCTATTGCCTAATGCCGACCGCTTAGAGCAACCTTCGCTGCAGAAGAAAAACTGGTGTGAGTCAGCACGGCTATCTACAAGCTAGAAACCACAGATGAGAGGTCCACCCCACTACAACTTAGTCTGCAGCACCAACCCTCTCTACTTCTAAACTGGCAGCGGCCTAGCCCTAGAGCCAGCTTGCCTACAGCATAGAGAACATCCCGAGCCGACGTCCAGAGACAGAGCCGGATGACTCATCCATCTAAGTGCCAGTCCTTCGACCGCCAGAAGACGACCCACGGGCTAGCAGCTAAGAATATAAGTAGCCAGACATAGGAACACTTCTCTTCCAATCACTCAATAAGTAGCAATCCATGATGAGCAGTTATTTTAGATAGTTATATACTCATTTCATTTCTCGATTATATTTTTTAATCATTTATCTTTTGTAAACTTTCATTCATTAAATTATTTATAAACTTAATATACTGATCTGTTCTTACTGTTAGTTGCGGAGTGCCTGTTCAAAATCTTGTACATGTGAGCGGGATTAATTAATAAAATTTCCCCTAGACTTAAATACACAAGCCAATAATTAACTCATTAAACATCTTGTCACAGTGGACTATCCGCAGAAATAAGAGACTGATCTTTCCTTTACTTCTTGTTTAAACTTTTGAGGTAGGAAGAGAATTATATTTATAGATACGGTTAAATAAGTTTCAACATTGTCTCACATTGTAGTTAAATTGGGTTATTTTGGTTTTATTTTTAGGTCATGGATTTGTGCTTTTTAGAAAATAAAATTACGTGATCTGCTACCAATTTTTTTTATAAAGAATAAATATCCAATGTCTATGTTATATAGGTTGGGGATTATTTCCAACCTCTAAAAAGTACTACATGCATGTTTGGTTAGCTAGAGATTGACAATAAATAGAGAAGAACAAGACAACTATTGTTAATTGAACCCTTTACAATGAGATTGTTAGAATATAAGTAATGAAAACTTTTATCACCTCACATTCTTTGAACTGATCAACATCTTTAAAGCTGTTAAATTATATGCAGTACATTAATGTCATTTTGTTTCCAAATACATTTGTAGTAAAAATAATATCGGGAATTAACACAATTACATGGCTGCTTTTTTTTCACCAGACTGTTATCACAATATGGTTCTATCTCTCATTCAACAGAAGATCTATAGATTTTAGAACATCCATATATTTATCAGACATAGAATTTAGATATAATAGTGGTGTAGGTACTCCTGTAAAACACTTTAGAAAATCGAACATAAAAATAAAAAATAAAAAACATTCTTAAATGAGACATCAAGATATAAATTACGTGTAATAAAGTCCCTGGTTAAGTTCAGATGATAGCAGGAAAGTATATTGGCGACCACCCTCTCTGTACAGCTAAAACTTTCCGTTAAAAAAAAGATTATTAATATAATAAATACATTATACCCAGCTAAAAGAATATAATGAAAATTACAATAGAATTTGTACAACTTCATTAGTTTCACATATGTGGGCCTAATAATCTGTTGGACCGTCGGGGCACCACACAGGATCTCTTGATAGTCTTTCTCAATTTTTCTCTGTCTTTTCATTGGATAGAATCTCTTTCCATGAAAGGCTCATCCATTCTTTTATAGCGTTGTTCCATTGCTTTCTTTTTTCTGCCTCTTCTTCTTCTCTAGTTATCGTTCCCTGAAGAAAGATTTATGCGAGCCCCATGCGTTTTTTTTTTTGTCTGTGATACCTAGGATCTTTTGGTGGCATCTCAATTTCATTGCTAATTTCATTTTCTCTAGTTTGATGAAGGTCTTGTGGTCTACTTAAATTAAACTTAAACTACTTAAATTCCCGCCTCCCCTTATTTACAGCTTTTAGAGAGAATATTTTTTTTATCTTAATAGCTAACGAATGTTAAGTTTTACAAAATATGAAATGTTGAAAACTTGCCGATTCTCTTCTCCTCCCCGTCAGACAAAATCATCGATAAGCAAATGTATAAATCTACTAAAGTATAAAAGAGTGATCTTTCCTTTACTTCTTCTTCTCGTCCAAACTCTTGAGCGAAGAAGAGAATTATATATATATATATATATATATAAATATATATATATATATATATATATATATATATTTATATATATACATTATATATAGATTTTGCAGGGGCATGCCTTAGACCACTGATACCTTTGCGACCGCAGTGGGGCCCGCACTTTCATAGGACCCGTTCTAATTTAAGGTGTATAAATTATTAAATTAAACCATTTTATAACAAAACAGATTTCCCGCGCCCTCCTGTCAATTTACCAGGAGCTCCTGGAAATCTTCCGAAATCGCAAAAGTCCTTAAAATATACTGAAATATATACACACACAAAAATTGTCATTTTGGGGTGTCATTCAATATGGAAAACGCCAATCTTATTCGCGGCATTATGCATCAGTCCTAATTGTGTCATCTGGTGAAAGAAGCTTCTCGAGTCTCAAACTAATGAAAAATTACTTGAGGTCAACAATTCTCAAAGATAGATTGAAACATTTGTTAATTCTTGCTATTGAGCGGCAAGCGCGCAGACAGTCATCCGTAATGTGAATACTACTCTTGTTTACTAGTGACTATCCGCAAAAATAAGAGAGTGATCTTTCCTTTATTAACTGTTGAGGAAAGAAGAGAATTATATATATAGATATGAAACACTGTTGCCCGAGTGAGTCAGAAAAAAACAATGTTTTTACGTCTGCTTCCAATAAACTTATTTTTGGTGTTTGTCCTCAAGTCCTGCATAACACAGAGAACGTTTACTTCGCCACCATCATTACTGCCATCTCGACTGCAGGGCCCTGGCGGATCCAGAGGGGCGGTAGGAGCGATTGCCCCACCCACGACTTGGCACACCCCCTCCCCCAAAAGAGTGGGCGGACGAATTTTAGTAAAGAAATCACACAATTTGTATACGTATTTATTAGTTATGTTAAAATTTTTTACTAATTATTTATATTTCATCCTATTTTTAGATTATTTCGCCCCCCTCTAGTATGGCGATGGCATCATCTCCGCCCCCCTCCCACCAAAAGCTTTCGAGAGGAAGGGGGGCGGTACAATTTATTTGTAGAAATTATAGCTTTTTAACCGAATCAATTAAATATCTATAAAATTAAAACTTGATATTGATATTTTAACCGATCTGTATATTATGTCGTTCCCCTTTTAGCGGATCGGTTGAAAAAGGAAGGGGGGGGAGGCGAATACATCGACTGTCCTTTCAATCTAAATCATTTGAGTGGCGGGGGTCCTGCTTATAATTAGAAATCATAGATTGTTAACAGCATTAGTTGAATTACAATACAATTTTTATATTATGTCCTACACTTCTGGTATCTTAGCCGATTCGGTGAGGTGGGGCGGGGGGCGATTTCTTCTGCTGCCCTTCCAACTCTAGACCTCTAAGTGGGGGGGGGGCGGTCCTATTTTTATGGAGAAATCATAGTTTTTAACAAAATTAGTTGAATATTGAATACTGATTGCATTTATAGAATAGGGGTGGGGCGACTCGATAATAGCAAATATAAATTATATAAGTGACAATTATTTTAAATTTGGTAATCTCTTAACATAAATACAAAAATATAAAAGTATTGGTTTGTCCAATAGGCGAAAGGTGATTACATATATCGCCCCTTCCACCTGGTACAACCCAGGGTTCCAAATTATAAAAAGGACAGAGGATTAACGTTTTCACTATACCGCCCTCTCTCCTTTCCAGATGTAGAGATGGCGTTTTAAAACAGAAAATTCAAACCTGGCGACAGAGTTTATGTAATTACATACAAATTTATCTTAATGATTTTAAGTAAGACTTTGGTTTGGAAAATTTATAATTCATACGAAATGTTTCATTATAAGAGTAAAAATTTAAATGAATAAATAAAGAATATTCAGTAAACCTTAATATTATTTTTCTAGTCATCTTTTTCAACCTTTACTCATACAGATAATTTTCTGTTCTTAAAAAAATGGGTAGAATAATTCACAATTTATACTTAAATACTAAAAATGCAAACAAATTTGAGTAGAATCTAAGTGGTTCACTTAATTTAAATTATAGTTCTGTATCTAAACATAATATATCACTTAAAAACAATATAATGTTGGGATTACATTTTATTTCGGTGGCGATCCTCAAAATCTTAATGTAAATATGTTGGGTGTCTTGTCTTTTCCTGAACAAATCGGTTGTATTTGCGATGTAGTAAGGGCCTATAAATTCATATTAGAATATTTTTCAAGAAAAAAATTATTGAAAAAGTCCTTTCTTAATAGGATGAATAATGAGCTGTAAATGTCAGGAGAATGCGTTTCTGCAGTAAAGAATGCAATAAAACGCTTTTGGAGTTGGACCCCACTGGGGTAGCTTATAGGGTTCCACCAGACACCCTAGCTGTGAAGAGAAAGGCCTAAACATAACTGTTTTTATTTTGGTGTTTTTTTTTCGACAAAGGTTGAGAAACACTGCTTTTTTAACATTCCACTATATATATATATATATATATATATATATATGCGCGTTTATGCTTAGAGTTTACTAGGCGTTAGGGTTAGGGCTCGGAAAAAAACGCCCTCCCCCCCCATCATTCAAAGTTCTGGATCCGCTAGTGCTGCAGGATCCATATATATATATATATATATATATATATATATATATATATAGTGGGCTTTAGATAATTGGAGGCCCCTGGGCGAACTGTTTTTGGTTGAATGCCCCAAATGAAAAAAAAGTATGTACAGTGGAAAAAAAAACGCATTTTTTTTTTAAACTAGTGTGCTCCAATAGTAACAATGGGCCCAAGTTTTGATATTTCTTCTCTAAAAAATGTTTTGAAGCCCCCACCAATCGGAGACCCTGGACGGCTACCTAGTTTTCCTATGCCTAATGCCGATCCTATATGTTAATATATTGACTATTAGGCAAACGTTTTTTTTTTAAGCAAGTGTTAAATATTAAATGTTTTACAGTACAACGATTTAGTAATAATCGGAATTTTCCATTTTCCCTGTTTCCTAGAAAGCAGACTTTTCTAGGAGATCGCAGTAACAGTGTTTCTCAGCCTACGGCTGTAGCTATATTATGGCCGTGGCTATATTATGGCTGTGGCACCTTTCTATCGGTCTGCATTCTAATTACTGAACACAATTTAGTACAATCAGCGTATGAAAGAAAAAAAAAGTATCCACTTGTGTTACGCTTTGTAGAAATGAAAGTGGTTACATGACTAGAAATGTCTGGATCCACTGTCTTTTAAAGTAGGTCAACTTGTCAGTAATCAATACATCCTGGCGTTTTGCCCAAGCTTGATGTTTACACATACTTTGCACTCAAGGCAATAGACACTCAAGCAACTTTAGAACGTGACAAGGACGTTTTTTATTCCAACTTTTTATATCAATGGCTATACAAGTGCAGACAGGGGTTAATAATTTGATAGTCTTTGTTACTGTTTCCTTAACACTGATTCACTAAAAAGTTAATAGCTGCGCAGTGGAATATCGGGGAAAGTTTTTTGAGGACCTTACATTCATTAAAATTTTAGTAGGAAAATTCATTTAATTAATACGATTGCATACAATGATAAAAGTTCCATTCAAGTTGCGTAATAAACGTTAAGTTATTTCTTCTTATCCGTATATGTTCAATTTATATAGAGTGTCTCATGAATTATCCAGTCCAAGAACTCATATGGGTGACCATTGTGTAATGGAATATAAGACGTAGTGATGTTTTAAGTTTATCAATAAAACTAAGAACTTACAATACTGGTTGTCAAGGGGTAAAGTGCTTGTCTTCCGAAAATTAAAATGTTATTTAACCTTGGTTAGGCCAATAATATAATATGGAACAGACACAAAATAGAGCAGTGAGATTCATAACAAACGAATATTCACATTTGACTAGAGTGACACCTATAGCAAAATCACTAAATTTAGAAAGCCTTCAGGACTGAAGACTCAAAAGTAAAGTAGCAATTATACATAAAACACTGAACCATAATCTTCAAATACAAAAACAAAATTTAATAAAATACTCTGAAAGACACAAAAATAAAGGCACATTCCTCATCCCATATGCTAGGACAAATTTGTACAAATACTCCTTGTTCCCTAGTGCTATTAGAGTATGGAATGGGTTTCCTGAGAGTGACAAGATGTTTAATTAGTAAATATTGGGCTTATTTATTTAAGTCTAGGGGAAATTTTATTAATTTTATCCCGCTCATATATAAGATTTTGTACAGGCACACCGCAACTAACAGTAAGAACAGACCAATAGTATACGTTTATAAATAAATATAATTTAATAAAGAAAAGTTTTAAAAGATAAATGATCAAATAAAATTATAATTGAGAAATTAAATGAAGATGCTAATATCTAACATAGCTGCTCATCATGGATTGGAAGAATAGAATGTTCCTATGTCTGGCTACTTATATTTTTAGCTGCTAGCCCGTGGGTCGAAGGACTGGCACTCAGAAGGATGAGTCATCCGGCTTTGTCTTAGGACGTCGGCTCGGGAGTTTCTCTATGCTGTAGGCAAGCTGGCTCTAGGGTGAGGCCGCTGCCTGTTTAGCAGTAGAGAGGGTTGGTGCTGCAGACTAAGTTGTAGTGGGACGATCTCTCAGCTGTGATCTCTAGCTCTTAGATGGCCGTGCTAACTCAACACCAGTTTTTCTTCTGCAGCGAAGGTAGCTCTAATCAGTCGGCATTAGGCAATAGGTATTGGGCAGTGGACAGTTTGGGCCGGGTACTGGGCAGTATAAGGCACTGTGGGCACTGGGCAATATTTTAAGCCAAGGACAGTAGGCTAACAGGTATGTAATTGGGGGGGGGGGTATCTGGTGTGGTCTGCTCCGGTTACAGCTTTGGGTGCAGATAAGGCCGTTACAGCATACATGTACTGAAGCATCAATCAAGTACAGCAATCAGTACAGCAATCAATCCCAATAAGGCATTTAAGACAATCATGTATAAAATCTTAAAGCATGCATATAACTCAATAACAAAAAAGATACAAGTAAGATAACCACAATATATGTGCTATCATACAAAAATGAAGGATGATACTAGATAAGATTCATCCATTGAATATGATTACGTCGATAAGTAATCAGTTATAGTAAAATGGGGAATAAGCATAGTATACTAAAGCTAAAGATGAAAACAAAATACTAGGGATAGGGCTATAATGATAATGGTGGACAACATTAAAATCAAAATCATATCCATCCAAGAAACAATGAGTTCCCGAGGGTATAAGACATAATAATATCTATGTGAGGTATAATAGGAATGTGAACTAATTATCTTCCCATGCGCCCTGTAAAATTAGAGCACTGTGATCTAAGTTCTTAGACAGTACTTAGATTCACGAAAGGTTATTGTTTACATCAATCACTAAGATACAGGAAAGGATGAAACATAACAAATCAAATATAATAACTATGTCTTCAGACTTAGACAACCATAGCGACATTAATAACACTATATGAAGATATAACATCGACATAAAATAGTACAATGTACATGCACAATAAAGTCATAATGTAATGACGGGGAACGTGGTTGTGTACTAATGGGTACTCACACATTTATATAAGATAAAATAAGTATAGTAAAATATTTACACTCACCCGTTTGTCCCTAATGAAACCTCTCTAATAAACTTCCTAACAGAGGAGACTGTATGAATCCTAGCGGGCCTAACTTGGAATGGGACTAAGGCGAATATGTATCTGTCCAGCCCGAGTGCATTGCTATTCTTACAGCGGTGCGTATCCTGGGGGGCGGGGGAAAGAAATAGGTGTGCAAAGTTATTAAGCCGCTGCGTGTAGCGCTGGTGCCGCGACCATTGTGTGCTGGTCAGCTGTACAGCGGTCAAAAATTAAAAGTTAGCCCTAAAGAAGCTAGTTCATGTTTTACGTCGAGATTCGTCCCGTGAGAAAAGTGCGAAGGGAGATAAATCCTAAAAGAAATTAGTAATAGGTGGACAATAAAATAATTGTTTAATTTAAATTTAAGGTTTCCCACGATTTGCTGGGAAAAACTCAAATGAACTCTTGCATGCAAGTTTCGTATCGTCACACTGAGCTAGCCAGGAAAACCAGTGACTTAGCAGAATTTACGTCATTGGTTAATATGCATGACTGAAAGCATGACGCGTAGGACGCAATCATCTTTATTTTTTTGAAGTAACGTCTGCATTATATAAGATAAGATAACAGAGTTATCGATCTCAGTAAGTACCGAAACCTTGAACTTTGAGATTCTAACAGTGGCTGGGCAAAACATAAATTTAGAGTGGCGAGATATTTTTTGCGAGGCCCTATATGGTGATTATTAAATCTAAAGATAGTTGACATTTTTTAAAACTCTACGACACTTTTTTTTTTGGCAGTAATGTAAAAAAGAACAATACTTAACCCATAACTGTTTTGAATATTACAGTGATCAAATGCTTTTAAATGTCGTGACTAAGATAACGTGTTTTATCGAATTAGAAGATCAATTGAAATACATCTATGAAATTAGGTGACCAGAAAACTTAGAGTTTTTAGATATTCTTCTTCGCCTCTAAATGTTATTATCTAAAATGTAAAGTTCTTCTTTCTTGTTCTCTTTTTATGTTTATGTTGGAGCGTTCCGATGGCCAGATGACTAGAGTCTGGACCAATATATGAGATGAAATGCGCAGTGGTTTCAAAATCAGGGAGCTCTCCATATATTTTTCTTTCTATCGGGGTGTTTGGAGCCAGTGTCTTGTACGGGCCTCTTAGTAAAGAGAGTTGTTTTTAAGGACATATTCAGCATTCTCTGGTAATACTCCACACGGGCAGAATTCACTGGTTTAATTTTGAGCTTCCGGTACATATGTTGTCTCATTCTGTTGTATTGGGTCCTCAGTCGAAAGATTAGACGTTGATCTTGTCGAGATAGCTTATAATAGGCATCATCTTTCTTGTTATTCGGATGAGAGCTTGTCCATTTCTCATTTATTTACTATTAGTTTTTTTATTTCTTTTGTACAAAGTGCAATGTTTAATTGTGAGTTTGTTCTTTTAGCCTTGGCGAGTGTGTCAGCCTTCTCATTTCTTTCTAGATCTATATGTGCTGGAATGCATTTACTGTTGTTGTTGAGTTTTGTAAGTCATGTCCGGAGTCGTTTTATGTAGGAGAAATCAGTGTTTTCCAAACTGTGGAGGATTGTTTTCGCATCTGTTAGAAAGACAATCTGTCTTTGTGGGGTTCTTGGATGATTCGCTAGCATAGTAGCTGCTAAGTCTAATGCTTTCCTTTTCTGCTTTGTTGCTGTCAGAGATCTTTATGAGATAAGCCTTCCGTGTAAACTCCACAGATTGCTAGGATAATGAGTTTGTAGAAAACAGTCCACTATTTGCTTTGATCTCTTTTGGAATGTGTGTGTGTGTGTGTGTGAGCAAGGTTAATTATTTTGTAAGCTGTTTTCACAGCTTAACGACAGACGACAGAGTACAGACAAAGGGTAGGAATAGTGTGACACTTAAATTTATACCTGGTAGGGCGACTCGATGCTCGTAGCATGGGACAGACACGGAAGATTTAGTAGCGTTGGTTTAGGCGTGGGTTAGGGTCTCAGCCTATATAGTGTAGAGTTTTGGGGCAGTCGGGACACAGCGCCAAGTAGTGTTAGCAGGGGTGTGTGTCGTGTGCTAGGAGTACTCTGGTGAACGACACATACAGGCATTGGGAGCAAGTCGCCAAGGCTGGCTCGCGATCTTGGCTCTAAGAGGTGTGAGTGGTTAGCCAGAGAAAACATGTAGGAACTAATTCTAAGTGACCAGGTTAAGAACAAATGTTTTTATTAGTTATAGATCTATCATTAGATGTTAGTTGATTATGAATAAATAGAATGACACTTTAGCTAGTTGTAAGCGATATTTGGTTATTTGTTTATTTAGAGTGACAGTCTGAGTGACAGTTGAGAGTCGCAGTCATAAACAAAATCAGTCCGAGGCGTAGATGGCAGTCTGGGTAGCAATCTTGAGTGTGTGACAGTCTAAGCGTTGAGGGATTGAATAGATATTAGCGACAGTGGCGTAGACTAGGTAAAAAGACAAAGGGCGACATGCAGTGATTGGCATCGGATGACATAGACAGCGGTACTGAACTCTAATGCAGTCTACGGCGCTGGGTCCAGTGCATAGAGGAGGGAGTAGCCGTGGTTTTCTAATTTGCATGGGTGACGAATTGCTGTTTTGTTGATTATATTTTTATTGTTTATTATGTCAACGAATACAATAGTTTTATTAATATAAAGTATTGAATCCACTTGTCTTATGTTATTTTTTTATTTTATTCATAATATATGTTTGCAGTTATCAATTCATTTCATCAATTAATCATTACATTTATTACATGATTTTAAAGTAGCCATCGATGCCCTATTTAGAATATTAAATATTAGTTTTAATTAGAGAGTTTGACTTTATGAGTATTCATTATGAGGTGATTGATGTTGTGACATTGTTGTTATTAGATAAATTTTAATGCCTACACATTCAAAGTATTCAAATAATTATGCAGACAAATTAATTACACGCACCAAGAGTGAGAATAATCACGAGACGAAAGAGCCAATGTAATATTACTGCTACATGTATATAGTAAAATCAGGTTGTGACCAATGGGGGAGAAACGGATCGTGACAATATTCAATATGATCGCTTATTGTAGGAAGAGAGTTTTTGTCCCAGGTTGTAGATTTATTATGATGTCTCGTGTTTTATTATGATGTCTCGTGTTTCATTATGATGTCTCGTGTTTCATTATGATGTCTCGTGTTTCATTATGATGTCTCGTGTTTCATTATGATGGTTTTTCTTGTTTAGGTTTTGAGATTCCTGTATGAAATGCTAAGTAATTACTTTTGTCAATTAATCTCTAAAACAAAGCGTCCCAATGTTGTTTTTTTTTTAATTAATTGACGAATTAGCCATTTGTTTTAATTAGTCGATTGCACTTCCGCGCATGTATCACATAAAAGTTTTCATATTACTTACACCTTATTTGGATTGTCTCTCTACGGTCGTCAAGCATAAGAGATAGTAAATGTTGCTACTGTAATTTTAAAACAAATTTTGATTCACGATAGTTAAGAAAAAAAAAATTAAAGTGAGAAACGAAATGTATTTACTACTTTTATTGATGGAGCCCAGCGAATGGTAGAAATATGTAACTATATATTTTTTTTATTTTTTTTTTATTTATGAGCCTCTTTTGGCTACGCTCATAAATGTTATTATACTTTTAGCTTTGCTTTTCCTTTTGTTGGAGGGGAGGGATAACCTTCAAGCCATTTTAAACTATTTTCTTGGTATATGGTGATTGTCGTAATGGGGTTTTAAACTCGAAATCATCTGGAAAAAATTATGCATCATATTCCCCTCGGCTAAGCTCATGTGTGACCCCAGTTGGTTTTATTATAATATTGAATAGGTTTATTCTTTACCTCCAAACTCCCTGGAAATAAATTTTCATCTGAAATTACTTTGGAGGGGAACTTAAAGGCCTATGGAGGGGTTTTTAGTCTCCAAACCCACCTTGGCTACGCACGTAGAACTTGGTGACCGTAGTATTCTTTAACTTTTTATTGTAGAGGGGGATTTTTAAATTCAAAAACTCGCTGAAGAGGGTATTAAACTCCAAATGCTGAAATCTCCACCCCTGACTTCACCCCTGACTTCACCCATGGTATTCCGTACACTTTTCCCCTCCAATTACGCAGAAGATTTATAATAGAAACATCAAACAAGCACAATTTAATTGTAAACAAAAGCTTTTAGTCAAGACCATTGGCAATAGAAGCTCAAGACTTGAAATATAACTGCATCGCAAATAATGATCTAAAGGGGCTTTTTTTTTTTATTGTATATATCTTTAGTAGATGTGTGTGGATTATAGAATATTATATTTGTATGTAGGTCATTAGATGTTACTGGAAAATTGAAAATTAAATAATCTACCCAAACGGTACGGCTGAGCTAGATCAGTTAGAAGTGGACAGGTCAAAACGCATATTACGCTACAAGGCAGTCCTCAATTAGGTTAAGATGCGTGTTTTATTTTCTGGAATGTTGTTGCTTTTTTATTTAAAAAAGAGACATCACAAAACATTTCCAATAAAAAATTAAAAGCAGTCTTGTATTAATTATTATTCGTCTTCTGTTTTTAGTTTATTACACCTGTTGTGTTCTTTGTTAGGTCTAGTGTCGAACAGCCATGAAAACAGTAATACTGCAAACACACACACACACAATTGAAAAAAACCATCAAACTATGTGGTAGCAAGAAAAGTATGCATTGAAAGAAAAAAAAAAAGGAGAACTCAAAGTAAATAGATAATAGTGATTACTTGATCATTTTTAGACTTTTTGACATATTTATTGTTGTCCTATAATGTACAAAAGTATTAGGGGCATTAGTGTTTTTTGCTTGTGATGACTGAACATTGTAATGTAAAGGTAATTGTCACAGCCTCGTTTGAGACTCATTGTGACATGTAGTCACTTTAAATATTTTCTGTTCTTCTCATTGGAAAAAACTTTCGGTCTGAGCTAAAATCAAGAGGTAGAACGGCAGTTGTTACTTGGACCTCAGAGAGAAAGAACGTATGAGATTATACAATTTTTGTCTGAGCAGTAGATTATTACTAAACATCATTATAAACTGTTTTCTAATTGTCGACCTATAATTTGGAGCTATTATTTATGTATTGATCCTTTATTGCTGGATCGCTTACGTATTATTGTTTGTATATTAATAAATGTATTGTCTGCTGACAAGTGTGTATACTTGGTGATTTCAATATATGTTGTGCTACTTAAGTTATAACCTCTACAAGACTCTCGCATTAACAGGGAGTAATAGAATATCAAAAGCAAAGTGAACATGTTTATTAGCATATAAGTGTTACATTATCAATCGATATGAACACAAGTATAAATAAGAACATAAAACTAAAATGTTATTTAACTTTGATCAGGCCAGTAATAGAATATCCCTCTTTTGTTTGGACCCATCAACTCAAGAAAACATTAAGAAACTTAAACAGATACAAAATAGACCAATGAGATTCATAGCAAATGAATATTCAAATTTAACTAACGTAACACCTTAAGTAAAATCCATAAATTAGAAAGCATTCAGGAGAGAAGACTCAAAAGTAAAGTAGCAATTACATATAAAACACTGAACCATAATCTTCAAATACAAAAAGAAAATCTAAAATAAAAATATTCAGAAAGACACAGACATCACGGCACAATCCTTATTCCATATGCTAAGACAAATTTGTACTAATGCTCCTTCTTTCCTAGCGCTATTAGAGCATGGAATGGGTTGCCTGAGCTAGCCAGGAAAACCAGTGACTTGGCATAATTTAAGTCATTGATTAACATGCATGACTAAATGCATGACGCGTAGAACGTAATCATCTACTTTTTTGAAGTAACGTCTGTATTGTATAAGATAAGATAACTCGGGGCGTGTAGCATTTTATCATTGTATTGAATTTTCTTAGTGCTTTTTGTAATAATTTTAGCAGTGTCTTCGTTAGGAATCATATAACGAATTTCATAGAAATTTTGTAACTCATTCTAAACGAAACATTAAAATACAGACCAAAATATTAGCAAAATGTGAACATCATGTGTAGACACCGCTAATAAAACATTGAACCATTATCTTCAGATACAAAATCAAAATATAATAAAGTACTTTAAAAGACAAAGAAAAAGGCGCATTCCTCGTCCCTTATGCTGAGACAAATTTGTACAAATGCTCCTTCTTCCCTAGTTCTATTGGAGCATGGAATGGGTTGCCGGAGGCAGCCAGGAAAATCAGAATTTAAGTCATTGGTTATCATGTATGACTAGATGTATAACGCAAAGGACGTAATCATCTTCTTGTTTGATGTAACGTCTGTATTTTATAAGATAAGATGTAACACCTTTTCTCATCTCTTCAAATGTCCCACCAATATGTATTAGCTTGAACTAAGACAGACAACTTTTTAATTTCATAAGTATCTATTAAGTCTACACAGCTAAACCATTTCTTTCCCTTAACTGTAGAATCGGAAATTTTATTTTAGACTGAAGAGGGACTAAGTTCTTGACGATAATACATTATTTTGTTTTCGTTCACTCAGTCACACTGGAGTAGTGAAAGTAAAGGAATACCCTTTATATTAAACAACCTTTTTTCGTTTTGAAATTGGTTTATATAAAATCTGTTCATGTGTAATCAGCTTTCCTCTCCGGGGCGCATTTCTTGGCCCTAAATAAAGAGGTCATGGGTGGCCCATGCGTAATGGTTCTTCCACAGCTTCAGCAATTGAGTTGGGGCCAAATGAAATCACAAAAGATTTGACGAAAAGCAATTCTTTAGTATGCAGCTAAAAGCTTTAGCTGATATACTTTACAAAAACATGCAAGTGTTTTCCTCACTATAAAAATAGAGATGAAAGAAAATAATTGGACTAATAAATATATATCAATTAGTCAAATAATATTGTGTTCTAAAGATACCAACTGCCTACTAATTATTTTTACAAACAAACAATCACATTGGGATAAATGTAAAGTAAAGTATCATTCAATAATGTTTAAAGATAATGTTCTTCTGATAATAAACTTATTTTTTTTCATTTTAATATCAATCATAAAGAATAATATATTTTTATTAAATCACCCTTTAAAAAAAACACTTACTACATAATTAAGCATATGGTGTTATCTTCATACTTTCTGTTTCCTCTTCATTATTATGATTCTTATTGTTTTTTCTTCGTTTCAACACAAACCTTAAATGGATATAAAATTATTTCTATCCCCATAATGCATGAAGGTTAAAAAATATATAAAACAACAACAAAAAACAACAACACAATAATGATGAAGGCTATAGTTTTATAGTTATTAAGAATTAAAAACTAGAAAAATAGTATAATAAACTTCTTTCATTAAAAAAAAATTATGCTTACAATAAAATTCCTGTACTGAAACATAGAGAGTAGTCTTTCATTACAAAATGCACATATTTGATAATCATGACAAAAGTGATTTTAATTATGGTTATTAAATTTTCCAAAGTGTAACAGCAATAGTATGCGATAGAATGTAAGTATGTTTTTATGGTTAAGATTGTGACTTTTATGATCTCAACACTCTGACCAAAGAAAAACAAGAAAACTACGCCAATTTCGTAAGTGAGCATCATTTGACCTTATTATTTAAAAGAGTAAATGTAACAAAAGACTCTGGACCAGATAAAATTAGTAACAAGCTGATTAAGCTATGTGCGTAACAAATCCCTTTTATCTTCTCTCACATATTTAACTACTTTTTACAAACACATCTGGAAAACTTCAGAGATCATACCAGTACAAAAGAAACCAAAAATTGACAGATTAAATCATTTAAGCCCAGTAGCACTATACCTGCAGTTATGAAATATTTTGAAAAACATATGCTTGAACAACTTGTAGCAAAAGTCAATAACAGCCTAGACCCTCACCAATTTGCATATAAAGCAGCTAGGGGAATTAAGGATGCAATTCTAAGGCCAAATAGCTCCAAGTAGGTAATCTAGAATAAGCCATGGATTCCAGAATTGTACAGTGGAATTGTAGAGGCCTCAAGGCCAATTATGAGGAAATGCTGATGGACTCTGAGACTCCTGTAGCTGTCTACTTACAGGAAACATTTCTGAAAGATAGCATCAGCTTCCGAAGCTACAGTGCTTACAGCAAGAATGTTGAGGATGCAGAGAGAGCATCAGGTGGAGTCTGTATCCTTGTGAAGGATAGCATCCCCCATAAGAGGGTAGAACTACAGACCACACTACAGGCCGTAGAAGTAAGGATAACACTTCACAAGGTTATCACTTGCTGCAGCCTGTATCTACCACTAGGCGCTCCATTAAACCTAACAGACATGGAGGACTTATTGAAACAACACTCCCGGCCTTATATAATCCTTGGAGATTTAAATGCCCATAACACCATGTGGGGATCCAAAAATAACGACACAAGAGGTGGCATGCTGGAGGATATCTTCCTCCAACATGATTTATGCATACTTAATGATGCATCACCGACCTACTTGCACCCAGGAACTGGATCTCTCACATGCATTGACCTCACCGTATGCTTCCTTGGACTTCTGGACGACTTTAAATGGTCAGTTAGCAATGATCTACGGGGAAGTGATCACTTCCCAATCATCTTTAATTACAATCTCCCCTCATTGGGACGACCTCAGCGGTGGAAAGTGAATAAGGCCGATTGGGAACAGTTCCCAAAAAGATGAACAGAACTCAGCTGATACCTTTGCTAACAAGCTACTTAGTATAGCCAGGAAAGATGTCCCCCTAATTTCCGCAAATCCAAAACGGCCTAGAAAACCATGATTTGATATAGCTTGCAAAAGTGCTATTGGCTATAGGAAAAAATGTCTGGCTGCATTTATAAAGAATCCTTCCCAGGAAAACCTAAAGCTATTCAGGATAGCTAGAGCAAAGGCTAGACAAACCATACGGTCAGCCAAAAGTAATTCCTGGAGAAGTTTTGTCTGCAGTCTGGATGTCAAAACTTCTGCTAGAGCGGTTTGGAAGGCAGTAAGGCGAATCAAAGGGACAGAATTAAATGCAATAGGGCATCTGAAAAGCCAAAGACGAACTGTCACGTCCCCCAGAGAAATAGCTGACTGCCTTGCATCCTCAATAGCAGAAAAGTCATCCACTGCACACTGCACACTACGCGCCAGAGTTCCAAAAAGTCAAAACCATGGAAAAAAGACACCCCATTGATTTAAGGTCAGAGAACAATGAAGACTATAACAAACCGTTCTCGCTTGAGGAACTGAGGGAATCGCTGGACAAGTCACATGAAACAGCGCCTGGAGAAGATGAAATCCATTATCAGTTCCTCAAGCACCTTCCCGAACCCTCATTGGCAGTCCTGCTAGGGGTCTATAATTGTGTGTGGCAAACATGCGCTTTCCTAAACAGCTGGAGGAACGCCACAGTTATACCGATACCTAAACCGGGAAGAGACGGCTCTGACCTAGCTAACTATCGACCAATAGCACTAACAAGCTGCATCTGCAAAACCATGGCTGGTCTGGAGAAGAATAAAGTGATCTCTAACTACCAGTGTGGATTCAGGCAGGGGCGGACAACAACTGACCACCTGGTAAGGCTGGAAGCTTATATTAGAAATGCATTACTCAGAAGAGAACATCTAGTAACTGTATTCTTCCCCCAACAGATGATTTTGACGATAAAACTTCCCTTTTCGATATAAAATCTAAAGCAAACTATAGTCACTTAATTTCAAGAGCGTATTCAAGAGAGGTTACACATTTCTACCAGTGGCGGGACTTCATTAATAAAGTGCAGTGGATAATCATCTGCCGAAATTAAAAAAGGCTAAATGTGGCACAACTAAGATATTTAGACAGATTTTAGATGTCAGTTATAGAGATCGGGTCTAAATCAAGGAAACCCTATGCCGAACTTGGAGCCGACCCTTTAGTAAGATTGTGACAGAGCATCGCATGAGGTTTGTGGGACCTGTTCTCCAACAAAATGAATTACGCATAAGAAGAGTTGCGATGACATCCAAGTGCAACTTGGCGCCACACATTCATGGAGGTCCTCAGAGAAGGTGGGAAGAGGATTCAGACATTACCAGTGAAAGATTTTTTACCCTCCCGGCGCGGGAGGGTCAAAATCACTAAGAATAGCACATTAGGTTTTTGGAAATAAAACTTTTTAATAGCAGGAAAATGCACTACAGATACCTCAGAATATGCATTTTGTAGGCTTTTAATACCAGAAATAGTGCTTGGCGGCGAGGCTGACAATGGCGGGGAATCTACAATGTTTGTACTAACTCCAGGAAGAATATGTTCTAGGGCACAATAAACGTCTTCCAAAAGAATGAAGGGTCGAATGTAATAAAGATTATGTACACACACACACACACATAAATACATATAATATTTTTTTACGGCCGGGGGGGGGAAGGTAGATGGGGGAGAGAAAAATCCACCCCCCCCCCAAAAAAAAAAAATCCTGGCTACACCCATGCAGGGAGGTAACTGATCTTTTTCCTACCTGACGTTAGGCTTCATTAACAAGATGAAAGGAATAGATAATTTAATATTTGACCTGCCTTTTTTAGTTTTAGAAGATAAGCATTGTAAAGCTTAGACCACTGTTTTTGATATTTGTCGTTAAGTGCATTATTTTAACATTTAATATTAATATTACATTACCATCTCTCTCTCTCTCTCTCTCTCTCTCTCTCTCTCTCTCTCTCTCTCTCTCTCTCTCTCTCTCTCTCTCTCTCTCTCTCAACACTTTGTTAATCTCAAATAGTAACTGTAGTTTTCAGGTTTTTTTTATAAAAGGGTTAATTTAACCAGAAACTAACTGTTTCCACGTCATGGGATTTTGTGATTGTATCTTTGCTTTCCTTTTATTGGAATGGGACATTAAACTTCAAATCCCTTTTGCTACATTTGTTTGGATTTAAAGACTAGATTTCCTTTGTGTTTTTTTAGCGGGGATTTTTGTTAACTCAAATCCTCCCTTATTGCTAGGCTTATAAAATTCGGTGATTGTAGCATGCTTTATTTCTTTATTTATTTTTTATCGAAGAGTGGGGTTTGAAATTTTAACTATGGTTTAGCATTAACATTTCCGATCTAATAAAAGTATTAAAGCCAAAACAATGTGCGAAAATTCCCACCTCCCTCCTTTCGAAAGTAGGATTCTATGTCGAGGAGGGTCTTCTCATCCCCACCCACAATACAAAAACGCATACGCCTTTGCTTGCCATATCCTTGTTAGTATTTTGACTGTTGAGTCAATGCTGCTCATGACAAGCTACTTAAAATCACTTGAGAGAGAAAACAAACAAAAAAAAAAAACAAACGGGAAAGAGAACAAATATTTAAATGTGTAACACACCAGAAGATTTTGTCTCGATGTTTTTAGTGCGTTAGTATAGGCCATTGTTTATTTAAAGTGTGGCTGTGGCACTTCAATAAGATAGTAAGTTGTTTTTTTTTAATGTTTATATTTATAAACAGAACTTAAACACTTTATCAAATATTTCTCAAATTATTAATTTATATGTACAAAAAAGAAATAATCTTTAGTCTAATTCATTAATGTAAAAGGTATGGAGACTAGACGAAGTTTTTAGGGGAATTCTAACAAATAGTCACCAGGTTATTTTGATGGCCGTTTGGTGACATCGGTTTATATTATACTATTACATGTTGTAGGCGTTGTCAGCTTGAATACGTGCTCGTTCATACAAATAACTCTCCACGGTAGCATACAGAAATAATACGTTTAATATATATATATATATTAATAGTAACACCACATAAATGATAAGATACACACCTTTCAACAATATTTAGTAATGATCCTTTATAGAAATACCTGATACTGATACTAACTTATTGACTGGTACAAATAACTACTTTATAACTCTCTTAACTGACTACATAACTCTCACTTATATAATTCGTCCATCGTGGTTCGATAATGACCAGGGGGCTGTGGGCTTTGCACTGGGTTTTATGCCTCCTTGTGTGGCTGGTGAGACCTATGTGAGCCCGGAACGTTCGGCTGCACACTGGGCAGGTTATTCCAGCTGGAGCTTGTGTCGTGGGCCTTGCTTTTCTTCTCTGGCGCTTTTCTTCTGCCAGCGTGGTTCTCTTTTCCTCAGCAACCTGTGCGCCAGTGATGCTCTGTCATGTGCCTCTGTCTCCCAGGTGGCTGCGTCTATGCTGAATGCCTTCAGAAAAGCTTTGAGGGTGTCCCTGACGCGCTTTCTTTGACCACTTTGTCAGCACTTTCCTTCGCTTAGTTGGCCATATAAGAATCGTTTAGGGATGCGGCGTTCTTTCAGTCTGCAGACGTGTCCTGCCCATCGCAGCTGGGACTGCATCAGGATTGTATGGATGCTTTGCAGACCCGCTCTTTGAAGGACTTCAGTATCTGGTGTTTTTTATCTTGCCATTTGACATTTAGTATTTTTCTGAGACATATCATTTGGAAGTGATTCAGTTTCTTTACATGTTTTCTGTACACTGTCCATGTTTCTGAGGCATAGAGCAATGTAGGGAGGATGAAAGCTCGATAGATCCCTAGCTTTGTATTTGTGTTCCAGACATTTTTAGACAGTCTGCCATACAATGCACTGGTCTTGGCGATACGCAGGTCGATGCCATTGTCAATCTTTCCGTTTCTGGAGAGTGTGCTGCCAAGATATGTGAATCTGTCCACTGCGTTTATATCATTGCCATTTATTCTGATACTTACTGACTGCTTAGCTCAAGGTTAAAAATATTAAAATCATGAGCTGTGAATAACACTCATAACACCAAAATAGGGTATCAACTATATGAGGTGGTGACAACATTTATAGACCTTCAAACACAAACACACGTAAACACATATATTTATACATGTATTAATATGAAAATGTGTTTTATTCAATCGTTGTAGGTAACAGACAATGATTGTAAATTGTTTTAAAGCCTCATTTATCATCTTAACTATGAAAATATTTTTGTCTGGTAAGATATTAATTTATTAATATTTTTAAACATTTAATTATATAATTATTGTTGTGAAATATTATTAAAACAAAAACAATTTTGAATAAAAATATGTGTATTTACAGTTAATATTGTTTTAAATTATAATATAATTATTATTAGCTTCAAAACTCTTCAGGGGTGGATGGGTAATCCCAGATTTCATATACGGCTCTAGCGAGTTTTCTTGAAATTAAACAGTGTAAATATATCTTTAGGATAAAATAACTGATAGGCAATAGAAGAAAAAAAAATCTGATTTGACCGTTATATTTCTAAAAAATAAATTAAGTTTTGAGATCTATATATGCCCTGAACATACATCAGTTTAAATTTTCTTTTATATTCAGTCCACATTAAAAATTAAATAGACATTCAAAAACGTTTTGCTCAGTGCATTATGCAAAAAAGTTTCTGGACAACTGACCTTTTCAAATACTCTGTCATGAGAAATCGTGTACAATTTGTTTTTATTACACAGAGATTCATGTAGTGGCGTGCAGACGCGGACTGGGAGGACATTGTTAATCTACGTAGTGTATTAAAGATATTTTTTGTGTTTTATTTTTTAAAAAGCTTCTATTAACTTGGGTGTGTGGAGGCTAAGTAGTAAAGCGCTTGGCTTCTGAACTAGAGGGTTCCGAGTTCGAATCTTGGTTTTAGACTAAGATTTTTAAATTTCGGGACCTAACCAGCTCTAATGGGTACCTAACATTATATGGGTAAATTAAAGGCGGTTGGTCGCTATGCTGACAAATGACACTCTCGTTAACCGTAAGCAACAGAAACAGATGACCTTTACATCATCTGCCCTTTAAACGGCATAGTCTGAAAGGGATATAATATCAACTTACTCTTTTTGTCTATCTGATTGGTTAGAAGTTGAACATGCCTTAAAAATACAGAATATGCTTGCTACATAGACTTATTTATTATACTAGACTGGAAACTGGAAATAAATTCTTATCCGCAATTAATCGATTCATAGACCTATATAGAAATGGACATTTTTATGTACGTAAACTCTTTTTTAATCTCTTAGGGGAGTCGCCCCAATCAATCTTTTCTGTCTTAGAAAAGGAATGATCTTTCGTTTTCAAAGTTTAGAAACAATGCAAAATCATTTCTCGGATATTCACGCAAATATATGAAACAAAGCCTTTTCCTGTTTGTTTCCATTGAGATAAGTTTAAAAAATTCTAGATCGAAATAATTCTGCTGCATCGGTCAAGACAAAAAAATGAAAGCTGCCCCGTCAGTGAGCCCTAGGACAGATGAATATAAATGCTCGAACTGTGGCAAATTCTGCCGTTCAAAAATTGGCTTGATCAGCCACTCCAAATTCTGCCCCGTCTCAAGACGCAACCAAAGCCAGTAACTCATCTGGGCGCATCCATTGTCTTACGTGACAGAAGGAGCCATATATATATGTCGTTCCCCTGATGGCCGATTAATTGGGGAGGGAGGGGGCGAATACATCAACTGACCTTCCCATCTAAACCCTTTGAGTGGGAGGGCGATCCTATTTTAGTGGAGAAATTATAGTTTGGGAACAAAATTAGTTGAACTACTATATAATGTGTATATTATGTCATTTTCTTCTGATATCATTTATTTACCTCATTGCTTTAAACTCTTTTAATGATTGATGAATTAAAGTTTAACAGTATTTATAAGGTTAGAAAACTTAAAAGTAAAGTGGTAATTATACATTAAACACTAAACCATTATCTTCAAATACCAAAAGAAATTTAATAAAATACTCAGAAAGACACAAAAATAAAGGTACATACCACATCCCATATGCTAGGACAAATTTGTACAAATACTCCTTCTTCCCTAGTGCTATTAGAGCATGGAATAGGTTGCCTGAGCTAGCCAGAAAAAAAAACAGTGACTTGGCAGAATTTAAGTCATTGGTTAATATGCATGACTAAATCTTGCCCACTTTATAAATATTGGCAGCTTTTTATTGTCGTAAATATTTAGTTTTACGACATTCGACGGTTATCTTCATTAAGTATTAAACTTCTTGTTCGACATCTTGTATCAGCGTCGATTACCCTTATAGTGTTGACTTTTCACCCTCTGTGTTGTTTTGATATTTAAGTTATACTTTCGTTGGACTTACCTGGAAAACACGTACCGCGGAGGCGCCTAACAAAATTAATAGAAAAATATGTACTACGGTGTGGTTTTTACTATCTGGTTAATTATTCATCCAAATGCGAATAATATTCGGCCGAAGCCGTAGCCGCAGCGACTATCCGGTGCACACCTAATATATATAAATATATAGCGGCCAGTGGATTGTGCATGTATGTAGATAATTTAAGCAACATTACAGTTAAACAGAGAATTGATGAATTGCAATTAAAAGGTTTTGATAAATTAATTGCAAACGACATATTTCTCTATACCTCTAGACGAGTTAACATTGTCTTGAAAAAAAGAATTATTAAGCATGTGTTTATTTTTATTATTATGAAATCTACCAAAAACGGGTATTTTCAAAACCAAACTAAATTGACGCCTCCTTTTGTTATAACTTTTAATTTTCGTTTAGTTTATTTAATAGGATTGATATTGTTACAAATCTGGTGGTGGTTATCTGGTGGAATAAGCGTAATAGTGAGTGTGTAGTCAGTCACGCTAATCGCCCAAGGCCAGTGCTAGAGGATAGTTCAACGAACAGCGATGGTCAACTGCAATTACTGGCAAAGTTGTATTAAACATATTAAGTGAACACTATTCATGACTGTTTCGTCGAATAAAGTCATGTGATCAACCAGAATGGTGGAGGGAAGTTCCATCGGTTTTTGGAAGGCCAGCGGGGGACCTTATATAAAGAGAGAGGGGAGGTTTCGCTGTCAAGACGGTTAAGTTTTTCTGTGATCAAGTCCGAAACAAGGCGCCTAACGTGTGAAGTCAGTCCTAGACAGGCGAGCTTAGTGTAAGTCCGGGTTGAGGCAAAAAGACACAATACTGGGCGACTTCAATGCCAGAATGGCTCTGACTGGAAAACCTGGAGTAAAGTTCTGGGCAGACACGGAATTGGTCACTGCAATAACAATGATGCCTTGTTACTAGAAATGTGCACAGCCCACAAGCTGACAATAACACATACTCTTTCCAGCTACCTCAAGAAAAAAAGACATCATGGATGCATCCCAGGTCCAAGCAATGGCATTAAATAGACTTCGTCATTGTCAGACAGTCTGACAGACATTACGTAAAAGTCACTAAAGCATTATGCGGAGCTGACTGTTGGATTGATGATCGCCTAATCTTATTTAAGCTAAACAAATAAGCATCAAACAACGTAACCCGACTCAAGAATGCAAGTATGCAAAGCGCCTAGATGCTCACAAGCCCAGATATCAAGGAAGAGCTCATCAACAAACTAGACTTAAATTAAAACCCTGCACATAAACAAAGATGTAGAAAACAGCTGGACTAATCTAAGGGATTCTGTGTACTCTTTGGCTAGCAGTGTCCTCGGTCAGCCTACACACAAGCCCCAAGATTGTTTTGAAGAAAACAATGTGCAAATCGAACAAGCAACACTGCCTTAATGCCTTTCTGTATAATCCAGCTTGCCCCCAATGCAGAAAACGCTACACTAAGACCAAAGAAGAGGTCCAGCAAATTTGAGACTCACTAATGAGTCATAGTTTAACAAAAAAGCAGAAGAAATCAATCCAGTCCTACGCTTAAAGTGAAAATGCAAAAATGTTTTTTTAAATTAATCAAAGCATTTTATGGTCCTCAGCAAACTTGCTCATCCCCCATATTCAGTGACTCCATCCCTGCTGAAATATTCTCACTTGGCAGTTCTGAGCTGAAAGCTAAAATAAAAGAAATCTACCAGATAAAGTGGGAACAAAAGGAAGTACCACAGGAGTTCAAAGATGCCTCCATCATTTACCTCTACAATAAAGAGAGAAATAGGCAGTTGTGTGATAACCATTGTAGCATATCCCTCCTACGCATTGCTGGCAAGGTTCTGGCTTTGGTGCTATTAAACAAACAACACCCAGAAACTTTCCTACTTCCGGAGAGTCACTGCGGCTTCAGACAGGGAAGAGTCAGGTTCGACATAATCGTTGCAGTCGGCTAACATCAAGAGAAATGTAGAGAACAAAATTTAAATCGCTATATTGCATTCAAAGGTCCAATTAAATATTAATTTTAATTAGAGAGTTTTACTTAGAGTATTTATTATATGGTCATTGATGTTGTACCATTGCTGTCATTAGTTTAATTTATATACTGTAATAATTATAAAAACTATGTAATTATATGCACCAAAAAAAATCATCGTAGACAAAAAGCAAATGCAATAATACTGATATATATATATATATATATATATATATATATATATATATATATATATATATATCATGGGCGTAGCCAGGGGGTGGTTTGGGGTTTAAACCCCCTCCCCCGAAATGAAATCCCCCCCCCCGCAAGGGGAGGGGGGTCGGAATTCAGTAATTGATTTTTTGCTTTGATTTTGTTTATTTTTGGTGACATTTAAATACTATACCATCCCTTGTCACAGCGCAGACAAGGGGTTTTGAGTTTGAAACCCCCTACCAGGGGGGTTTGAGTTTAAAACCCCTAACAGGAGGTTTTAAGTTTAAAACCCCTTTCAGGGGGTTTTGAGTTTAAAATCCTCTACCAGCGGGTTTTGAGTTTAAAACTTTTTACCGGGGGTTTTTGCAGTTAAGTCCCTCTCTTATAAAAAAAAAAAAGCAAACGACAATCCCCAAATTCCATGAGCACAGTTAAGGAAGATTTTGATTTTATAACCCCCTATCCAATATAACAAAAACAAAGCAAATTACGAACTCAAAATGTAATAAGGGTAGGTAAATGGGTTTTGACTAATTGTTGAGTTTAAACCACCATTCAGTGGGGTTTGAAGCTAAAAATACTTTTACAGTATGAACAAAAAAAGTAAATTATGCACTTAAAATGTTATGAGCGTAGCTAAATGGTTTTTGACTCAGTTTTGAGTTAATAATATGACCCAGAAAGTTAATTTCAGCTGTTCTAAAACAGACTGTCTGTGGTTCAGTTTAATCTTCATTTCCTGACGTCTCAGTTTAATATCATGATGTCTGAGTGCTTCTTCTTTCGTTCTTCTTCTTCCTATCACTATACTATCAACAACATATATGAAACAACCTTTAAGTCGTTCAAGTGCTAGATTTAATCTTCTCTGAAAAAGTTCTTAAATCACTTTCAGACCAAATGGTTATCGCTTCCATTTGTATCTACCAAAAGGGGTTATCATTATTTTTAAATTAGATGACGCTGTGTCTAGTCTGACATGCCAGAAAGCTTCTTGCACATCCAATTTGCTGAATATTTTGGCATCGTTCAAATCTGCGACATGTTATCTAGAGTAGCAAGATTATTCAATTCTTGGTTATTCACTACTGATGCTAAAAACCTATTTTTATTGACGTTGATTGATTTCATTCTTGATAAAGTTTCATGACCTAGAAGGCATGCTAGAAAGTTTGGTACAACTATATATTTCACCTCAAATGTTTCCTTAATTTTATTATTTTTCGTCGTTAGAGTGGCTTTACCTGTTGGGTTCGTTTCAGTCTTATTTCACATTAGTTGCTTTTCATTGCCTTTTCTATCTGATTCTTATTGACGTATTTTTCCTCGTCTCCTGGATGGTATTTACATCAGCTCCACTATTCATTTGAAACCTTACACGGTAAACATTCACTGTCAGAACTGCTGTCATCCTTTTCGTTTTGCGATTCTTTAAAGACATCAACCTTTTTTTTTCTACCATCATGACTTCATCTATTGTATCCGATTGCATCTGTCTTTCATCGTCAGACATATCCTCATACACCTGTTGAATTTCCATTTTGCACATCATGACAAAATGATGTCTCCCCTTGCACGCTAAGCAAATTTTACCTCAAACAGTTTACCTTTCCTTAGTTTATTCGCCAACCCCTCCACAATACCTGCATTTACCTTTCTGAATGTTTGTCCTAGAGGGTGTTGATGCTTTCTCTGTGATTGGAGGGTCGGCTTGTATCTGTCTCATCTGTTTGTAGGCTGGCTCATAGGCTCTGCAAATGTCTTTTCACCTTTCTAATGTTAGATTACTATCTTGTAATAATTTCGTCTTGAGGCATTCATGTCTAACACCGAGAACTACTCTGTTTCTAATTAAGCAATTAAGCTATCTTCGAGGCGTTTAAACCTACACGTTTTTGCTTGTCTTCTCAGATTTGTTATGTACTTTTTAATGTCTTCTTGCTGTTCACGAGTATTGAAAACATAGCGTTCAAAAAATTCATTCGTTTTTCCAATGCAGAAACTTTCAAATTTGTTCACTTTTTCTTCCATCTTTCTTTCTTTTCCTTTCTTAATTTAAAGACCTTCATAAATTCCCATCTGTTTTGTCCCTATAATTGCTAGAAAGGTGGCAACTCTGACCTCATCTGATTCTTCCGCCAATTTTGTGACTAACGCATAGTTTCCCCCTCTCCGGTGAAACTATTGCCAATTAGCGGCTATGTTACCTTCTAGCTCGAGCGGCTCCGGTACAGGAAGGAAACTTCGTACCGTCATTGCTTTTTTTTTCGCAATACCTCTATTTAAGGCAGAACTTCATCAGATGTAGGTGGCCAGAAACTAGACGCCGATCTCAAAAAAGGTTCTAATGATTTTTAAAAAATGTAACAGCAGATGTATATCGCTGAAAAAAGAATCAGCTATTTGGCTTCAACTGGAAAACTCTAATTTGAGCGTTATAATTTTTCAAAGAAAATATGTAAAGTTGGTTTAAGAACCAACAGCGGTTTGAAAAGACTATCGCGTTCTTGAAAGGATATTGCGCTTGGAAATTTCAGAAAGTAAATTGATGTTCGTCTTCTAAGTCTTGATGTAAAGGCCTATCAATAAAATATTTATTTTTATTTTTATCTAAATCTAATATAGATTATATCTAGAGTCTAGATCTGGAAGTAAATCTAGACTAAATTATGTCTTGAAAAATCTAAATCAGAAATCTAGGAATATTTGTAGAGCTTGATGTCATTATACTGAAAGTACCAATTCATACTAGCAGACGTTTGCAATGCTTGCTGGCCAAAAGGATAAAATTGTTTGTTCAAGCAGCTGAAGATGTCAGAAGTATCCGATTTGAGCCAAACTTTTCAAAAATATGTTTTTATTATTATTTTATATTAAGGTGTATAATGAATGTATTTTGCTAAAAGAATGTATTTTTAAAAATGTTTTTCTTGTTTATTTTTCAGATTCCATTACTTTAGTGTGTCCAAAAGTTCTTCATGAGAATTCAAATGTAACTGTCAGCACAGAGTTTTTTTTGCCCCAATATTCATCTATAGAATTAGCACTTGTGTTTCATCGGAATAACGAAACAATACTTACTTGCGTCTTGAGAGAAGATAAATGTAAAGAGGAAAGCAATAAAATAACATTCCATTACACAAGAGAAATGAATTCGAGTCATGCTAATATCACGATAAAATTAACCACTAACACAAGTTGGAGACAAATTTCACTTAATAATTCATCCATTGAAGAATGGGCGGTACAATTAGGACATCATGATGTATCAAAATGTAACATTACATACTATGGTAGGACTTTAGTGATAAATATATAATTTGCATTTAAATTAATGTTTCCTTAGACACTCTAGTAGTTTATTACCTCAACCTTTCACTTGTGATGCCCTGTGACTTGCGGTGCAAGGTTCGGGAGTAATCTAATGACGTTGTAAAAACGTCTCAAAGCTTGCTATCAGTACCGTTGAAAGTCGTAGAGCTTTAACTAATTTGTTGTCTGTATAGAAATGTCTCGTTTACTTCTATTAGTAAACTTGATGTGTCTCTTAAGTCTTGTAACTTCTAAGAACGGACTAAACCTGTACTACCGATAACAGTAATTGTTGAGTGTTGTGTATCTGACTTTCTGTTACAAACTTGTTTCTTGTTTAATACCACTAGCGTATCCAGAACTTTTGAGTGGGAGGTGGGAGGGAGCGATTTCTTTTGTAAATCCTAACCCCTTGTAAACATAAATACTGTGTTAAGCACAAAAAATTACACACACACACACACACACACACACACACACATATATATATATATATATATATATATATATATATATATATATATATATATATATATATATATATATATATATATATATATATATTGTAGCTCTGCCTTAAAAAAGTGTTCGAATCTTTACTAGTTGTGGAACATGATAGTAAGCCAACATATTTAATTTCTAAAGAAAGTGTGACTGTTTAACAAAAGAAAACAAAACATCTAAATGGCATTATAAAACGCATACGTGGTTTGAGCCGCGAATAAAAGATTGTTAGACTTCGGCTGGATTGGAGGATCATTGGGATTATTTACCAAAAATAAAAATAAAATAAGTCGGTTGTAAAGCTAGCTACAATGTGGCTCATATTGTTAGAACAGAAGTTTAGTCATTTTCTGACTCGTAAAAAGGAAGATTACCTTTAAATATTCAATTCCTGTATGTAAGTACTAGATCAAATAGTTTTCAATTCAGGTCAATTTCATTTTGTTTTTGTTTCTTCTACCTTCAATGTCTCGTGATTGTCGGAAATTAAAATGGCACGCAAAATAAATTAGTTTGGGCATCACTGGGTTAGACTGGGGGGGGGGGGTGTAGTGGGTTTGGTGCATTCGCAACAAAATACAAACGTTTTTAACATGTGACAGTTACAACATATCTTTAAGAAAATACATAATTTAACACAAAAGTTTTTTTTGATTTCAGTAAAATAAATTCTCTCCATCCCGTCCCACTCCACCCTGTTTCCGCCAGTTGGTACAACATAAGTATGTCTACAGGATGGTGAAATGATTATGTGGGATGGAAGGGGAAAAGGTATTTAATACAAAGAATTTTATCAAACTGCTAACTAGTGAGTTCAGAATATGTTTTGGGGGGATTAAAGAGCATATATACATACAATTAAAGTATTCATGTGCTTTTCAAAAGTAGGTGCCTGTGCGTCAAGGCCTCTTGGTTACCTAACAGAGGTGGCTTCAAACACTGATGTAAGCAAGTTGAGTTTTGTTTCCTGGGCACCTAAAGACAGCATGGAAAACAATCTCTAGTTACCTCTGACCACATTCTCTACAATAGAAGGTGGAACAGTGTTTAATTAACATGCTAGAAAATGAAAGACATGGTATACAAAAGCAAAGAAAACAAATAAAGGAAAACGCAATCAAAAGCTTTATTTTAAACGTTGGAGTGGGAGCTCTTGCAAAAATCATATTATATTTGTAGCACTCAGATTTTCACTTAATAGACTTATGGCTACCTCGGTGTGCAACATGATCTCTCCGTTGTCTGATTAGTAGATTTAGCTAATGTATATTTTGAAAGATGCAAAAGTGTAAAAGCTTTAATTTATATATATTTTAAGCTGTGTAAAATATTTAACAAGCATATTTTTGTGACACAATATATTTCTTCTTTAACATTTAATTTTTCCATAGCTATTTTTGACAAGCCAGAATGTTTTTCATTGGAGAATTCCACAATAACATGCACTTTAAAGAAAGTATTTCCCGAGGCATTATGTGAAGTCAAAGTAATACATAATAATAATGTAAGTAAAATCGCTAGTACATATTATTATACTATCATTACCTACCAGTTACGCCAATAAATTTGGTCCCAGGCTATATATTGTTTATTTTGCCAATGACCCCGTCCCTTTTATAACTTGGTCTGTCCACTAAATTCTAATCTCACTTTTCTCACCCCCCCCCCAACTCTCAATCTTAACAGTCTTCTGTATACCCTCTGAATATACTTCTGTATCTCAGTTTTCAAATATTTGATAAGACTCTGTGATATTTTTTGGGCTGGTACTTTTTTTTTTATCTGAACATCCTCCTCCCCCCTTTAAAACATTAATTTTAGAATCTGTATCAATCTAATTGGGGCAACATAGCACAGTCTGCAAAAGAGTTTACAGCTCAGCAGCAAAAAGCTGGATGGAAGAAAAGGAAAAAAAATTAACCTTTCAACCATATACATATCCCCCATTACCACCCGTGAAAATGATATTACATACAATCGCTAAACGGCTTCATAATTCATTTTGTCCATCTATCTGTCTTTCTGGTAAAAAGTTTAAACATGTTTTTTTCTCAAATTCTCAATTCTTGGAGGATCGAGTTGAAACCATAAACCTATAAATATTATATCTAGGCTGGACATGGATATCTCTAAAACTACACTGAGATGTGTGACAAACATGCTCGAGATAATTTTCTATCTCTAATGTATACTTTAAATCTTTAGTTATTAACGTGCATTTCAGACGGATATTCTTAACGGAAGTGTGGTCTATAACCATACAAAGATCGATGATGGCGACTATTACGAAACATCCTGCACATTTAATACTTTAACTAGACCAGAAAATGAATCATATTATGTCGAAGTGACTATGTACCCAAATATTACTGGAGATGTCAGTGATCGAAATTATGGGGAAACAAATACATTTCAATTTCCAGGTAAAATAAAAAATTACAGAATTAATTAATTTTTTATTTTTCACTACGTCCGGAATTATTTCATATTGTTGAGTTTAATATATAACTATCGATTCGATTATAGTTGGATCAAATTCATTTAAAAGTAATGTTTGAAATAGACATCCTTTTTTGTGAAATTCTTACATTAGCTTTTTTTAAGCGCTTCAACAAATGTATATGTATGGTGAGTATTTTTACACCAATATGTTAAGTACTGTGCTGTTTAATGGGGCTAGCTCCGAAAGTTTCAGTATTAACAGCGGAGTCAAACAAGGATGTGTTCGCGCCCCAACCCTCTTAGAATACTATTTACACTGCTAATCCATCTCGCGTCTGACAAATCCACCGAAAGCATCTAACTCCATTCTAGATTTGATGGCAAACTTCTAAATATTGCCAGACTGAGGGCCAAAACTATCTAGATGCCGTAAATGAATCCTTCTATCTTGGATCCACAGTTCAAGATGACCTGTCTCTAGAAGAGTAGATAAAAAATGCATCGACCTTCGCTAGACTCAGACCTAATGTTTGTGAAAACCTAAAAGGCCTGCGTTTGAAGCACGCTACTGTAGGGCAGTGATACAAGAGAGTAAACTAAACTCATTCCCCTTGCAATGCCTTCGAAGGATCTTGAAAATCACATGACAAAAAAGGGTATGCAATACTGAGACCCTTGCGCTAATGTGTTTTCCCAGCAAGCATCTTTACAGTCCTTACAAAATGACGCCTGCGCTGGCTTGGACATGTTCGCCAGATGGAGGAAGAGCGCCAAAAATCATTCTCTACAAGCGACTCGCATCTGGCTCAAGAAAATTTGTTCGCTTCCACCTTCGTTACTTGGATGTAATCAAAAGGGACCTCAAAACAGTGCACATTTATACTGACCACTGGGAAGACTTAGCCCAAGACGCACCACGTGGAAAGAGATGGCGACCAAGACTACTATGGACAGTAAAATAACATGGGCCCCAGCTGTGGAAGAAAAGCGTACCATACAAAAAATGGCTAGCTCCTCTACCAAAAAAGTGAAAGTCACCATAACCTGCGATGTATGCGGACGGGAGTGTCTCTCTAAAATAGGGCTCCACAGTCAAATAAAAAAGTGTTATACCAGATGAACAATAGTCGTTAAGGCTTTAAGAGGCCTACACATCTACACATGTAAAAAATTAACGAAAAAAAAAACGATACACCTTATACATAACATACCTTTACTTTAAGACAACACAAAATAAAAAGATTTTAAAACAGTACTGTTTTTATCATCATCTGTCCCATAGATCTCATTGTCTGAAAGGGAAACCTTTTTTGAGTTACTACTGTATTTACCTTTACAAATAAAAACAAAAAAGAACACACTATTACATCTGTTACAAACGCACTACAAGGCTTCTTTTCTTAATCCTAGGTATCAATTTTCGAATCGTGTTCTCTGTTACAGTTCCACTTGATGTGTTTTCTTTTTTATTAAGTACATTTTAATCATTGTTGGGAAAGATCAAAATGTATATTCTAGTTACTAATCTTTTTAATAAAGCCGAATATTTATCCACTCACTGGATGTGGCAAAATGTCTAAGCACAGAGAAAGAGATGAATACATAGACATTAGCTGTAATCATAACGATGTCGCCCACTTATAAGTAGCCCCCCCCCCTTTTTTCAGTTGATATATCCAAAATAGCGGCAAGGCCGATACAGTTTAAAGTCAACAGCGTCGCAAGCTATACCAGGGTGTAGCAATGGGTGTTGCATACCACCTAAGGGTCGCCGGTAACTGTTTTTTTTTTCTCGGGGTTGACTTCCGAAGCATTTCCTATTTTTTTAGGTATAGCTGCAAGGCAGCAGAGGTTTAAATTCAGAGTTTTCTTTTTTCCTATGTGGGAAGCCAACTATAGCTAACAAGCCCCTCAAGCCCGTTGCTTACTTTTTTTAGGCGCCCCCTTCTCCTGTTATTTAAAGCAGCTCCACCGGATTCAATAGCCACACGTTTTGTAATATTTATAAATAATTGTAGTTTGATCCACACTATTTATTTTATTAAACGTTTTGATTTCTACTACTAAGCAGTCCGAGTACAGCGCATCTCTATCTGAAGTTTGACCTAACACCTGGACCAACAGCATATTATATTAAAGTAAAGTTCCCCTTTTCAGACCTTGCGATCTGTATGGCAGATTATATTAACGCCATCTGTTTATTTATCCAACGGTTAATGAACAGGGTGTCATGTCGCCAGCACAGACCAACTGCCTTTACTTTCCTAAAAATCCCCAAATTTAAAATCCCAGTATTCACTAGGTTCAGAAGCGATTGACCACTCAGCCACGTGCCCTTAGCATATTATAGTTTTAGAATGACAGTCATTTACTTTATAGTTTTGATTTGCATCCGTTAGAATGTGACGAGATCTAGATTCTAGAGCTTGTAAATTAGTGGTTAATGTATGGCATATAGTTTCACATTACAGTTTAAATTTTGTAATTATAAGTCTCTGTATATGTCTCTCGTTCTATATCTTTTTCTCTCTCTCTAAATTTGTTTTGATTACATTAAAATATATATGGGTCTATATAATTTAAATAAAATATTATTTATTGTATTTTTTTAGAAAGATTACTTGCTATGAACGTATATAAAAATTGACAGCCGTCTAGCAAATGCTAACAGCGCTTTTGGTAGCCTTAAACTGAGAGTATGGAAGAATAGGTCTTTTCACTTGGCTACAAAAATTAATGTTTATGAAGCAGTGTTTCTCATCACACTTTTATGTGACTCTGAGACCAGGGTGCTCTATCGAATACATTTAAGGCCCCGTGAACGCTTCCATCAAAGATGCCTTCATTCCATTAAGATCATACACCTGCAAGACTACATTACGAATAACTATGTTCTGCTGGATGTCGGCGTAGAAAGGATAAAAGCACTAATTACTGTTCTAAAGCTTCTATGAGTCGGACACCAATCTGGGATTGGGGATGCCAAAGTCGATATTCTTTAGTGAGCTTAAAGAAGGTATGCATAACAGAGGTGCCCCCGTAAGCACTTTAAAGATCAACGCAGGCGCCATTTTGCCCTCATTGGCATAAATGAAAGTAGTTGGCAACAGATTGCGTCTAAAAGAGACAGCGCTCACAAAAAGCTGCGGGATAAACATTTAAGACTTAAATGGGCACCATGGTTAGCACAGTCATCCTTTAGCTTTGGAATCGAAGTATTCTCATTATTATTATATTATGTTGCTAAGCTACTTAATATTGTTTTACAAATATTGGATACTGTCTAAAAAAAGTTTTTAGAGATAATCTTTGAATTGAAAATAGGCCTCTAAAGACACAAATATTACAACAATTAATAATTTCAATAACACAAATTATAGATCGCAAAGCCTGAAAAGGGTTCTTTATTTCACTTTGCTTTATACAAAGTTATCTGTTAGAGATGATTTTAATTACAAAGCTTATATCAATTCACTCTGTTTGTCTGTCAGTCTGTGTGAACACGTTTTTACTCCCATTATATATTCTCGGATCAAGTTAAAAGTTTGCATAATTATTCACTAAACCTGAAAAGACAAGAATCAATAAAAAAAAGAGTTAATTAGTTGTTGGTGTTTAATTATATTTTTTTTCGAAATAAGAGAAATAAATGCTACTTAATGAGAGATATAGATTTGTATATTAATTTAGTTCCCACTATTACGTTTTGACAGGTTTATATCTCCCACTTCCATTATCGGATTAAGTTGAAAATGTGCATAAGTATTCATAGTTGATAAACAAATTAATCCAAAAATTAACCAATTAGTTTATCATTTAGTACTAATTAATTAGTTGTTTTTTTTATATAGCAAGGAAGGGAGATAAACCCTGTAATTTTTAGAAAAAATGTTTTTGAATAGAGCAACTTTCATGCTCCAGCTTTCTCTGTGCCCTATGGTTCAATCTCTTTTGTCGACCGGTGGGGGAAGGAGTACAGGAAGAACGCTTAACGTTTAGACCTTAGTAAACTCAAGTCTGGTCTCAAAATCAGTTTACGCTTGTCAGCCTGACATTCAATGTCATTTTTTTACCACTTAAAATTAGTCAGCATCGTAGTGTGTGAGATTCATGACAAATACTTGGCTGTTCGACTAAAGTAGTTGCGTCTACAATTTTTATATTATTTTGTATAGAACCTGTTAATAAAAACAAAAAGTAAAGTTCCCCTTTCAAATCTACTGATATATGAGGTAAAGGTCATCTGTTTTATAGCCCATGGTTAACGCGCTAGGTGGACTCAGAGGCGGCCTTAAAATCCTGTTGGTAAAAATCTATTAGGGTTTTAGTTTAGTCTTAAATTAATTTTTTTTTGTTTTTTTTTAATACTTCTTTTTTTTTTCTAATTTTTAGAAGAAATAATATTTGTATTATACGAAAGGTAAAATTATAAGTATCTATTAAAATCATTTTTTGTTTACATTGAAATATTTAAGAAAATGATATACTCCAATCTGTAGCGTATACATGTATACCTGTACGAGAAAAAGCAAAGAAGTATCCTAAGTAAACGAACTAAATTTAAAAATAAATTTTGAGATAAGGCGTAAAAAAAAAAACAGGAAATAGAAGTAGTAGTTTTGTTGGTGAAATTATGTTAACACATACACTTGACATGAAAACATTTAGTCATATCTAACTAGGATCTTCAAATCATACTATAAACTTCATTCTGTACTTCCTATGCATACTTTAAACACAAGGATCTACTTTCACGGCGACACAAAGAGACAATAGTTTAACTTAGTGTACTAAATTATAGTTAAATTAATACCATAAAATTTAACTGTGTTTCTAATACAAATATCTTATCCTAGGCATGTTGTGAAATACAATATTTATGGGTCGTCTAGGAATTTAGTAAATTTGTGCGAAATTTTACGCAGCGATTTAAAGAATTATAATAAACGAAAGTCATAAAATATCTAGATATATTTTTATTTCGTTGTCAGTTAAGTAAAAAGAGTAAAGTTCCCCTTTCGGACGTTTTGATCTTAAGTTGATGTAAAGGTCCTCTGTTTCTTTGGCCCACGATTTTACGAGGGTGTCAGGTGTCCAGCACAAAGACCAAACGCCTTTACTTTCTACCAACTAATGTCATTCGAGCTGATTGAACTCAGAGGCGCTCAAGATCCCGAAATAAAAAATTCGAGTCTTCACCAAGATTTGAACCTTTGGACCTCAGCTTTACCGCTCAGCCACTCGCCTCCTATATAGGACGTTAGACATAATTGTGCATTGGAAATGTTCTTAATTAATTAATCTTATCTTACCTATCTGAAGTTTGTTTGAACCTTGATTAAGTTCCAGTATACATTTCTATGTTAGTGTTTATGTACATTTTACAACTGGTCGACTAATAATCTAAAAAGCTTCATAAGGGGGAAAGGGTTATATCTTAAGCACAAAACACCCTGACATGCTGTTATGCATACAGCAGCGGCCCTAGGCCAATTTTACATAATGCTCCAAGTTAGGCCCCACGCCAAACTAGGGCCAAACAAATTACATTTAGCATCACTCATGGCTCTTGTCACAAGCTTTTAAAAATGTAGGACTAACATGGTTAACATATTTAGTGTATCATATGATTGGCGTAACTTTAATTAACCCACTGGCGCATATTGCGTTTATTGTCTCCTATACATGTTGTATAATGATCCAATTAATAATTATAGATCTTATTATAAAAAAAAATAGAAAAAGAGGTCTCAAAGGCATCACTTAAATTGTGCCCCACATTTTGCAAGGCCGGCCCTGTAGGTCTATGCATACGCCTACTGTCTACAGTGCTAATTAATCAAGTAAGAAAAAGTATTTTAGAATTCGCAGTCCCATGTCGCGCACATGTGTCTGATAAGTAATAAGTTCAACACTGGTTTCTTACATAGACAATAGTATACTGCTAATTGTCTAGACTCACCTCATATCTAGATTACCACTAGATAAAGCGAAATAAATGTAGCCTACTTTATCAATACGTTGATTATCAAACAAAAAAAAAATTAGAATAAAGAAATAAATATATACACCAAATACATCTATGAGAGATGAGACTTTCGTCCGATAGAAAGATAAGAAACTAGAGTGATACAACAGTTTAGAACGGTACGAGACTTAAAAAAAAAAGAAATGATTCACGTTTACATACAAGACAAGTTTACAACTATACAACCCGGTAGCAATAAACTAGCAAGTGGCCACTGAGTCCTATAGAATCTATTTTAAACACACTAATAGAAGGAAAAATAAACTTATCTTTTATATGGAAATTCCTTTAGGCCAACAAGTATCATACAATGGTCATTGGTCAGTTCAGGCTCTTCTGTCCTGGCAATTTGGAAGGCTTCGGTTCACAGCTCAAGTGTTGCAATCACCAAACATACAGGTGTTATGTTCTCAGCTCAAGTGTAGATCAACTCCTGGCAAAGTGTTGCAATCACCATACACACAGGTGAAATGTTCTCAGCTCAAGTGTAGATCAACTCCTGGCAATGTGTTGCAATCACCAAACATACAGTGTAATGTTCTCTGAAGGTGACGATATCGATTCAGTCAAACTTCCGGTTCCACAGTTCCTCAAGGCAGGCGGTAACGGTTCAGGTTCCTCTTGGACGAATGAGTTCTAACGTGGCAAGAGTGCAGTCAATATGGCAGAAACAGTTCAATGTCATGTGCGACGAATTCCTTCTAAGACGTCTGATTCAATGATGACGACGATAATAATAATTCACAAATACTTCTACGATAATGTCTCTGGTGCAGCGCAGTCCCGATGAAAACTAACTTACAGATGTGGTGAGGTATACGACGAAAATGTAGTCTGTGACGACTCAAAACAATCCTGACGGCAACAAAGATAAAGTTCTAATGTTTCACTTCCACTATCTTCAGGTCAGGAACAACAGTATGCAAAAGTCAATACTGAGACAAGCTGGTGGTACTGTCTCACTCAAGAGAGATACAAAAAATGGCTAGGTCCAACTAATGAACAAAATACGCAACCTCACAGGTTGAACATACGATCACAAAGTGCAGTAGTAGGGTATACCATCACTCGTGTGTAGATCTAGTGGATCTAGTCCAGTACTTTAGAAGAATGACGTCTTCTATAAATCACTTTCAAACAAAGTGTTTCTAACGGTCAACTTCGATGACCTTGCAAAGTTAATAACGAGCGCCGCTCTAAATATTGTAGGCCGACTTCACGACGAATGACTTACTTGACAGCGAAGTAAAACCGTCGACTTCTCAATGTCCCACGAACTCTAGTTCAACTGCTACACATTTCTGGCTCACTTCAGGCAATGTTCTGGCGTTCTTTGATCCCTTCTCTGGGTCGTCAAAATAATGGCTTGGCGTTCGTTCTGGCCTCGGGGTCGCCAAAATAATGTTGTGGGCTAATTTAATCTGACTTCGACTATGTACCAATTATTACTTAACATTAGCCACAGAACATTACAAGTTGAATATAGTTGATAACAACATTCAGTTCTATAAAATGATACTTTATTAACCACTGGGAAATCCGTCCAGTCTTCCTAAAACGTCGCTATATCTAGTAAACCTACTTCTAACACAACGCCATGTTGGTCCCATGTTCGCCTACGTCTATTACGTCATTAGTCTGTCTTACTACGTCATTACTTTTACCGTCGCTACAACTATACACAATATATTTAACTAACAAAACTAACCTACTCTCTAAACTAGTACATTACAATATAAATTAAATGAATTCGTCCCCTTGAGGCTTGAGCCCTAAAGTTCAAATTCAAGTCTTACAACATTTTTAAAAATGCATTTAAAAAGCGATAACAGTATTCATCACACAGATAACCCCTTCATTTACCCTTACCCAACTTGTCCAGACAAGTGATAGTATCTTAGTGCATTTAGAAAGCTAGAAAAGCGTTAAACAAAAACAAATAATTCAAGCACACATATTTATTATTGTTAGTCAAGATCTAACATGGGAGTAGCCATGATTTTTTTTCGGGGGGGGGTTGAGGGGATTTCCCCCCCCCCCCTCCATAATAAAATATATTTATATGTATGTATGGGTTTATGTGTACATAATCTTCATACATTCTGATCCTCCAGTCTTTCGGAAGACGTTTACTATGCCCTAGAATTTCTTCCTAGAGTTAATGGAAAAATTGTAGACTCCACGCCATTGCCAGCAAGGGGGTCTGAGGGAGCGCTAGGAGCTCCCCAAGCGCGGGGCGAAGCCCCGCCACAAAGCACTATTTCTGGTATTGAAAGACAACAAAATGCATATTCTGAGGTATCTACAGTGCATTTACCTACTATTAAAAAGTTTTATTTCAAAAACCTAATGTGCTATTCTTAGTTACTTTGACCCTCCCGCGCTGTTCGGCGCATTTGCCGTCAAGCTGTTTTCACAAAAATCTGTCACTGGTACTGTCTGAAGCCTCTTCTCACCTGCTCTGAGGACGTCCATGAATGTTTGGCACCAAGTTGTACTTAATTATGATGCCATCTCTATTCTTATTATGCGTAATTAATTTTGTCGGAGAACATGTTCCGCAAACCTCATTCGATGCTCTGTCAAAAATCTTACTAAGGGGTTGACTCCCAGTTCGGCATAGGATTTCCTTGATATAGACCCGATCTCTATAACTGACTCCTAAAATCTTTCTTAGCCATCTTTGTTGAGCCACATTTAGTGTTTTTCAATTTCGCAGATGACTATTCACTGTACTTTATTAATGGAGCCCCGCCACTTGCAGAAATATATAACCTCTCTTAAATACGCTCTTGGAATAAGGTGACTGTAGTTTGCTTTAGATTTTATATTGAAAAGGGAAGTTTTATCGTCAAAGAAAAAAAATTTCTGAATTTTTTTTTTATTTAAAATCCCATTTAGCTACGGTCATAGAATTTGGTAACTGTAGTTCGCTTTAGAATAACATTGAAGATAGAGGTTTACAACCTCAGAATTCCTGGTAAGGGGATTAGAAACTTAAAACCATCTGAAGGGAAATAGTAATAAGCAAAATGAGTAATTCCTTCAAAATGTGGAAAAATAATTAAGTCAATAAATTCCGAGGGGGGGGGGGTTTGAACCACCCCTCGGTTACGCCCATGAGATCTATTATAAATTGAATGTCATGACTGGTCCAAAATAATTAATAGAATTTCACTTCGTAAAAGTTTTGTGTTGTTGAGATGTTGTTGTTCTTTAAGTATTTGTGTTTGCCCTTGTTCCCAATATAGCTCACATTTCCTTCCTCCCCAGCCCCTCTTTCCTCTCTTGTACTGTTTTTATTGTTTACAATATAAAACCAAAACTGAGAACAAAAATCAAGTGTTAACAAAGAACAATTTACATATTGTAACTTTAGTTTATTCCCTCATACCATATTAGCCATACCGTATTGTAGCTTTAATATATTTTAGTAGGAGACTCTCAAAAGGAAGACAAAACTTGCTTTTTATAATCGACGTATTTTGAAAATAGATAAGAATATCTTTTTTTTTTTCCTGCACTTTAGAATGAATTTCTAGCTTCTTATGAGAAAAAACAAAACCTTGTCTTTCTAAAAGAAAATTTTTAATACACACTTAACTTAACACACATACATTTATGCAACTCACGTGTATTTTAATTTTTTAAAAAATGTATGCTTCAAAACACGTGTTATTAGTGTGTATAACAGACTGATAGTTTTGTAGGAACTATAGCCTTTAAACACACAGAGATTAATGATAGCGCCTATTACAAAACATCCTGCACATTTAATGCTCCGACTAGTACAGAAAATGGAAAATATCAGATCACTGTGTCTATGTACCCCAATATCAATGGTATTATCAGCAATAGAAAATATGGGAAAAGTATCACAATTTATTATCCAGGTAATTTCTAGTGTATCTTAAAAAAAAATTACATGCGTCCCGTATATGTTATGCCACTAGATCATTAGTTGTATGTTCTATTTGATAGTTGTCTCTAGCATGTAGTAATATTGTACATTTTCATCCCTGCTATAAAGATCGACCGCGTTATAATGTCTGTTGTGAGAACGAGCAAAATATGTTCTATAACCATTTCTTAACATTCTATAATTAATTTAATACTTATTTTTTTGACATATGGTTGATGCAAGAGGAAAGTTTACACGCAGTTGAGACCTTCTATAATTATTAAATTAAAGAAATGTTGTTTTTTAGTTATTTAAGTTTATTGAGCTCGTCAACAAATGGTGAAAAAACAACACGAAGGAGATTTAATTCTTGTATATGTATGTATATGTAACTATATACATCGGCGTAGCCAGGGGGGAAATGAAATCCCCCCCTGCAGGGGGGGGGGGGTGACGGATTTTAGTAACTGATCTTTTGCTTTAATTTTGTTTATCTTAGGTGAAATTTTAATACTAAACAATCACTTGACTTAGCACGGCCAAGGGGGTTTTGAGTTTAAAACCCCCTACCAGGGGGTTTTGAGTTTGAAATGTCCAACCTGGGGGGTTTTAAGTTTAAGTACTAAGTACGCTTATGAACACCCGACTCTAGCAAAGTTTTGTTTTGTTGAATGTCTAAAGGCAGCACAGAAAAATCTTTTCGAAATACCTAATTCCCTCTCATGTCCACAAATGAAATTGGACCAAAGAATTCTTAGCATGCTGCTATAAGCATGAAAGTTGCGCTATATAAAAGCCTTAATTTTTTAGATGTCATGATGTGATGATGTGATGCGCTTCAACTTATATTTTTATCTATGCATATAGATATCTATAAAAAGAACACTGCTCTCTTTCTCCTAATCATAAGTTCTAACAATATGTTTTATCACTTTCTTCATCATTTTTTTCTATAAGAAATTAATCATTTAATTAAGAACCATAAATGAATACATTTATGGTTCTTAATTAAATCTAAATTTAATCACTGACTCCATTGTTTGAGCAAGTCATAAAGTAAATGCTTGTTCTACATTTCAAGATCATATTATACGTATCACTTTCAACACATACATCAACAAATAAAATCATCTGTTTGGTACTTTGTAAGGTATCTGACCCCAAAGTTTTTAAGTATTTTGTTTGGTTGATTTGAAATTGAAATGCTCTCTCCTTTTTTTTACCCTCAAAACTTAATGATCCGCAAGTCTTATCTTGGTTTTTTTTTCTTCACACAAAATTGTTGTCATTGCTATACAAAATTTGAAACGGTAGGTAGCAATTTTTTAAAAATTAAATGTAAGTTTCAAACAACTTTTAGCTTGAAAATTTGTAACAATTGTGACATTAAATATAAAAAAAAACATATTAGTATTTTTACATTTTGTAATATATTAATTAAAAGTTTGTTTTGGTCTATTTATTTTATCAAAAGTTTTGATTTGTAATTCAATACAGTACCAATGCAGTACATCTCTATCTGTAGTTAGACCTGGGCCTAAAGCAAAATATAGTAAAGTATAGTTTCCCTTTCAAATGTTTGATGTGGCAGATGACGTTAAGGTTATCTGTTAACGAACATAGTCTCATGTAGCCAGCACATAGACCAACCGACTTTACTTTTCCAAAGTCATGTACCCATTAGAGTTGGGTGAACTCAAAGGCGCCCTAAATATCCCAAAATTTAAAATTCCAGTATTCACCGAGATTCGAGCACCAGGTTCAGAAGCCAACCACCAAGCCACGTGACCTAGCACATTATTTGCTTGTAATGTTTTAGAATAATAGTCTTTTACTTTATAGTGTGTATTTGGATCCGTTAGAATGTGACGAGATCTAAAATCTAGAGTTTGTAAACTAGTGGTCATTCTATGACATATAGTTTTCCCAATAAATCTTATCTATATGCTATATTTTGTAATTTTAATTATCTGTATATGTCTGTCTCACTCATTTGTTTTGCATATATTGAAATATACATAGACATATATAATTGAAATATTATCCTTTTTTTTTAGAAAGACTCCTAGTTATAAAAGTTCTTAACAAAATAGTTCTAGAACAAGTCAACATGCTGGTCATACACACTGGCGGATCCAGAACTTTGGAGTGAGGGGGGGTCGATGTTTTTCCTAACACTAACGCCATATAAACCATAACCCTATGCATAAACGTGCGTACAGCATATATATATATATATATATATACATATATATATTTGATATATGAGAATAAAATAAGACTGTTTCTCAATTTTCGGCGGAAAAAAAAGAAAAACAAAACAGTCATGTTGAGGCCTTTTCTTGCAAGCTTGGGGGTCTGGGAGAGCGCTGTAAGCTTCCTCAGTTGGGTTCAGGGCCAAGCCCCGACACTAAAAGCGTTTTCTTGCATTTTTCACTGCAGAAACGCATTCTCCTGACATCTACAGCTCATTATTTATTACTGGGGTTCGGGGCGAAGCTTTGACTCCAAAAGCGTTTTCTTGCATTCTTCACTGCAGTAACGCATTCTCCTGACCTACAGCTCATTATTCATTCTATTATAAAGGACCTTTTGAATGATGAGAAAAATATTCTAATATGAATGTATAGTCCCTTAATACATTGCAAACAAAACCGATTTGTTCTTTGAAAAGATAAGATACCCCACATATTTAGATTAAGGTTTGAGGATCGCCGCCGAAAAAAATATTATTCGATAAATAATATTCAATAAAATTCAAGCATAAAATGTGAGTTATAGTCAAAATTTTTTCATCCAGAAAAATATGAGATAGAGTAAAGGTTGGAAAAAGTCGACTAGGAAAAGATTATCTGGCTCTTAATCTAATCTCAACCGTGACTGTTATATTGAAAATTTTCGTTTGAATTATAACTTTTCCAAAGCAAAGTCTTTCTTAAAATAGTTATGATAAATTCATGTGAAATGACACAAACTCTGTCTGGAAAGGGGAAGGGCGGTAAAATGAAAACGATTAATCCTCGCTCCTTTTTAAAATTTCTGTTAATGATTGCATTTTGCATTAAAGACTAGGGGTTAGGCGACTCGATATAAGAATTTACTTTATAGCATATATAAATTATATTAGTGACAGATTTTTTAAATTTTGTAATTTCTTACTATAATACAAAAAGAAAGAGTATTGGTTTGTCCGATGGGGGGAAGGTGATTGCATGTATCGCACTTCCACCTGTTTATATTATATAGATATTCGACTAATTTTGTTCACATACTATGATTTCTCCACAAAAGTAGGACCGCCCCCACCCCCACTCAAAGGGTTTAGATGGGAAGGGCAGTAGAGGTATTCGCTCCTCCCCTTCCAATCAGCCAACAGGTGAACGACATAATATAAAGACCGGTTAAAATACCAATAAGTTTTAATCATAGATATTAAATTGATCCTGTTAGCAAGCTGTCGGCCGAGTGCTGGGGGGGGGGGCTCCGCCTCTACCGCCCCCCCCCCTGGATCCGCCAGTGGTCATGCAGACATTGAAAGCTAGGACATCTCTAGTGATGATGACGAAAACATCCTGTGCTGTCGCCAGTGCATTGTTTGTAGAAACATGACTTATAGAGAAATGGACTCAACTTTTTTTCTTTATGATACATGTATTGAAATATTTCACATGTGTAGATCTATGTTACTTCAATTCGCAATTGTATTATACAAATTTTCTATACCTTAGTCACTATTTGTGAAGACTCATTTGATATCAACCTTTAGTTCTTAAATTTTCTTAGCATATATATTTATATACAAATTGTAGCATTACAATACGGATTACATTGTTTATCTTCTACCATCCACTATTATTATAACAAAAATCAAACTTTTGACATAAGTACCATTCTCTTATATATTTATAATAATAATTATCTTTATGATTTTATTTTTACAGAAACAAATGATGTATTGATCTTAACAGAATGGTATGGTCTTTTACTTTAGATAACAATGACTGTCAATGCAAGATTATGAACTATCAAGAAAATGAGATGTAGCTTTTGTCATTCTTACCTTCATGTTTTCATAAACTTAAATATACATTCAGCCATTAGTTTATGAACTTTCCTGAACTCTAAATGTTAACTTTTAATTTTTCCAAAGTAAAGACACAAAACGCAAGGCTCGTTCGATTATCCAACTCCCGTTTTTAAAATGGGTGTTGCTACTCTCACAGAAAGGTTAACATACCTCTTTACTATGTGCTGGGACACATACGACACAAGTACTATCCCGTCATAAACTCGAGATACCATCATCCTTGTACAAAAAAGCGACAAATCAGACTGCTCCAATTACCGTGGCATTATCTTATTGTTAGTAGCACGAAAAAAAATAATTAAAGCAATTAATATTTGAAGCAATTTAAAAGTAAGTCATATTTCAAGCAAAAAATAATTATATCTCATCTTGTAAGCTTTTCGTGGGATGTTCTTCAAAAGAATGAACTACGCATACCAAGAGTTGCAATGACATGGAGGCCAATACGAGGAAACTGCAAACATGGGCGTCCTCGTATAACTTGGCGAAACACTTTCATGGAGGACCACAGAGCAGTGGACACCAGTAGGTAAGAGGCTTCAGACTTTGCCAGTAACAGATCTATATGGAGACAGCTAGCCACACAATACGCCGATTTGCATTAAATGATCTAATTCTAAGTAGGTTTGTTAAAAAAACCTCTTGAGGGTGAGGCCCTGATTGGTTGCGCAATATGCATTGTCATTAATATAACACTGGTCTAATGTTTGTGAATGGTGTTTGAAATGCTTGTGACACATAAGTAACACATCAGTAACAATAATAATAGATGTATTTTTGTTCTTCTATCTTTTTTACATACATTCAGACATTAAAATAATTGAAATATACGGAAAAACAAAAACCGATTCCGATTATTATTTTGAAAACCACTGGTTAGTTTTACATTTTATACTAGGGATTATAATGAACAGAGTTAATATAAACACGGACACGTGCCAGAAGTATAGACCACTGTCTTACTAAAGCTACCTCGCAGAGCTTTTGGCATCCTACAAAGAACTTGTTCTGTTTAATTGAAAGGGGGGAGGGTTGGGAGGTAACTCTATTGATGACACCCAGGTGGATACATTTAGATATCACCGCAAGTAAGAAACAAAGATTTTTTTTAGCAAGTACGTCATGCACGTTATGATTTATACACGTTCATCTCATCATTATCATTTGCATCTCCATTTAATATCCTACGATTCTCGTTCTGGATTAGAATGTAAAACCTGTATTTACTATTTCATTAATCATACATAATACTATAATGATATATATCATCAATTGTAAAACGAAATGTCTGTGAAACAATATATTAGTGACAGATTGTTCATATATATTTGTAATTTCTAACTATAATTCAAAATGAGAAAAGATATCTCTGTCCGATTGGCAGAAGGCGATTGCATGTATCGCCCCTCCCACATGGTACAACCGTTTTTCCTTTAATATTTACTAATGATAAAATGTAAGATTAGAGTGTGTGTGCGACATAATATTCAGATGGGTTCACATATCAATAGTTAGCTTATATTATATACATATTCAACTAATTTTGTTCACAAACTATGATTTCCCCATAAACGTAGGACCGCCCACCCCCAACTCAAAAAGGGTTTAGGTAGGAATGTCAGTAGATGTATTCGCCCCCCCCCCCCACTCAATAGGAAATCAGGAGAACGACATAACATAAAGATCGGTTAAAACACCAATAACACGCTGTAATCTTATAGATATTTAATTGTATCTGTAAACAAGCTGTGATTTCTGCAAATTTATTTGACCGTCCCCCCCCCCAACTCGAAAGTATATGGGGGGGGGGGGCGGGATTAATGCCATCGCCCCCCTCCCGACCCCACCAAATCGGCCAACATACCTGAGGAGGAGGGGGGCGAGATTTATGCCATTGCCCACTCCGACCCCACCAAATCGGCCAACGTACCTAAAGGGGGAGGGGCGAAAAAATCTAAAAATAGGTTGAAATATACATAAAATAGCATATACTATTAACATAAGTAATAAATTAATATACAAATTGTGTGAATTTTATACTAAAATTCGTCCGCCCAGCCCTTCGTGGGGGGTCGGCCGAGTGGGGTTTGCGATCGCCCCTACCGCCCCCCCCCCCCCGGAATCCGCCTTTGAATTAGCCACAGATCCAGTCTTTACATCGATGTAGGTCCTAATTGTCTAGTCTTTAAATCGATCTGGGTCCTTATTGTCCTATGAGAAAAGGTTGGGATAAGCAGTTAGAGCAGGGTAACAACAATGTAACTTTCTGTAACTAATTACACTTTGAGGACATAGGAAAAATGATCTGGTAACCCTTTTTCTTGTCTTTATATAGACAGCTATTAGTAGTGCATTGATGTCTGATTTGTTGCTTAGCAATTGATAACAGAGAAAGCAACCTCTAAAATATAAGCAAATAAATCAAAAGACATCTTATGGTAAGAAATATATGTATAAAATAACAAGTTGGCTATGAAAAACAAATTATACAGGGTTCGTGTGACACATATACTTTGATGAGACGAACAATGAAGTTATATCGGTTTCAGGAGTTATCCAAATGGTCTTAAAGGAACGCTACGTCAATTAGAGGGACATTTTGACACTCACTGAGCCTGACTAAAACAACAAAAGGACGAATCGCACTTATCGAGTTTTAGGCGACACCTGAAAGAAAGCTGATGGGTGGCTTACATACAATAAATGATGTAGATTTTAAAAGGTCATAAGACTTGTGTCCTCTTAATGAGAGTGTATTACTTACGATTATCTATTCCGTTGCTGATCAATCAACAAGTTAACAGGAAACATAAAATAGAACAATTATATGCTATAACATTGGTTTCAAGCTACGATAATTATAATGACGGAAAATACTTATATTCTTTTGTTAAATTATATTATAATACTTTTTCATTTTAATTTGTATCTTTGTTTCAAACATCATAGAATTTAAAAAAAAATAAAGATACTGATTACATATGTTTAAACATTTTTTACAACATTAAGAAAATGCAACGATGCAACATTATGTATAACATAATAATACCAAATTCGATCAAACGACATATAAATAGTACCATTCTAAAGAAAAAAACAAAATCAGACGTGTACAGTACAATACTCAAAAAGTAAAAGCAACGGGGTTTAAATACAAAATTTATATCTTTCGTCAACAGATTCTAAATATTCGAAGACCATGCAATAGATAAATAAGAAGTAAATTTACATTTTAAAGTATTTGTACAACATAATGTAATACCCATTTATGTAATTGCAGCCTGGATAGTGCCACTCTAGCAAAGACCTTGCCCACTATACTAAGGAGAGAGATACCCCTGTAATTGTTGCAGTCACTCCGATCCCCTTTGTTCTTGTATATTGTGACTATAGTTGCGTCACGCATGTCCTGTAGGACATGAACTGTTTCCCAACAGCGGCAGAGGAGAATATAGAATTTGGCATACTCTTCTCCTGTCTACTGCATTATGCGTACAACGACATAAACGAAGGTGTGTTTCTCCATACAAGATCCTCTGGAAAACTATTTAATGTATCAAGGCTGCGGGCAAAAACCAAGGTTAGGAAGCTACTCGACAGGGAACTCCTGTATGCTGATGATGCAGCTATTGTGGCTGATTCTGATATTCAGCTACAGTTCCTGGTTGACAAATTATCTGCTGCTTGCCAGAAGTTCGGCTTAAACATCAGTCAAAGCAAGACTAAGATACTTGTCCAAAACACAAACACTGCACCTCAAGTAAGCATTAATGGCCAACCACTAGAAATTGTTGATCACTTTTGTTACCTTGGCTTCATCATATCCAACATCACTCTACTGGATAAAGACATAAACAATAGGATAGCCAAGGCAATGGCCACCATGTCACGGCTGCAGAAAAGAGTCTGGGACAACATATTGCTGACTAACAGTACTAAAGCCCTAGTCTACCCGACCTGTGTGTTGAGCACCTTGCTGTACGGAAGTGAAACATGGTCAACCTACTCATGGCAGGAAAAAAAGCTTAATGTTTTCCACCTCCGATGCCTAAGGCGGATCTTTAAAATAAGGGGCAAGATAAGATAACCAATGAGGACGTGCTACAAAGAGTAGGGTGCCAGGACATCCGCTCTGTTATCAGCAGCAGACGCCTTGGCTGGCTTGGCCACGTTCGTAGAATGCCAGAAGGTCGACTTCCACAAGACATCCTGTATGGTGATCTAATAGAAGGCAGGAGAGCCGCTGGTCGCCCACTTTTACGTTATGCGGATGTATGCAAAGGCGACATGAAGCTCTTGAAAATCGACACTGGCAACTGGGAAGAGGCGGCACTGGACAGATCCTCATGGAGAGAGAACATAAAGGAAGGGTCAATAATTGCAGATGTCATACACAACAGAAGCAGAAAGAAGGGTGAAAATGCAACGGCGCCTGGTGATTATATATGCCCAACCTGCGATCGCAGCTGTGTATCAAGGATTGGCCTCTTTAGTCACAGAAGAAGTTGCAAAGGGAAAAGATTGTCTCTCGAGACGTAAAATGCCACATATTTATGTAATTACAGATGAACATCATTTACAAGCTTTCAATGTGAAACGCTTCTGTTGTATTCTCGCTGGTCAAAAAGAGCGTTAGTAATAATTATTCACATTATTAGTATACTATTATTTGCTAACTACATGATTAAATCTGGCAGTAAAACCCTGAAAAAATAAAGACTATGGGCTCCTTTTCAGACATAGCCATTTTAAATGCTTTTTCAGTAAAAATCTCCCATCAAACATGGTAGTACTCTTTGCAATTCATAGGAACTTTTCCATCTTCTTTGTTTCCAAGGATGAAAATGAGGTCAAAGGCCGTTTAGCTTTGTGTAGTTCTATATGTCCCCTTTCTGAACCCAGTAAACGTAAATAAGTCAGTATATTGAATACTGCATTGAAGAACGGCTTGGTGGATTTAAAACAGGAGTCTGTAATCGTTTATATTCTTTGGCGTTCTTATTATGCGTTAATGAACTATCTACCCAAGAAGACTATAAATGCAGCCAAACATATCATAGTACAATAACACATGAAACATTTCTATATTTTTAACTCAATCATTATGAGGTAAGAGTTTCACAGTATGTCATATAATGAAATAATTCTCAAGCAAATATAAACATATTCCATAATAACGTTGATGAATTTACGTAAATATCATTTGACATGATAATACAATAGCAGTGAAATTAGTTTCTAAATAAATATCCACTGCATCTTACTACAAGAAGGATGAGTATATTTAAACAAATACAAAAATACTAAATTTACTAAGAAACTATGCTTTCTACCGTTGACGTACGCCAACCATTCTATTTGTACTGTGAAAGAAAAAAACAACAATTATATTAAAAATCTTGATAAACTTAATAATCTTGTTTTGTTTTTTTTTTATTTGATTTTTTACTTTTACCAAAACAACAAAAGAAAAAAAATATGGTCACTGATACTTTCTTTTTCATTCCGTTGTTTTTGATACTAAATGTATTATGTCAGGAATTAAAGATATTGTTGTTTTTCTTTTAAGAAACAACACTACATTTTTTTTATTTAAAAATCTATTCCTTCAAATGGTTATTAATCAATATATGTTTGTTACTTTAGTAATAAATGGCTAACCTGGGCGAATATGCTTGAACAATTAATCGGATTGACTTCAGTATCATTTGAGTCGACGACATTCAATAATATTTCTGTGCTGTTGTCTCTCCTCTTAGCTATTAATAAAACAATATAATAAAGATAGTTTAATTTTTTTCTTATTGCATTTATACAACGGCATCAGAATGTTATAAATTTCTGAGATACTAGTTTAAAAAAAAAATAAGTATGCCAACAAACCAATAAAGAAATAAAAAGTGACTTGATTAGAACTAATGAAATTGATTTAAAAAAAAAGAAATATATTCCATTTCAGCAAGCTAAACGTCTTTAACAGAACGTCTTTAACAGGACGTCTTTAAAAGAAACGTCGTTTACATATCGCGCCACTGTTACCATGTAAATTGAGGTTAAACTTAAACACTATACACTATGTATAGAAAAGATTATAAATATTAAGATAAAAGCAACATTGTGCTAGCCATTGTATTAGTCAATTATAGTGTTAACCAAGATAGGATGGGATGTATCAAAGTTTAACGTACATAATTTGTTGATGTCACATGATTTTTTTCTATCTTGACTTTCTTTAGCTTTGATCTTAACCCCGTTTTGGAGAGGTCGAGTGAGCTACAGATGTTGGTTTCTTATTATCTTCAAGTATTCGTATCGTACCATCTTTTTCTGTGAAATAATTTTAAACAATTGATATAAAGTAATAAATTTTGTATTTTCTAAAGCTTAATTAAACCTAAAGAAAAGTTATGCTAACTTTAAAGCTTCAAATAAAAGACAAACAAATTAAAAACAAGCTTATAAAAAGAGCAATCATGTGTCTAGATCTACATGAAGATACAAATTTACACTTTGTGAATTTAAGGCTGCCATGGACTTAACTCAAAAGTAAATAGTTACTGACATCGCTTGCAGGAGAATAAATATATTTGTAACAATTCTTTGTTGTCACGCTATGTTATATATAAAGACAAACTTAGAACCGCAGGCCGTGGGTAATATATACTAGCTTGACATTACCGCGGCCTGCGGGTCCTATTTTGTGTTTACTAATCTAGTGGATTGGATTTAGATGTATGTTAAACTTAGCTAATGATCCTTTCATGTTTTTCTCTTTCGCTACGAAAATAAAATTAGTTTAGCGAAATTCGGTTTACCCAAGGCCGATACATTCATATATCTATAAGGAAAGGAGCCATAAATGAATAGGATATAAAGTACAATTAAAACGGGTTTACTTGATTTGTTAAATAAATGGTATTATAAGTAAAATAAAATACTACAGCTTTAATAGAGTTGGTCACCTTTTTTTTTTTTGGGGGGGGGGGGGTCTAAGTTTGTTTCAGGGCTACAATACATACACTATGGTCTAAATTATTACCCAAGGAACATTTCTGTCAAGTATTATCAAGATTGGTCAAGCGGTTTTTATTTCTATTCGGAACATACATACATACGCCTTACTTTCTACTTTATAGTGTATATCTATCTATCTATCTATCTATCTCTCTATCTATCTATCTCTCTATCTATCTATCTCTCTCTCTCTTTCTCTCTCTATCTATTTATATATATATATATATATATATATATATGGCTCCTTCTGTTTCGGAAGACAATGGATGCGCCAAGATGACTCACTAGCTTTGGTTACGTCTCGACATCGAGCAGAATTGGAGTGACTTATATATTATATATGCAGTGCTTTTTGTTGAAAGAAATAGGTGCAGGTACTCAGTGATGGCTTGCCTAGCTATTAACTACTAATAAAATAATAATAAATGTTAAAATATCGTCACAAATAAGCAGTGCATATATGTACAATACAACTGACTCGGTCGCTGTTTGATCACGATATCTCTTAAATTGTCGCACACATCCGCATGAGTTAACGTGATTGCGTTGCCATACAGTTGTAAATTAGTGTCCCTGTCATGGCAAAAGTTATATGCATTTGTACTTTTTGTCTGTTGATATGTCTGTTTATCGAGTTTACATCGTAATAGAATAAAGTATATATCTCTATATTTTTTATAAATTTAAGGTACAGATTTTTATGGTTAGGCAGCTGACAATTCTAACCATCTGCTTTGTAAATAATAGCCATTTAGGTAATGAATCAAATGTGTTTTTTTTAAATATCATTTTATGTCTGAAGAAGAAAATCATACTACGGGGATAATTTTTGTTACATAATGAATCATTCTGTTAATGCAGTAAAAGAAAATAAACATAATAATCACGTAATTTGTCAACACAAGTGTATTCCTTATTGTTAGAAGGGACTCTATTTAATCTTATTGGTAAATTATTTTTTGTCGACGTCACTGATGAGGTAGTTGGATTTTTTATTATGTCCACTTCAGAGTAAATATTCTTATTATCTTGCGTTTTCATTTTTTTTCCTTTTTTGAAAAGTTAACATTAAATATTTAAAAAAAAAATAGTATTTTTGAGACGGATGCATAAAAAAAGGAGAAAACAATAAAATACATTAAAAAAAAAGCTTTTACGAAGTTTAATTACATCAATAAGTTTGGATCAGTCATGTAATGTAAATATTTAATAGATTTAGACCAACAATAATAAATCTGTTCGATTAGAAATATGTTTTTAGGTATTGTTAAGCGCTATTTCACACTCTTAACCTTCTCAATACGCTCTGTGCCTCTTACTTATTTAGATAAGTTTGAAAAAGGGACGCTGAGGGTGGGTAAGGGAAGAAATAAAACGATATCAGAGTGAATTTTACAGTAATCGTTTTTTTCAAGCATTTATAAGAAGATAAAAAGGGAGAACGACCTTAAATCGAACTCATGACTTAAGCCTCGTCAGGTCGAAATTCTAACCTCTCTGCTAGTAAGATGTGTATGAAAATAGAAGATTATTTAGTTATATATCCTTTGTTTCAAACTTACATTAAAGCGGTGACCCATAAATGGTGCCATTCGTGCCACTACTTTTTCTCTAAATCTTCTTTAGAATGAATTATTTGATATTTTACCTGGCATTAAATTTTGCAAAATACATGAATGTCAATTTAAACATGAACAAGAAATAAAAACAATAAAACTTTTTACATCGAAAGCTTATCTACGGGGAAAAAACCGCCAATTACTGCCATTTATTTGAAAATTATAGCTCCCTTTCTGTTCTATAAAACAAAACTAATTATTAAGTAACTGGTTAATTTTTGGATTGTTACGTGTATTTTTATCGACTATGAATAAAAATGCAAATAGGTGTCATAACGTAACATTGGGACTAAATCCATATATATTTCTCTCTCTCTCTCTCTATCTATCTATATATATACATATATGAGATAGATAGATAGATAGATAGATAGATAGATAGGTTCCCGGTCCTTTCATCCCCGGTCAGTCATCCCCTGGTCACTTCATCCCCCGGTCACTTCATCCCTGGTCATTTCTTCCCCTGGTCACTTCATCCCCGGTCATTTCTTCCCCTGGTTACTTCATCCCCCGGTCACTTCATCCCCTGGTCACTTCATTCCCGGTCATTTCATCCCCTGATATTTTCATCATCTCATCATTTTATTTAACAAATTGTAATTTAAAAAATCATGAAATAAGCAATATTTAAGGTATTCATTTTTATTTAAATGACAAAAATGTAACATGTTAATGTTTAAAATTAAATAAAGCAAAACTTCTACAGGCGACATGATATCAAGAGGATGGGTGAACTCCAACCTAAAAAAACAAAAACAAAAAAAAAAACTAAATTTCAATGCTAAAATTGACGCGCCCATTTTCAAGAAAGAGCGATTGAAAAATAAAATAAAGTGAAACATGGTCGTACTTTCACCACACCTTTGTCTTTGATGATAAATTATCAGCGGCACTGTCATAATTATTCTAATCACATTTCTATCTCTCAAATGATTTTTTACTTGGGTTTCGATCCGGATAATATTATGATATTCCAACCCCCACATTCAATAGAAGCGCTATAGCTAAATACACACCCAGATTTACAATAAGATTTCTCATTAAGAAAACAAAGTGGAATAGGAAACACTATAAACGCATTAGTGACAAGTCATAAAGTGTCAAAAAGCATTGTACATAATCATATTTATATTTAAAATATTTAATTTGGGATGAAATGACCGGGGATGAAGTGACCGGGGGATGAAGTTGCCAGAGAATGAAGTAAACAGGGGATGAAATGACCGGAAATGAAATGACCGGGGATGAAATGACCGGTCACCATATATATGCACTTATGCTTTGCAGACCCACTCGAAGGACTTTAGTGTATGGAATTTCGTCTTGCCATTTGATATTCAGTATGTTTCTTAGACATGTCATGTAGAAGTGGTTCAGTTTCTTTGCATGTTTTCTGTACACTGTCAACGTTTCTAAGGCAATGTAGAAAAGACGATGGCTTGATTAGATCCCTAGCTTTGTATTTGTGGTGATACCATGTCTGTTCCAGACGTTTTTAGACAGTCTGCCATTGGGTGCACTGGGCTTGGTGATACGCAGGTCGATTTCATTATAAAAATTTCCTTTTCTGGAGAGTGTTCTGCCAAGATATGTAAATCTGTCCACTGCGTTTATATCATGTCCATTTATCTTGATGCTTGGATCCGAGTAGATATTCCCTGGAGAACGCAAGTATAAGACTCTAGTCTTGTGTTAATGGTAAGTCCATAGTCTGAGCATGCTCTTTAGAGGCACTGACGATGCTCAGCAGATTATTTTCAGAGCAGGCATTTAGGGCACAGTAGTCAGCAAATAGCAAGTCTCTGATTACTGCTGATTTTGTTTTGGATTTTACTTTGAGCCGCCTCGGGTTGAAGAGGCCACCATCAAATCTGTATGATATATTTATCCCGTTTTTTGTTCTCTATTTGTGAATTCATCTGTCAGCATAGCGGAGAACATGGACAGCTGAACAGTGTAAGTGCTAGGACACAGCCTTGTTTTACTCCGTTTGATACTTCGAAGGGCTCTGATGGTTCTCCACTTTCCTTCGAAGAGTGGGTCTGCAAAGCATCCATACAGCCCTGATGCAGTCCCATCTGCGATGGTAGAGAAACGTTTGGAGAATGGAAGACCGCCGCATCCCTAAACGACTCGTGTATGGCCAACTAAGCGAAGAAAATCCGCTCGCAAGGTGGTAAAGAAAGCTTTTCGAGACACCCTCAAAGCTTCTCTGAAGGAGTTTAGCATAGACCTAGCCACTTGGGAGACAGAGGCACATGACAGAGCATCATGGCGTCGCGCTGTGAAAACTGGCGCACAGGTTGCTGAGGAAAAGAGAACCACGCTGGCAGAAGAAAACGCCAGAGAAAATAAGCAAGGTCAAGGACACTAGCTTCAGCTAAAATAACCTGCCCAGTGTGCAGCAGATCACTCCTGGCTCACATAGTTCTCACCAGCCACACGAGGAGGCACAACGTCCCAGTGCAAAGCCCTCAGCTCCCTGGATAACTAAGTGGTCATCATCGAACCACGATGGACGAACTATATACACTTATTTACATCTCTCTATTTATTCTCTTTATTTCCAAACAAAATAATTAATCACCAACAGTTAATTAACAAATTGTTTAGGTTTTTCACTTAATCTGACCACGAGAAAGGGGAGAGAATACATCAAATTTGTGCCATACTGACAGAGGGACTATAGTGTATAGGGAGTTAATATAAGCTTTGTAAAAACGAAATGAAAAAAAAAAGCCGAAATAAATTGGCTTGTTCAGAAATGCATGATGATTTGTTATATAACAAGATAATATTTTAGAACTGCGACTGGTAAAAAAAAAGGACTTCGGGACATCAGCTAAAGGCTAGAGTACAACTATAATTAATAATATTTAACTTGTATAAAAGCTAAGACATATAAGAAGAAATACCGTCTGTATGTATTAATGTATATTGTGTATCATTGATGACAACTCTCTTTAATTGAATAGGATGTATTGTCTCCCTTGGCATAGTCAGAGCTTTTTTCTGCATATTGGTATCTTTTCCATTAGAGTCCTTTACTCCTGTCATTCATATTTATAAAAGAATATTATTTATTTATGCATTTGTTCGCATGTGTGCGTAATAATTATTATACAATTCATTATATTTAGATATAGTGTAAATATCAACCAATAATAAGTAACCATTTCAGTATTTCAGACATATGGATCTATAGAGCAGAGGATGTGATTCTCAATATCTATACAGGCTCCTTTTTACAATGATGTCGTGCGCCAAACTGCCTCTACTTTCCTAACATTTATATTAGGCAACTATTACTATTCGGTAGAAACAGGGGGCCATAAAAATAAAAAAAAATCAAAATCCAAATCTTCATCGGAACAAGAACACGACAACCTTGCTTTTCGGAAGCTTAATCTTTTTATTACTTCGACACTATGCATGCGAAATTAATCCCTAGTATTGTGAAAAAACATTCCTTATAGAAACCCTATGATACTGCTTTTTATTACCGTAATAATTGTTAGAAAAATATATATGTAAGTGACTGTCCAGCGACCCTTGACCCTTTTGTTGTCTGCCATCTAAATGTTGTTTTTATGTTAGAGTATTCAAACAACAAAATATTTGATTATTATTTACAGAGTGATATTTTTCATGCAATATTCAGATCTAAATAATTCTAAAGACTAGGTAGTTAAAAACTATACACACACACACTTTAAAATCAAAAGTAAGAAAAAAAAAGTATTATATTACCTGTAGCATTGTGAAAATTGACATAGACGTCATTATCTAAATTCTGTTTCAGATTTTTAACATTTATTTCTTTATAACCACTAACTTTTCTGCTTTGCGTATTACTTTCTTTCACTTTTGAGTAGGGATCTAAATAGAATAGATACATCTTTTATAAGTAAATACATTCTGCGTCAAACAAACAAAACATACAAATTAATAAACAATTTTATAAACAGTTTATCACACAAACTCAGAGGCAATGTCTGAAGCCCTCTCAGAGGAAACATAAACAATTTAATAGATTTTACAATTATTGCTATGTTTTAGAAGAATGAAAGGAGAAAACTCATTTTTAAAAGCCCTTATATATTATTGTGTAATCTATACGTTACGAACAGACAAATTAACAGAGTAAAAGCAGATGTTTGTTGCGTTTAGCCTAACGACGGCTTTAAGAAGGATTAATAAAAAAATCTGCTTATTAAAAAAACACTTTTGACTAATTTAACACTACTTGGTCGCTAAAACAAGTGACTACATGAAAGTTACTACGTAATAAGTCGATTTGTTTAAAAAATTATACGTCACATTAACATACAATGTGCAGTCTTAATATTTGTAAACAAACATGAATTTTTTTATTTAATTTTGACCGTTTGTGCACCAGAAAATAACATGCAGTTAATTAATATTCATGTTTGTTGTGAACATTTCCTGTACAGTTTACAGGTATATAAATAAGGGAGACAAAAATATACAAAATAACAACTCTACAGGAATATATTGTTAACATATCTTTCTTATATTTATATATTTTTTTAGAAGTGGTTAATTGTTGTTTTTTTTTTTTTTTTTAATTTCTTACTTTTAATTTTAAAAACAAAATGGTTTGCTTTAGAGAAAACAAAAAGTAACTGTTGTAACTCTGAGCTGATCCAAATTTGTTTTAAGACTGAAGTGGTGAAAATCTAACATAATGTAAACCAATATGAAGCAAGCTCGGCGCAAAACTGTTCAATCTAGATATTATACTCATCCTTAAAACATTGTTAAAGCAGGTGAAAATGTAAAGATGACGTAAATTTTAACAGGCAAATATAGGCATGTATTCATGTTGTTGAAGCGTAAGTTTAAGTAGAATAGATAAATTATGTATATAGATCACAGGTGGGCAACCTTTTTGTATCGAGGGCCGCTTTTTTTTTTTAATTTGGGGAATGTTGGGCCGCATATGTAAATACAACTTAGAAAGATACTCTAGCTAACTGTGTAGAATGGCTTTTGATTCATATTTACACGGTTTTAATAGTCAAGTTCAATTTTTCCCACCCTCTATGTTAAGGAATTACAACAACAGCTAGCAATTTTTTAAATCAAATTAAGAATTTTGTTTTTTAAATTGCTGTTGTCTTTTTATATTACAATAGACCCACAAATATACAGTTGTACTTTATGTGCAGTATTTTACCTTTTACACTCGTGCATGTTATGGAACTGTGGAACTAGCTTACTAGTTGTTACCCTTGTGACTGCTCTCAAATTCAATAAGTCAAAATCGACCTGTAATTATACTTGTTTAGTTCCCCCCCCTCCAAAAAAAAAAGCTTCTTTACTGGATGAGACAATTTCCGGAAGTTAAATGTCGGGACGAGCGAAACTTGTCCTTGTGGAGCATCACCAGAGAATGCTGACCATGTCCTTCAATGCTGCATACTAAATCAGAAAAGCGAAAGGGACTCTGGCCCAAAACCCTCCTATAGAACCAAAACTATTCGGAGAACTGCCTGATCTGGAAACCAATGCGCGGTTCATCTCAGATATAGGTAGATTAGATATAGGTCTATAGATATTACTGATCTGAACCCTCCAACATGTAAAATGAGAACGATAAAGAAGAACAGATGTATGTAAATCCAAAGTGTGTGAACAGCAGCAAATTTTTTAAAGTGTGGAAATACAGCTTCTGGCACCCATAATACTCCCGTGGAAGTACTGACTGGAACTAATCTTGGCATGGAGTTACGTCCTCTGGTGCTGAATCAGCTTCTGCACTAAATGGTGAGCTGATGATATTGAAAACTGGTTCTTGACGTCTCAAAATTTGCTTTTATTAGTTGCAAAATTAAGGAATCTAAATAAGAGTTGTACTTTTAATCATTTCACTAGAAATAGTTGCACCTTTCAGCAAAAAGAAAATGACAAAACCTGTTTTCTTTTTCTTGCTTGTGGACATGAGAAGACCTTGATTGAAAAGATTTAACATCCATTTACATTTCGTATGCAAGAAGCTCATTGCAATAGCAATTACGAAACATGAAATCTGTCATCCACTCTTTATTAGAAATATTGGTAACAAAGTCGAAGTCAATGTCCTACAAGACACAAAACAATTTCTTCCTTCAGATTTCTCGTTTACCGTGCCCATGTTAAGATGGCGGATATATTGGATTAGTTTGTTCATAATCGGAACTACCTGGGGGTGGTTAATACCCCTAGCTTTAATGAGTTTGATTACTATTTTATTTCCACTATTATTAAGTAGAAATTTTATGCAGTTTGTGCAAACATTCCTGTTTAAAGTTTATGATTAGGATATAAAAATAAAAAAAAAACAGTTAAACTTCATCAAAGATCGAGCTCTATCAGTTGTTACACTTGCCATCTTGTTCCAACATTCGACACAGTTCTTCATAGCATTGAAAAAATACTGATCAGAGATTGTGTCTTGAATTGAGTGTATTGGTGTATATAAAATAACCATAATAATCGTTTACTTAAAACTTTTTATAATGACAGTTTTAATAATTTATATATATATATATTATTTTTAATATATTTGCATTTTCATAAGTATATACTGTGGGCACACCTTATTTCTGTAGGTGTCGACGGGCCGCATTAAGCACTCCGGCGGGCCGCATGTGGCAAGCGTGTCGTTATTTGCCCACCCCTGATATAGATAAATTATATATATGTATATATATATATATATATATATATATATATATATATATATATATATATATATATATATATATATATATATAATATTTATAATATTTGTAGATCTATTTTTCGTACTTCTGTACTTCTTTTAGATTCTGGCTGATATTAGCTAGGTGAAATTGAATATATTTGATTGAAAATGTATTACCAATAATCTCAGATGTACATTTAGGATTAACTAAATCAATAACAGAATATATGTCCAAGTTGTCAATTTCTGTTACTGAAACAAAAGAGAAACATTTGTTTATAAAAATATAAGTATTTTTTAAAACAATGATTACAAACCCTATTCAAGCTAGAACATTTAAAAAAATATAATAATAAACATAAAGATAAATAATAGATATGCATATTTTAAACAAAAACAAAGGTGCTAAATCTAATATTTAATATCTTTTAACTTACATATTAAATTCTGTTGAAATATAAAAATCAATATTCAGATTTTGATGATGCTATTTCACTAAACTTTAGACTAAGGTGCTCTCGCGCCGTTTGCTGTCTCCATAAAGATCTGTCATTGGCAATGTCTGAAGCCTCGTCCAACCTAGTGTCCTCTGTTCTGAGGTCATCCATGAAGGTGTGGCGCCAAGTTATACGAGGACGTTCCTGTTTGCGCTTTCCTTGTATTGACTTCCATGTCATCGCAACTCTTGGTATGCGTAGTTCATTTGGTCGTAGAACCTGTTCCCCAAACCTCATGTGACGCTCTGTCACAACCTCACTAAGTGTTAGACTCCCAATTCGGCATAGGATTTACTTGTTTGAGACCCGATCTGTGTAACTGACTCCCAAAATCTGTCTCAGCCTTTTTTGTTGAGCCACATTTAGTCTCTTCTCAATTTTGACAGATGACTTCCACGTCTCACATGCATATGTTGCAGTTGAAATGACGATTGTGTTGAGAAGGTGTATTTTTGTCCACTGGCTTGGCTTGTTTAGCAAAAGGAAAAGCACACAAATAATATGCTTAAACAGATATTAATGCCAAGCGTGCACTAGAACTCATAGTCAGAGCTAAATTGAATCACTAGCAAAAGAAGCAACCCTTCAGAACAACATCATAGACCTGTATTCAGTCATCATAAAGCTATCGGGGAAATTTGCCAAGCCAGAGAGATACTAGTAATGGCCCGCGAATGGAGATAAAGAAGGACATAAGAAGAGATGGATCGATTATTTCCAGGAGCTACTAAAAAGATCTACTTCAACAAACCCACCAGAGATACCGCCATCTGAAAGAGACCTGCCTATAAAGATCAGTGCGCCCACTAAGAAAGAAGTCGCAGCGAAATCAATAAAATCAAAGAATGACAATCTGCAGGACCTGACAAAATCCTAGTTGAAGCACTAAAGGCAGACATTGATACCAGAGTGAAGGTACTCTACCCTCTCTGATGAAAGATATGTAAAAAAGAAGTTCCACTAGTGTGGAAGGAGGGGCTACCTCATCAAACTTCCCAAGAAACTAATCTTACATCCAAATCTACGCGAACAAAAAGCGGCTTTCGAAAGAAGAGATCATGCACAGCAGGGGCGTAGTAAGGAGGGCAAGGGGGGCTAAAATCTCCCGGCACCACCTTCAAAGGGGGGCGCCACACGCAGCCACTTATGTGTTGTTCATAAAAAATGAGGAGTACCTTGCCCCAGGCGCACATTTTGCTCACTATGCCTCTGATGCACAGATAAGGTAGTGACGCTAGTCATCATTTAGGAACAGTCCTTGTAATGGAACTCCCCTCTCTACGCCAGTTTTATAGACTATAAGAAGGAGTTTGATAGTGTGGATAGACAGACACTGCGAAAGCTACTGAAACACTAAGAAGTGCTTCGGGTCTTTTACCTGACAACACAAGGATCAAATAAAAAAAAAAGCTAATTAACTATTGGTAATTAATTCTTTTCGTTGCATCTCAAACAAGGGAAAGTATAAACTGAATAAGTCCCTTCCTTATATAGGTCGTCGCTATATAGTAAGTTTGTAAAAAAAATAATTTTATATACAATTTTCTATTTTTATTAATTGCAAAAACGTCCTTTTCATTACGATAAAATTTCTTCTAAAGTCTCTAATAATTGCTTTGACAATGTTTCATTTCAATACGCTCTTTTTTTTAGAAGAGGCTTTGAAACGATGGTAAACGGAGGACTTTAAATTAGATTTGTACATATAGCGTACACAAGCATACACCGGCCATGATAGTGTGTAAACAGGCCATGATAGACAGTGTTGATGTTTGTGGCAGTTATTACCTACACACCTCAAAGGGTCGATGTTGCTTTAGATAGGAGGATGTTCCTTATCAGCAAATAGAATCTATGTGTGTGAAGGGGAAATAATGACAAGGAAATAAACAAATGGTTAAAAGTTTAGTGTTGTTGTTTTTGTTGTTGTTTCTTTTCAATGAAAAGGAGTGGGGGGAGGGAGGCAATAGTTTATAAATAAACATAACTCTTCTTCATCATTTAAGTTTTCAAGGGAAAGCTTGTAGCACATCTATCATATGTCATCCCCTGCTTCTGCTTAATCCAGCGTTTCTCAAACTGAAAAGCTAGGATGGTCCGATGTCCTAACAACGGAGGCACAAGACATTATGGCCAGAGGAGAAAGGCACAAATCACGCCAATGTATATGTTATTTTCGAGAGACATCTCAAAACGTATTTTGATAAATTTTGCGTGACCGAAAATAGTTTATATTTTTTTTTAATTTTATTTTTCTCTACCGTAAGTCAACTAGTCACAGACCAACGCAAAGCAAAAGAGAAAACTAAAAATTGGAAAAAAACGATGGCAAAAATAATGTGTAACAGGGGCAGCTACTCGGCAAGTGTTCCCGGCATCTTAACAATCCTCAGACAACGACACCAACGCGGGCTTGGTCATATCCGCTGGAAGATAGTACATTTTTAAGCAAACTTGCGATAGGCTCAAGAACGATCGGCAGTCCCCACCTCCGATAAGTGATTTACATCAAATGGTATATCAAGTGGACATCGATTCTACTACTGAGAAGACATAGCTCTAGACTGCACTATTTCTAGAGAGATGGTGACCAAGAAAGTTATGGACAGTGAAAACGCATTAAGGTCAGCTCTGGAAGAGAATGGAGTCAAACAAATTATACCTAATACCAAAGCGAATGCGTCATATATGGAAGGGAATGTCTCTCGAGAAGAGCTCCACAGTCACATTTGTTCTACGAGATGAACCATAGCAGTAATACGTCTGAAGGAGGCATAGGATGGCTTAAGGTTAAAAAAAATGTTAAAATTTAACTTTAGAAAAATAGCTGTTATGAGTGATCATGAATGTTTTTTTACACCAAGATGTGGAGAGAAAGTTACTGCAAACTATGTTTGGTATCTTTGTTAACAGTACACGTTAATGAAAAGGAGGTTTCTTAATTACAATATTAGTTTACATTTACATTTTTACACACAACTCTAATGAAAATAAAAGACATTTAAAGTACTATTTCACATAGTAAACAAGGAAAAAAAGACTTTTATACGAGACATTTAAACTACTCATTAGATAAAAGTATAACAGGCACAACTTATTTAAAAGCTAAGTTTTAGTTACCAATATGCAGATAAGGATCAGCGCTAAAAAATAAAAACTATATTTTAAAGTGCAGGAAAATATTATGTATTAAATGGAAACTGAAAAACTTTTTGTTAATAGTCTACTTACTTGTTCAGTCCTATAGATACAAGATATTTTTTTTCCACATCATAACCTACATAGTGAAAGAGCATTACAGGTTAAATATCAAACGATTAAATATTTATTGTTTTTGTCTTTCTGTCTCAAATACATTATAGTCGTTATACTTTTGTTTTTGTTATCACAACTCTAAATATTTAATTGTCATCATTTATTGTTATATTATTTGTAATGTTTCAGTCAGTCTTTGAATTAATTCTATTTCTTGTTTTTTAAACATGTATTTGTGTGTTCCCTGTATTTCATTCTAAATAAATAGTATTGTCAGTAATCAAGTAATAATTATTTTATTATTCTTGTTAAATTGTGTTTGACGTCTTAATAACGATAAGCTTTAACTATGTGACAAGACTTCAATGTACTTTATAGTTCTAATAACGAAATAAAAGTTCATCTCATTAAATTATTTTCAAATATTTAAAGATATCTTTATAAAGATGTCTTAGAAAAATAAGTTAAAATAACTCAATATGTCTAGTGTCGAGTATTTTACTCGATTTTTAATTTTATTATTTTAATACCTCTGGTTTTCCTAAAATGAAGTATGCTAACAGTAATACCAATTGCGATGACAACAGAAAAGCAAATTATATTCGTCAAAATAACAACTGTCAGAAAAAAAAAAAAAGAAATCTTCATTAATACTGTTATTACATTTAAAAAAATTAGTAAATATTCTAGCAATTTCAAACTACTAGACAAAACAATATTATATTAATATTGCGAGAAAAAAATAGTTATTAATTTTCTCTTCTTTTATATCGTCATTAAGATAGGACTCTTACGTCGCTTTCTTTATGGAACTGTCCTTTTATATATGTACAGATTTCATCGTTTCTTCTCGTCAGTCGCTCATTCAGAAAAAAAAATAAAAAATTAATAGATATAATCATTTAGCATTTAAGTTAATGTGGTGGGTTTGGCACAGAACAAACTGTGACATGACAAAGGTAACTCGTAGGACGATTTCAAACTGTTTATTTTATACTAAAGACCTGCAAAGGCAAACATAAAACATAATTACAAATGAACATAAACTAAACATAATTAATAGGCCTAAATACTAGATCTAATGAAAAACAAAAAGAACATATTATAGTGTGAACCAATCATCTCTTTTACAAACACAAGAGAGATATGGACACACCAACAAACAGTATACAAATAAATGACAATGTAGTTCTCTAAAAATAAATCAACTAGTTGTACTACATATAACTAACATACATTGTTTGAAGAGTTTCGCTCTTTCCTTTCCTTACAAAAACTATAATTAGATATAACAAATCTATACACTCACAAATATACTGTTTCTTAAAAGCCAGTATCTAAACACTTAATGTAAAAATACATTTACAAGATGGACAGTGAACATTCTTTATAGACTACTAATTAAAAGTACAATCTAATATAAATTTAAAAAATGTAATTACCTGCAGCCATCCATAAACACATGGTGTAGAACCAAGCACAAACAGGGAATGGAGACGACGTAGGTCCAGTAACGTACGGACACTACAGCGACAAGAGATGCCGGTCGAATGAACAGTGCCCACGTCGGTCTGCCTTGTTATGCGCGGACACAAGGTGCCATCTAGGGGAAAGGTCACGTGGATATCGGGGTGGCCGGTGTTTTCTGAAAAGGGCATCCACTCCACTACATTAATATTTCTAATAGCATTGGTATAACGCCTTTTATGCCTTAGCAAGTTCATGGGATATCTGCCTTTGGGCTATCAGCAGAAAACATTCTGCTAATCCAGCGTTTCTCAGACAGTGGGGCTCAGAATGCAGGGGAAATAATTAGTACCCAATTCCACTGATATTACTTAAAGTGCTCCTAACGACCTAAGGTTTACCCTGGCGGATGGAAGATAATCTGCGTCCAATTCAATTCTATTTACAGAAAAAAACCTTTACCAATATACACAACACTTAAAAATAATTAACGAAACAAATTATTGAAACAAAAATTAAAAATAAAAAGTTAATACCTATCTTTAAACTCTAAAGATGTCAAATGTAAGAAAGATATAGTAAGGAATATGTCTGTTGATCTGTTAATTTTACCAATAATAGAATGCTGATAAATCTTTATTTTCATTTTTTATCGCGCATATTGAAAATTTACCCCATAACTTACTTCTAGATCTAGGTCAAGTGTACATATAAAGAAGCTTATTTTTCGGTGCAGACCTATACTTTTTCTTTAACGCCATTAATTATTGACAACAGCGGCCTGAATATTTTTTTTTTTATTCTAGATCTATATAGTCAAAAACTAGAAGCCTTTTTTCATTTATTGTAGCGAGTTTCTTTTTTCCATCAACAGTATGTACTCTCTTCACTGTGTTCGTTTATGGAAGATTTAGGTAAGAGGTGACGATTGCCATCGCGCGCATCTTTTTATTGGCAAAGACTCTAAAATAACGAGATCGATTTACGTCAACATCGAATGCTTGAATATACAAATTTAATGAATGGATCTCAAAATAGCCAATGGACCTAAATCCAATTTTTAATCAAAACATTTACTTATGTAAGAAGTGCGCAATATCGTGATTGGAGCTATTAAGTTAAGTCGCAGCTGTAGCGAAAAATGTATGTATTAAGGCGTTAGATACACAATTTTGAAGGTTAATTCGATTAAAATATAAATGAATGAACAATATTTTTTGTACGTTAATTTGTTCAAGTATAAAAGTATCTGCGAAAATTAGATCTATTATCTTAGATCTAGATCTAGCCTTTGAGAGATTTTCTTTCATGCGCATGCATGCCCTTACGTTCCTAGCTAATGAAAGAAGCACGCAATAATACATGGAGGTATTGAGTTGTACGTTTAGACGTCTAAATTGATAAGACTTAATGTTAAAATGATTTCAGAAATACAAATTTGAAGATTGATTTTATTAAATATTTAAAAAATATTTTTCATTTCCATGTGTCAAAATTTTTTTAAAAGTATCTTTGCAATGCGCAGTTCTTAAAATAAGATCTAGATAAAGCCTGGACTCTGCGCCCTACGTGATCTTTCAGTCTTGTCTCAGGTAAACATGGCGACCTAGTAATCTTATTATATATGTAACTCAAATTATTTGCATAAATTATCGCAGAAATACCCATGATATTGAAAACCATACCAATACGGGGGTGCAGAAATTTAGCTACATGAGTCTTGGGATCCCTTATTGCCAGCAGCCTAGACTTAGACACTTAGATCACAATAATAATATAAAAAGCTTGTACAGCGATTGCAACGCTTTCCATATAATGTATGTATGCATGTATATAATTTTAATCAAGTTAAGAATGATAATGTACTGTTTTGCATCATTTTGATTAAAATTTATAATAAATATCAAGTTGGGATTTTGATGTTTTCAAACATTATGTAAATATTAACAATTTTGGGAACATACCGACATTAAAATAATTTAAAACAAAATCTATACTGTAACCATATTAACCTTTTTTTCTTATTTTTGTTTATTTTTCACACACACTTTGTTTATCTTCGGTATATTTTACTTAGACTACAGAAAACAAAGAAAAAAGAAAACAACAAATTACCTATTTTAATTGTTGCAGATTTTCCATATTTCTTGTCATCACTCTTTCCAGTAACATTAGGATACATAGTTACATAAATGTTCTGTGTCACATTGTTAGGTAGTGTAATTGTGCAAGACGTATTGTAGTACATTTTATCATCATAAACATAATCAACATTTTGATAAGCTATGTTGGTTAGATCGCCAATCTAAGGTGAGGAAAAAATGAAGATAACGTAGCATTAGATCTCAATTAATATTTTAATACTATCTGATACAAATACAATATTTTTTGTCTCTTTTATTTCTTACTTAGGCTGACACCAGGCCGTTCGGCGCATTAGGCGGTAAGCTGTCTTCATCAGGAACTGTGTCAGGCAATATCTGAAGCCTCTTCCCACTTGGTGTTACTCCTCTCTGAGGCCCTTTATGGAAGTGTGGCGCCAAGAACGAGGACGTTACTGTTTACTTTTTCCCGTATTTACCTCCATGTCATTGCAACTCATGATACGAATAGTTTATTTTGACAGAGAAAATAGCCAGCAACCCCAAACGACGTTCAGTCAAAGCCTCAAAAGTGGTCAAGTCCCAGTTCCCTTTATGATTTCTCGTTTAGGATCTGATATTTTCAAATGACTCCTAAAATCCGTCTTAGCCGTTTTTTTTTAGCCACATTAAGTCCTTTATTAATTTTGTCAAGTGACTTCCATGTCTCACATGCAGACGTTACTGTTAGTTTTCTCCAAGTTTATGTGGAGACCAATTATCGGTGCTCTTCTAATTAGGCTTCTCGTCATTTCCTGTATGTATTTTTGTGTAGACCCGAGTGGTGCAACGTCATTGGCGAAATCTAAGTCTGTCGTTCGATAATGTCAAGAAATGGAATAACGAATGCAGTCTTATTCATTTGATCTCCTTATTATGTAGTCGATGAAGAGGAAGGTAGAAAAGATGCAAGTCTGTCTCACACCTGTCTCGATTCTAAATAACTCGTTAAACCTCCTTCTGTTTTAATGCAGCAATTAGAATGGCTCTATAAGTGTCGTAGAATCTCTACGAAATTTTCAGGCATACCATAATCTCTCTTTTCAAGAGTGATTCTCAATTGACTTTCAAAGGCTTTATTAAAGTCAACGAAACTGACCGATGGCTGTTGTCGAGATATTGTTCTATGATATTTCGTGGAACTACTATCTGCTCCGCCCATGATCTGTATCTTCGAAAGCTTGCTTGGTATACTAGCGAATCCAGGGGGAGGGTGGTAGGGGCGATCCAGAAAAGGGGGGTGGGGCGGAAGAGTTTTCGTAGAGAAATCATAAAATTTATATACGAATTCTATACTTATACTAATAATATATACTATTTTTAGCGGCCCCCAAAAGGGAAAAAAAAAGATATTAGTTTTGTGTTAAATGTCTGTCCGTCCGTCAGTCTATTCTCAAAAACCAGAAGAGAAAATGAACATCATGATATTTTAGATCATTTAAAGTTCTGATGCAACGGCTACTTTTTTCTTTTCTGAAAGCGAAAAATCTAATTTTTAAAAATCAATTATGGAAGCCGTTTTTTCATAAAAATACACCATTTTTACAGCTATTCACTATTAATAGTAACAAACACTGAAGGCTTTTTTTTTAGTAAGGGAGACAATTATTTACTATTTTCAAACACATTTATGCAAATGGGTTTAGATTTTTGGAAAAAAAATATTTTTTATTACATTTGTATTGTTAAGCTATGTAAGTTCTGTCATTTTAAATACTACTTATACAAAAAATTTTTAATAACTTTTTTAAAAACATATTTTAAGGAGAAAAAATCTATTTACTATGCAAATAATTTGGACATAATTTTAAACAACAATTAATAAGTAGTTTTTCATATTATCGCATGAACTACAGAGGGCCCAATATATTACATCATAATACATCAGTTATGCCAGGTTCACATCTACCTTCACTTTCACCTATCCCCCAAAGGTCCACCACACAAGATCTGTCAACCTTCTCTCTCTATTTTTCTCTGTCATTTGCCTTTGATAAAATTTCATTTTGATATTCTTCCTGAAAATATTGAAACCTGCCTTTTTCCTATCTGAGGGACCACTTCGGGGGCCGATTTTGAGTTTGTTTCCACAAAAACTGTCTTTCATCAATACCGCTACCCCCCACCACAACCCTTAAATTTACAGTAGGGGGGCGATCCAATTTTTTTCATAGAAATTATATATATATATATATATATGATAAAAAGCTATTTATTGATATTATAAATATCTTAATATTATGTCATCCCTCTTCTGGTATGTTGGCCGATTTGGTGGATTGTGAGAAGGCGATAGCGTTCGAGAGGCCAAGTGTGCATGAACTTGGCTTGGCTTGGCTGCCTAGAAGGGGGCTCAAGGTTCGACACCCGGCTAGGGCAGAGTTGTGTTTACTAAGCGCCTAAAGGCAGCGCGGAAAACCAACTCCTAGATACCCCTCCCCCCTCCCCACCGGTCCACAAATGAGATTGGATCAAAAGCGCTCTGATTATGCTATAAGCATGAAAGTAGCGCTATATAAAAAGCTATAATAATAATCGGCCCTTAATCTTCTAGTGGGGGGGGGGCGGTCCTATTTTTTACAGAAATTAAAGCTTGTTAGCATAAATAGTTATATATCTATAACTGAAAAGCTACTTATTGATATATATCCATATTTATTATATGTAGCTTACATCATATAGATATGTAACTATTTAAGCTAACGAACTGTGTTTTCTACAGAAAAAAAAATAGGACCGACACCCCACTCGAAGGTTAAGGAATTTGGGTTGGGATTGATACACTCGCCCCTCACTCCACCAATTTGGCCAACATAGTCGAAGGTTTAAATATCAATAACTAGCATATATTCTTAACATAAATAAGGAATTCCTATATAAGTTGTTTTTTTTCTGAACTTAAAAATGTGCCCGTTCCTCCCTTTAAGGGAGATCGGCTGAGTAGGAGGAGGCGATCGCACCTACCGCCATCCCTCACAAGTGATACAAAATCACTTCAAGTTTGCACCGGTTGTAGTTAGTACGACCATTCCATTTTGATGTGCGTAATGAGTTTGTGTTTACAAAAAAACACATGTCTTCGTCATCTTTTTTCATTTGTTACTTTGTATTTTTTTTTTAGGGTTGCAATAAAAGCACACAATGAAAAATCACCTTTTATAATAGCTCCAACTTTCGGTGCTCGTGAAATTGAAGTTAACGTGTTATATTATTTACAGATTTGTTTATGGTATTTCGAACTTTTTTAAACGTATTTGAAGATAATTACATCCTAGTCCAGAGACTATCAATATACAGTCTAGAAACTGTCAAAACTGCTATACAATATTAGTAATGACACCTTTTTCTAACATATAAAAATATAGTCACAAAGTTTTTGGCATGAATACAATATCAATCAAAAGAAAACAAAATATATTTAAAAAATTTACCTCATGACATAAATTGAAGTGACAAAATGCCTCGGGATAAACTTTCGTTAGAAAGCATGTTATATCATAGTAGTCCTGAATACATGTTTTAGAACATTTTGGCCCATCGTAAATAGCTAAAAAAAAACGAAAATATTGCACAGTACTTTTTTATTTTAGTAGTAATAACATCTATGTACACTACGTCCTTCGATTATTGTTATATTTATATGTATATATATATATATATATATATATATATATATATATATATATATATATATATATATATATATTCTGGCAACAGCATTAATGTAGCAAATCTGTCTATTTACCTTATTTAATTTTTATCTTCTGAACATACATAAATATTTAATATATTTTTAATTATTGAAACATAAAAAAAACCTGAGAAAATGTGGTTATTGTTCATTTTCTTTAATTCATAGTCTAGAAGTAGCATGATTAATGCAACAACTATAAAAGCTCAAGGAGTAACACATTGTGACTTTTCAAAATTACCTTTTTTGTCATTTACAAATCATACTCATGGTTATAATATAATTATATATAGGCCTAATGTGTATTTGTAAATGTTATAAATGAAATCCTTCTTTTAGTAGCTGTAGTGCTAAATCCACATAAAGTCAACGTCTCTCCACCCTCCAGTCCACCCTACACATTTCGACATGTCAAGAGCCTTAACAAAATACAAATTAAAAAATAGATAAATAAACGTCGCGTAAATTAAAGCGCACTAAAAAGAAAAGAAAAAAAAAGCTTTGGGTGTTTAGAAAAAAATAGGGAATATCCCAACCCACACATTTTTAATGTCTACTTTTTCATTATTATTTAATTTTTTTTATTTATAATTTTTGTTTATTAGTATTATCTTATCTTATGTAATGCAGACGTTACTTCAAAAAAGAAGATGATTACGTCTCACGCGTATGCATATTAACCAATGACCTTAACTCTGCGCAATCACTGGTTTTCTTGGATGGCTCAGGCAACCCATTCCATGCTCTAATAGCACTAAGGAAGAAGGAGTATTTGTACAAATTTGTCCAAGCATATGGGACGAGGAATGTACCTTTATTTTTGTGTCTTTTAGAGTATTTTATTAAATTTTGTTTCTGTATTTGAAGATTATGGTTCAGTGTTTTATGTATAATTGCTACTTTGCTTTTGAGTCATCTGTCCTGAAGGCTCTCTAAATTTAATGATTTTACTAAGGTGTTACTCTAGTTAAATGTGAATATTAATAAAATATAAAAGCTACTGAATCTCTATGCTCTATTATGTGTCTGTTCCAGTTTCTTAATATTTTCTTTAGTTGAAGGGTCCCAATCAAAAAATGCATATTCTTTTATTGGCCTAACCAAGGTTAAACAACATTTTAGTTTTATGTTCTTATTTGATTTATGTAAGTTGCTTAAAAAAAACGTAATGCTTTGTTGATTTCTTGATAGTTTCTTCAATATAGGGATTCCAAGTCAGTTTTTCATTTATTATAACACCTAGGTATTTTGCGTTTTTAGTTTGCGCTAATGGTTTACCATAAAAAAAAGGTAAAAGGAATTTAATTGTTTTATTTTTTTTCTAAACAATTAGTAACTGACATATTTCTGAGAGGAAAGACATGCTCCAATTTGATTCCCATTTCTGTAATTCATCTAATTGTCTTTGTAAAATTTCTGTATCTTGTGTTGTTTTTATTATTCTATATATTATGCAATTGTCTGCAAATAATCTGACTTTTGTTTCTCAACTAATGCAATTTGGTAAATCATTTATGTAAATTAAAAATATTAGTGGACTTAAGTTATATTTCTAATCCAGGTCTGTGGTTGGTTCAGAAGAGATCTAGTGTGTTGCTTAGACTAGTTTGTTTTTGTTTATCTCAACTTACGTAGTGTAATTTTTGTATGAAAAAATATTTATAGCCTTAAGGTTTTGGCGTTTATCTATGGGTAGTGTTTTCCAATTTATATTAGTCGTATATAATCGTATATTATCTATTAAACTAAATAAGATAATTAAAGTATATAGAATTTAATTTTACACAGTTGTTGTACTTACCATATGCTTCTAATTTACAAGTTTGTGTGTCCAATTCAGGAAATGAAAATTCCCAATTTCCAATCGCGGAATTATTTTTTTTCTGTTCTCTCCAACTGCCATTGTTTGATATTGTAATGATAAGGGTATTGTTTTCAAACCATGCTTTGTTGTTAAAATTAATAATAAAAGGATTAAAACAATTCATAGGGAAACAACCTCCCTTATCGCAACTTAATAAATCTGTATTTTGCTTAGAAATTGTCACAAATGGTTTAGTAAAATTAGTTATCTCTAATGACAGTACTGCATCATCCTTGGATAATTCATGCACAGGATCACATTTCAAATTAAAATGATCTGAAATTTAGAATACAGACATTGCTGTTATTTATGTTAAAACATAGTTAATTTATAATAATTTTATCATTTGTGTTATAGCTTTTGCTTTATAAAATATAGGGTATTATAGTTCGGAATACTTTGCAGAAAAAAAAAACCACATGAAACTAAAAATAACTTTCAAAACAAAGTTTTATTGTTACCTCTTTTCCTCATAACAATATTTATATACATTTTTAAACTTTTGTAATATACATTCCTCGTTGTCTATATTTTGTTATATTTTTTGTTATATTTTTGTTATATTTTGCACCGACAACTTTCTAGAACTGAATGTAACAAAAACTAAAGAACTTATAATATATTTTAGAAAGAAAAAACATACTATACGTGAACTGCAAATAAACACTACATCTATAGAGCAAGTAAAGGCATATAAATATCTAGGTGTTATCATCAACAACAAGCTTTCATGGGAAGACCACCTTGGAACTCTGGCAAAGAAGGCAGCCCAGCGACTCTTTTTTCTATACAAACTTAATAGCTTTAAATTAAGCAAGAAGATCATTAAGACATTTTACCGCGCGACTATGCAGAGTCTGCTAACATACGGAATAACTTGTTGGCAAGGCAACGCCTCATCTAAACTGTTGCGACGTCTAGAAAAAATCATTAAAAAAGCATCTAAAATTACACTCACAACATTACCACATTTAAAGGAGCTTTTTGAACAAAAGTGCCTAAGAAAAATCGAAAAAATCTTGGAAGACAACGGCCACCCGCTCCATCAGAACTACGACAGGTCGTCGCGAAGTGGGCGACTGCTGTCAATCAAAACAAGAACAGAGCGGTACAAAAACTCGTTCGTACCTCACTCGGTCAGACTCTATCACCGCCACTCATTGATCAGGGAACATGAAATGCACCAAGTACCTGTCTGTAGTTGCTGAATGAACTCTTTATGTTGTCTGTTGTATTTGTGTGTATTTTTCTGTTGTTTTGTCTTTATATGAGAAAAGAGTCCTTGTAATCACAACAAATTTCCGTAAGAATCAATAAAGCAGTCTTAGTCTTAGTCTTAGTCTAAAGATAAAAAAAAATTCTTTAATAAAATAAAATGGTTACAATATTAAAATTACGGAATTAAATTAAAATTAAAGAGACACTTACCCGTAAGAATGATAGGCAATGTCACAATGAATAATGTGTGTATCGATTGCTTTACAACCATTCTATAACGAATTAAGAAATAGAGAATCTCTTCATTTGTATATATATATATATATATATATATATATATATATATATTATATATATATATATATATATATATATATATATATATATTGTTACGAATTTCTGAATCGTCTGGCTAAATGTACTAGTAGGCACACAAATAAAAACACTGCAAAGAACTTGACGACTCAACTTTCAGTTTCAATAACTTTATTGACTATTAACTCTAACAATTCGTCACTGCAACATGTAGCGTAGAAGACTATACAATCTCTGTCAGTTTACAGTTAGCTATACTTCGTTACAATTCATCTCTTCACTTTGTTGCAATGCATCTCTTCTCAACTGGCATCGAGCCGTATTCCACAGAACAGACAGACGACACACTTCCCAGTGTCGCTCCAGGTCTCCCAAAGCTGAACCAAGTCGTACTCAAGTCTACCGAATCAGAGCCGTACACGTCTTACATCGACTGTATCGACTGTAACGGCTCAAGTCCACTGTAGTTCGCTGTAAAGACTTTAACGACAGTAGTCCACTTCAGTTAACTCTACCCTAGTTAACTTGCATCGAGTGGTACACATCTCTATTCCACTGCCCGCACAGTAGACAACAGTAACGATGACTGTATCTACGACTTCATACGACTCACTCGCGACTGACTTTCACATTAACTCTCTAGCTTATAAAGTACCTAATTGCTTTTCCAACACTGCTAGTACCTTCTGAAACAACACGTAAGGATACGTCACATCCTGTCTCTGTTAATACATGTACATTCCAGAGAACACTCGCTGCTGTGTTATCTCGTCGGGGTCACACGTTAACTTTTTCCTGTCACTGGTCATTTGTAACACTGCTCCCTTCTTAGATCTCGAACAGATTCCATTTCCCCACGATACTGACGAAACTGATTCTCGAAGAGACTTTGGTGGTTGCCCCCCCTCTTAGAAAAGTTCTTTCAATCTGGTCGTTGTTCATTTTCCTTCAAAGGAGAACGGAAGCCACATCCTCATTTTTCAGCAGGTTCTCAGAAATGTTTTCAACAGTCTTGTTATGGAAAAATTGACCTCCAGATGGCGACATTGGGCACCCTTGTCGAGAAAATTCATCAGCATTCTGACGAGTTCGTGCTTCACTGCGCTGAGTTTCACATTTTCAAGCATCTTTTTACAGAACTTCTTCAGAGATAACTAGGTTCATCACAGTACAGCAATATTCTTTTAAACAACAGCAACTTACTTTGGGTTTGAAGATACCTGCTAGGTTGATCTTCTCGTACAGTTCTATCGCAGAATTATTCACTTCACAGTTCTGGCATCTTACACTAGTTCTGTCCTTCTTGCTTTTGACCTGATTATTGTTCTTCTAAAACCTCTGTTATACTTCATCAAACCTATTGTCATGAGGATTGTTCTTAGATTATTCTTTAGCGGCTTCACACTTTTAAATTATTCGTAAGGCTTTCTTCTTTGGTTTATGGTACCGGACATACTCTTTCTAATGACATGGGCTGTGGAGTTTCATCAGTGCAGGTGGGGGTCTATCAGTGGGAAAAGGTGTGGTCTTGTATCCTGATATCTTGTTGGAGCGATCCACGTTGCACTCTGCACGTGTCGCTTTCTCCGCTTCCTCAATTTGATATTTCTTTGGTTTCGTTGATGTCGTTGTCGTTGGCTTGCTTTGTTTTTCGAGATGTTTATTTTTTTATTAATCTACACCTAGCCTATATATAGGCCTAAACCTATTATAATTTTATGGAAGTGAATGTGATTGTGGAAAGATGAGAATAATTCATACTAACTACATTTAAAAAAAATTTTACTTTTCTTAATAGAAAAAATATATTTAGTATACATAAAAGTGGTACATAATTTAAAACAACAATTAATTAGTAGTGTTTCGTATTATCGCCTGCATCTCTACCACGGTGTAACATTTCACCAATTGGAAAAGTTTTTTTTTTGTTTTTTTTTTGACGCTTTGAATTAGAGATTGGCTCTTCATAAAACAATTTAATCACTTAGATAAATATTATATAACATCAGTTAGACAAGGTTTACGTTTAACTTCAACTTTACTTTCCCCTATCCCTTGGTCTGTAGGACCGTTGGGCACGACACACGATCTGTAAACCGTGTTATTCCATTTTTCTCTGTCATTTGCTTTCAATTGAATTTCATTGTGATATTCTTTCTGGAAAATTGAAATATGTCTTTTTACCTGCCTGAATGAAACATTTTAGGGGCGGATATAAAGTATGTGTTTTCACAGTAAAATGTCTTTTAAACCTTGTTATATATACATATATATTTACTATATATATATATATTTACTATATATATATATATATATATATATATATATATATATATATATATATATATATATATATATATATATATCATATAGCTTCCAATTATATCTCTATGTAGAAATACACTTGTTTTATAACCCTATTAGCGACGCAAAAGGGTTAACTGTGTGTGATTAGCTGACATAGGTGACATAGGCCAGTAATACAGTTTAGCGTGCTATATTGAAAGGCAAAGACAGTACTGGCATGAACATTGCACGTGAATAGCGTCCGTTTTATGGTCATCTAATTATAGGCCTGCACAGACCAGACACAGTGTGTAGGAAAGCGGCAGTTCAAGACAGGAGAGCGTTGAGACCTGGACCTTTAGTCATCCATGAAGTCGGTCCTGGTGCAGTCCTCCAGTGAAACATACGAGTCCAGGAAGAGACAGTAGAGTTTATGAGTTTAGTACAGTGATATACAGTCTAACGTTGTAGTAGCTGATTGTGTTGCCAATTGTGTCGTATTGGCTGTTTTATTTGACCCTTATTAAATTACCAGATTTATGGGAGCCTTGTTGTTAAGTTCTTGATGTGATGATGTGTTGTGCTATGTTTAGCAGTGTTTACAGAAGGCCTGATTAGGAGAGAATCGTAACAATATATATTACTTCAATTAACACATTAATGAGTTCAATATTTGCGGCTTTATCAAACTTTACAAATTGTAAAGATATGTGCAATGTATACGAATCATAGGGCACGCAAGATGTGCCCCGATATTTAGTGATCCCTGGGCCGACTTTGGCATCTGCTCTGCCCCCACATAGTACCTTACGTAGGTACTGACATGCAATATCGTATTTTGAACCGAAAAGGTAATGTTTCGATCTTTTATCGTAAATTGGTTTCATATAGATGCCGGGTGTAAAGATATAAGTGTTGGTTAAAGTTAACATATTTCTACAGTAACTTGATAAGTAACATAGATGCTTGAGTGTAATTACTGTTTGTGTTTTAAAGATACTAGTAAAAACGTGAACATACATTGCCTTGAGGACTAAACTGGTATAACACAATATGAGTGGGGTTTTGTTTTGGTATTAAAAAAAAAATATTACGCAAAATGCAGAATCCCCAATAAGATAAAAAGGCCCACTTCCGGCCCCCCCAAAGATGACATAGTCGTAGCTACGCCCCTGCTGTAGGAGCTTACCTTTCTTCTCTATGACCCAGCTTGTAATGGAGGCTCAAATGAAAATGTCATGTAATGGACGGAACTGTCTTAGAAACACTGCCTTAATGTGTTTTAATTGAAGTCATTGTTTAGATGACTTGTACTTAAGATTTTTTTTATTTTAAATTGATTAAGAAAAACATTCTGCGTTGAGTTTCAGTTTTTCCTAGAGGTGTTTTGGGTAAATTTGTAGGCACCTCCGAATCTGCGTAAGTCAGATGATTGTGAACACAATGCACATATCTCCAAAATACAATCGTGATAATCATTATCAAAGTGTATGGAACGCTGAAATAGGCTTACCTGCAATGACTTTTGTGTCACTTTTTCATCTGCATCGTATTCCCCATGTCATTAGTTTTAGGAATTAAATAAGTTAAGACGATTTTACTGGTACAAAAGAGTTAAGTTATTCAAGTCACATTCATTCTTAGAAGGCATGACTATAATACGAAAGAAAAGAAAACAACAATGGATACCACGCATTAAAGAATGCTTAGTTTTGAAAAGCAGCCTCAGCAATCCTTGATAGTAAGAATTATTATCGACAATGTCTCGCTTTTTAAAGGATTCACAAATAGTTTTTTGACATACATAGAAAAAGCGTATTTATATAAATTTTTACAGGCAATTTAAAAATGTAAGTAAAATAGAAAATAAAATCCTTGAATATGTGTATATATAAGCACACACTTTAACAAAAAAATTAGCATCCACACATGATATATCTCACAACAAGAAAAAAAACTATTATTAGACTATAGCTTCTTTTTTTTTATATAGGCATTCGTATTCTGGGGGTTTTGCAAAATTATTCATACAACTGGAGAAGGACTTTGTAACTTCGCAATAGACATAAATTGCGAATATGTAAGGAAAAAAATGGAATGATCTATAAAAAATTATTTAAATCAACAGGCGCTTTCGGCAGTCGTAATACATTTCTTTTCCTTAAAAAAAAAGGGGGGGGGGTTGGGGCAGTATTTTTTTATTTAGCACGCAGGCGGCCACAACCCTCACAGCGGCCTTGACTGTAATTTAACAGTTTACAGCCCCTAGAGCTAACTCTAACAGAGGTCTTTAAAAAAAAAAGATGTAACCCTGATGAAAAGACTAAACTAGATTTTTTACCTCATATTAGAACAAGATGATACCTTCTCTCATCTCATGTGCAAAGGAAACACTAAATCTGCGATAACCAAAAATAATATTTTTCTTTCTATTAATACAAAAATCCCCCAAAATAACACTTGTATGATACACAATATGACTTCGCTACACGCAAGGCTCGTGTAATAAATCTGTGCTAAGTAAAGAATGAATTAAATGCAATAAAAAATATAATTTGTAATACAAACTCTTAAATTTTACTTATTATCCGTACCCCTACCCAAACTTGGCCCCGCGAAATCCGTTTTGTATTGGGCCCACATTGGTTTAGTCCGGCCTTGCTATTTAGTGACAGGTGAATACAGAGTAGATTACTAGTTCTCTTTCCATGACTTCTTGGTCACAATGGTTAAGTTTGGTCCTGCTATTTAGAGACGGGTGAATACTACTTGTTCTCGCCCCTCTTCTTTTTTTCGCCTCTAAAATTACGTTGGGTAACTCTAGCCCGTCCGACTTGCACAAATAAAGAGTTATCTAATCTCTATATTTCTCAGTCTCTATATTTCTCAGTCTCTGTATTTCTCTGTCTTATTATTTCTCCATCTCTGTCTCACCTGTCATTCTCAGCATCAATATTTCTTACTCTCTATATTTCTCAGTCTCTGTCTCACCTGTCATTCTCAGTCTCTGTCTCACCAGTCTAAGTAACTATATTTCTCTGTCTCTAAATTTCTCAGTCTCTGTCTCACCTGTCATTCTCAGTCTCTGTCTCACCAGTCTAAGTAACTATTTTTCTCAGTCTCTAAATTTCTCAGTCTCTGTCTCACCTGTCATTCTCAGTCTCTGTCTCACCAGTCTAAGTAACTATTTTTCTCAGTCTCTAAATTTCTCAGTCTCTGTCTCACCTGTCTTTCTCACTCTCTATATTTCTCAGTCTCTGTCTTACCTTTATTTCTCAGTCTCTCTCTGTCTCTGTCTCTATTTCTCTTCAAATAAATGCAATAGGCTTCAGTGGGTTAATTAAAGTTACGTCAATCGTACGATAAACTAATTGTGTTAACCCTTAGCCCTATATCTTTAAAAGCCTTTGAAAAGAGCTATGAATAATAGTGATGTGCTAAATGTATTTTGCGGGGCCCAAGCCTGGAGACACAATATCTGATATCTATTTCTTATATATCTCATAAACATATTTGACTTAGTGATACTGAAAATACACAAAAACGTATATTACTTTGTTAACATATTGCAAACATAATCTGTTTGTCTTAGAATTGGTGTATTTTTATGTAAATATCGCTTGAATAATTAATTTTATTAGATAAGATGAACGTTTTGCGTTTAGAAAACAAAAAGTAGCCGTTTCGTCTAAACTTTTCAAGCCACAACTCATTAATAAATGAGACTTTAGTTTTTTGAGATGTTAGTTTTATTTAGTCAGACATTATATATATATATATATATATATATATATATATATATATATACATATTTTAAAGACATACCTTGCTTGAAATAACTTTTATAAAAGAAAATTTAATAAACTTACTTTTTAAAATACTTTTATATATACTTTTTTATATAGCAGCTCAATTATATATCGACTAAAAACAGAACTGAAAGTTTTAGTTTCGCTGTCGAGTGGTACAGATTAAATGTTACATTGTTGGAAAGTGATTCAACTAGAGGAAACTTATAAACGGATGTGTAACTTGTAGACCAGAAATGATTTCATTATACTTCTTTTGTATTACTGTTAAGAAGAAATACTATTTTTTTCATTTCAAAGTAGTAGCATTACCTACCTTCTACGCCCGTTGATTTTCCCCCAGCACGTCTGGTCGTAGCTATTGCGGGGCTCTATGCGAAACTGATTGCGCGTGGCCTAGTCTGGATAGGGAAAAGAACAATAATTAAAAATTAATATTTCGTATTAAAAAATAAATTCATCTTTGCAATTTATACATTCTTAACTAAGTACAAAATCACGATGAAATTAACTTTACTTTACTAGCCTTATGTGTTGCGAAGTCATACACTAGATCATCAAATTTGTTTCCTACATAGATCACGCTCAATAGCAAGAATTGTCAAATTGTTCTATCTCTCTTTGTGAATTTTTGACCTAGTAATTCTTGATTAGTTTGAAGTGCTTCTTTCACCAGATGTCACAGTTACGGGTAGTGTTAAAAATATTCTGAGTGAAACAAAGTAGTTTGGGAAAACAGTGTATCTTTCATTAGTGGACAGATAGCTAAAATTTCTACCGGACTTTTAGTGATATTTGGTAGAATATGCCTTAAAGATTCCATTCATTTGTTATATCTGCTAAATTGTCTGTAGATGACGTCAATTCTTTCCCGAGGCTCCCTGCAAACTTTCTTATGTCATCAAGCTGAAGGCTCTTGAAGCTGACAAGAATTCCAAATATATTGTGGCATAAATTCAACTGTTCAAGTCTCGGCTGCAAGGATTAAATTGCAGTGTACACAATTCTGTTGAAGCAATTTATCCTGTAGTCATCTTCAACTTTTCCAAGTGTAAAGTTTTATACAGATTTATCATACTGCCTTTTCCTTTGACTTTTGGCTGTAATAATTGCAACAACTTTCATGTTTTCAACCAACTCCTTTGTTGTCACAAAAATCTTAACAAACTCATCGACTCTCAGTTTCTTTAGCCAAGTCATCAAATTGTTGTACGAGTCCATTGCTGTGCTCAAATGTATTGGCTCATCTTGCAGTTCTTTACTCACAAAATTGACTTGGAAGAGCACGTCGTACCATAACACAAGTGACACTAAGATTGTGTACTGCTTTTATGTTTCATACAGTGTTTCTGATTCACTTTTAATTATTGCAACATTATTATCTTCAATTAATTTATCGAGTGCGTCACAAAATTCAGGTAATTGATAACGAAGTGCTTTGACACTATCTACACTCGTTTTGCTTAGAGATTCTAAAGACAAATTGGAAACATGCTTTCTGAATAGTGACCATCTCTTTAATGTTGAACAGATAGTGTAGACGCGTTGTATAGTTCCAATAAAGGTTAAAGCATCTGGGCAAGTTTTGATCATGCCTGCTACCACCATATTGTAATTATGACACGAACATGGAGTAAAAACGCTCTGTTCCTAACATTTAAAAGCCGTTTTTGAACTAAATAATTGACGCCTGTCATGTTTGCTTCATTACCATAACCTTGTCCACGAATATTTTCAACATTTAATTTAAGCTTCTTATACCATTCACTGGTACATCGCGTCCTGTCCAGTTGTACTTTCCACTGGAAAAAACGTAAAACGTTCGTGTACAACCACAAGCTTTTTCACATTAACCCTTATCTGAGAAATACCAGAGAGTATCTGCTCTTTGTGACTTATTTCTAGAGTACACTCCAATATCACTGAAAAATACGTTGCATTCTTGATGTCTCGAAGGATAACTTTCACAAAAACATAAGTTACTGCAGTAAGTATTACGTTTTGAATCTTCTTTCCCAGGTAACGGTCATGAATTTCATGCATTGGTAACACGTCGAAGATGTTCCCCATTGCTGGATCAGACTTTGCGAGTAAATTCAGCTAGGAAATTCACATTACATGGTTCTTCATGTCTTTTAATGGTCCCTCTGAAAGTTAAATTTCGCTCAGCTGGACATTGTACAATTGCAATTAGTCCAACGTTTAGTTTCAGAATATAGAATCTCCTGGTGAACTTTGTCAATACCTTTTTTTTTTACTTAGTCTTGCTCCAGCTTCACAGCAGCTGGTCATGGTGTCTAAATGCCATTGCGATTTTTCATGCTCTGCTAGCCTTGTGGTAGAGATTTTCCACTGGTCAAATCCTTCATTTAAAATGAATTTTTTTTTTGTTTTCCCAGTAGACGACAGTAGAAACTATAGATCTTGTCTGCTGACTCAGAATATATAAGCCAAGGACTCAAAATACTTTCACTATTATAACACTCTCATTTGCAATGCACTTTAGTCTACCATCCTTATTTTCGGAAAATCCTCCAATGTAATTTAGGTTTGACCTTTGTGTAATAAATAGTCAATACAAGATATTTCCATTTTTTCTAGACATATGGCAGGATCATCCAGATTTCTCAATGAATCGACCACATTTAGCTCATTATCTATAACTACATGTTGATCAGTTGTTACATTATTGCCTTCATTTCTGACGACATATTGATCAGTTGTTAGTGTTACATCATGTGCTTCTTCTTATACGACATTCACCACTGCAGTATTTGCATTCATCATAGACTCTGTTTCAGCTGTCTCACTAGAAGTGATTATGTTTTCATTTTCGGGTTTTGATCGTTGAAGTTGAAGCCTCATTGGTTTCTTTATTTTTCTTTTCCCAGCCAGATACACAATTTCTACCAACATCCCTTGACCTTTTAGGTCATTTTCTATTCCATCTTTCACCAAAAACCTGCTAAATATCAACTAGATTTTGTAGATCTCAATCTTTCTAGTATCGTCTAATAGTGACTAGTCTAGTCTTTATTTTATATAAAGTCTGTCTAGATTTAGACCTATATAACATTTTGATTCTAATTCTAGATGTAGGTCTCTAGATCTAAAAAAAATTTTTTTTTAAATATCACTTTTGATTTTTTATGAGATCGAGATATATTTTGATCTACTTTTATATGCCAGTGACTATTAATGTAAATAAAGCATGGGAACTCTCGGTTTCGGTTAAAATTCGCCATATTATTATATTTTTATTTAAATATGAAAGCTGACAATGTTTTCTTTTTTCGCTTCAAATTTGTGTTTTCCATATATCAATTTTGTCTATTTTACAGAATAGTTTAGTCTTCATGACTTTTTCGTTTTTTTTTTTGCATCATTATGCAATTACACATATACTTTGCACGAGGCCTATGAAAGCGCGGGGCCCACGGCGGCCGCATAGGTTGCAGTCAAACAGAATATGAGGCACGGTTTCGTCTTCTTCCCCGCAGCGGGGGCACCGTGAATCGAAATTTGGCCATAGCCGTGAGAAATATGAGCCAACAGGAAAATGCCACTGTGCTATGATAGCTTGCTCAGGCCTGGACAGCCTCCACCACGTGGAAATGCGGTCAGGGCGCCTCATGCGCTCCTATACTCTACAGGCTTTTTGGGACTTGTCCCAGCGCTCAAACCACTTTTCCATTTCTGTTTTTTTTTATTATAGCCAGAGCATGATGACAACTCACAGCCTGTTCTGTGGGTGCAATTGGCCCTCCCTGGTGGGCCAAAAAGTCTGCAATAGTGTTGCCAGTCACACCTATGAGACTCGGCACCCACTGCATTATTACATGGGTGCAATAGCGTTTCTTTATGTTGAGTGAAGTCATGATGAGAGTTTCAATATTTGGGCCATGGTCCAGGGCTTTGCAAAGCCTATAGTACAGATTTTGAGTCAGTGACCACAACAATCTGTGTCTCCCTTGAATGACCATCACTTTTAAGGCTCACAGACTGTAAACACTACCACAAGATTCAAATATTTTGAATTAGTAAGAGTCCAGCAAGTCCAGGTAGCTTCCATAGCTTGTTTTTCCAGAGCCTATTAAGATGTTTTCATAGAAATAACATTGGTTGTGCTTAAACTCTCTTTTAGCATGATAAAGGGAATCAAACTGATGTTCTATAACTTACAGAATGTATCTTCTGTAGCTGCTGTTAGAGTTACTAGCGATTAGCTAGGTTCCAATACTTATGAAGTCCTAAGTTCAGAGAATAAAATCAGAGGAATTTAAGACAGACTCAATAGCAAAGCTTTTTTTTATATATTAGATACAAGTTCATTGACTAAATGGGATTATCTGCCTTAAAAAAAATAATTAAAAACGTTTGTTATTAATGATTGTAGAGGATGCCGAATCTCTTATAGCTTGCTCTGCAAAAAATGTATGGATAAAGAAAATCTGAATGATATAAAATATTTCCAAAGGCTGGAAACCTTGGAAAGAAATTGCGTATAAATAGAATTACGTTTATAAAACTAGATGTCACTGATCCATTTACAATTTACATGTTCTGTTGTCGCTAGTATGGAATGTGAAGTACACAAGAAGCAGTATGATCACAAGATCATTGCCAAGTGAAAAGAACGTTATCATTCTAACATAGTCTAGAAAAGTCTAAGACAAAGACTGGACTAAGACTAAAGACAATGTGTAAATATTTTGACAAATGCATAAAATGTTTATATAACTTTATGCTGTGTTAACTTTAGGATAGCTGCCTTTCATGTATGTTATGTGCTTGAATGATTTAATTTTAGTCTTTCCTGGGTATATTTCTTGATAATTAGGAAAATACGCATTTCCAGGTCTAGGAATACGCATTGCTATTTTTCATGTAGGCATCTCTGGTCTTCTGCATCTCCAACCAAGGGGGAGCTTTTGCAGCTACTGCCTTCCCGGGATTCGTCAGTATTGGCGTCAGATATCCGCCTTCATCCTTTCACAAGTTAGTAAGAGCAGTTTCGCCGGGCTTAGGATTTAAGCCACACGAGAAGACCAGATGCTGGCATTAGTTGTCAAAGACTATCTGTGACGAATGCTTTAAGAATCATTTTATAGAAAATGGGAGCTTATCCCTATTGGCATCCAAGGCCATGACAACTTTTGAAACCATTTACACTATGATGTCACTACCACAGAACATTGTAAACATAATTGACTTAAGACGATTTTTAGCTCTGATTTTATATTTCTAGATCTTTTTTCAAAATAATCTGAAATCGAATGTTGCCTGCAGTTTTCAAAACATTTTTGCTGAAGTTTTGATCTAATGCTAATAACATTGGAAGTAATCTTGTCTGCTACTTACTAGTAGAAGTAAATAGATTTCTAATAAACATTTTTCATAATTTAAAAAAATACGTTTTTTTTCTTACAGATAATTATTCTAAAAATGATACAGATGTTGAAGCTAATAATTCTTTTATTGGTTGTACTTCTTTTGCTTCTTATAGTTCAAGCCAAAGAAGGTAATATTTATGTTTCATACTTTTGTTTACATTTTGATGCTTTGGCAACCCCCCAGTAACGTTGAACTATTTTTTTTGTGTCTGTCAACTGCCTGTTTTCGATTATTTAAATTAATAATTTAAGAATATCTTTGGTGCACTGTGCATATTTACATTGAAACTATCTATTATTATATTATTATCTATATACATATTGTTTGTTTCAATATCCTTTTTATTCCCTAATTCTAAACAGACTTTGCTGTCAAAATGAAATTATTTTAAAAATCTTATATTATTTTACTATGTCTGTCAGTCTGGCAGGATTCTTTTACACGTTTTATCCCACTAAACATTTTTAGATCAAGATGAAACTATGTATAATTATTCATTGGCGATTAAAACTCATGAATCAGTACAAATGTCAAATTAATTAATTAATAATGGTATACATATCTATATATATATTTTTTTAAGTTCATTGTGTCTTTGTATATAAAAAAAGATCAAGTAAGTTGAAAACACTTAGATCTTTAATACCATTATTTGTACATGCTTATAAAGGTAGATTAGCTGCTAGGGATATAATCAATTGTTTTATTTACGAAATAAAAATATGTGTAATTAAAACAATTATAACAATTATCAATTCTTTTGAATAATTCAATGTATTTTATTTTTATCATTGTTGTTTTATTCTCCCTTTTTGTTCAACAGGCTCACCTCTAATTACAATACATAAGGTGAGACTTGAACAGTGCAATACAAAATGTAAGGCTAGTCTAATACACAAAGTTGACAGGTTGGTGTCCTCTGCTGAAGCCAATCTGTCATTGATTTCAAACCTAGAAGACTATGCTGTTGCTTTTAAAGTACAAAAGAATGGCTCATCTCACTTTCAAACAGTACGTCTATATTAATATACTTACTTACGACATAAGGGTAGGGTTTTCAATTTCACAAATACCTAAACGCTTTCCATTACTCACAGGATTTATATTTACTAATGATTCCTAGATTTCTTTACTAGTTGTGGGCCTGCTTTACTTACAAAGCATCTTAAATATTAATATAACGTAGAATCAGAAAATAATGTTGCAATGTAATTTATATTTCTCAGGTACGCAGTATTCATCTTAAAGACCCTTGTGAGGAGGACCCAGAATTATTATGCTATTGTACTAAAAATGAGAGTATATAAAACTTTCTATTAAACATAACCGCATTCAAAAGTAACAGTTATGCTAAAATTATGGCAACTGTTGTTTTACGAAATAATGGAGGCGATTCTAAAAGCGAGATTACTAATATCTGGGCAATAATTGAACAAGGTATAATTTTTTTTTTATATATTCATTAGGTCAATGTCCCCTTTCAGATCTATGGGGCAGATGATGTAAAGGTCATTTGTTTCGATGGTCCACGGTTAACTAGAATGTCATGTAACCAGCATAACGAACAACTACCTTTCCTTTTCCTTAACTCTAACCTAACCCTAACTTATGCCAGGTACCCATTGGAGCTGGGTGGACTAACAAGCGCCCTGAAGATCCCTAATGTAATAATCTCAGTCTTTACCAGGATTAAAACCCAGTACCCCCAGCTCGTAAGCCAAGCGTTTACCTGCTTTGCCACTCAGCCACCGCACCTCCATATGTTCATTTAGAGAACACTTATATTTGAACACACATTTATTCTTCTTATAAAATTAGATCAATTGCACCATGAAAAAATAATTCTTGACCTTATTTAGGTAGTGACCTTATTGAGGTAGAAATGACTTGGTGACTTTTCCCTCGCAAATAAAAATTAATATCTCCCCTTCCATTCGTCTTACAAACTAGATCTAGATCTAAAATTTTATAATTTCAAAGTGGTGTATTTTTTTTTAAATAGATAGTTTTTAAAATTAAATGATTCACTTTCGAAAAGAAAAAAAAATAGCTGTTACAAATAGCTCTACAGTTGATGTTGGATTTTCCACAGAAATATCTTCTACAACCAAAGGTAAGATAGTAGATATAGTAGTAAGATATGTGCACTAGTTGATCATAGTTATTCGGCTAGATTGTAGAATATGCCCCTTACAATTACTTAAAATCTGTTTACATTAAAAACTATTCAGGTTTTCTAATTTTGATTTTCTTATTTTTTATATATTAACAGGTTTTGTCAGTAATGGAGAAAAGCAAAACCTAGAAGCTACATCTCCTCAATTGATTGTCATCACTGTAATATGTGTTATTATCCCCATCATTGCCATGTAAGTCTGCTTTTACTTCAAATCGAGTATCACGTTATGTATGTGTCAAGGTCGCGTGGTTGGAATTTGTTTTTTTTTAATAGAAAGTTACGGAAATTACACTCCAAGGTCCTTTTGTTAACATAAATACATTAGAACGTTGATTATATTCCGGAACGGTGTCTTTCTGGATTCTCGATCGTCCAAATGGTGACTGGTCATTTCATACCCTGGTCATTTCATCTTCCTGATCATTTCATTCCATGGTCATTTCATCCCCCGGTCATTTCATTCTTAATTAAATAATTATTATTTTTTTCATTGTTTAACTGTGCTGCTAAGGCTTTGACTTTAAGCCCTCATTTCATCTGATATATAAATATAATTATGTAGAATGCTTTTTGATATTTTTTGATATGTTACTAATGCGTTTGTAGTGTTTTTTCTTCCACTTAGCATTCTTGATCAGAAATCTTATAATAATTATATATTGTAAATCTTGGTGTGTACTTAGCTATAGCGCTTCTATTGGATGTGGAGGATATAATATTATAATATTATCCTGCACTTGGCGTAATGATCAAAGGTTTGGTGGAAGTAGTGAAAATCATTGGAGAGATAGAAAAGCGTTTATGACCGTGCCGCTGATAACTTATCATTAAAGGACAAAGTGTGGCGGAAGTATGACCATGTTTCACTTTACGATATTTTTAAATCGCTCTTTCTTGAAAATGGTGCGCGTCATTTTTGCCTTAAAAAAGTTTTTTTTTTTATTTTTCTTATAAAGGCTGACTTTACCCATATCAGGATAACACTTTTTTTAAAGAAGAGGAAAAAGAAAGTTTGAAGATAACACCATATGCATAATTATATAGTAAGTGTTTTTTTTAAAGGGTGCTTAAATAAAAATATATTTTTCTTTATGATTGATGTCTAAAAAAGATGTGTTGAACCAACGCAACTTCCAAACAAAAGTGGCATCCCTTTTGATCAATTTACATGCGCATACACAAAAAAAACGAGGAAGACCGTCTTTAGAAGGTGCAACTGCAGGCCCATCAAGAAAGAAATCTGCCTTGAGACCTATGCCTGAACCAGAAGTCAGAACCGATGGCTTTTTCCACTTCCCAATAAAAACGGAAGATCGCCAGCGCTGCAAGTTGTGTAGCATGAAGACAAACAACAGTTGTGAGAAGTGCAAAGTATATCTGTGTTATACAGGGCAAAGAAATTGTTTTAGAAGTTTTTATGTTTCTTAAATACAATTTTCTAGCATTCTAAATATATTTTTTTTATTTTCATGAAAATATAATAATTAATACCAACATAACCCAATGGGTCACCCGTGGAACAAATTTAAAAAGTAGGTCAAGGTCACGTGACGTTAAAAATTAATGTTGATAATGAATTATCAACATATTATATATATATATATATATATATATATATATATATATATATATATATATATATATATATATATATATATATATATATATATATACATGTATACCAAAGGAAATAATTTTAGAACCACTGTAAGATAATGTGGGTCTTCCAGGGCTAATAGCAATTATTGCTGCTTGACGTTATTATTAAAATGCGTTTTAATATTTTATCAGTACATATAGATATTTATAACAAACACAGCTCTCTTATAATATTTTATAAGTACATATAGATGAATATCTATTTCAAACACAGCTATCTTTCAATATTTTATCAATACATATAGATATCTATAACAACCATAAGTCTCATTCAATATTTTATTCGTACATAGAGATATCTATAACAAACACAGGTATTTCAATATTTATCAGTACATATAGATAGATATCTATTACAAACACTAAATTTAGAAAGCCTTCAGGACAGAAGACTCAAAAGTAAAGTAGCAATTATACATAAAACACTGAACCATAATCTTCAAATACAAAAACAAAATTTAATAAAATACTCTGAAAGACACATAAATAAAGGCACATTCCTCGTCCCATATGCTAGGACAAATTTGTACAAATACTCCTTCTTCCCTAGTGCTATTAGAGCATGGAATGGGTTGCCTGAGCTAGCCAGAAAAACCAGTGACTTGGCAGAATTTAAGTCATTGGTTAATATGCATGACTAAATGCATGACGCGTAGGACGTAATCATCTTCTTTTTTGAAGTAACGTCCGTATTATATAAGATAAACACAACTATCTTTCTCCTAATCTAAAGTTCTAGCAATAAATTGTGTAGTCATGATTCTACCTTTTAATAAGAAATCACTCATTCAAATAGGAACTAGAAATGTATCTATTACAGGCTCTAATGATTGAGCCAGGTAATATGTAAACGCATGTTCTACATTTCCAGATTATATCACTGTCAACACACACACACAAAAATAAATCAATCTGTATGGTACTTTGTAAAGTATCTGAGCCCACAGTTTTTAAGTATTTTGTTTGGTACATTTGAAATTTAAATGCGCTCGCCTTTCTTCCTCAAAAGCTAATGATCCGCAACTCTTATCTGTTTTTTTTTTCTCTTCACACAAAATTGTTGTCATTGCTATATAACATTTGAAAAGGTAGGTTGAGAATTTTTCTTTATTATTACATTTCAGTTTCAAACAACTTTAATGGAAAATTTGTAAAAATTGTGACATTTAATGTTTAAAAAAAGTATTAATATTTTTACATGTTGTAATATCCATTAATAATCATAGCTTGATCACATTATTTATTTTATTAAAAGTTTTTATTTGTACCTTCAGTACAATCCTAGTACAGTATGTGTGCAATTGTAGGTAGACCAAACACCTGAATCAAAAGCATATTATAGTAAAGTTCTCCTTTCAGACCTTGCGATCTATATGTCAGTTGATGTTGAGGTTATATGTTTACTTATCCAACAGTTAACGAAAAGGGTGTCATGTAGCCAGCACAACGACCAACCGCTTTTAACTTTCCAAAGTCAGGTACCCATTAGAGTTGGGTGGCGCCATAAATATTTTCAAATTCAAAATCCTAGTATTTATCGAGATTCGAGCACCAGGTTTGTAAGCCAAGCGATTGGCCATTCAACCACTAGCCCCTAGCCTATTATAGCAATTTAATGTTTTAGAATGATAGTCATTTACTTTATAAAGTGGATATGTATCTGGAATCTAGAGTTTGTTAATTAGTGGTCATTGTATGACACAGAGCTTTTACATCAAACATGGTCTATAGGCTTCATTTTTTTAAATTATAATTCACTCTTTCTGTCTCTCTCTCTCTCTCTCTCAATTTTTCCCAATTTTTCGCTTACATTGAACTATACATGGACCTATAGAATTGAAATAAAATAGTATGCATTGTATTTTTTTAGAAAGACTACTCTTTATAAACGTCTTAAACAAAACAGCTGTAGAACTAATTGAGATGCTGGTCATACAGACATTCAACGTTTGGACATCTCTAGTGAGGAGGACGAACGATTCCTCAGCAGTCGCCAGTATATTGTCTGCAGAAACATTACTTATATAAAAATGGAATCATCTTTTGTGTGTGAAATATGTCCCATTAGTAGACCAACGTTACATGAATTAGCAATTGTATTATAAATATTTTGTATACCGTAGACTCTCTTTGTGAAGACTTATTGGATATAAAATTTTTGTTGTTTAATTTTTAACACATTCTTATAAACTACTTGAAGTATTACAATACGAATTAAATTGTTTCAGTACTCCATCCTCCACCATCATTGTAGCAAAAATTAAATTTTTGATGTAAGTATCCTTCTCATGTATTTATAATAGTAATTATTACGTTTGTCTAAATGTAAAAATATGCTATATATGATTTCATTTCTTGCGTACATGTGTTGAGCCTGACAGATACTTCAGATGGTCTGTTACTTTTGATCCCCTTACAGTCAATTGCAAGATTCTGAGCTATCGCGAAAAAAGGGAGGTAATTTTTTTTTTTTTTTTTTTTTTTTTTAACTTATGATTTCGTAACTTAAAATATTATATAGCCATTAATTTATGAACTTTCCTGAACTTAAATTAAATGTTTGTTAAAGACAAAAAACACTTGGCTCGATCGGTCTTCCAGCAGATTGGTTTTTAAAATGGTAGTTGCTGCTCTGACTGAAAGGGTAACATATTTGTTTACTATGTGCTGGGAAAGATGTACTAGCCTACCAGAACTTCCAGATGCCCTCATCCTTGTACAAAAAGGTAACAAATCAGATTGTTTCAAATTACTGTGGCATTACTTTACTTTCAGTGGCGAGAAAAAAAGAATCAGTATACTCCTTGACAGAATATTAGTAAATACCATAGAAGGTAGTGCGCTTTATAAAGGTCAGTGTGGTTCCCGTGCTGGTAGAGACACATTGGATATACTTTTTGACATGCATTGAATGCAGGGACTATAATCTAGAGTCAATCTAGACTTTTATGCTGCATTTATTTATCTCACCCTTCTGTATGGCTCAGAGACATGGACACTATACAGGAACCATCTAAGACTTCTTGAGCCTTCAACTAAAGATTCTAACGCTACATCATGAACATACGGTGGCAAGACCGCACTACAAACAGCGATGTCCTTGCTTACGCCGAAATGGACAGTATAGAGGGACTTATTTTGGTCCGACAGTTGCGCTGGGCAGGGCACGTATCCCGTATGGGAGACGAACGTATGCCAAATGCAGTCTTTTTTTGGTGAGCTAAAAGGGGGTTGACGTAACAGAGAGGGCCCCATGGAAACGCTTCAAAGACCAGCTTAGGAGTCAACTTTCCTTGGTTGACATAGAAGAGAGCACCTGGTTGCATGCGGCCTCAGAACGAGAAAGCTGGAGGTCACTCACGAATCCGCGAGACTCACATTTGAGACCAAAAGAAAATCTGCTGCCAAGGAGAAACGTAGACGGCGAAAAGAAAATATAAATCGACCACCTGCTGACAATGGTTATGTTTGCGCTGGTTGTGGCAAAATATGTAGGTCACAGCTGGGACTGTGCAGCAACTGGAAATACTACATTCCTCACTAATCTTCGGACTCGAAGAGTAGACTTATTATTATTTTTCATCTCACTAAAGCATTTCGCACAGTGAGTCGCGATGTCTTGTGGAGAATGTTGTCTCGGCTCCGATGTTCTCCAAGATTCATTGCAATTCTGAATCAACTGCATGAAGAAAAAAACTTCAAATCAGAAACAACGGTGACCTATCAGCTCACTGCTATGTAGAGAATGGTGTGAAATATAGTTGTGTGCTTGCTGTGACAGTATTTGCAATATGCTTTAGAACAATGCTAAATATAATAATAACCCTAACGACTCCTGCATGAGGACATCTACATAAGTTCATAACCGAATGCAGCTTATTTAACATACCGTGCCTGATCTACCGTGAAGAAACTAAAGAGATGATAGACACTGAGCTGATCTATGCGGACGATTGCGCCTTTCTTGTATGCACCAAACTGGAATTTACTTATGCTGCCTCGTTTGGTCAGTCAAACAACCTATAAATACAAAGACCATGTTTCAAAAGTCCCCAATTAGAATTAACCCATCTCCACAAATCAATTTGATTGCTCTCTATTTTTATATTGTTGACCACTTTATTTATTGTGCAGCACAGTGTGTAGCAATGGGTAACTGTACAGAGAAATAGACAATCGTCTCGCAAATGCAGTGCTTCTGGTCGCCTCAAACAGAGAGTAACACAGAAAATATATCTTTACCTAGTTACAAAAATTAATTTTTATAAAGCAAATAGTCGACCGGCGGCGTAACATACGCCACTATTTTGCATAGCCGGTCTTATGCAAATGCAACTTATACGTCCGCAGTGGGCCCCCACTTTTCAAGGATCCTCACTTTCATAGGTGTATAAATTATTAAATTAAACCATTTTTAACTTAAAACAGATTTCCCGCGCCCTCATGTCGATTTACCAGGAGGTCAATAATCCTCTAAAGATAGATAAAAACATTTGGTAATTTTATGTAGGAAAAAGAATTATTATTATATACTGTATGACTTTGCTATACGCAAGGCTCGTAAAGTAATTCTGTAGGTACATAGTAAAGAATGAATAAAATGCATAGACGAATTTATTTTCTAATACAAACTCTTACATTTCACTTATTATCCGCTTCCCTACCCAGACTTGGCCCGCGAAATCGTTTCAAGGCGTAAGTCCGGCCTTGCTATTTAGTGTTTGTAAAATGTTTGTTTGTAAAATGTTAAGTCCTGCCCTGCTATTTACATATCTATATATATACATAGTAGATTACTTAGATTAGTTCCTAGTCCAAACCTCCCGCTGGACAAAGGGGGATGGAATCGGACAAGGTTTGATACATTTAAACGACAGTCATGCGCGCAGCTAGTCATCCGTAATGTGAATTCTACTCTTCTTTTCTCGTGGACTATCCGCAGAAATAAGAGAGTGATCTTTCCTTTACTTCTTGTTTAAACTATTGAGGGAAGAAGAGAATTATATATATAGATAGTTCTCACAGCACTTTTTCATGACTCTGAGACCTTGTTGCTCCATTGAAGTCATTAAAGGCTCCTTGAACGCTTCCATCAAAGATGCCTTCATTCCATAACGGGCATACGTCAAGACTACATTACGAATGAATATGTTCTGCTGGAGGCCGGTGTAGACGGTATAGAAGCACTAATAACTATTCGACATCTGCGCTGTGTAGGACACCAATCCCGCATGGCGGATGGTCGCATGCCAAAGGCGATCTTCTTTAGTGACCTTAAAGGATGAATGTATAACAGAGGTACCTCCATAGACGTTATAATTATTAACACAGGCGCCATTTGCCCTCATCGGCATAGATGAAAATAGTTAGAAACAGATGGAATCTAAAAGAGACAGATCTCACAAAGGCTATGGGACACACATTTGAGACATAAACTTACTCTGTCTGTCAGTTAAAAAGCTTGAACACGTTTTTTCTCCAATATCCCATTCTCGGATCAAGTTAAAATTTTGAACAATTATTCACTTAACCTGACAAAATATGAATCAATTAAAAAATAAAGAATTATTTTTGGTGATAAATTATTTTGTTTTATTTTAAAATAAGGAGAATAAATGCTACTTACTGAGAGATGTGGATTTGTATATGATTTTAGTCCCCTTATTACGTTTCGACACATTTTTCTTTCTCTCAGGCACTGCTCCTTCACAATTTCTAGTAGGGTTTTAGTTTACTCTTCAATACAATATTTTTTGTCCTTTTGTTAACTTTTCTTTATTTCAAATTTTTAGAAAAAGTAATATTTTTTATTATATGAAACGTAACATTATACATTTCTATTAATTTTTTTTTTTTATTTTTTTTAGAAAAGAAAATGATACACTCCAATCGATATCGTATACATGTATACATGTACGATAAAAAGCAAGAAGTATCCTGAATCTGAAATAGCAAGTAAACGAACTAAATTTTAAAATAAACTTTGAGATAAGGACGTGTAAATAACAATGTTAATATAAACATATCTGTTACTACAGTAAAATATATCCATTGTGCAATAATAGTTTGTGTTTTAAAATGTAGCACACATTTGTCGCAAGGCCTTTGAGATACTTGATCAAAGAAAAGGATTGGTCTGTGTGGCTAAAAATGAGAGATTTTTTTCCCATTAGACCAAAGGTTTCCGAATCACAGTCAGTCTTAAGCCGATGCTCGGTTCGCTAATAATGGCGAGACTGTAAAATTAGCCATATTGAAGAGTCTGAAATGTAAAGCTACAACCAGTGAATCATTTTTATTCTGTGGCATTTTACGTCTCGAGAGACGATCTTTTCCCTTTGCAACTTCTTGCGTGACTAAAGAGGCCAATCCTTGATACACAGCTGCGATCGCAGGTTGGGCATATATAATCACCAGGCGCCGTTGCATTTTCACACTTCTTCCTGCTTCTGTTGTGTATCACATCTGCAATCTTTGACCCTTCCTTTATGCTCTCTCTCCATGAGGATATGTCCAGTGCCACCTCTTTCCAGTTGCCAGTGTCGATTTTCAAGAGCTTCATGTCGCGTTTGCATACATTCGTATTACGTAAAAGTGGGCGACCAGCGGCTCTTCTGCCTTCTATTAGATCGCCATACAGGATGTCCTGTGGAAGTCGACCTATTGGCATTCTACGAACGTGGCCAAGCCAGCCAAGGCGTCTGCTGCTGATAACAGAGCGGATGTCCTGGCACCCTGCTCTTTGTAGCACTTCCTCATTGGTTATCTTATCTTGCCACCTTATTTTAAAGATCCGCCTTAGGCATCGGAGGTGGAAAACATTCAGCTTTTTTTCCTGCCATGAGTAGGTTGACCATGTTTTACTTCCGTACAGCAAGGTGCTCAACACACAGGTCCGGTAGACTAGGGCTTTAGTACTGTTAGTCAGCAATATGTTGTCCCAGACTCTTTTCTGCAGCCGTGACATGGTGGCCATTGCCTTGGCTATCCTGTTGTTTATGTCTTTATCCAGTAGAGTGTTGTTGGATATAATGGAGCCAAGGTAACAAAAGTGATCAACAATTTCTAGTGGTTGGCCATTAATGCTTACTTGAGGTGCAGTGTTTGTGTTTTGGACAAGTATCTTAGTCTTGCTTTGACTGATGTTTAAGCCGAACTTCTGGCAAGCAGCAGATAATTTGTCAACCAGGCACTGTAGCTGAATATCAGAATCAGCCACAATAGCTGCATCATCAGCATACAGGAGTTCCCTGACGAGTAGCTTCCTAACCTTGGTTTTTGCCCGCAGCCTTGAAACATTAAATAGTTTTCCAGAGGATCTTGTATGGAGAAACACACCTTCGTTTATTTCGTTGTACGCATAATGCAGAAGACAGGAGAAGAATATGCCAAACATAGTAGGTGCGAAAACACATTCCTGCTTGACACCACTGCAAACCTCAAAAGGTGCTGATTGGGCTCCATTGAATTTGACAATGCATTTAGTTTCCTCGTGAAAACACTCAATGAACTGCAGTAGTTTGGGAGGGCAACCTATTTTCCTCAGGAGTTTGAAAAGGCCACTTCTGCTGACCATGTCAAAAGCTTTAGTCAGATCAACAAAAACGATGTAAAGGGGTCTGTCTCTCTCTCTGAATTTCTCCTGCAGTAGTCGTAGAGAAGATATCATGTCTACAGTGGATCTACCACTCCTGAATCCACACTGAGACTCTGGGTAGACTCTAGAAGCTATCACTTGCAGCCTGGATAGTGCCACTCTAGCAAAGATCTTGCCCACTATACTGAGGAGAGAGATACCCCTGTAATTGTTGCAGTCACTCCGATCCCCTTTGTTCTTGTATATTGTGACTATAGTTGCGTCACGCATGTCCTGTGGGACATGACCTTTTTCCCAAGAGCGGCAGAGGAGAATATAGAGTTCAGGGAGCAGGAGTGATTCGTTGACTTTCACTACTTCCACTGGGATACCATCACTCCCAGGAGATTTTCTATTTTGTATGCAGTTAATTGCTTTTTTAAGGTCACTGAGGCTCGGAAGATCATATATGTATTCGAGTACTGGAAGATCTGGTAGAGAAGCCAGGGCGACATCGTCTACTGTGTTCTGTGTGGCATAGACTTCGAGGTAATGTTCTGTCCAACGTTCTAGCTGCTTGGTTTGATCTGTAATTTTTTCTCCTGATTTGGATAGAAGGGGGGCAGGCTTAGACACTGTTGGACCCAGGGCCGCTTTAATGCCATCAAATAGAGCTTTGCTATTTCCTGCGTGGAGACTGTCTTGGATTCTGTTGAAGGTATCTCTCCAAAAGTTGTTAGCACATTTTCCAGCCATTTGTTTCGCCTCTTTATTAGCACTTTTGAAGGCCTCCAAAGATCTTGGACTTGGCTTTGTCTTGTGAGCGAGGTGTGCAGATCGCTTTTTCTCGATGCAAGGTTCCATATGTGCTAGATTCGCCTCAAACCAGTCTACATTTTTGTGTTTTTAAGGCCCAAAGGCGGTGATTGCCGAACTGTAGATTACATCTCTTAATTTCTCCCATCTGATAGAGATGTCTTCTTCATCACTTAACGAGGGGATTGAACTGTTCAGGAGCTCGCCAAAGAGTGCACACTTCTCTGGGTCACCTACATGGTTGACGTTAATTCGCCTTGTTCTGGGTTGAGTGGAAGTATAAGCCTTCTTGAGAAGTAGTTTGATTTTGCTTAGCACTAGTGAATGGTCTGAGTTGCAGTCCGCACTATGGTATGAACGGGTGTGGATGACACTTTTCAGATCCATCCTTCTGGTGATGCAGAGGTCAAGCTGGTGCCACCATTTTGAGCGTGGGTGCTGCCAATCATTTTATAATAGCTGTGAAACATTCATTTTTATAATATCAGTGAAACATTTACTTTACAATAGCAGTTACAGAATAATTTAAACCAAAAAAAAAACAGTAAAACATGTCCGTAAGGAAATTTTTCTTACAATTTGTGCATTATAGACAAAACATTATAACTATAAAAGTTTAAATGTACATTCACACCAGATTCACTCATTATTTACATGTGAAAAGTTTATATCAGATTGTTTCTATTTAATGACTTGATTGCCAGGGGAAAAAAAGAGTGTGTCTGTCTTTGGTATCGGTGTCTTGTATCTCTTTTGTGATGGTAATATCACAACTTCCGACCCAATGGTTTATTTTTATTTCTAGAATCTTAGCTTTTTTATGAATGTTTGTCTTAGCTGCCTAAATGGTTTTTTTTTTTTTTTTTTTTTTGCCAGTGACTTTGCCAGCAGCATTTAGGGTTCTATGAAATTTATTTTTATTTGTAATGTTCAGATTGCCATACCATCACGACAAAATTAACCATTTTAATACACACTTCTAGAATTTTAAAGTTGCCTGTTATATGAACAGGTTCTAATTAAATAGTGAGATCAATATTGTTTCCACTCTGTCCAATCTTTTTATTCCGAATTGTTTTTTCTTCATTTAATTTGCATATCTTTCCAATACAAAAAAAAAAAAAAAAAACAGGAACTAGAAGTAGTATTTTTATGTTTACCATGTACTTGACATGATAATCATTTAGTCATATTTAACTAGGAACTTCTAATCTTACAATAGATACTGTTCTGTACTTCCTGAACATACTTAAAATACAAAGGATCCACTTTGACTGTGACACAAAGAGACAATAGTTCAACTTCGTGAAGTAAGTGATGGTTAAACTAGTGTAATTAAATTTCCCGATGATGGTATGACTTTAGTTTTATAACGTATATATTATTATTATTCATTTTTTTTTTGTAGGCTAACATTGAATATCTAATACAAATATCAACTGGTAGGCATGTTGGGAACTAATATTATCTACGGGTCATTTGTCCTGGAATGTAACAAAACTGTGCGAAAAGAAAGAGATAAAATGTCTAGATATTTTATTTCGTATTCAGGCAAAGAGGAAGTTAAGTAAAAAGAGTAAAGTTCCTCTTTCAGACCTTGCTATCAATGGGGCAGATGATGTAAATATCATCTGTTTCTGTGGCCCACGGTTTTACGGGGGTGTCAGTTGGCAAGTATAAAGACCAACCGCCTTTACTTTTCACCAACTAATGTCAGGTACTCATTCGAGCTGGGTGGACTCAGAGGCGCCCAAGATCCCGAAATGGAAAATCCCAGCTTTTACCAAGATTCGAACCCTTGGACCTCAGCTTTACCGCTCAGCCATCGTGAGGACATATTTAGTGTATCCTATGATTGACGTAACTTTAATAAACCTACTGGCGCCTATTGCATTTATTGTTTCCTATTCCATGTTGTATAATACATGTTAATATAATGATCCAAGTAATAAAAATATTGTAGAAAAAAGAATAGAAGAGCGTCTCAATAGCATCCATTAAATTAGGCCCAGCAATTTGTAGCATTGATAGTTTATCAAGTAAGAAGTATTTTAGAATTCGGAGTCACATGTGTCTGATAATGGTTGATTATCTTAAAGTTAAACATTACATGTAGAGTGTTGGTAAGTTGCAATATTAAGCTACTGAACAGAATTATGATTTTTTTAATAGAATTTATGAATTTAGATCCTCTTCTGTATGGTACATTGTTTTCTAAATTCAATAATGTATTTCACTTTATTTATCTATTATATAATAAGAAGCGTTTAGTGCAACTTCCACTATAGGAGATCATCCGACTGCATGTTTCAAAAAATTCCTTGGACATTACTGTCATATTTATTTACTTAATTAATAAATACTGCTTCCACTAACATAGTAAAATACAGATGGTTGAATTATTATATCGCCAGATTCCGTCACCATAAGACTATGGTTCATCTCTCAGAACCATTTTTTTCCACTCAGCAGTACTCCCGTCTCTGCGCAGCTGATCTATCCAAGGGAATGGCAAGTGCCGATACAGTTTGGGAACAGCGACATCGCAAGCTTCGACTGGCTCTATCACTGATTATAAGTGATTTAATAAAGTGAATACGTGTGAGAGAGAGTGTGGTATGTGTGTGTGTGAGTAGAGCAAATATGTCTTTTCTATTTAAATATATATTTAATTTTGATCTCTCAGTATGTGTGTTTGAGTATGTCAATATATTTTACTATTTAAATAGATTCATAGAAACATATTGGAGGAAGAAGATAAGAAATTTCTAAAAAAAAAAAAAGAAATAAAGGGAAGCAATGAAACAAATGTAAATGTCTATAGACATTGTAAGAGTTAGCTCATTAGCATTACATTTTTAAAGAAATCAATACAGAATTAAAAATTACCTTTTTATTTTCTTACTATTCTTACTAGACATTTAAATTATTGAAATTTACGATTAAAAACAAAAACCGATTCCGTGTATTAAGTTGAGAACCACTGATTAGTTTTACATTTTATACTAAGGATTATAAAGAACATATTGAAATAATAACAACCCAAGCATAAGGCAGAATTTAACTAATGAAAAGCCCTGAGTATTTCTAGAATACTAATGCTGTAGACTAGTAATATTTGAAGAAATTTAAAAGTAAGCTATGTTTCTAACAAGTGTTAGTAATTGTTAATTGTATCTCATCTTATTTATCAGATTGTTTTTAGACCAAACGTCGCATGTGGTTTTCGGGGCTTGTCCTCCAAAAGAATGAACTACGTATACCAAGAATTGAAATGACAAGAAAGCCAATACGAGGAAAGCGTCAGCAGGCACATCATGAAGTACCCCAAAGCAGTAGAAACCAGGCTCCAGATATTGCCATTGACAGATCTTTGTGCCCAATGCGCAGAACAGCGCTGGAGGATTTAAGTCTAAGTCGCAATGTATTCAATTCACAAGAAAAAAGCTATTTTGTTGTTTTCGTTGTTCAAGAACGGACATTTTAAAATGTATTTTTTGATTTTATTACGTATCTGGTGCAACAAAAAATATTTGATTCATTGGCATTAAGGGCAGGTTAAACCCCCAAATTGAAATATCAACAAATCTGTCACTATTTAAGTGTCTATATGTTTGGATGGATCGTTTAATAGTGAAAAAAATATTTAAAACAAAAACAACTTTAAAAAGTGAAATTTTTCACAAAAATAGGGTAAAATAGTAAAAAAACTAAAAAAAATACATGAACACACATGACAAGATATTTTAGTATCTATTAAATATTTTCAAATGAAATGTGCAGTGTCCTCAGCATGTTATTCCAATCACATTTAACTACAATTATTACAATCAGAGAGAACACTTTTTATTTTAATGAATTTTTTAGTGTGGGAACCATAAAACTGTCAAAACTGGTTGGGGTAGGGGTAAGTATTGAGACCATAACTTTAAAACTACTTAATAGATTGTAATTCTGGTAGCATATTTTGATTCAGTATGGACATAGAACAAAATTTCCAAATTTCAAAGCTCTAGCTAGCATAGTTTTTGTGGAAAGTTGACAAACCAACCAAAACATTTTGAAAATAAAAACAAAAACTTACAATTAAAAGCCTCCTGGTAAATATCCTTCATGCCTAGCATCCTCTGCATTTGAATGAATGTTTTTTTTTACAACTGGATGTCATTTTTGATATATTTTTTGCATTTAAAGATGACAAAATTCTTTTCTTGTCCACAGCGCGAAATGATGTTTCAGCATAATATCCGAATTGTAGTCCAAAAAGTGGAAATATCTGCCTTCGTCCAAGTTCCCCATCATTATATACAATTGTTGCATCATGAACAGCTATCTCAAGCCTTTTTCTTCCAACAAATTGGTTTTCGGGGAATCTTTTCCATATTAAATTATGGAACGACTCGTTAGAATTTTGCGTGCCACCATGTAAACACTTTTGCAGCAGCGCATCTGATGTTAACTCTTCAAATATTGGTTTCATAGCATCAGTAATATATTTGGGGAGTTTATTTTTGTTTGCCACTGCTATGTTTTGTTCTTTTGGACACCAATGGCCGCAATCACTGTGGTCTCCACACCTGTGTTTCCAAATTGCCAAAATTGCTTTTTTCATCAGTAGAAGGTTGTTGGTATTATTTCTAATGGCATAACCATAATGGCCCTGGATTCTTAGAATTGATGCTTGAGTAAGCCTTTTTACTCCTCCCATCCCTTTATTAGTGTTTGCCATCTTCTTTAAAAACTTTTCCTTTGTTAGAATTCTTTAGGTCCATAAGTCGACGTCCCGTTCTTTTCTGTACATGACCGCAGCATTCCAACTTTTCAATCGTCTTAACGGGGTATATTGGTGGATCTGAATCTGCAACAGTTTTATAGCTTTTTGAGTCACTATCTCCCAAATAGTCTGTATAGTTTAAGCCGTACATCTGTGAACGTCGGAAAGTTTGTAGGATCCCTTGTGATTCCATCGCACCAGAAGAGCCTGTGTGATTAGCGTCACATTCAGCTGCGTGATTTGCTTTCCAAGCTACAAACTGTTCAGGAGTAAGTTTCTTTTTTCCTTTTGCGACATTTATCACAATACTTACTGCTGATAAATGTGTCTATTACTTTAGGAGCACCTCCAGGATTAACGGAAAGTACAGTTGCAACTCCATTTTTGACACGAAACCACGCCTCTGCCATGTTCCATCGCACGACACAGTGACATCCGATGATGGCTGAGAAGCTCTGAATTCTTCCGCAGCTGCTTCTTTGCATGTTGTAACAAAAAATGTATCTTGTTTAAAAAAAAGAACAGTAACAGTTAAAAAATTTTAAAAATTGGATAATTAGAAAAAAAGTTATAGTATTTTGAAAATTAGACACTGTCTATGCATATTTAATGAGACAAAAGTAAACATTAGTCATGTTTTTATTTTAAATATTTAAAATATTTATTAATATTTTTTTCTAAAAACAAATTACAGATTATTATTCAGAATTGGATACAGTTTCTAATTAACGTAAAAGCTCAATTGACATAATTTTGCTTAGATTAATCTACCCTACATCCACTCGAGCCTCAAAAGTGAATTCTGTCATTAAAATTAACACAAATATGAATGTAACAACTCTTAAAATGCAGTAAAGTGTTTTCCAAAGAAAAAATAGGCAAAGACAAACAAATTTTGAAACAAAGACGACTGCCCAGTAGGGCACAAAGGGTAAACTTCCGATTAGGCAACACCGCATTAGAGCAAAATCAAAAATAATTTTTGCGATCGGAAGCATTAGCTGTTCATATACAGACCATTCGACATCACATCTACAATAATAACATCAATTGACAAATATATGAAAGCACGAGGTCTAAAGATTGATAGTGGTATGCTAATTGTATCCATTACACAATATTTCGACATTTACTAAATTTCTTATTGTGACAATAGTTTATCTCTCCATTTTTCTAGGTCCAAAATTGTACATGTATTCTGTTTATTTGAAAGAGTAAAATTCTATTGAAGACTCCCAGGTAGGTAGACCTACACTTAGACATCACTGCAACTAAAAACAAAAAGAACATCTTTTTTAGCAAGTACGTCTTACGCGTTATTAACTAAATATATAAATATATATATTTATATTTATATAATTTCATCATTATCTTTTCAACTTCCATTTGATATCCTACGATTCTGTGGCATTTTACGTCTCAAGAGATGATCTTTTCCTTTTCAACTTCTTGTGTGACTAAAGAGGCCAATCCTTGATACACAGATGCGATCGCAGGTCGGGCATATGTAATTATCAGGCGCCGTTGCATTTTCACCCTTCTTTCTGCTTCTGTTGTGTATGACATCTGCAATCTTTGACCCTTCCTTTATGCTCTCTCTCCATGTGGATCTATCCAGTGCCAGCTCTTCCTAGCTGCCAGTGTCGATTTTGAAGAGCTTCATGTCGCGTTTGCATACATCCGTATAACGTAAAAGTGGGCAATCAGCGGCTCTCCTGCCTTCTATTAGATCGCCACACAGGATGTTCTGTGGAAGTTGACCTACTGGCATTCTACGAACGTGGCCAAGCCAGCCAAGGCGTTTGCTGCTGATAACAGAGCGAATGTCCTGGCACCCCGCTCTTTGTAGCACTTCCTCATTGGTTATCTTATCTTGCCACCTAATTTTAAAGATCCCCCTTAGGCATCGATTCACTATCTGGATTATATAGCTAATATGTTATTTATTTTTTCAATTAAATCATACATAGCATTATAACGATAGCTGGCATCAATTTGAAAAGAAAATGTATTTGAAACTAATGATTTCTTGTTGTTTTTTTTTTTCATGACCGGTGTGGTAATTCTGTTTTTGTTACTGCTTATTTTGAGTAAATATAAGAGAAAGCGTACTGACCTACGAAGTCTTGGTTTATTTTATTTTTACAAAGCTTTTATCAACTATGTCTGTCCGTATGAATGTCTGTCTAGTCAAATGTTTGTACACGTTATTTCTCCAAATCTCAGATCAAGCTGAGATTTTGCACACTTATTTCTTTGACCAGACAACGAAAGAATCTTTTTTTTTTAAAGTTAATCCACTATTTCTAAAAAAATTATTTTGTTTCATATTTTGAACAGGGAAAGAATCTTTACTTGACGGAAGTAGTGGTATAAGCCGAGTTAGTTACCTTTATATTAGGAAACTTAATGAATTAGCAAAGAAAAAGACTGGATGTAGCCACTAGAATATACCTTCGCCTTGCTTTGGCTAATTTAAAACTTGAAGTTTTTAATATTGTCAGACTGCAGGAGGCACAATAGTTCCCATTAGCTTTAATTTCATTTTACAGTGAATTCAGCAATAATAATGTTTATATTAAAAATAAAAATAAATTTAAAAATAAACCTGAAAACAGTAGGCCCTAATATTCCAAAATTCTTAAGATTTGAAAGAAAGTCATGGCAATCAGATTAATTTGTGTGTGTAATCACTGTACATTATTTGACATAATGTTTGTATAATGATAATATTTCTAATGCTTTCGATTCCGAAGATTACGGCTGAGTGCAGTGTTTCACATAACTACGCAAACACAGTTCCGACCTGCATATTTTCACGAATTTTGTGCAGACAAAGCTTTGTCTGCTGGCGGTCTATTTAAGTTTTCTTTCCGTCTTTAGCGCCACTCTTCAATAATGGCTTTTGTTTCAGTCTCAAATGTTTGTCGCGCAGCTTTTATGAGAACTCTGCAACTGTCTCTATCAGACACCATCTGCTGCCAGTTACTTTCCTCTACGCCAGTGAGGGCGAAATGGAGCCTAAATGGATATTTATAGCGCTTACGGGGAGGGAACCTCTGTAACTCCGATCTACTCTAAGCTCGCCAAAGAAGATCGCCATTGGCATGCTCCGCAATAGATATTTTAAATTTAATTTTGACGTGTCAGAATTGCAGTCCTCCCTTAAATCCAGCATTGGGCCTTATTGTTGTCGCCCACATTACTTATGTACTATAATATGCTATTTGCATATTACACTACATTACATACTGTATTGGAATGGTTCAACATATAAGATGTTACTGCAATAACTTGTTCTCTGTCCTCTTATATTGATATTATATTGATAAAATGGTTTTTAATTAACGCAACTTATGACTAAGAACAGTGGCGTCACTAAGGGGTGTGTGGGTGGGCAGCACCGATTGACACCCACTAAAATTGTGCATAATGTTGAAAAATTCCCCAATTTTTATATTTATTTAGTTGTTTTGATAAATATTGGACATGTATTAATGAGAAAATTACGAGAAGACTGACAAACAATTATTAAACTTTAAAATTTTGAAAATCTTTGAAGCATGACATAGGCTACAAAACAAAACAAAATTGACTTGGGAAGTTACTGCTATGATAAACGTAAAAAAAGAAAAAAATGAGAATTATTTTGCACAGACTTGTTTGGTGTCACGTTTCTAGCAAAGCAGAACTTCGCATTTCGTCCCAAATTGAATATAAGTCTTCATTAAATAAAGGAAATTTTCTTAAAATTGTGAAATGTTATCCAAATATCCTTTCTCAGATCGATAATTTTATTATCAGGAGACTGTAAAGACAGTTATACCTTTTATTTTGCTACTTTTTTAGCGGCCCCCGAATAGGGAAAAGACGCTATTAGTTTTGTGTGAAATGTCTGTCCGTCCTTCCCGTTTAGATTTTGTAAACTAAAAAAGATATTGAAAATCGGACATCACAATATTTTAGACCATTCAAAGTTCTGATGCAACGGCTACTTTTTTTTTTCTGAAAGCGAAGAATCTAATTTTTAAAATCAGTTATGCAAATATTTTTTTAAAGAGAAAAAGCTTATTAGTATGAATTATAAATTAGACCTAATTTAAACGAATAGTAATTTAATTTTCCTGAGCCACTTTTTTTAATTGTGGAATATTTTTTTTTTTTTTTAGGATTTGAATAAAAGTTTGAGCCTTTTCAAAAATTAGATCAATTATAAGACATCAGTTAGGCCAGGGGAGGCGCGATGATTTAGCGGTAAAGCGCTTGGCTTCCGAACCGGGGGTCCCGGGTTTGAATATTGGTGAAGACTGGAATTTTTAACTTTGGAATCGTTGGGCGCCTCTGAATCTACTCAGCTCTAATGGGTACCTGACAATAGTTGGGGAAAAGTAAAGGCGGTTGGTCGCTGTGCTGGCTACATGGCACCCTCGTTAAACTTAGGCCACAAAAACAGATGAACTTTACATCATCAGCCCTATAGACCACAATGTCTGAAAGGGGAACAAGTTAGGCCAGGTTCACATCTAACTTTACATTTACTTTCACCTATCCTTTGATCTGCTGAACCGTTGGGGCACTACACAAGATTGTTCTTTCTCCATTCTTATCTCTCATTTGTCTTTGATATAATTTCATTCGGATGTTCTTTCTGAAAATATTGAAGCCTGCCTTCGTGGACCACTTCGGGGGCAGATTTTGAGTTTGTGTTTCCACACAAACTGTCTATTGTAACCTTGTTTTAAACAGATGTAATGGGGAAAAATCAACAAAATACTACAGTAACTTCAAATTAAAGTGATGGCTAAGATAGAGCACATAAAAGTTTTATCTAGTAAAATTGTGACTAATTATCGCATAAAGCTATTGAGATAACTCATGTCACATCAAACTAGCGTATTATTGCAGCAGAAAAATAAGTCTAAGCAATATAGTGAATCGACTACAAGGTGGCCCCACTTTGTTATCAGTGTATCTATAATAAAGAAATACCCTTGCACTTTAGCGAGCCTCAGAGAGCCCCGCGCTCAATTTAACGCTGCTAGTGGTGCCACGTTTCTCCCCCAAAAAGCTACGGTCTGCGGTCTTTTTCAGTGCACGTACCGAAGGTTTGGAACTCACACCCATTAATCTCAGACAGACAACATGCTTCACTACATTGAAGAATAACATTAAGACCTATCAGTTAAAACTTTTAAAGATTAATTTGTCATTTTAGCTCTCGTGTTTATGTTTGTAATGTTATCACAGCGCCTTGAGCCTACATTTTGTTTGTTAACAGCGCTCTATAAATTTAATTATTATGTTAAAAACGAACAAGCATTCATTCTCTGGCGCTGCCAGGGTGGATTTTTGTTAACTCTTTACAATTCTTCCAAAAATCCTGAAATTTTAGTTCTGCTTATATGACTTTAAAAACATTGAATTTATGTATTTATTTTTTAGTGAAATAGTGATTATTATATGTCAATAGAAAGATAATTGAATGCAGTTTAATTTTATGCCATTGAAAATTTGATATAACTGCTTACTTTGGTTTGGTATTAAATTAATTATGTAATGACAATTTTTTTTCTGAAAAAAAAAATCAAAAACATGAAAGATACCATAAAGAAAAAAAACTCAGTATGAAAGTAAATTTAAATCAAACATATTTATTTTGAAGAGAATTTATTTCTCTACAAAGGAAAACAAATTCAATGTCATTTGTAAAGAAAACAAAAAAGTTATGCAACAAAATGTAAAATGACATTTTAAGGGGACATAATTAGAAAAAAATGACAATTTCAAAAAAAAAAAAAAATTACCAAAGGTAAAATTCATAGAAAATATTACAAAACCATTTACATAGAACAAACATATTTAAGTTAGGCACATATACAAACTGATAAGTAAAAAACTAAGATTGGTGATACTTTAGTAAGCAGTTACTTTTACCATGGAAACAGAGATATGTATCACATTCCCCACATTTAGTGCTAACTTTTCTTTCCACCCCAAAACTTTGGTAGCACAATTTACAGTTACGTCTGGTTTGTGAAAATTCTGGGATTATAGAATGGGTCGTTTTTTTAGACTGTTTGACATTTGATGCAGTAGGAACACTTTGGTACTTTTCTATTTTTCCTAATTCACGTGTTAGTTCTTCTGTAGAATCAAGCTGTAAATAACGGTTAGGTCTTTTGAGCTCTGGTATGTCAAAATGGGTTTTCCTCCATTCTTGAAAAAGAATGTAACTGTTTACTCTAGCAATATCTATAAAATGAAAGAATAGAGTTTTCCAATACTTCTTAGTTTTTCTTAAAACATTGTATTTATTAATGAGTTGGTCACTTTTATCCACCCCACCCATATATACATTATACTCCTTGATAATTGAAGGCTGTTTCACTGGTAATTCCCTATATTCTCCATTGATTTTAGTTCTCCTTTTGACAAATGAATAACCATTAGCTGTCATAAAATTTGACATAACAGATACAGTTTTGTTATCTCGCCATTGAGTTGTCAAAATTTCATCAACCCTAACCCATCGCTTATCTCCTCTATTAGAATTCTTCTCAATAATTTTACATCTTTTAGAGCATTAGGGAATCCTTTCCTATTTTTTAATATTGTTCCACAAGCACATATACCTTTTAACAATAAATCTCTTAAAAGTTGATAACTAGTGTAAAAATTATCAAAAAATATGACATATCCCTGGTTTATAATACTTTTAGACAAACGCATAACAACATCATAAGCCAAATCAAAACGAGAAGATAGACTGTTGTCTTTGCCAACAGAGATCTCAAAGTCATAAGTATAACCTGTAAGAGAGTCAGCTAGGACCCATACTTTCATCCCCCATTTAGTTGGTTTGTCACGTATGTACTGCCGAAAACCATATCTCCCTTTATTTTGTACCATTCTCTCATCAATGGAAAGATTTTGATGAGGCTGGTAAAGTTTTTGACATTTTTTATGAATGTATTCATACAAAAAACGAATTTTACTTAGTTTATCTTGACGATCCTCTGTTTCAAAATTAGATACTTTTAAAAAGGACATGATCTGAAGAAATCTTTTTTTAGTCATAAAGCTTCTTAGTGATGACCTACACCAATACTTGGAAACAGAGGGTGCTCGAACAATAGACATATACATGAGCAAACCCAAAAAAGTATAAAATTCATCTACAGTTACATCATACCATCCTTTATAGACTGTTGGTTTCGTTGGTCCGAAGTGGGCAGCATATTTGTTTGTGTACAACACAAGCATATTGACAAGGTCGACAGTGAAGTACAGCTTGAAGAAATCTGATGGATGTAAAAACTTTCTAACTCCAGCCTTTGTCAGAATCTCATCATTCAAATGAACTCCTGGTTCTCTGGCTGGTCTAAATTTTGGTGTTGGGGCTGGTGGTCCTTCATCCACATCATTGTATCCCTTGGGACTGAAAGAATAAAAGTAAAAAAAAAAATAATTATTATGCTCTAACAAGTTACTTAGATTATAAATCAATAATTTAATGCTAATTTATTATGTTTGCTTGATATATACATATATATAAATTTAGATCTAATCTACATCCTATAAAAACATGGTAACAATAACTTTCTAAACTGAGGTTGTAATGTCTATGTCAATGTGTACATCCAATATAAACAAACCCTTAGCAACCAAATTGGTGTAAAAAAACAATGATTGAGTGACTATTTTATGTTTATCATACTGAACAATTATGAAGAAATATAAGCGTACAAAGGCTATAAACCTATTCTAGATAAGTTTATTATATAATTCTAATAGTAATTTATAGTTATAATAACATTGTTTTTTTTATTTTTGAGAAGAAACGAATGATTTTCTATTGTAAACAATAGGTCTAATACTTACACAGCATGGCCTCTGTCTGTGGGTGAAGTAAAATCACTCAAATTTTCAATATCTGAGTCAGAATCACTGCTGTCTGGCTCCCAGATATCTTCATCACTAAAACTTGCGTCATTTTCATCGCTAGACATTTTTATTTGATTTTTACTGGTATGGTACAGATACAGTACTTTCTCAAAAAGCAAGATGGCGGCGGATGTGACTTTTAAATAGACGCATGTTCATTCGCATTTTTTAAATGTAAAAATAGAAACATATCGCATTTTTATGGGTTTTATTAATAAAAAAATAATTATTAAAAATATTAAACCAAAAAAAAAATTGTAAAAAAATGGAAATTCAATTGAAAAATAAGCCCTAAAAGAGTCGATCTTTTAAGATCGATTTTCAAGGGAGAGAACTGTAAAGAGTTAAAGGGAAACAAAATTCATTGCAGTCCCTTTTTTAGTTTCCACTGAGGAATTTTCTGGTGATGTGGCAGGTCTGCTGCAGTATCACCCTCTGACAGGCAACGAGAATGCCAAGGGGCTTGAAGGTATCTGTGAGGTCAGTTGTTTTAATTCCCTCGGTTGATATAACAATGGAATATATATTTTTATTTTGGATTATTTCTATAAACGCTTAATCTCCAAGCCTAGGTTCCTATATTTTCGTTGTTTTTTTTAATTTAGTTTTTCTTAAATTATGAGACAGTGGTACAGCGATGTCAATAATGGTAGCGATTTTTCTTTTTTATCAATGAACACCAGATCAGGGCGATTGAAATCTACCGTTTTGTCGTCAAAATGGCCTATCGCAGTAAAGCTGATGATCAGTATACTCGAGAACCTTTTGTGGCGAGTATTTATAATCAGGAGGAGTTAATAATGATAATATTAAGATATTATTATTTTTAAAATGTCAGAAGAGTAAAGTGCATTGATCTCTTTTATGCTGAGCCAAACATGGGACCTAAAGAAATCTCTACTCTACCAGCACTTTTACTAAACCTTCAACTTGCCCACGTGGAGTCACGTGAAATAAGCTTTTCAAAACTGAAGTTAATTAAGGACTATTAATGAAGAACTTTTGTAACACAAATTTCAAATCAGGCAATTCTGTCCATTTAAATGGACTTCGAAAAATATATTGACTTTAAAGGTATTAATAAGCTTGCAAGTTTGAAATCCTGAAAAAGAAACTTTAATTTTTTCCATTGTTAAAGTTCTTATTTTAAGCTTAATAACATATTTAAAAAAAAAACTTTTTTTTACCCGATTACGTCGATACAAAAATAACACTATAATGTTTAGGCCTAGCTGTTTTCGTTTGGAGCACTTTAAAGTCTACAAGAAGATAGTATTCTCAGGTGATGTTTAACCTGTTTCTGATTTAAAAATCTTCAATTTTAAAAAATGTCAAAACTAATGAGAAAATGTTAGAAACAACGAAATTTTAAAATAGACTCGATATTCATACAGCTGTGTAACAATAATGAATGAATGTAGGAATTTCGCTCACTGTAGATAAAAGGAACTAAAACTACCATAGTTGTTATTGGGAAAATTTGAGGGGAAAACTGAGAGGGGCGGTAGTCAACGTCACACTTACGGGATCGTCCGTCTCTAACGCTGAAGGTCTTATTTTTATTACAAAACCCTACTATACTTACGAAGTACAGTACTTTTGGTCTTTTATCTAAACTACATAAACTCGAAGTGTTCTCCAACCAAATTTCTAAATCTGATACGTCCACAAAACGCTATGTGCAAGATATCAGTTCTTTGTGGCTAACATCAAGCGTGCAGTCAAGGATGACGGGAAAATATACCATCACGTCTATAAGCTCGTTATCAGTCCTATATCCGTGGTACTGTTCGTACTGTGAGGCTCGGCATTCTTAATTAGTCGAAGATGTTCTTGCATAGTTGCGACGTTTGTCAAGCATCTCAACCAAGGCCAAGCCTGAAAGCTGACCGTTGTTCGGCGCATAAAGTTTCTCTGTTTTCCCGCGAAAAGCTTTTTTTTTAATTTATTTATTTATTTTGCAAGACATAAAACAATTGCTATAATTTTTGCTAAAACTGCCAAGCAACGCAATTTTTTCTTTTCTAATTTGTTCAAGCATCAATTTAAGTTATCTATTACGCTAACCCTTAAAAAGGGCGCCTGTTAGCCTAAATCTATTTTTTTTTAAATACCGTAATACTTTATTTAACATTTTTGTTTAATTGTTATTTCTAGACATAGACCTAGTTACGTGATAGACAGGATTTTAAAAAGAAAATTGATGAGGCTGAGTTTGCAGGTGGTCGTATTTTGTTCTTCATTAGTCATGAAATTAAAAAGATTATCATAAAGTTGAAAGCTATAAATAAAACTAAAAATGCGAATAGATATGGATACTCGACAGGAAACTGACTGAGAGATCGCAACATCATGGCTCTGTTAACGAATTCTCAAGGCAGTCTATTTAGACCCAGAAAATACTTTTTTTTGCAAAGGTATGTTGTTGGAAATTTAAGAAGACTATGTTACACACATCTTAGACTGAATTAAATGCCATTTTCCTTAAAGAAAGCAGATATTAGATAAATTTTGGAAATATTATTATTTCATATTTATAATTATTAGTCAAATTAATCATATATGATAATGCTGTTTCTTTGTTAGGCACTTCAACAAAAAAAATTGTTTTGATCATATTGTTTTGTAATTGATATCATTAAATAGAGCTTGGTGTCCCATTCACAAAAATATCAAATTTATGTTTCTATGATAAGTAGAAGCAAAGTTATGATTTTTTTTGTATTTATTTTTTTTTCCTTCTTTGGCTTTGTATTCAATAAAAAATTTTGGTATCCGAATTTTGACTTTTTGTTATTAAAGCATGCATATCTTTCTTATTATTCAATATTTTTGGTTCAAATTTTCAGAAGACTTTATGCATGTTGTTTAAAGTGTGATATGACCCCAATCTTTCATCTAAGCCGATTTTTCATACTTTTACAGCCGGGCGAAGCTGAATAGAGACGACAAATTTGGTCAAAATTTGACTTAATTAATGCACAACTTTTTTATTTGTCAATATTTCCATTTCATATTTTCAGGAGACTTTACATGTTCTTTATATCATTTTATAACCCCCAAATCTTTCATCTAAATCTATTTTTTATATTTTTACAGCCGGCAAAGCTGAAAATAGAGACGACAAATTTGGTCAAAATTTGACTTAATTCATGCACAACTTATTTATTTCTCAATATTTCCATTTTAAATTTTCAGGAGACTTTACATGTTCGTTATATCATTTTATAACCCCCAAATCTTTCATCTAAATCTATTTTTTATACTTTTACAGCCAGACGCAGCTTAAAAAAAGGAAAAAAAAATTTGGTCGGAATTTGACTTATTCATGCACAACTTTTTTATTTATTAATATTACCATTTCAAATTTTCAAGAAACTTTAAACATGTTATTTGCTACAAAAAAAAATATTAATTTTGAAGAAAAATAGCAATTCAAAATTGTGACATTTATTTGTAAAAATTGTACTACGGGAACAGCTAGATTTTTTTCAAATATTGACGAAAACTTGTTTTTATTTCTTAATATTTAATCATAAAATTAAAAGGAGACTTTAAACAGCTGGAGTATGAAAAATTAATCTTTAAAAAACATTTTAAAAATATTGACCTTTTTTTTTTACCAAACAAAACAAAAAACGCAGATGTAAAATTACAAAATATTTGGATATGGTGGGGGGGGGGGGAGCAAGGCAAGAGAAATCAATACTATTAGTCAAATTGCCAAGATTAGATATCAGAATGTCTCTTTTATAAAGTTAATACATATATTATTTATACAGACATAATCTAAACAAACTTATAACATCTAGAATACTAGATCTAATTTATATATATTGAAAAGCTGTTTTAGTTTTTAGGCTATTTCTCAGATTTTCTCCCATTAAATTTCACATAAAAAAAAAATTTAGTCCTCAACATTCTAGATCTAGAAACTAGTATTAGTTTATTAAGACAATTAAGTATAGACTAGACTAGTATATTATATATCTTTATCTAATTCTAGATTTCATTCTATGCATCTCTGTTCCTATTCTAGAAAATAGATCTAACTAATCTAAGCCTAAATCTAAGTATTAGACCTAGATCTACACTCTAGTGTATGATTAAAACAATAATTTGATTTTTCTACATTATCTGTTGCTTCTCTAGATCTATTAGTAAATAAATCTAGATCTACATTAATACGAGTTTTTTTGCTTCATTATCTATATTAATAAACAAGAAAACTTCGTTTTAAAAATCTTTTATAAGTATTTTATTACTACTTCTGGTAGAATTGATAGCAAAATGGCTACTTTGGTTTGGTGGTCATTTTGGCATTCATATACCAAGAGCGCCATCCAAAATAGCTTAATAATCACACGTGATTCTTATGTAGATATGGATACTACAAATTACTAACCAATATAAATAATTACAAAACAAAAATAAAAAAGGAATCCTATCTGGAACACACCCTAATTTTGGAAACTAAAAAAAAAACGATCTAGTAAGCCAATCCCGTCAAATTTGGTATCAAAAGAATTGCCATTTTCTCCCTGACAAAATGATACTCTAATCTAGAAGATCGGTTAAAAAATAATGACGTTTTACACACTTTTCCGACGGTAACCGTGGACGCTACCAAAACCATGAGGACCAACTTTTAAGCTGACTTCCGGCGCACTAAAATAGCGATGTTGAAGTACCTACTGTGATAAATTAGATTCATTCGAGATAGCATTGACAAATTTAACTATTTGAGATATGAATGAATGTAGACACGTTGAAGTGAAAAATATTAATATATAATCTTTTCTTAACGTCCTTTTGTTCTAGAACTATTTTCATGGGTTGTGAAAAAATGAAAATATTACCTTTAATAAATAACATGGGATATATATATATAAAAGTAACTGTTATTTGAAAAAAAAATGCATAAAGTGAAGTTTTACACGTCTTAGGCACCCCATCATAAGGTCTCTAAAATATTTAAATAATTTGTTTTGCAATGATGCATTTGTACAAAAAAAAAGCGAGCATATAAATTAGTATTCTTTCAACAAACAATACAATTTTTAAAAAAATTAATTGTACTTGGAATCTAATTGTCATCATGTAAATCTGGTTAATTATGTTTTTTTTTCCTTCTGGCTTTCACAGATTTGCCAAGTGGTTATCATCTTGCTTGTTTGGAAAGTGTAAATGCTTTAAAATACTTGCTGTTCGAGCTCGTTCTGTATAACAGATGAGTACATGTTGAAAGCAGTATTCTATGCTAAGCAAAGGAAGAAGGAATCTCAGAAATGCCTCTCCAGCTCCCCCCTTTGAAAAGCTTTATAGAGATCATCTTGTGTCAGCTTGTTATCACTGGCATGAACTAAATATGCCTGGCAGCAAATGGATTATGAAAGAAAGAGATAGCTGCAGAGCTCTCTTAATTATAAGACTTGAAGACAGACACAATGAAAAATAATAAGTTTAAATACACTCCTGGTGGACAAGCCTTTGTCTGTGTTAAATGTGGTAAAATATTCAGGTCACAGGTGGATCTGTAGATTTATGAAATGCTGGTCTGCACTCATCTTGTAAGCTTTCCAAAATGGACATAGTAAAGTGAGTTTTATGGAAAATTGTGTTTTCCATTTTCATTCCTAAAATCAATAATTTACATTTTACTATCCCAATGAAATTTTGGTAATACAATTTCTGCCTTTATTATTAAGATAACTCCATTACCGGTACCCTCAAAAAAAATATCTTCAAATACTATTTATCTTATCTGTTCTTCAATATAATATAAAAATTAAACTCGCTTAAGGATAAGTCAGATTGGGATATTTTCATACATCTAAATTTTAAAAGTTAAATAGTCTTTTATGCTTGGGAACTGTATAAGAATATGAGGATGTTTGTGCATATTGTATCTCATTGAAACTTATGATAGTTACCTTTTTTTTTATTAAAATATCAATAGTTCTCTGAAAGGGATCTCTATGTACTCTCAATTTGGACATCTTCCTTTCTTAATGTCTTACCTCTATTTAGTCATAGTTTTTACTTAGCACTTTAATGTGTAGTTTTAATTATTTAAAAAAAATGAGACATGCATCCTAATGACCAGTCAGACATTCTTTCTTTAGGCTTTTTGCAAAGTTTATAGTTAGATATTACTTATACAACTACTGAATCTAAAATTACTTTTTTTGATAGAGTTCCTAGTACCATTTCATGCAATTAATTATCACCATGAATACAAGTGATGCTAATTAACATGGACTGCTACATGCTGTTGTTAAGGTAATGATTCATTTGCCTTACTTTCATAGTATTCTTAATGATAGCTCATTTAATGCAAAATTATTTACTTTCCTTGACTAAGTTAAAGTATTGTTGCTGTTAACTATTTACTTTTACAAAAAGCAAATATTTTCTTTCAATTCAATTTTGAAAGGTTGCTCAGCAGAAAAAAGTAGGCTAGAAGAAAAAAGATACATAATTATGTTGAAATTCTCTTCTGAATTTTTATTTACAACATTAACATTAAATTAAACAACACAGAACTTTATCATTCAATTTGTTAGAGTGAAATATTTTTTGGAATTCTCCTATATCAAACAAATCAGGACAGCTATTACAAACCAGAACAATTATAGCAACTTCATCTAACCTTTTGTCTATTGAACCATTAGGGCATCAGAATGATCAGTCTGCCATCTTCCTCCATTCCTCCATCCATTGTAATGTGACTGTAAAAATTGGTTATTTTATGATGGATTTATTGTAGAAAGTCTTTCTGACATACAGGAAAACAGTTGGCAGCAGATGGCCCTTAAAAAGCTTGAGTTCTCATGATGGTTTTGGGACAAACATTTGAGACCCAAAATAAAAAGCCTTTACAGAAGATGAGACACAGAAGATAAAAAACAAGCTTTAATAGACCTCCCGCAAACAGTGGCTTGGTCAGCTTCAGATGCTGTAAAATATGTAATTTGCAACTGGGTTTGTGTGGTCATCTGAAATACTGCACTCATCTTTAATCTTTAAATTGAAGACAATTCCTTACTTATGGTGGATTATCAGGGTTAAAGCTATCCAAACTAGATTGGATGTTACTATTTAAAGCTTGAAGAGTGGATTGTGAATCTGTAAGGACAATAAATACACTTGCAATACCCACATTATTTAAACACGCATGGAGCTTAGGGAAATAGTGAATACTTTTTTTTTTTACAAAAGGCTAATGTAGAAAGACTGTACGAGTTCATTGCTATTGGCAGTACCTCAGATAGGGGAGCAAAATAATTTTGGAATTCTCCTATATCAAACAAATCAGGACAGCTATTACAAACCAGAACAATTATAGCAACTTCATCTAACCTTTTGTCTATTGAACTATTAGTGCATCAGAATGATCAGTCTACCATCTTCCTCCATTCCTCTTTCTTTTTCCTTAAGCAGAATTTTTTCCAGTGATAATAATGTCCACTCTTTCATGCTCTCTTCTTATCACTTTTTTTTTACCTCTTCTTCTGTTTCCTGGTAGTTGACCCTGAAGGATTGTATAATTAGCAACCCCATAGGACCTTGTGATTAGGCCAATAGATAGGTTATAGTGTTTTTTTGACAGTGGTCAGCAAGTCATTGTGAAGCCCAATTACCATTGTGTTCCTGTTCCAAATCCCTCATTTGTGATGCAGTCTTTGTAGGTGATATGATGTATCAAAATTATCTCAATTCCTTACTAGGAGCCTCTTCTGAAGTTCTGCAGTTAGCGTCCAAGATTAGCAAGAATACAAGAGTGTTGCGATGATGATTTTAATTGTTTATATTTATATTGAACAGTATTCCGTCCATCTCCTTATCACTTTTTTTTTTAGTCAAATATTTGTTGTTTTTGTCTTTTATTGTTGTACATTTTACTTGTAATGAGGTTGTGAGTTCCTTTACCAGCTGGTATGCTTTTTTTACTGTTTTCTTCAGTCCTTCTTGACATAATTTCACTATCCACTTCCTCTTCACTTCTTTCATTACCTTATTTATTAGCTGGCTGACACTTTTTTATTTTTTGATGTGTTTTATGTCAGACAATTTTTTTTTCCTTAATTTCTCATTGATTGTCACAGAGTTGGAGTATAATCCCTGTTGCCCATGTGTTTTTTTTTGGCAAATGTAACTGCTCTAGTACCTCTAGAGTTTATTTATCGATTTTTGTGTTAATATCTTAGTCACTGGAGCCCAAGATATTGGAAGTTGCAAATATGGCTGCAATTTGTTGGTCTCTCAGTTTATCTAGGTTTCTTGTTTGACCATATGGATGCTTTACTTAAAACATTGTGGCACCAAGATATAGTCAAACTGCTTGTGATGTTCTCCATCAGGACTGTACTTTGTTATTATTCACAACTTTTTATTGCACAAGAGGTTTTTGTACTGCACACATTTTTGTAGACCATTCTTTTTAGTAACTTATTTATGTGTGTTTACTCATTGCTTTTCTTTCTTGATTGATACATTATAACACAACTTTAATATTCTTAGGTATAGCATCCATACAGAATGTGTACCTCTATAATTAGAAGCTAGTAAATGTTGTCAACAAATGCATTCTGGGACTAGCTAAAGGAAAACTGTGACAATATAAGTCTCAGTGCAAGTAAAAGATCAAGCACCACCTATGAACTGGAGTGTAATCATGAAGCTAGAAATTTCTCAGCAGACCTCAAAAGGGTATGTTTAAGTTTCTATAACTATGCTTCTTAACTCAATGAGTGCGGAGCGTCTATCCCATAGATGGTCTGTCTGCCCCTAAACGCACGGAACGTCTATCCCATAGACCATCTTACTCTACCTTTGTTACGTTGCATTTTTTAATTAAAATTTTTAACTAACAACAGTGGAACAATTTTTACTTTATAAAAGAGTTCTTCATCCTTTGTTTACATAGAAATTAGAAGCTTTTGGCTTTATTTAGACATTTATTTATTACTTTTTTTTACAATGTAAAAAAAACGTCGCCATGACTACGCTAGTCCAAGACACACCCAAAAGTTGACTACTGAAGAAACTTTATAATTATTCTAAAATTTATTACAAATAAATAGTAATAATGAAGAATTTGATATAGATATATAGATTAGATCCAGGTAGGTATAAATTTTGGTAATCATGAATGTGAGCGTCAAAAATTATTTTTTGCGACATTCCTTGTTGTCTCTTCCTGGCCAAAAACAAATCCAGATTTAAAAAAAATAATTTTGGCATCATTAAGTGCTGCCAACTCCAAATGAGAAACACCCATTATGTACAGATGTATTAATGTTAGACAAAGTAATTTAAACCACAATAAAATAGTTTTTTTTTTTTTTAAAGATTTATTGCAATCAATTTTTGTGTGTGCGCTAAATAGATGTTACTTTTCATTGTCATTGAATTATGAATTATTACATTCTTTGAGTAAATACTTTATTTTGTGAAGTAACCTTCACCTGTATTTTATTGCTAGACCAGATTCCATATTATTTTAAATAGTTTTTATTTTCATAAAGAGCATTTTTCATGCTTATAGCATGCTCAGAGCACTATGGTACATCTGTTTTCAGGATCACTAGGGGGGGGGTATCCAGGGAAAATGTTTTCAGTAAGCACAACTCTGATTGATTCCGATGTTGAGAACCTCGAGCCTCTTTATATGTAGCTATCACAAGCCCAAGCGTCTTATGTCTCTCATGCTTGTCATATAGTCATTTCTATTTATTTATTTCTCTTGCTGTATTTTATTGGTAGTGTATTTTGAAAGTAAACGTTAAAAAGGGTAATTAATTTATGTAAAAAAAAGCTTATTATTATACAGTGAGTAGCGTACGCCGATATTTTTCAGAGCCTGCCTTAGGTCAATGCAACCTATGCGACCGCAATAAGCCACGCACTGTCATAGAACCCACTCTAATCCTAGGTGTAAGTTATTAAAACGAAACCATTTTATAACTTATAACTTGTGACTTCTCACAATTTATGGAAAAAAAGATACTTGCGTGTGTAGGCCTACTGTTATAGTCCTGCGTTGTATTTGTTGATGGCTGTCGGACTTCGACACTCTGGTGGCATGGACAGAGGCGGCCTTGGCATTGCGCGGGGCCCTGGGCGATTGTCATGCGGGGCCCTAAGCCGTAAGTGTAAGCTATATATCCATACCACATCACATCACGCTAATGTCTCGTCCGCCTCTAATGCTGTAGGTCTTATTTTTGCTACAAAACATAGTACCTTACGTATGTACTGTACTATTGGCCGTTTGACTACATTACATAATGTACTTTATGAAAGATTTTGCCTTAAAGTTTAATCAACGTAACTAATGATTAAGACATTTGTTCATGAACAATCAACAAACTACATAATAATATTTCTGCTAAACACTCCGAAGGTTAAGTTTATGGCCACCGCAAGAAGAGCGCAAAAGGTCGATTGTTGATGCGAATAATGTGTGCTTGGACTCCTTGGTGCTTTCCCTTCAAGTTTACACCATTGTATTTCTATCCCTGGACACGACAATCGGCAATGTCCTGACCAACGTTCACCAGCGCAGCAAGAAGCGCCATGACAAACCCTTTCCTGTTAAGTTGTCAACATTAGGATAAGTCCAAAAAACTCAATATAAGGGACATCAGCTCTTTGTGGCTAACACCAGTTGTGTAGTCAAGAATGACGGGAAAATATTTTGCAAATTTGATTTTATCAATAATTTTCCCTTTTACTTCTGATGCCATAATGTTCATATGTTTTGAATCCTATCCCCGATGTAATGGCCGTAAGCCTCTGCATTCTTAATTCTTCGAAGATGTACTTGCATGGTTGGGTCGACTTCGGCTATCACCATTGTTCGTTTGTTTCTCTGTTCTCCCATTATATGCGGTGTTGTTTTCTTAAAGGTACTGTACAATTGCTAGAATTTTTTTTAAGACTGCGCGCTACAGCAGTTTTACTTTTTTAATTGTTCTTGCATCACGTTATTCGTTGTGCTACCATTTGACATTCTCAGAGCTAAATCCAACCACAAAGTCACACACTTAACGGGATGTACAGAAACCTTGTGCTGCTGAAGTTTATGTCATGTTTAGAGCTTACATAGAAATAGTATTTGGTATTATAAAGATGCCTGGAAAGATTTCCAAAGATATTGAGTATATATGAGAACTGTTCTGGTTTTCGAAGCTGACAGTGTCAATGGAATCTCCAATCGCGGGGCCTGGGGGGTTGTCCCACTTGCCACCCCCTAATGCCGCTACTGGGCGTAGCCGGGGGGTTGGGGTTCAATAATGTTCCCTTTTTCTTCTGATTACATCAGCTGTTTCGAAACTGTCATATCTTTGACATATGCTGATAACACGAATGTTTATTTGTATAGCATTAGGGCCTCTTCTGGCCTTGTTAGAATGTTCTTTGTGGAAACATTAAATAACTTTATCCTGACCAATTTGGTTGTTGCATAGTGCCACTATATTCACTGAGTAATTTGACCACAACCCCAGCAACTCCAGCCATGGAAATACATCACTTAGAACCCATTTATATTACATCTCGTATCTCTTACACAATACATACATACATCTCCTTACTGTCAGGAGTCCAAAAGGTAACTGAGGTTTTCACCCCGTGGTCAAATACAGACCAATTATTTCTTCGTAAATAAGGCACGAGATAGTCAAATGACTATTAACTCACTTCATGTCACATTGAATGTCAAACGTGTATGTGACAGAAACCTATGCCAGATGTTATGTTCTGGTGTCTGAGCTGTAAATTGTTTGATAGTAATATCGAGCCTTTCCTGTTTTGTGCAGTCTTTAAGCCCGCGAGAGAGTTGTCATGTAGTTTACACCTTCAAATCAATTAACTTCTGATACGAAGCAACTTAGCATATAGTGATTTTACAGAAATAAAGTTTATGAGGATAAGCTATATAATTGTAATAAACTGGAATAAGCTAATCTGTAGTTCATGTCCGACCATGCACGCTTTATTATGGGCTTGCAAAATTCAAAATTCTGTAGCACGTAGTCGTGACGATTTTTTTTTTATTTGCACATAATTATAGCTATCATTATATTTATTAAAGGCCTAGAATATGATAAAATGTTATTTTCTTTTTGTCTTGGAGGAAAAATTCTAGTCAGCTGTCAATTTGAGAAGATCTTTGAATTGGATGGCTGCCTGGTAGTGCGGTTTGAGCGCTGGTTTGTCGTTCAGATTTATCAATGGTCCAGGGTTCAAACCCTGCATGCACCCATCCCCTGTCGTCCTGCGGGAGGTTTGGACTAGGAAGTAATTATCTTCAACCTGAAGGAACATCCGAAACATGTAAAACATTTTACAAACAAACAAAACTACATGTTTGGTGCATTTTAAAATAGTTAGGCCTACTATAAGTGAAACCAGACAAACTGCTTTATGTGTAATCAGTGCCTGCTTCTCGTGTGCTTCTGATGTGTGTTTTAATTGTAATCAATTATTCATCTGTTCTTGAACCAGTTTCAGTGTTGTACGTTGTAGTCTGTCTGTCTTAGCATAAGTGGCCGCTCAAAAACACACCAGCAGTCACTAGGGTGGTTCACAATGCATAGGTAAAAAATGAAAGTTGGAAAATTGCTAGTGCTTCATAAAAATTGTGTTACCTGTGCTACAGAGACCTTAAATATAAAATATAACTCCATTTGAAGTTAATTTAGTACTGCCTCAAAGCACATGAATTTTTTGTTTTGTCCCAAAAATCGTACTATCTACAAGTTTTTAATATTGGTCTTAATTTTCATTTATTTCTAGGAGGTATTGGCTATTGATTTATAAGAGACAATTTTTTAAAATGGCTGTTACAAGATCTCAGACATCTGTTCATTTGATTGGCGAACCAGTACAGTTATTTAATGGAAATATGCTACCAACAACTAGAGAAGTTTTACAAGTCCACTATCATCATCACAATAATGAAAAACTGTCTAAAACTGAATCGGTTACAGTTACTGTTAGAGAGGTTTGCGAGACATGGGCCAGAGCAAGAGTACCATCAGCTGAAGAAAGAAATATTATCCATGAGCTAAAACTTCTTGTTGATAAACACAGAACTGTCTGTCGCAATAAGACCCGTAGTGGCACAGCTCAGATGGCAAGGGAGTCAAATTTTGAAGCTGATAGGAATGGCCTGTTTGATATTGCTCATCATGATGCGATGAACCGAATAAAAATTGAAGAAGATAGGGTTTTTCTGGTTGATCAAAGAACAGAAAGGAAGTATGTCATGGGTAAAATAGACCAGTAGCTACAGCAGTAGAAGGTCGACGAGCAGTAAGAATACAAAGAGAAGCTGAACTGAGGACCAAAGAAGACAGGAGGCTAAATGATTTAGCTCAGGCAAGTGCACCAGCATCGCCAAGTTTGAATAATGGTGACATTAGTGATATTGATGAAAAAAGTAGTGCAGAACTCAGTGACTACAATCCTGAATGCAAATCATCAGACAGTTCAGACACACGAGGTCAAACACAGCAAAAGCGTGCAAAAATATCTGCAAACGAAGCTGTAAGTCCACAGTTAGCTGCAGCACTAGATCGCACAAGTGTCAGCAATCGAGATGCTGCATATATTCTACATGCAGCAGCTATGACTTATGGACAAAAATGCGTCAGGTATGTCCTTGTCTGTCAGCAGCATCAGAAGAACAAGATCAAAGCATCCTACACAAGCAGCTGCTGATGTGAAGTCTGCATTCAACAGAGATGGCCCACTGGTTATACAATTCGATGGCAAATTGCTTCCTTCAATAGCTGGCGGTCCAGGAAAAGAAGATCGCGTAGCAATCATTGTAACAGGTCGTACAACTGAAAAGCTTTTGGCTATTCCAAAAGTTGTACAAGGAACAGGTGAGCAAATAGCCAAAGCTGCAGCAGAAACCATCACTGATTGGGAGCTGACTAACAGCATTGCAGGAATGTCATTTGATACAACTGCAGCAAACACTGGCCATCTCAATGGCACATGTGTGCTACTGGAGCAAAAACTAGGCAAGAACTGCTATGGTTGGCTTGTCGACACCAAGTCCTTGAAGTCCTATGCAGCGACATTTTTAAAAAGGTGTTTGGCCCAACATTAGGGCCAAATGTGATATTATTTCGCAGATTTCAAGAATTTTGGCCAAATATTGTCCAAGTGGCATACAAACCATGTGCAGACACCCGCCTAATGACTGAAAGTCTAGCAGTGCTAAAACAGGAAATATTGAACTTCTGTCAGGACATTTTGACTGGTAACAGGGGAGCAATTCCAAGAGAAGACTAAAGGGAATTATTAGAGCTGACCATGATTTTTCTGGGACGTTCGATTTCGTGTACCTGGGGCTTTCCATCATGCCAGATGGATGTCACAGTTGCTGTATGTTCTGAAGCTGAATTTGTTTCAGGAACAGTTTAAGCTCAGTCGACATGAGAGCACAGCATGCTTAGAATTTGGACTGTTCACAACATTGGTGTATGTCAAAGCGTGGATATCTTGTACATCACCTTGTGATGCTCCTATAAACGATCTGTCTCTTATTCAAAGCCTCACCAACTATCGTACCACTTCCAATATCATTGCAGACACAGGAATTGCGGCACTTGGACGCCATCTATGGTACTTGGGACAAGAACTCGTGCCACTTGCTCTGTTTTCTGACCTTGTTTCAGCTGAGGTCAAGACAAGAATGGCATCTTGTCTTATAACTGCCATCTTCAGAAAGGTCAATCAAATACACTGGCAAAGAACAAGATAAGAAACTTGATTATTTTATTGGAAGCAGATCACACTTCTTCTTTGAGGTCTTGAATCTCGACAAATCGTTTCTGAACTTGCCTGTTGAGCAGTGGCCACAGCTGGAAGCGTACCAACACGCAAAGATGGTTGCCCGATCACTAAAAGTTGTTAATGACTCAGCAGAGCGAGGCATTGCACTGGCAACCAACTTCAACAAGTCATTAACAAAAAAGGAAGACGAAAAGCAGTACTTGTATCAGGTTGTGGAGTCACACTGTAAACAGTACCCAGATGCAAAGAAGGCAACACTCAATCAATGAATGAACAATGAACAGTGTTGTAGTGTTTTATGTTACTTAACTGGTTCTGTGTGCAATGCATTTATATTTTAATTGTTGAAAGCTCAACATTGTTCTGAGTTTATGTTGCATAAACGAAAAAAGGCCGTTATTGTAATTTTCAAATCCAATTAGGCAGTACTGATTACTGAATGAATGTTAATTTTCAGTCTGTGAACATTTTGTTGACTGTTTGGAACTCTCAGTACATTTATAATTTCAATGTGGAAACCTCAACATTTTTCTGGCTTAATGATACAAAAACGAGAAAATCGGCAGTTATCACCATTTTTAATCCTCATGAGGCAGTAGTAAATGATGATAGAATGACTCAGTTTTTGTTGTTATTTCATTATCTCATGACATATAACAGAAAAATCAAAAAGCACTACAAGTTACTACAAAAAATATTTTTTGAACCACCCTAAGCAGTCACATTAATTAAATATTCAAAAGCCAAACTGACCATGGTTAGGAACACTTCAGGGATGGCATCCTGAGGAAGGCGACACAATTGGCAGACAAACTAGGTAATGAATTAGTGCTGCCGATAATTTGTAGTCAACAGACACACCAAGCAAAAAACATTTGTTTGGATTTTGGGATTATTAAAGAACATTGCTTTACTGTCCGTATCTTGATTCGTTAGTTTCTTCGTAAACGTCTCTCTTTTCAAGCAATACTAATGATCAGTTCAACCAGTTTTGTTTACATCCTAAAACAATGCAAGAGCATGAAACAAGTATTTATCTACTTATCTTATATCATACAGACGTTACTTCAAAAAAGAAGATAATTACGTGTGAGCAGGTCAGGCAGGCGCGAGTGGAGAGATACCTTTTCTTACTGCTCAACATTAAAATTTACCAACAGTAGGCAGATGTTAGCGCTACTGGGTGGGCTCAATCTGTGCACCTCGGTATGGTGACCAAGGGGCTAGAGTCGCCTAAGTAACCAGACAACTAGCTATAACTAACTTAAACTAAAGGAAAGCAAGATAACGAAACTTTAGTTAGGATAAATAAACAAACGAAACTTTATTTACATAAAAATAAATGAATAATAAAATATATACACTACAACGAGAACAACTAATACTAACTAAAACCATCTGACTCAACGCCACTAAAAACTAACCAAACCAAACAAACTAATCAACCCAACTATCTAACTAAATCACTAAAACTAATACACTAGTCTAGACCTAGATCTACACTAACAAACTACAATAAACTAGTCTAGATCTACAATATTCTACTACTACCAACTCATAACTAAAACTAAAAAAGAACACCTTAGTTAGTACTTTACTATAGTATTTGTAGATCTATTCACTAAGAACAGAAACAGACTATAACTAAGTTTACTAATAGAACTCTAAGGCAACACTACACTAGTACTACCTACAGAAACAAATTAAATCTACAACAGCAGCCTAGAACAGTTAAAATCAACAGTTAAAACACTTAAACAGCAGTTACTTTATGCATCTAAAAGCAGTAACAATAGCAAACTTACAGACCGTCCCAGGTACAGGAATAAAAATAAGTACACGACAGACCACAAAGATCTTCGGCTGTCACACAGACATACTATACTGACCACTGGTCAACTGTACACTGAACTGTTTTTAAAACAGCGTGGCACACTTTTTTATACACCCCACCCTAACTTACACAAAAAGCGGAAGTACAAATAATACATTTGGCACTAGCCTATAAAAAAATAGAATACACAAAAATATATATAAAACTAGCTCAGGGAGCGCAAGCTCACATACGTCCTACGCGTCATGCATTTAAAGTGAAATAATATCGTATAGGTAGGAGGGGGGCACCAGTTCTTTTCTTTAATATGCTCGGGGGAAAAAATTGAAGCTACGACTTTGAGCCATAAGTGGCAACTTGCATCCCCCTGCAAAAAATCCTGCGGGCGCCCATGAACACCCGAAATATCTTGTCTATGAAATATACAATAAAATATGTATTGATGTGAAATGAAATCTACAAGTGATCTTAATGCTCTTTTGTGTGTGCTAAACTAGGTTTCCAAGTTACTGAGAATTAAGTCATCTCATGATTTAGTGAGTAAAGTTTCCCTTTCAGACCTTAAGACATACCTTTTTTTTTTTTTTGGCCTAGTAGCCTAGTCTCTTTGATCTTGTTTTGACGTACGTCCGATGCGAAAAAAAAGATTAGTAAGGATGACTCTAATATAGATTTTGACCTAGATTTAAATTTTATTCATATAGATACATACATGCATACGCCTTACTTTTTGCTTTATATTACAGATTTTAAAAAAAAAGGACCTAACGCAACATGTTATGATCTTTATTAACTTAACATATTTGTCATCAAACTAAAACAACAAAATTAGGTAAAAGAGTAACTAATAACACAAATCTGTATACATATCTTTGTAAGCATAAATGGACAATGACGAAAACACACAGAATAATATTTTATAATATTTTAACATCCCCCCCCCCCGGGCCAACCCAAAAATTTAGTAAAGCACGAGCTTAAAATAAAAACAACAACAATTAAATACAAACTTAAGCATTATTAGAAAACAAAAATACAGTTAGGAACGTGATACACTCAAACCTATATACCTATAATTTTAATGGACGTGAAAATCAATATTCGCTTTGCGACTAAAGGGCCTAGTAAAGCTAAATCGATCATAGACTCTTTTAAAACTGTAAATTACATTTAAAGTCATTACTTTTATTTATATTCATTGTAGAGCTCTCAGAAGATATATTGTTTAGTTTCCATTTCTATCATTATAAAACAAAATCCTAACAGATTATATTTATATATATTTATATATATATATATATATATATATATATATATATATATATATATATATATATATATATATATATATATATATATATATATATATATATATATATATATATATATATATATATATATATATATATATATATATATATATATATATAAAAACACATGGCTTCTTTTTGTGACGGTACGCACCGGTACGGCGTGCTGGCGCCTTTTTGAAAAAAAATTACATGACAAAGTATTACCTGGCTTGTTTCAGGTCTTATGAAATTATAACCTTAATCCGGTTTGATTCCAATTCTTTATTTTTTTCTTATCGGTTACATTATAAATTGTATTAAGATGTGCAGTTTAATAATGTGTTTTCAATTTACATTCAGATCAGCAAAATATGCATAAATGCAATATGCATAGACAAACAAGGAAAAACGTACTTTCGACAATTTTTTTAAAATTAATTTTTTAAAATTTTGCCCATAGAAAATTATTGAGTAGCAATATTCACCATTAAGCCATATTAAACATTTGCAAGCAAATATTGTGCTATATTCTTAAACAAGATTGGTATTTAGTCCTTCTTTGGTCAAATCATTTTTGTCCTTGTCTTGTCTTTTATGCGCCTTTTTCGGCTTCAGCTTCATCTCTTTTATCGTTGCTTTGATATATGGAAAACTTAGATGCCTGTATTAAAAAAGTGAAAGAAAATTACGGGATCTACCATTATTATTTAAACAGACACATTAAAACACATATCTTAGCACGCATTTTCGGAACACGAGAAGAGTAATCACTGTAACTGCAACCACAATGTAGACAAAATCCTACTGCTATTTAATAGCAAAAAAAACCCAAAAAACAACAGCAAAAAAAAAAACAACTACAACCTATCAAATATTTTTAAATACAACTGTTTAGCGATTAACCACATTTGTATAAAATTTAACCCACTTAATCTTCAACAAATACTTGAAATAACAAACATTCTTATAAATAATCTAAATAACACTCTACAAATATTTGTTTAAATATCATAACCCTCGTAGAAAGGAGGGGGGGGGGGAATAATACTAGAATTCAATGGCTAAAAAAAGAAGGGGGGGGGTGCGATTTTAAGTCGGCTGTTTCTATTCAGCATAACATATGCTAGAATTTACGGGCCTAAAGTATGAATTACGAATTCGCTGGACTACATAATTCAATTCCGGTACTGTGTGGGAGAGCGGCATAATGCACAGAAGTCGGCCGTTTTGTTGAAGGTGGAAAAAATGAAAAGAAAAGAGGTTCTGGAAGTGCTGGTGAAATAGAAAAAAATACAATTCTAGGTGTCGCTTGCGCGTGAAGTTTTCTTTATTGTCTAACAAGCGGTTTTTATTTCTATTCCTAACATACATACATGCATACGCCTTACTTTCTACTTTATATAATAGATTATTGTGTTTTTAGGTTTAAGAATTAGTTAACATTTGGCGTGTTTGTTGTCAAGAATATTGTGTGTGTTTTAGTTTAGTTCTGGCTGTACATTCTTTCTAGGCTACAGTTTTTACTGTTTCCCTGTTATGTACGGTACGTAAATACATAAAAAGTGTTAGGCTTGGGGCCACTATGTAGTGTGGTTTGTGTAATTTATTTATGAAATGCATTGTAATGCTTGCAATTCTTTAATTGTGAATACTCTTTTTATAGTGACACTGTCATTATTATAGCCTTTACAGAGCGCTATGTAATGTTCAATGACATGACGTGAGCTGTGGTCTTTCTATACCGTTGGGGGACTTAAGAGACCTTTTATTGTAATCGCCTTTTACAATGTCACTTCGGAATGAAAAAGAATACAAAAGCAACTCATCAGATTGGTTGTCTTAATCAGATCGTTCATTTTCGTCTAAACAAAAATGTTTCCGAAATGAGTACGGGTAAATATCCTTCCATAGCAAATTATTCATCCGAGCGAGGTACTATGGTCTCTTATAGAAGGAAGAGAGGAGCTTTAGTCCCTGGATGGAGATAGTGTTGTTTCTTTGGTTTTCGGAGTTTTTTTTTTTTTTTGATTCCTGTATGAAATTTTTTAGTGCCAATTTTTCGGATTTTTTTTTTTTAGTAGGTGCCTATCTAAGTTTTCCGTTTTAGTGAATTGAAAACATATTTTATTTCTCTTCTTTCATCCAGAGAGACCAGGGCATCGGTTTCTTCTATAGCTCTTATGGGTGTTGTTTTTATTGCTCCTGCCATTATCCTTAGACCAATATTTTGAACTTTGACTATGACTTTGACTTAAGTTTTTTTCTGCTGCTGAGCCCCTATCTGTGGCACAATATTTATATCTATTTATTTTTATTTTAGAGATGCGAAAATGTGTCTGAAGTTTTTAGTTTATGCTTCATGTCAGGGAAAGTTTTGATCTTCTCCATATCAGACCCTTACATTCTGAGTGTCTTGCTATATGGCGCTTTTTTTTCCCCTGAAAATTGAACAAGCCTAGATTTGGACTTATTTTCCGTCACGTTAAACACATCTACTAAATCTTGAGAAAATATTTCAAGATACCAAATTAAAGGATTAGGTTTATGATGATGTGTGTGTTATACCTTGTTGTTCCTAAGTTTATGAATTAGTTAACATTTGGCGTGATTGTTGTCAAGAATATTGTTTTCATACATTCTTTCTACGCTACAGTTTTCACTGTTTCCCTGGTTTGATTGAGTAGTGATGCCGCAGATATTAAGATGTGGCATTATACTATAGCTCACATGTATAACACACAAATACAATTTAAACAGACGCTGATAGAGGCTTATACTTACTATGCAGGACATACGTTTAACACCTTTGACAAGGTGGAAAAGTTCAAAAGCAAAACCCATCTAAAAATGACTAACCCTAAAAATAGAAGGAACTATTTAATAAAAGCTACACATGTGGAAAATCATTATAAGCTACATAAGTTTAGGCCTATATCATCGTCTGTTTAAATTATATTTCTTTACTGTTCATCTGAGACAATGCTGTGATTCTTTCTCTGTTGACATTCTTTTTATTAACTGAATTTTAGGATCTTTATCATGAACTTTTACTTTATGCATAAATCATGTGTATTTGATTCTGGATTCTGCACTTAATTGCAAAATGTTTTTCTCTTTGCATTTACTGCAAGTTTTGTCTTATGCCTGCCTGCACAAAACCGTGTCTTGGCAAGCACTTAACATGTACAAGGAAATGTGTACGAATTTTAATAATAATATGTACGTCTATTGATGCTATATATAATTATATATAAAGTAGAAAGTAAGGCGTATGTATGTATGTATGTATGTTACGAATAGAAATCAAAACCGTTTGATCAATCTTGATAAAACTTGGCAGAAATGTTCCTTGGGTACTAACTTAGACCATAGTGTATGTATTGTAGTCCTAAAACAAACTTAAGACCCTCAAAAAAAATTAACCAAGTCTATTCTTCTTCTTCTTCATTCTCATTGTTATGTTGGAGTGTTCAGATAAGTAGACCAATACATGAGATGAAATGCGCAGTGGTTTCCAGATCAGGGAGCTCTCCATATAGTTTCCTTTCTAGTGGGGTGATTTGGGGCCAATGTCTTATACGGGCCTCTTGGTATAGAGAGCAGTTTTGAAGGACGTGGTCTGTATTTTCTGGTGATTCTCCACATGGGCAGATTTCACTGGTTCCAATTGTGAGCTTCCGGTACATGTGTTGTCACATGCATTCTGAGAGCTCGTCCATTTCTCATTTATTTTATTTACTATTAATTTCTTCAATTCTTCTGGATAGAGTGCAGAGTTTATTAGTGTGTTAGTTCTCCCACTCTTGGCGAGTGTGTCAGCCTTCTCATTTCCTTCTAGTTCTATATGAGCTGGGATCCATTGAATTACAGTTTTTTTTGCTGTTGTTGTTGAGCTTTGTAAGTGCTGTTTTGAGGTTATTAATATATGAGGAATCAGAGTTTTGCAGGCTTTGGAGGGTTGTTTTTGCATCGGTTGGTAAGACAATCTGACTGTGTGGGGAATTTGGATGATTTGCTAGGATGGTAGCAGCTAGTGCTAGTGCTTTCCTTTCTGCTCTGTGACTGTCAGAGAGCTCTCCAGTTGCAATAGATTTTTCTAGTTTTCCTCCATCTGGCCATTCGATAAGTATTCCAGCTGATCCATTTGTGGTGGCTTTATGGGTTGAGCCATCTGTGTAAACTCTAATCCACTGATTGGTAGGATAATTGTTATGTAGAAAACAGTTCACTATTTTCTTGAGCTCTGTTGGTCTGTAATCAGATTTACTTGTAATGCTTTCAATATGGTCCCTTATAGTAGGAAGAGGGCTTTCATCCCAGGGTGGAGATTCATTATAGTGTATCGAGGATTCCAGGGTAATTTGTTCAAGTTGGTGTTTCTTTTTTAGGTTTAGAGATTCCTGTATGAAATTGGTCCTTTTGAGGCATTTTTTGGTGCCAGTTTTATGGATTTTTGTTCTGAGTGGGTGCCTCTCCATGGTTTCCAATTTAGTGAATTGGGAAAGGATTTTTCTCTTCTTTCATCCAGAGAGATCAGGGCAGCGGTTTCCTCCATAGCTCTTATGTGTGTTGTTTTGATTGCTCCTGTCATTATCCTTAGACCAATATTTTGAACCTTGACTATTTTTCTTAGGTTGGTTTGGGCTGCTGAGCCCCATGCTGTGGCACCATATTCTAATACAGGTCTCACGTAACTGGTATAGGTCTTTTTCAGGATGTTGTGATTTGCTCCCCAATCTGAGCCAGCTAATTTTTTCAAGAGGGATAGTCTCTGGATGCCTTTACTCTGTGTTTTATCTATTTGGCTTTTCCAGGTTAGTCTCGGGTCATATGTGACTCCAAGGTATGTAGGACTGTCATTTTTTTCTAAAGCTTCCTTATCTAATGTTAATTTTATTGTTTGCTGTTTTGTTGACAGTGAGAATATGGTATATGTGGTCTTTTTTGTGTTGATGGACATGCCCTAGTATTTGGACCAATTATTGAGTATATCGAGAGCATCTTGTAATCGACATTTCGATGTTCCTACATATTCTTCTGTGCTAATTAAGGCAAGGTCATCTGCATACATGCTGCTTTTAACTTTCCTTGGTAGGTTTTGATTTAGATCGTTTATGAATATTAGGAAAAGTGTTGGGGATAGGACTCCTCCTTGGGGGACACCATTTTTTATACCCACTGTTTGGCTTCTTTGTCCTTGCATGCAAACTAAGGCTTTTCTATTATTTAGATATTCCGTTATCCAGTTGTACATTCTGTGGGATATGTGATGCTGGATTAGTTTGAGCAAGAGACCTTGTTCCCAGACTTTGTCAAATGCTTTTTCTAAGTCAACCCACACAATTGTTGTTGATTTCTTATCTTGAAAGCCATCTTCTATTTCTTGTGTGATAAAGGCGATTTGATCTTCTGTTGATCTGCCTTTTCTAAACCAGCCTGGGCTTCAGTGAGTAGGTTATTTGACTCAAGGATCCATGTCAGCCTTCTATTGATCATTCTTTCCATCAGTTTGCAGGAACAGCTAGTGAGGCTGATGGGGCGGTAGCTATCCAGCTTGTTTCTTGGTTTGCCGTGCTTTAGTATAGGGATCATAATGGCTTTTTTCCAGATGTTTGGAATTCTGCCAGATTTCCAGCTAGCTTTGAATATTTGTAGCAGTTTTCTTTTGGCTTGAGGACCCAAATGAAGAAGCATGTCATTAGATATTATGTCTGGGCCCGGGGCTTGTTTTGGTTTGAGGACTTTTAGGGATTCATCAAGTTCCTTCATTTTAAGATTAGTGGTCATTCCCAAGGAGTAAGCTGGATTGTTTTCTTTGATTCTATCCTGGATTTCTGAGTTTACATCTTTATTTCTACTTTCACTGATATGTATTTTTCCTACGCTTTGGAAAAACTTAATGAATTCATTTGCTGCTTCTTGGCCTTTCAGGGGTTTGTTGTCCTTTTCTATTACTATAGGAGTTGTTCTGTTTTCTTCCTGGTTGAGACATTTGGCTATGCGCCAGAGTTTGTGGCCATCTCTATCTACGTTTAGCCGTTCTGTTTTTTCATGCCAACTTTTTCTCATGGCGGAAAGATAATTTTTCCTGAAAACTGCGTTAGCTGCTTTTAGTTTATGATATTTTATGTACAAGGGTTATTTTCTACTGTGTTTCTGGCTTCAATAGTGGCATTGTGGAGTTGTTGAAGGTGATCAGACCAGTTGGGGATATAATCTTTTCTTGCTCCTCTAGGAATTGATTCCTTAGCTGCTAGGAGGATTGCTTTGGAGAAAGCTGAGTATGACTTATTAACATGATTTGATTTGCAGTTTATTGAAGTTGTGTATAGGTCTGTGAGCTTTGAGAATAGGTGCCAGTTGGCTTTTTTGTAGTTCCATCTGGGGATGGTGGAGTTTTCTGATATTTTGAAGGAGCTATCCATACTGATCAATATGGGTCTGTGGTCACTGGTGGCTAGCTGGTCTGCAACTTCTCTGGTGCACTTTTTGGATAAGTTGTCAGTTGCAAAGGCTAGATCTGGAGTGCTTGATGTTAGCCAGGCTCTTGAGAAAAATGTTGGTTTATCCTCATGCTTGTTAAGTAGGATAAGTCTGTTCTCTGCTTGCCATTCTTCAATTTCTTCTCCCCTGGCATTTAGGTCTGGGTATCCCCAGCTCTGAGAGTGACTATTCATATCTCCTAAGACAAGACAGTCTTCTTCGTCAGGTATTTGTATGTGATCAATCTCTATTTCCTTGTCTGGTGGGAAGTAGCAGTTAAATAGATTAATATTTCCATTTGGAAAAATTAGCTTAGTTCCCATTATTTCTGATTCTGAGGAGTTGGCCATAGTTATGTCTGTGGTAGGGATGTCATTTTTAATGAGGGTGAGGATTCCTCCTTTGGGTCTGATTTCTCTATCTTGTCTGATGCAGGTGTAGCCTCTAATGGAGAAACGAAGATTACTGTTCAAATGAGTTTCTTGGATGTAAGCTACATCTATTTCTTTCTCATGCAAAAATATTTTTAGAGCTTCTTTTTTCTTTTGGATGCCCTCTGCGTTCCATTGTAGGATTTTTAAACTTTTGGTCTTGGAGTGTTGGCCAGTAGTATTTACTTTCTTGTCCCTGCTCCTGGCTCCACAGGCAGAGATAGAACCAAGTCTATGAAATAATAGTATCTTATCAATCTAGGCCTTGTTTACACGATGTGACTAAATGATGAGACAAGACGGAGAGGTCACGCATTTGCAGAGATGAACATCTTAGATCTAAATTAGTCTTAACTCAAGAAAACATAATTTTCTACTTTTACACATGAACATACAAATAAGTATCTATTCATTTCATTGTTTAATGAAAATTAACCTTCAAATTTGAGTTTACAAAACATTTTTTACACAAAATCGTTCGCTCTAAATGCGAGAATAGCTTTAGCCACATTGACACGCATTTCCATAACTCGCGCGCATCATTACATGCTCCGCGTAGTGATACGAATGAAATTAACGTCATAGGTCATAATATGGCACATTATAAAGGCATATTATTAAAATAATAAACTACTAACATAATACAATTTACTTTTCATTGTGTTTTTAAAGTATTTTACCCTACAGCTACCGATTAGGTTTTAATTTTAAATCTTTATTTTCAATTTACTTTTTTCTTTCATATTTACTAATGCGCACGTAGACCTCTTACCAACATAGCTACACATATACATTTGCCGTGTTGACAACATTTGACATTCATCATATCGCGCACCAAAAGGTCACGCATACGCTATAAATGTGAATGGCTTTAGCGTGTTGACAATAGTTGACATACATACTGATTAAGATCTAGGTCAACACAAGTTAAAGTGTTTAGTAAATAACTAGACTACTATTGGATCCAAAATTTTAGAGTCTAGATCTAGATCTACATACAATTAAACTAATAATGTTATATTAACAGTTACATTCACTCAATCACTTTTATTATAAAATATATTTTATCGCTTTTTTTGTCACCAGTGCGACTCATGTGTTGTACACACCGCTATATAAACACACTATGATTGGACATGCTATATAGAGGCTCTATAGTGGGAATATTACTTATACTATCATACAGTAATTAATAAGCTTCTTGAGCCATTGAATTCACTCTTATGATTATGACCTAATTGTAGGTCTACATCTATTATAATTTATTATCTATTATAATAGTATCTAGACTCTAATCTAGTTCTAAATATATGTAGACCTACAAGTTAATGTTTTTATTTAAAAAATGGATTTAGGTCGATATTTTGATAGCTTTCTTATAGCATTATTATTTCGTTTAATTGTTTCCAAATCACTCTCGGTGAAAATATTGACAGTGATAAGCAAAATACGACCCGCGGGCCATATATGTTTTAGTATATATATATATATATATATATATATATAGTGCCAGGTGACCAAGCCTTGTTGAGGAAAGGAAAGATATTTATTTTAGCGGCCCCAAAAAGGGGAAAAGCCGCTCTTAGTTTTGTCCGTCCTTCCCGATTAGATCTCGTAAACTAGAAAAGATATATTAAAAATCCGACATCATGATATTTTAGACCTTTCGCTACAAAAAGTTCAAGATTAAACTTTCGGGGTGGGTGGAGGGGAGGGGTTCAACCAAAAGGTATAAAATAAATGAACATTGAATTAAGAAGCCGAAGAAAAGTAAGGGAGTGTATGGAAGAATATTATTATTATTTTTATTTTTTTACTGGTGGTGATGACCAATTTTGCATGCATTGTGCAACGTAATTGTACAAGATAAAAAAGTTAATTCAAAAGATGTTTCCTATTGTGTTGTGTAAAAGGCGAAAGAAAATATGTCTTTTATGTACTCAAGGGAAATAAGACTACTAAATATGAACTACTTAACTAGAAATTGATAACGCTGATAACACGTTTCTCTGTGATTATCATGGAAAACAAAAGTTTATTTATTATGCTATGTTAGGCGTCGGTGCAATTCATACTTAAAAAAAAATGTTTTATGTAAATGATAAACAGTTCTAAAAATTCACTTTGATAAACTTATGATAAACATAATAAATTTACATCTTATGACTGACAAACATTTCTCATTAAATACTTTGTAAGCCTAGGTTTCTGCATTCACTTTTTGTCTTGCTCGTATTTTCATTCCTCCTTCGTTAGGCTTCATCTCTTTTATTGTGCTCTTATAGATTTGAACATGTCTGGTAAGCCTCAGATGGTCTCAGGGAGTTTAAAAACGTATTCTAATAGCATACACAAGAACAAGAAAACATTTTTAACATATTCTATCGAACCCGTAACTCCGTCAGCTGCTTAATTGACTTGAAGTTGAACGTCCGCATTTTCTGAATCGGCCAGCGGTGAGAAAACACTAATGCGATTATTTATTGATATGTTTATTATATGGACATGTAGATCAAACACTAGACTTCAAAGTTCTGATTTAGAATTCTTTAAGATCTAGTCTTGATCTACTTCTAGATGTAGAATATACATGTAAACTTTATTACATTTACGTAAAAAATAAAAGCAACGCTTATAAACTTAGCTCTTAACAGACTGCAGGTTTTTCTATAAATTTGTCAGCGACTGAGGGTCTGTTACTTGGCAGGGCATAACTTTGTTAAATTACAGTATTTTTTTTTGAGTGTCATATATCAAATTGTTTGAAGTTGAAAGGTCTTTAAATTTATCTATGTTTGAAATCATTTTAAAATATATTTTTTTCTTTTTTTAAGAAATAATTTTGTCATAATTTTTTTTTCCATAATTAAAATGTTATATAATTCACATTCACAAAGAAGGCAAAAATAAATAGATATATGATAATGATATTTACATTTTATTAAAATACATTCAATCCTGTATATAACTGACAAAAATGAAGTCGACTCATAGACAAATACATTTTTTACAAATTTTTTAAAACAATAATCATTTTATAGAAAAAAGATGACATCGACATGATTTTTTACTAGTTAGAAAAAAATAATAATTTTATTTACTTAAACTTCAAAATTATATTAAAAACTATCCAGAAATAGAGTAAAACTTGTTATTTACATATTTTATTATATAGTACAGTGAGAAATAGAACAAAAAAAACAGGGTTTTAGAGTAATTTGTGGTACTGAGACAAACAGTTTCTATCTTTTTGAAAACATAAAAACACATCACACACCTTGCATTTAACACTAGTTCTCCTAACTATTTTTTCATTACTGTAACATAATTTACAATTACCTCTCTTATCCATAAACTGTGGATCCATTGCATGCTCAAAATGAACAGAGGGCTTAGACGCGATTGGTACAGGATCGTCAATACCTATATCTCCTAACTCTCTAATTAAGTCTTCAGTAAAATTAAGTTGGCCATATCTTTTCAGCTCAGGTACACCTTTATTTTTATCCCTCCAGTCTTGAAAAAGAATATAGGAATTAACCCTAGCTATATCTAACATATGGAAAAAAATAGTCTTCCAATATTTATTTGTTTTACGAAGTACATTATATTTATTAATTAGCTGGTCACTTTTGTCAACACCCCCCATGTATTTATTATAGTCATATGACGTACAATAGTTGGTTGATTCACAGTTAAATTTTCAAACTGTCCTTTTGTTTTAGTCCGTCGTTTAGCTGTAACACTGTCATTGGCATCATGAATAGTGGACATTAATGATATGGTCTTATTGTCTCTCCACTGAACTGTCAGTAACTGTCCATCCTTGATCCATCTCATGTCTCCCCTTATAGATTTTTTTTCAAAATTTTTAACATCTTTTATAGCATTTGGAAAACCTTTTCTGGTCCTAAGAGCACTTCCACATGCTCCAATCCCAATAAACCAAAGATCTTTTAATAATTGGACACTAGTATAAACGTTATCAAAAAAAGCCTATACCCCTGCCTAGATATAGATTTAGTTAACTTCATCACCGCCCCATAAGGTTATCCAAAAGGGCCATTATCCTGCTTCCCTAAATAAATATCAAAATCATAGGTATACCCACTTAAAGAATCAGCAAGGATCCACAGTTTCAAGCCCCACTTTGTTGGCTTGTCTCGAATGTATTGTCGAAATGCATATTTACCTTTATTCCGAACCATTCTTTCATCAATAGAGACATTTTGATGAGGTTGGTAAAGCTTTATACATTTCATTCTAATGTATGTCGTTAACATTCTCACTTTACAGATTTTATCATCGGGATCCTCTGTAAGTGGATTTGACACTTTAATAAAACACATTATTGCCTTGAATCTGTCACGTGACATAAAGGCTCTTGCCCAAAGTCCATTGTACAAAGATTTGGTTGACCAGAATCGCTCAATGTTGGGGACCTGAACAATTCTAGCATACATGATCAGTCCACAGAATCTGTAGAATTCATCAGGGCTTAGTTCATACCAACTCTGGAACACACTAGGTTTCTGCAGTCCATGTTCAGTTGCATAGGTGTTGGTGTTCCGGGGCGCTGCACAGCAGGCGACCTGATTATACTGGACTCTTTTTTCTATTTTTTTTCTGTTAACATTTCATGTAATTTGTTACTACTCCAATGTATCAATGGGTGTGCACTGGGTCTTTTGGATTCTAATGTTGTTATGGATTTTAATTTGTGTGGAAACATTAGATTAATTACAGAAATGGGAATCAAATTGGAGCATGTCTTTCCACCCAGAAAAATGTCAGTTGTTAAGAGTAACAAAAAAAATTAAACAAATTAATTCCACTTATCTTATTCATGGCAAACCAGTAACACAGACTAAAAACTCAAAATACCTAGGTGTTATAATAAATGAAAAACTGTCATGGAATCCACATATTGATGAAACTATAAAAAAATCCAACAAAGCATTAGGGTTTATTAAAAGAAATTTCTATAAATCAAATAAGAACATAAAACTATAATGTTATTTAACCTTGGTTAGGCCAATAATAGAATATGCATCCACCGTGTGGGACCCCTCAACTCAAGAAAACATTAAGAAACTGGAACAAACACAAAATGGAGCAGTGAGATTCATAACAAACGAATATTCACATTTGACTAGGGTAACACCATTAGTAAAATCACTAAATTTAGAAAGCCTTCAGGACAGAAGACTCAAAAGTAAAGTAGCAATTATACATAAAACACTGAACCATAATCTTCAAATACAAAAACAAAATTTAATAAAATACTCTGAAAGACACAAAAATAAAGGCACATTCCTCGTCCCATATGCTAGGACAAATTTGTACAAATACTCCTTCTTCCCTAGTGCTATCAGAGCATGGAATGGGTTGCCTGAGCTAGCCAGAAAAACCAGTGACTTGGCAGAATTTAAGTCATTGGTTAATATGCATGACTAAATGCATGACGCGTAGGACGTAATCATCTTCTTTTTTGAAGTAACGTCTGTATTATATAAGATAAGATAAGATTTCAGTGGAGTTTTGTGGTAAGACGCTTGACAGTATGGACTATACACCCGCCATCTTGGAACCTAATACCTTGCCTAAGCCCAAGGCTCTAACCGAACAAATCCCTAGCACAAAACGTAAGAAGAGAGGACGTAGAGGAGGAATACGAGTTAAGTGTAGAAGAAGAGGACAAAGAGGCTTCCTTCCACCCATCGTAACAGGCAATGTTAGGTCATTACAAAATAAGTTGGAAGAATTAACAGGTTGCTGTGAACATCTGTATCAATTTAGAGAGTGTTCCTTAATGTGTTTCACTGAAACCTGGCTCAGTGACACGATACCTGCCTCTTCTGTTGATCTCGATAAATTTTACGTTTATAGAGCAGACAGAACAATTAATAGTGGGAAGTCAAAAGGAGGAGGACTCGCAATCTGCATAAACAAGGAATACTGCAACGCCGATAATGTGAACATCAGGAATAAAATTTGTGACCCTAACATTGAACTTATGTGTGTCACACTTAGGCCTTACTACTTGCCTAGAGAATTCACTCAGGTGTGTGCTGTTGTTGTGTACATACCACCGACGGCTGACACAGCGACTGCGTCGGAAATAATTTTTGATGTGCTTCACAATGTACAATCAAAACACCCGGACTCTGTATCGTAACTGGAGATTTCAACAACCTAAATATTGACAACACACTTTGTCCAACTATTGCCAGTACGTCTCCCTCCCCACAAGGCAGGGTAGAACGCTCGACAAATGCAAACATGAAGCAGCCTTACAAATGTAAAAGTTTGTTCCCACTTGGAGAATCTGACCATGCATTAGTCCATCTTATACCAAATTACAAACCTAATCTTAAAACTACAAAGAGAGTTATAAAAACGGTCAAGATGTGGTCTGAAGAGGCTGTAAAAAAAACTACGAGGATGCATTGAGAAAACTAACTGGGAAATCTTTATTGAAAACTGTCCAGACATAAACGAACTAACAGAAACTGTTAACTCATATCTATCATTCTGCTAGGAGTTAACAATTCCAACAAAAGCAATACAAGTCTATGGAAACATTAAGCCCTGGATGATCAAAAAAATCAAACACCTTATTACGGAATAGAAAACAAAGTATAAGGATAGCAACGAAGAGTTTATAAATGCTAAACATAAACTGAGAAAAGCAATAATTGAAGGGAAAAAAACATACAAAGAAAAAATTGAGAATTTCTTTGCAAAGAACAACTCAAAACAATGCTGGGAGGGATTAATGAAAATAACAGGCTGCGCCTTAAAACGAGAACAAATTTCAGTGGCTGATGATGAGAAATTCGCCAACGAACTAATTATTTTTATTCTCGTTTTGACAAAGAAGATTTTGTTGATCTACACAAAGAACTTTTCAACACTCTGTCCAAAGGAAAACAAGAGCCCTATGTCAATTTTGTAACTGAGGATGAAGTGACCTTGTTATTTAAAAGAGCAGACGTAACAAAAGCTTCTGGACCAGACGAAATTTGTGGCAAGCTGATCAAGCTATGTGCGGAGCAAATCTCTTCTGTCATATCTTTAACCAGTCATTGCAAACGTGCGTAATTCCACACATCTGGAAAACTTCAGTGATCATACCAGTGCCTAAGAAACCAAAAATAGATTGCTTAAATGATTTCCGCTCAGTAGCACTAACACCTATTGTTATGAAATGTTTTGAAAAATATATGCTAAAACAACTTGTAGCAAAAGTCAACAATAGCCTAGACCCTCACCAATTTACATACAAAGCAGCTAGAGGAACTGAGGATGCCATTCTATTGCTTTTGGACCCGCTTTATAAGCATCTCGATATACCCAAAACATACGCACGAGTCCTCTTCGTAGATTTCTCCTCGGCTTTCAATACCATACAGCCACATCTAATGATAAACAAACTGAGTAACTTAAATGTAAGCCCTTACTTACAAGCATGGTTTCTAAACTTTTTAATCCAACGGTCCCAGTATGTTAAAGTCAACAACACCAAATCGTCAACTCGACTACTATGTACGGGTGCTCCACAAGGTTGTGTACTTTCTCCTGTACTATACACTCTTTACACTAATGACATAAGAAGCATCAATGACTCAGTTAAACTCATTAAATTCGCTGATGATACTGCCATAGTCGGTCTTATTTCAAGAGACGAAACTCAGTATCGAAGCTTGATAGAAAAGTTTACAAACTGGTGCACTGACAACTTTCTAGAACTGAATGTAACAAAAACTAAAGAGCTTATAATAGATTTTAGAAAGAAAAAACATACTATACGTGAACTGCAAATAAACACTACATCTATAGAACAAGTAAAGGCATATAAATATCTAGGTGTTATCATCAACAACAAGCTTTCATGGGAAGACTACCTTGGAACTCTGACAAAGAAGGCAGCCCAGCGACTCTTTTTTCTATACAAACTCAATAGCTTTAAACTAAGCAAGAAGATCCTTGAGACATTTTACCGCTCGACTATGCAGAGTCTGCTAACATACGGAATAACTTGTTGGCAAGGCAACGCCTCATCTAAACTGTTGCGACGTCTAGAAAAAATCATTAAAAAAGCATCTAAAATTACACTTACAACATTGCCACATTTAAAGGAGCTTTTTGAACAAAAGTGCCTAAGAAAAATCGAAAAAATCTTGGAAGACAACGGCCACCCGCTCCATCAGAACTACGACAGGTCGTCGCGAAGTGGGCGACTGCTGTCAATCAAAACAAGAACAGAGCGGTACAAAAACTCGTTCGTACCTCACTTCGTCAGACTCTATCACCGCCACTAATTGATCAGGGAACATGAAATGCACCAAGATACCTGTCTGTAGTCGCTGAATGAGCTCTTTATGTTGTCTGTTGTATTTGTGTGTATTTTTCTGTTGTGTTGTCTTTATATGAGAAAAGAGTCCTTGTAATCACAACAATTTCCGTAAGGATCAATAAAGCAGTCTTAGTCTTAGTACTGACATATTTGTAAAACAATATCCATTGTAAAATAAAGTTTGAAAAAGTCAATAGCTCTGAAAAATTGTTTAGCAGAGTCTTGTGTCCTAACCTGGTCAAGCTGGATACCAGGAACCCTTTCTGAAAGAAAGCTTGCTGGGGCCTCTGGCATAGTGCCCAGCACATCATACCCATAGTTTCTGTTGATATAAAAAAAAAATAATTGAAAAATGTAATTTGTATTTACAAAATTAAAAAAAACTTTTAGAACTATATTTCTAGTTCTAGATTTAAAATGCTTTAGATTTGTATAATAATTAGAAATCAAACAGCTGACAAGCTACAAAGTGTAACAAAGGCTTGAATCAGCTGATCATGTAAACTAAGATGACAAGCATATATGAGCTTATCAGAAGGCTTGATATTTTTAAAACTAAATATTCTTTTATGAAATAAAACAATGGGATTAACTAATAATTATTAAAAGAATAGAAGAATTTCAATTACACATTGATACGTTTTAGATCTCTAGATCAGTAGATCTAGATCTAGACGATCAATCTTGATTTAGCCTAGGTCTAAAAATAATGGTTACTTACACGTTTGGCTGAGTCGCATTCAAAGTGCTGTTCGGAGGAATATTCTCATCATCTGAAGAGTCAATGAGTTCCCAGACTTCATCATCACTTGAATCTACATCAGTTTCAGGCTGATAATCCGAATCTGAGTCCATTTTCGGCTTAGTTTTAGCGAGCGTCAACGAGCGTGTGGCTTTCTAAAATCCAAAATGGCGTCGCGCCGTCTTTCTCGTATTTACGTTTTTATAATGAACGAGAAATAATATATAAATAGAATTTGCAATTTTTTTTTTTGCACCAAACTATTTTAACTTCATTATATTTCATAGGGAAGCATATTTCATAAAAAAAATAATTTTTAAATAGTTTTATTTGTTGTCAAAAGTATGGTACACCAGAGTACCATTTCTTTGTAAGCCGTCTGCAGGGAGTTAAACTTCAATAAAATTGAAACAACTTTAAATTATAGTTTTAAATATACCAAGATTGCCAGGTAGTTAACTTTATTATTTAGAACTGGCTATTTTAACCGACGTTTTATACTTCTCCCAGTCCATCTTTACTTGCATCACATTTTATCTCTATGTTCTTGTTGACATCATAATATGCTAAAACTGGAGGGTTTGCACAAAGTTGTTTTAACTCTTCGAAACTTTTATTTTGCTCATAATTCCTTTGAAATTCTACTTCATCTTATGATTGCATTTATCTTTGCTGAATCTGGTTCTAAATCTTTCTCTTACAAGATATGGCCTATATATAAGGTACTATGTTTTGCCTTATCTTGCACTTGTCATAGTTCAGCTTTAGATTGTACTCCTTTGCTCTTTGCATGACTTGTTTCAAAATGAGGTCATGATGTTCCATATGTCTACCAGCTACTAGAATGTCGTTTATGGTGACAAATACTCCTTCAATTCCTTGAATCATTTCATCCATTTTTATAAAATGTCACTTTTTTTTTTTCGGAACGTGTGTTCAAAGTTACTCCTGTTTGGAGTACTGATATCTTCGAACTTAAAATGTTAGTTGTGATCACATCTTCAATAGTTTTAATCAGATGATGTTCCCGTCATTGCTTTATTGATATCTATTGGATAAATACATATTTTAATTTTGTCATTCCTGAACGATAAAACCATTTCTCAAACCCATTCAGTTGGTTCATGTAATGGCGTAATAAATCTACCAGCTTAGGTTTCTTTCAGTTTTTCTTCAACTTTCTTGCGTAGCGATGCTGCTAAGCGACTGTTGAATGGATAGCTCCTTTAGCATTTTCCTCTAACTAAACTTGTATTTTACTGGCAATGTTCCGGTTGTCTTTAGCATTCCAAGGAAATACTCTTTATAACTTCTGTCTTCTGCCTTAGATTCTGTTGTTTATCTGATGCATTACATTAATCCTAAGCATTTTGCTGTGACACCACTCGAATTGTGCTCTTGACTCTTGCTCAAAATAAAAAGAAGCCATTACTAGAAAAATAAAAACATTTGTCTTGACAGCTTTTTAAGTTTTACTTTGACGCCATGCTAAAGAAGTATGTCTTCAGGCTTTTCCTACCGTATGCAAATAAAGCGAGTTAGACAATGCATCAAAATATAAAAATACAAATAAATTACAATTATTTGAATATAAGCGTTCAATACTTACAAAAAGTAAAGCAATCTGAAAAAAAAAAAGATATTTTCATACAAACATATATTTTCTTCTTATATAGTACAGACGTTACTTAAGAAAGAAGATAATTACGTCCTACGCATCTAGTCATGCATATTAACCAATGACTTAAATTCTGCCAAGTCGCTGGTTTTTGTTGTTCTATATATTATGCAATCGTCTGCAAATAATCTGACTTTTTGTTCCTGCAGTTTATTCATTTTCGATGACAACACATGAATCTATCTTAAAAACTGCCCAATTATTTTATCAATTAGTCATTATTTATTAGTACTAGTTAGTGGAAGATAACCCTTGTGTAGAGTATTATGTCGTTGGCTAAAAATTTAAAAGTAGTCAAAGAGACACTCATTTTTATTTTTTTCTTTTGACTTTTTTTTATATCTACTTTTTTATGTTTACTTGTATTGGCTCACGCTTTCTATCATGATGGATCAAGACCTCGAATTCAGGCGCAGCAATTTTTTTTTTATTTAATTGCTTCTGAGAAGGAGCACGAAATCTTCTTTCTCCTCCCCCCCCCCGGCAAAAGAAAAAATAAAACGGCTAAAAGCATGAAAATTGTTCTGAACAACAACAACAAAAAATTCTACAAATATTTCCAATCGGACAAATTTATTGTTTTTTTGTCTAGATACTATGGATCTACTATACATTAATTACATGATAGGTTCAATAAAAGTGATACTAAATATGATATATATATATATACTTATTTTATTTACTTCCTTTCTATTCTAAATACAGTGAGATGACTTCACTTACTGTAGTGTCAAGATCACACAAGTAACTACCAGTGTAGCAGTGTAAAATTGTAATCCCACATTGTCTGTTTTGTCTATAATTTGTACAAGAGAAATTCAAAATACACAATGAAACATTATGATGAGACATATTATGAACTAAAACATCACAAATGACAGCTTTAAAAACTTAGCTGCACACATTCATAACAGCAAAGTCTGAATCCTTACTTTTTTTGTTTGTTTGTTGTTTTAACATTGGTCTTCATAGCCATTAAATTACTGGAGGATTTAATGCAGTTTCATTCCGAATAGCATCAAATAGCTACGTCACACAGAAGTGCCTAGTTCTCACATTTTCTATTATTCCGTGTTTTTAGTTTTTAGTCTAAATTTCTTTGCATTTGCAGCGTTAATCTGTAATTCCTAGTTTCAACCGCGTTATCCGCCTTTTCATACAGAGGCGCCCGCAGGATTTTTTTTTTGTTGGGGATACAAGTTACGACCTATAGCTCATAGTCGTAGCAATAACTTTGTAAAATATTTTAGATGTTCCTTCAGAGCTGAAGATAATTACTCCCTAGTTCAAACCTCCCGCAGGACGACGGGGATGGCAGCGGGCAGAGTTTGAACCCTGGACCATCGATAAATCTGAACGACAGTCCAGCGCGCAAACCGCACGACCAGGCAACCATCTTTATTGCTTTCTAGTTATTTAGCACTATAAATAATTGTTTCATGAAATTTTATTTAAAAAAAATAACGAACAAAGTATTTACTGCACAGGTTCTTAAGTTATTCCGTGCGGCCTTTGCCTCCCTACGTTGATCAAACAAAACCTGCTAACTTCGGCTGTGGCTGCCGAAACAGTCAATATTGATGAATTGCTTCTCTTCGCAACAAACATCATGGGGATGAACGCTTATCATGCACAATGCTGAGAGTCTTCTTCATCTTCCAGCTCTTTCGTCGTTTTAAGATGCACACAAGACAGGTAACTCAACTTTATAATTGCTCGAAATGCGAGAAACTAACGAATCAAGATACGGAATGACATTTTCTTGGATAACTCTCAAAATCCTAGTTTATTGTTTTTGCTTAGTGTGGTTGTCAACTGCTGATTTTCGGCAGCACCAGCTCAACACCAAAGACTGCTTTTTTGGATGTTTTTTCTGAAATCTTTGCCTAAACACAATACTGAATGCTTCCCATCATGGCACAGCCATTGTAGCATTGCCTTAGTTTGTCCTAGTCTAGACTCTACATACTATATTCACTGACAATGACCTTTGATGCCTGAGATAACTCCTGTTGCATCATCTAACTACCCAGCAAATGCAGTTAACTTTTTATTCTGCTCGTATTGTTTTGTTTCTTGCAGCTACCACTGCTCTGTCCACTCAAATTAACTTTTTGACCCAGACAAGACCATGTGAAAACTTTCTCTATCTTCTTTCAGCTTAAACGGCTGTTTAACCTACTTTTTAACATCATCTGCAACTCTGCAATACGTTAATACATTTACCAAAAGGACTGCAATATTCGCTCCTGTTTAAAGAAACTTTCAAATTTTATCACATTGAAGGACAGATAGCAAGGATTTCTCCTCCATGGCAAAAAGATAAAAGATAACGAATTTTTATCACATTCTAGGACGTTAGTTTATAAGTATGATGATGTGTAAAAGAAGAAAAGGTCACATCTATCGTACCATAGAGTATTTCACACCATTAACAAGCTTACATGGTCGGCTGTAACATATCGGTATCTTGTGTTGTTTTTAATGTTCTATATGTAATCGTCTGCAAATAATCTGAATAATCTGACTTGTATTCGTAAGTTAAACATAATAGTGGACCTAAGACTATTCCTTGAGGTACGCCTGAGTTTACTGTTATTGGTGTTGATTTAGAGCCATTTATTATTACAGTTTGTTCCATCTTTATCAGAAAATTTTTACTAAGGGCGAACTGATGTATGAGTGACATTTTTTCGACACAGCTAATGCCTAGGCTTTCATTTTATCATCCATGAGATGATCCTTAGTCACTTTACGTCTCTAGAAGGCTGTGTTAAAAACATTTTGCTTTTCCATTTTAGCGGCCTCCGAGAGGGGAAAAGACTATTAGTTTTGTGTGGCCTGTCTGTCCGTTCGTCCCGTTTAGATCTCTTAAACTAGAAAAGACAGAGAAATTCCGACATTTTAATATTATAGACCATTCAAAGTTCTAATGCATCGGCTACTTTTTTCTTTTCTGAAAGTGAAAAATGTAATTTTTAAAATCACTTATGCAAGCAGTTTTTTTCATAAAAATACACAACTTTTATATCTAATAACTATTAATAGTAACAAACACGGGATGCTCTTTATTATGCAAACGTTTGTAGAATTTTTTCCAAATTTTTTTTTTTTACATTTCTATTGTTATGTTATTAAATTATGTTATACTAAGTACTATATTTACACAAAAAAATGTTTGCTATTTTTGATAGAAAAAATCTATTAAGTATGCATATAAGTGGACATAATTTAAAACGACAATTAATAAGTAATTATTTATATTATCGCTTGGACTGCGGCATTTCATTAAAGTTATAGAACACTTTGCCAAAGGAAGACATTTTTTTTATAATTTTTTTTACGAAAATGTTTTTTTCTTGGTGAATAAGAGATTTGCCCTTTACAAAACAATAAGATCAAGTAGATATTCATTATAAGATATCAGTTAGGCCAGGTTCACATCTAGCTTCATATTCACTTTCACCTATCCTTTTGGTCTTCCTGACCGCTGTGGCACCACATAAGATTTATTAACCTGTTTTCTCCATTCTTCTCTGTCATTTGTCTTTGATAGAATTTTATTCTAATAATATTGAAACCTGCCTTTTTACCTGCCTGGGTGGACCTCTTCGGGGGCCGATTTTGAGTTTGTATTTCCACACAAACTGTATTTGTAACCTTGTTTTTTTTTTTTTTTTTTTTTTTTTTTTTTTTTTTTTTTTTTTAGCGGCCCCGTAAGGGGAAAAGCCGCTGTTAGGATTGTCCGTCTGTCCGTTACTCTCAGATCTCAATATCATGCGTTGTGGCTTGCAATTTTTAGGTGCAACGGCTAGTTTTTGTTTCCTATAAGTAAACCATTTAGTTTATACTAGTCGACCGGTGGCGTAGCATACGCCGCTATTGTGCAGGGACGGCTATAGGTCACAGCAACCTATTCGACCGCAGTAGCCCGCACACTTTTATAGGATCCGCACTAAATCTATGTGTAAATTATTAAATTAAACCATTTTATAACTTATAAAAGATTTCTCTCGGCCGCCTCATTTTCCAGGAGCTCCTGGAAATCTCCTGAAATAGCAAAATATATGAATAAAGTCATGGAAATCTCCGGAAATTATTTAAAATCTTTTTGAAAACTCATTAAAATCTCATGAAATATATAGACAAAAATTGTCATTTTGGGGTGTCATTCAATATGGAAAATGCCTATCCTACGGGCGATAAATAAAAACGGCATTAGCCGTAATTGCTTTTAAAAACTCTCGTAGATAGATTGAAACATTCATTAATTGTTGCTATTGAGCGTTATCTCTGTAGGAAATAACATTTTCATGAAACACTGTAAGACTTCGCTACACGCAAGGCTCGTAAAGTTCGTGGGATAACTCTATCCGTAAAAATAAAATAGTGATCACTTCTTTACTTCTTCTTCTCTTCCAAACTCTTGAGCGAAGAAGAGAACTATAATATACTGATTCATAGGACCCGCACTTTCATAGGACCCGATCTAATTCTTGGTGTATACATTATTAAATTAAACCATTGTATAACTTACAAGAGATTTCCAGTGCCTTCCTGTCGATTTACGAGGAGCTCCTGGAAATCTCCCGAAATCACAAAATATACAAAAAAGTCCTTAAAATATACGAAATATATAGACAAAAATTGTCATATTGGGGTGTCATTCAATATGGAAAACGCCAATTTTACGCGCGGCATTATGCATCAGCTGTAATTGTGTCACCTGGTGAAAAAAGTTTTTCACGACTCAAAATAATGAATAATTACTTGAGGTCAACAATTATCAAAGATAGATTGAAATATTTGGTAATTCTTGCTATTGAGCTTGATCTATGTGGGAAACTGAACAGAATTATCATGATATACTGTATGACTTTGCTACACGCAAGGTTCGTAAAGTAATTCTGTACGTAGTTAAGAATGGATAAAATGCATAGACAAATGTACTTTCTAATACAAACTCTTTTAAACTTTACTTATCGTCCGCTTTCCTACCCAAACTTGACCCCGCGAAATCTGTCTCGCATAGGGCCTCGCAATGGTTAAGTACGGCCATGCTATATATATATATATATATATATATATATATATACGTAGTAGATTACTTAATCTCTTTTCGTGACTTCTAAGTCACAATGGTTTTAGGTCCGGCGCTGCAGTTTTGTGTTTGTAAAATGTTTTACAATGTTTCGAATGTTCCGCCAGAGTTAAAGATAGTTTACTTTCTAGTCCAAACCTTCCGCAGAACAAAGGGGGATGGGAGCGGGCAGGGTTTGATAAATTTAAACGACAGTCCAGCGCTCAGGCAGCCATCCGTAGTGTGAACACTACTCTTGTGTTTTCTCGAGGACTATCCGCAGAAATAAGAGAGTGATCTTTCCATTTACTACTTGTTTAAACTTTTGAGGGAAAAAGATATATATATATATATATATATATATATATATATATATATATATAGATAGATAGATAGAAGATACATAAATGTAAGGGAGATAAGATTACAATATGTTAAGAAAGGAAGATTTTCTTTTGTTGTATTTTCAGTACCACTAAGTCAAATATATTTATAAAATGTACAAGACATGTTCTTAGTTATTTGTGTTATATATATATATATATATATATATATATATATATATATATATATATATATATATATATATATATATATATATATATATATATATATATATATATATATATATATATATATATATATATGTCGATAATAATTGTAATCTTAATAAAACATGACATAGTTGGCTTAAGTCAGCATTTGTAAATACGTCATTCGTAATGTTCTCTCCTTAATACCACTGTGATTTCAAAGCATAATATCGTTTCATATTGTTCAATATTAAATTTATTTTACTTTGAAAATTTTTCCTAGCAATAATATTACACATTAGACATTTTCTGTAACGGTAGGTTTGGAAAGGGATCAACACGATTTTCTTTTTCGAATACAAATAATGTTTACCTGATGGTGTTTTCGTAGAACTTTCCAAAGTATCAGGAGTTGCTTGATTATGTTGATCTTTAAGAAAACAAATATTTAAAGAAATATATTTTGTGAATTAAGTTTAGCTTAAAAAAATGAAGTAAAAAACTCTTCCATGTTATGTTTTCTTTAAGTCTTACAATTCTATTTTTATTTTAATTAACAAAGGCAACTAATTTGTTTGTATATCAACATTTTGGTATTAATGCATTGCTTAGCATATCAATTGTAAAGATTTCAACGGCAAAGATTTCAACTCACTATTAACATACCATATTTTATCTTCAATGTGAAACGTCCTAGCTCCCTGTCACACTGCATTATTGTGGTAGTTATTTCGTGGGGCTTCATGCTGATTATAACAGCACTGCCGCGATGGTTCTCGATATCAAAATGCTGGCCACAATTTCCATAAGTTCTTTCAATGTGGTCAGGTAGTCTTATTGATAGTTTGTTTTCGTCATTTGAAGTGGTAATTGTATCATTGTTTTTTACAAGATCCTTATTTAGTAGAAGTTGAAGATTTTCGATACTTGGAGCTGGAATGAATTTTATCATATTTTAATAATCATTTTTAAGAGTTTATTATAGATTATATGGATAATATATATATATATATATATATATATATATATATATATATATATATATATATATATATATATATATATATATATATATATATATATATATATATATATATATATATATATATATATTATATATATATATATATATATATATATATATATTAGAGATGAGAATCAACCCTAACTTTTAAAGTTTGTGTTAGGTTCGATGTTATGAAATTTGGTAATATCAAAAACTAGGTACATGTAATAATTTTCAATTCAATTATTAATTAGATAAAACAGCAATGTGAAATCTTATTCAGCCGGTGGACCATTTTAATTTCCAACTCTCCTGTCGCAGGCCACATAACGGAGAAAATACAAAAAAAAACAACAAAAAAACATTACATACAAAAATAGTACACTTTTATTAGAAACCCCTGAATATCATTTTAAAAAGTTTCACTTTCAGACCTTACGATCTATAGGGCAGATGATGTAAAGTTCATCTATTCCTGTGGTCCACGGTTAAAGAGGGTGTCATGTAACCATCACAACGACCAGCCAACGTTACTTTTCCCCAACTAACGTCAGAATACCACTCAGTGTTTTTATTTTTTCTTTCTGTGACGTGACGCACCAGTACGATGTACCTGCACCTTTTCTTATGTTTGGAAAAAGTATTACTTTTCTTGTATTTTAACGTTTATTATTAATGAATGAGTAGTTAAAAGTTAGGCAATCCATCACTGAGTACTGGCACCTATTTTATCACTAAAACTAAGTTCTTTTTTTTTTCCCCTATTAAAAAATATTGCAAAATCTTTATTCAGTTCGGTCAAGGTAAGGGCAGTTCGTTCAAATCCGTTCGTACCGATCTGTTTTAAAGTTTGGGTTTGGTTCGATTCGGTGGTAAGTGAGGCTCGAGTTCGGTTTGGTTCTTTTCCCATCTCTAATATATATATATATATATATATATATATATATATATATATATATATATTATAAGTGCTCTGAAATTTTATAGAATGCCAGACTCTTTCAGGCAAAGCATAGTAAAGAACATTTATTTATTGTTTTGCCTAAATTCCATAGAATGACAAGAAATGAGATATGCAAAGTTCTCAATGATGTTTGTGATTGAATGTATTTTGTTGTTGTAATTCGTTTGTAGAATTTATTTTTCACTATTAGTAGACACCGGCTACGACCGTCGATTTCTTTACAGGCTCTATTTTGCTTATCATTGCCGGAACATCTTTTTTTTTTTTTTAAGTTTCAATAAATGGGCCACATTTTAACGACCCCCTAACATAATTACTTTGAACCCATAAATCAGTATGTCTTTTTTCAATTTCATTTAATGGCTTACTCTCTTTTTCTTTCCTTCTCTCTCTCTCGTTTAATTTTTTCGCTCTGTTAAATGTGTTTTTGAAGAGCAAAATTTATAACGCCCCTCCCCTCAGAAACACATACGCACATTGGCCATTAGAGTCTTCTGTTGACATAATATGCATTATTTGACTAGTAAGGATTAAAGATAATTGACTAGCATATTTAATTGAATTTACCTTCGCCACAGAAATATTCACTATTCTTATTATATCACCACTCAAAATATACTCACTTCAAACATCATTTCGCAGACATTACATTCTCTAACGAGACTTCCCCTAATCCTATCTACCCCAAACCTCAGCCGTCTTATGCTTGACCTACCCTTGACGTCTCCCATTATGCCACCATCACCTCCCAATCTCTACTGTATTGGCTAATAGCTGTGTCCTTGCAGTCCTCCCCTTTGTATAGAGTTAATCACTTAATGTTGTTGTTTTTTTTCCCATGAAATAGACCAGAAATTCAAAATGTAGTCACACATTTGGTATTCTAGGTCTTAGAACGAGACCAATCGTTTTAAATGATTAGAACCACAATTTCCGACAAAATTAAACAAAAAAGAAAAAGACCATTTAAAAGTATCGATTTCGGGTCTCTATTAATATTGTGTCTATGAAACATAAAGAAAAAAGAAGAATTCGCTACCTTTAACAATTCGTGGTGCTGTTAGAATGTTGGAATCCTTTTCACCATTTCCTTTACGCAGTAATGTCGCTTTTATTAGTGCCTTACTGTCTTCGTGATAGGCTGTGGTATTCCAAACTATTTCATAGTTGTCTCTACAATAGCACAGTTCCTGTTTGTTTTCCTTGCATTCATTTTCAAGGTCCACTTCACACATCTGAAAAAAAAAATGGTTGCGTTAGATTTTCTTTTCATTCATTGTTTCCTTTGCTGAAAAAAAAAAAAATTCCTATCTAGTAAGTGTTTTTTTTACAGATAACAATAATGTTATACAGACATACTTTTTCTCACAATTAATTCACGTTTCCTTTAAAATTTCCTACCTTCCACCCACAAAAAAAAAGTTAGTGCCATGTGCAATCACTCGACTTTCTTTGATTTCTCAATTCAGTATCGATATATTTCATATAATCTATGTTGCTTTTAGGCACGAACCCTCCCCCCCCCCTTTTTTTCTTTATTCCTTTTTTTTTTCACTTTTTCTGACCTTTTTTTAATTAATTTTTTTATTACAATGGGGTTGTTCTTTACTACTACAGTGTGTAAAGAGTCAGAAAGGAAAATGCAACATGACGTAAGGCAAATTCAAACTTAGTTGAACTATGGTAAAAGAAATAAAATGTGCTTTCAAAGCTACATAATTTTTTATTTTTTTTTTGTTTTTAACCTTTATATAAAACTTCACCTTTTGGGAAAATATCGAAATTAAACAAATTTTAATAAAAGCTTTTAGGAACCCGTGCAAAAAAATTCATGCTAATCCTTTAATGGATCAGTGAATGAGTGGTATTTTGCGTTTATAGTATTTATTCTTTTATTTAATTTTCATTAATGTATTATTAATATATTTCTTTTTGACGTAATTTTTATATACATCCAAAATTTCAGGTCAGATCTTCACAGTGTTTCTAAGTGACATCTAAGGAGGTGATTACAATTTTGAATATTGTATTACTGTCACTCTAATAAAGCAAATACAAGATCTGGAACAAGTAGGTGGTCCACCTAGAGTTATCACCAGGATTCAAACACCGGACTTCCGGTTCCAAGTGCTTTACCCCTCGGCCACAGCATCTCCATAAATTCATTTAGCGAACACTAATATTTTTTTAAAATAATAATTATTAAACTTATCCATATATTCAAAATTAAGAAAATGTTACATGTAATAAAGACAAACTAAAAAAGATTTATTCTTCTTACAAAATTAGATAAATTAGCAAAACACAATTCTTGATCTACTTTAAGCCATTTGTCATACAAACATCTAGAACTAGATATAGGATCTTGATATAGAATCTACTATATCTAGACTAGAACTCGTATGAATTAACACGTTTAATTTTCAAATTACTAGACCTAGGCCATCGTTATGATCATGAATAATAGGCCTTTTGTTACCGGGTAATGGTGTATTTATTTCTTAATGTAATACTATTGTTTACATAATAAATAAATCTGCACCTCTAAGCTGAAAAAAAAGTTATTGCCTTAATAATTAAAATTTTCTTAAAATTACCAATACATTTATAATATATATATAAATATAACTAGATCTGAGCTTTAAATTCAATCCACACCCTTATTTAGACTGTCAAGTGTAGGCCCCTATAATAAGAATAAGTCAAAACTGCGCGATATAAAAGTAGTTCGTTATTTTTTAAACTTATTACGGTACTTAAAACGAAGTTCGTATTCTTTCTTTTTTAAAAGCATTTCAGTCAGTATTCCATTCAATGAGTTATATATATATATTTCATAATGATACGTTCACATTTGTTTCTTTGTGACCTTAGATGCAAATTGTTTGCACCAATGCGCGAAATCTATGAATGAAGTTATTAATGAGGAAGTCCATGACCTTTTAAAAATAAGCTACCTTTCCTGAAGTTTTTCATTGAACAGTGGTGTAATTTTTGGAAAAATCTTCTTGCATATAAAATTTTAAAAAGTAGATGGTTCATTTTCGGAAAAGAAAAAAGTAGCCGTTGCATCAGAATTTTTAGTTATCTAAAATATCATGATGTCCGATTTGTATTTTCTCTTTTAGTTTCTGAGATCTAAACGGGACGGACGGATGGACAGGCCACACAAAACTTATTAAGGTCTTTTCTCCTTTCAGGGGCCGCTTAAAAAAAGGCACTGTCTCTTTTAAAGTACGAAACTTTATTTAACCAATCGGGTAAACCCGTTTTAATTGCTAAATTTATATCTATTAAAGAAACTTTTGACAAATCGGGTAAACCCTCATCCACCGTATTTTATATCTGATTGGTTTAGCGGATAAACCCATTTTCGCAATCTACTTTTCTTTTCGTGGCGAATGAAAACAAAAAAGAAGTATAAATTCAATCCACACCCAAACTAAGGCTGCATGCCGCGGGTAATATCCAGCTAGTAATTTAATAAAATTAACCTTGAAATTTGTGTTTCAAAATTAACTATTGCATAAATGTGTTTCTTATAGCTGCGACTTAAGACGTCTAGACGCACATTTCAATAGCACCATTCACGTTATCGAGGGTTTGTTTATTAGACAAGAGCTAAAGATCACGCATGCGCAGAAGAGAAAATCTCTCGAAGCCTAGATCTAGATCTACTCTTCACAAAAAAGTTTTATACGGCACTTTAACACATGAACATCCAAAATATAGTCCATTTATTTTATATTATAATCAAATTAACCTTCAAATGTGTGTTTTACATACATTCGTTTGTTGTAGCTATGATTTAGCCCAATAGTTTGAAATTTATTGATGCGATTTACTTATAACATCATTATTTTGTTTAGTTGTTTCTAATAAATTATATCCGTGAAAATATCAGTACTACGCAAATAATTACCCGAGGACGTGAGTAATATCTGGCCACTGTAATATAATCTTAATATTAGGTTGCTACCATTTGGTGTATTGGCCATTGGCCGATTCGGTGGGGGTGAGGGAGCGATTACTTTTACTACTACCTATTGGTGGGGGAGAGGGCGTCCTTTTTATAAGCCGAAATAATAGTTTCTGAACAAAAATAGTTGAACATCTAGATCAATATAATATAATTTTATTATTATTATGTGGGAAGCGTGGTCGAGAGGCTAAGTGTGCTTGAACTTGGCTTGGCTCTACCTACTGCTCTCGTCACCCTAACCCTGTAAGAAAGGCCAGTCTAATGTTTGTGCAAAAATCATAGTTTTTGAACAAAATAATTGAATATCATAATATACAGTTGTTTTTATTTTTAATTGAACCCATATGTATATTTTGTCGCACCACACTCTAATATAAAATTAAATCATTAGTAAACATAAAATGAAACAGCGTCGTCTGTATCTGCGATAAACTCCTATTGAAAAATCAGAGCAGGAAGGACTCTATCCTGCCGTAGTGCTCTGGCAAGAATCTGGGCCGTTCGATGTAACGCTTCGTAGTTACCATACCTGTCGAGTGACTGCTCAGACACTCCCTTCTTAGCTCTCGGATCTGAGGACACTTGTACAATATATGCAACACTGTTTCGACGCTCTAGTGACGGCATCGGGAGTCGTAGTTTGGACGGAACCCTGGCAAAGTATGCCTCAACAGGACAATGTTCCGTCCTACACTGTGCAATGATTGCTTGTTATGACCTCCTTAACCGCCACCATGGATCGTCGCGATCTGGGTGACGCATATGCTGCCAGACACTACGTGCTCTGTGAAATCCTAGGACTTGGGTGGTTGGTACCAGAAGGGACCATGTGAGGAGCGATAGATGCAATTGCCCCCCCCCCCCCCCATCCCCTACCGGACAGGACAATACTTATTCAGTTGTATTTTAGTGAAGAAATTAATTTTTTTACAAAACAATCTGTAACTAACACACGTTATACATCCTATATACTAAATTCTTATATTGATGCGCCCCTATTCTTTAATGTGAAATGTAATCATTAGCATTGCAATAATTATAAAATGGAGAAATGACTTTTATGTGATTAATCGTTTTCACTCTGCTTCCCCTTCCCCATTTCCAACCAAAACATTGACTCTACTATGCAATTTCGCATGACATTGTTATCATTATTTAAGAAAGAATTTAGAGTTCATGAGAAACTGCTAAGTATAAAAGTAGCAATTGAGATGAGTTTTAAAGCCCAATTTTTATTTCCTAGTCGCCTTTTCCAAAGCTTTACTAAATTGTCTATACTTTATCAATAAATTTGGGACTATAACTCACAATTTATACACGAATCCTAAAAATAATGAAAAAAAAAACTTATGTAGATCTAGTTGACATACCGGGTACTTCATTTCAACTCCCACTTCCTAACTTTTTTTTCACAGCTTTGAATTATAGTTGTGTAGCAAAGCTAATTTAAAAACAGACGTGTCGAACAAAATTAATCACATATAAATAATTTCTTTTTAAAGTATTATATTTCGAAGACATTTGTTTTGGCTGCGATCCTCACAGCCTTCAATATAAATCAACATCACCCTGTGGGATATATTTTCCGTTCAATGAAAAAAGCGGTTGTATTTGCAATATGGCTAGGACTTAAAACATCATAGAATAGTAGAATTATTTATAAATAAACATTATTCAAAAGGTTCTTAAAAATTAGGCCTCTTGCATCAAAGCAGTCGAATATCCGAATCGCGTTTAACCATCATTCAATTGGTGTCTTATTCTGACCAAAACATGCTTCTCCAAAAGGTATCGTTTAACTTTAAGATAATAATACGATAAATACGCCAAATATATAAACTTACGCTACTAGTCCCTCGATTGTGAGTCATCCTTTGCCCACAATTTACTTTATTTGACTTAACTTGACCAGCTGTTTTTAATAGGATAAATTATGAGCTTTAGATGTCAAGAGAATTCATTTCTACATTTAAGACTGCAAAAAAGCTTGGAGCTTACAGCGCTCCTCCAGCCTCCTAGCTGTCAAGAGAAGGGGTACCAAAGTAATTAACTGCACATCTCTAATTGTAATATGAGTAATATATAATTTTTTTCTCTGATTATATATATATAGGTTTGTTTTTTTTAAGAAGACGAAATGTAGACCTTGCGCTGAAACATCGCAAGCCACAAAATATGATTACATCAGATCTTCAATCACTGTTCTAATGAAAGATCTAAAATTGACAGTCGGACAGAAAGACGACACTAAACTAATAGCTGCACCCTTTTCGGGGTCGCTAAAAACAAAAGTAGCCATACTTGTTTATATTCATGATCACTAGTTCTCTGCAAATGAAAACGAACAATGTAGTTCTTCATATCCATAATGTTTGTTGTTAATTTGACCAGTGCAGTATACATCAGGTTGTCAATTGTATCGATAAGATCTTGTCCACAATGTTTTCCATATTCCCTTATAGTGATATCTGAAGTTGCTAAAGATAAAAGACAAAATATATATTAAAAAATATGTTTTATTTAAGAAAAGGGTTTAAATAGTTTTAAATTAATTTTCAATAAATAAACCCTTAATTTGTAAAAAGCAAAAGAATATATTATTTTTTATATCAAAAGAAATTAAATGAATTTTTTAATTTACAAATTAATCCATTAATTATTTGTATATTGAATAAGGTAAATAACTTCTACATTTCTGTAAGATTTAGTTGTAATTGCGAAGCTGTTTTCCTTTTAATACATGTTATATTATTAATGATTTTTTTTTTAAATTTTATTTTGCCTGCTTCCCAGTTCTTTTACCGATGTGAAAGGATTGAAGCACGACATTTTGGAGATGTGGTTGTTTTAGCGCTAAATTTTCAAGATACATTATAGATGTTTTTTTTAAATTTGCTTTTAAAAAGATTGATACATATCTAATTTTTGCATGTATGTTTATTTTCAAACATATTTTTTTGGAAAGAAATATCCTTTTATGGTTTAGATTTCGGATAAAAAATTGTCATACTTTTGTATGGGTTCTAATAGTGGCCATCAAACCTATGTCTTGTTATGTATGCATTTATATAAGTTTAAGTTTAGTTTATCATTGTCATTACATAGCTAAGTTGGGCATCTGCATTATTGTATATTTAGAGTTTAGAGACTTATTATTTTAAAACCTTTTTTTTTCCTAATAGGCGAAGCCACTAACTTTTTTATCACTAGAGGCGTATTTGTAAATTGATTTTAAAAGTTTTTTATACATTTTGTAAGGTATTATCAAATTTTGTTTTTACCCTCTAGCGCAGGCATGTAAAACACGGCGTTTGCGTGCCGCAGCCACTTTGCAAGTGGCCAACTTGGCCACTTCAAGAATTATTAAAAAATAAAGAACAACAAATTAAAACTTAACAATCAACTTCGTTGAACATATTAACTATACTTTAATGATCAGATTTTTATAAACAAATACATTTTGGTAAATTTATTTTCATCACATCATAAATAAGCCACTATGTTAGAGTTAGACTTACAAAGAAAAATATCAGTTATAAATATTGTAATTCAATATTAATTTTGTAACTACCGGTACTTGTTTATTCTGTACTGTCTGCGATCACATGCCAATTTACACTAGTTTTATTACAACTGAATTTTCCATAATGATAAAAAATCAGTAACCGCTGCAGCAACTGCTAGTAAAGGAAAACTCTCTACACTGGCGTAACGGGTGTAGCATAGGGCCTAGATGGTTTTATTCATAAGGGCCTTTAAAAGGAATTTTGAGATACATGAAGGACTACTTAAGCTCTGTTCTATGCATAGCACCACAACAAGCGAGGGTGTTTCTGAAAAAAATTACAGGAAGAAATATTACAATAAAATTTACCTTTCGTAAAGCTAGCAACGGATGGGGTACCAACCATAATTGAGGTTAGAGATGCAAAAATAAGCGAGACTGATGCTAATTTGAAATTTTTCAGTGCATCATTCAGCAAGAAGCATATTTGCAGAACAATTACAGTTCCAACATGTGCTCAGAACAGTTTATGTCGTTATCAATTTTATTCGTGCTTAAATCTTAACCAGTTTTCAGTGTTTCTGGATGACATTGGACATGAATCTGATGGTATTCCCTACTACACAGATGTCCTCGTGCTGTCTTTTCATAAAGTATTGAAGGGCCGGATTTATGTGTGTGGAGGGCCCTGGGCAGAAATTTTATGGAGGACCATACACTTCTTTAAAATCTTTAATAAAAATCAATTTATAACACTTTAAATAATCGTACTGATGTCTAATAGCAAGTCATATTTTAGAAGAAAGACAAAGAGTACTTTTAAATTTTATCTAATTTTCCTACTTAAAAAAAGTTGAAAGTATTAAATATGCAATATTAGTACACATACAAAAATTTATATTTGGTAATGTCTTAGAGTACGGTACCATAAGTGACCCACTGCCGTCGATCCGAAACTATTTATAACGAGCACGCTAGATGTGGACACTTCTTAACAACAACAAATGGCTTGTTCTGTCTCGAAATAAAATTGATGTGCATCATGCCTATGTGCATTTATATTATTCTTGAGTCCGATCAGAATGTGATGTGACTGAACAAAAAAAAAAAAAGCAAAAGTGGATAAACGCTCTGAATTTTTAGACTTTTAAGTTTTCTTTTCTACTTGTGTCCGGTGAGAAACTAACAGAATTTTCACGTTTTCGGTACATCCCCGAATTTGTTTGAAAATTCAACAATTTTGAATATGTTTTGTTAATGATATTACTGATGAAGTATATATATATATATATATATATATATATATATATATAGTGTTGTAACCCTGCCTTACACCAGTGCTTGTGGTGCGCACTATTAAACCAGAACAGGAAGACGCAAGGTTAGAGCATGGTTAGAAGTAATTTGAAGAGTCTGAAATGTTTGGAAACTAAAGTGCCGTCTTATGTGCTTCGTAAATACCGAAGTGGGGACCTGGAGCGATGCGGAGAAGGCTGTCGTTAGTCCGTATTCAGGTTGCTGCTAAAGGACTGGTAGAATGAGTAGCAAGACTCTGAGGAAGCTGCAGGATGTTTTGTATTTTTCCTGGTAAATAAACACATTTATTTGCTGTTGAACTTCGTTGAGTTGCCTCCCTTAGAGCTACATTAATAATATAAAGAAAATTTAGAGAGACTACTTTAGGAATAACTGATCTAAAGAAGGACCATAACAAGACCTTTCTTGTTGCCAATTCTTTCTATCTCTCTCTCTCTCTCTCTCTCTCTCTCTGTGTGAATCTTATTTGTTGAAGTTTTAAAAAATCCAATCCTAGGTTCATTTCAATTTAAGCAGATCCCATTGGGTAATTAGCATACCTTCTTTAGCAATCACAGTAATAGCCAATGCGTAAAAGAAAGTAATCAAAGTTGCCATGACTCAAAAAAATGGAATACACCCAGTGATCTGAGGAAAAAAAAATTAGTGCATAGTTTTATTGTACTAAAATAAAATTAATGTGTTCAAAATAAGCAAAATTATATTTTAAAATAATATAGAAATTTTGGAAGAGATATTTAACAATTAGGATAATGCTGAAAATATTTGCGTTCAGGAAAAATAGGTAGTAATTTGATATATATATAATGAGGAGATTAAGGTCATATATGAGTCACAATTATTCTAAATAAGTAATTCTTTCATAATCTCATTAATGAATATTCTATACACAGATAGATGTAAACTTAAAAAGTGCAGTGTTGTTTAATTTAAAATCTTCATATTACTAAATCTTGTATCCTTAATCATTAAACATAGCCACAAAATTTACAAGTACATGCAACCTCCACAGGTCCGAAATTTGCTTGACATTTTTTCCTGCATGTTTTTTTCTTTCCTACTCGGGCAATGAAAATTTATTGGAACATTATCGCCTAAGCAGCGGTCCCCACCCCTCTTAGCAGCTGATGTGTCGAAATGAACGTCAACTTACACTGGTAAAGTTTTAATTCTACATGTATAGGTCTGACACGAAGATCTATCACTCCTTGCACAAAATGTAGACCTAAGACTGTCTAGATCTAGTCTGATTCAAATAAAAACTAAATGAAAATATACAATAACAAAACACTTCTGACATAGGTACTAAAGGAAATTTATATTATTTATCATAAAAAGAAACAGTTAAACTAACACTAACAGTTTTATTACATGATTCTTTAAGAAAGATAAGTAATGGCGTTTGCATAATTCCCAGGAAACAAAATAATGAGTTCTATTTTTAACAATCGTTAAATTCCCGTGTCATATTTTTTCATATCATTTTTTTCACATACTTAAACTAACATTAAAATTAAACAAAGAACTAACTTACGTCATTTCCCCAAATCTGTTGTTTCTATACTAACATATATATATATATATATGTATATATATATATAAATACTAATGTACCTTTTAGTTAGTCCATAAATTTTTTGACGTGTACAAATATAGTTGCGGGAATTACCGATATCGGATTGTTTCGGTTTTCTTCTTCTTATATAATACAGACGTTACTTCAAAAAAGAAGATGATTACGTCCTACGCGTCATGCATTTAGTCATGCATATTAACCAATGACTTAAATTCTGCCAAGTAACTGCTTTTCCTGGCTAGCTCAGGCAACCCATTCCATGCTCTAATAGCACCAGGGAAGAAGGAGTATTTGTACAAATTTGTCCTAGCATATGGGATGAGGAATGTGCCTTTATCTTTGTGTCTTTCAGTTTATTTTAATTAATTTTGATTTTGTATTTGAAGATTATGGTTCAGTGTTTTATGTATAATTGCTACTTTACTTTTGATTCTTCTGTCCTGAAGACTTTCTAAATTTAGTTATTTTACTAAAGGTGTTACTCTAGTCAAATGTGTATTTTCGTTTGTTATGAATCTCACTGCTCTATTTTGTGTCTGTTCCAGTTTCTTAATGTTTTCTTGAGTTAACGGGTCCCAAATGGAGGATGCATATTCTATTATTGGCCTAACCAAGGTTAAATAACATTTTAGTTTTATGTTCTTGTTTGATTTATAGAAATTTCTTTTAATAAATCCTAATGCTTTGTTTGATTTTTTTAAATAGTTTCATCAATATGTGGATTTCATGACAATTTTTCATTTATTATAATACCTAGGTATTTTGCGTTTTTATTATAAAATAAATAAAATTAATGTGTTCAAAATAAGCAAAATTATATTTTAAAATAATATAGAAATTTTGGAAGAGATATTTAACAATTAGGATAATGCTGAAAGTATTTGCGTTTAGCAAAAAATAGGTAGTAATTTGATATATATATAATGAGGAGATTAAGGTCATATATGAGTCACAATTATTCTAAATAAGTAATTCTTTCATAATCTCATTAATGAATATTCTATACACAGATAGATGTAAACTTAAAAAGTGCAGTGTTGTTTAATTTAAAATCTTCATATTACTAAATCTTGTATCCTTAATCATTGAACATAGCCACAAAATTTACAAGTACATGCAACCTCCACAGGTCCGAAATTTGCTTGACATTTTTTCCTGCATGTTTTTTTCTTTCCTACTCGGGCAATGAAAATTTATTGGAACATTGTCGCCTAAGCAGCGGTCCCCACCCCTCTTAGCAGCTGATGTGTCGAAATGAACGGCAACTTACACTGGTAAAGTTTTAATTCTACATGTATAGGTCTGACACGCAGATCTATCACTCCTTGCACAAAATGTAGACCTAAGACTGTCTAGATCTAGTCTGATTCAAATAAAAACGAAATGAAAATATACAATAACAAAACACTTCTAACATAAGTACTAAAGGAAATTTATATTATTTATCATAAAAAGAAACAGTTAAACTAACACTAACAGTTTTATTACATGATTCTTTAAGCAAGATTAGTATTAGCGTTTGCATAATTCCCAGGAAACAAAATAATGAGTTCTATTTTTAACAATCGTTAAATTTCCGTGTCATATTTTTTCACATCATTTTTTTCACATACTTAAACTAACATTAAAAATAAACAAAGAACTAAATTACGTCATTTCCCCAAATCTGTTGTTTCTATACTAACATATATACTAATAAAAGGCAAAGCCCTGACTCACTGACTCATCACTAATTTTGCAACTTCCCGTGTAGGTACAAGGGTGAAATTTGGCAGGCGCATTCCCTACAGCTTACTTACAAAAGTGCAGCAGGTTTTGTTTCCCAATCGTACGCGTAACGGTCGTAACGGTCGACAACGTCCACTTTGTGCTACACATTGCACGGCCACATCAGACTCACTGTTAGCCTTCTTTGATCTTTGCAACCATGATGACTTTGCAAAGGAGCTTTATTATCACAAAGTTCCATCTTATTATGTGTGGACAAGAAACATGTTTCGTTGGAGGAAGCAGGGAAAGGCTGTGCCAGGACATTCGGGGGTGAAGAAAGATAATGTGCTTGGAAGGGTCTACACTGTGCACCCTAACAACTCTGAATGTTACCACCTTCGATTGCTGCTCTACAAAATCATAGGTCCCACCTCTTTCGAATCTCTCAGTACAGTTGGCGGTGTTGTCCATCCAACCTACAAGTCGGCCTGCAGGGCACTTGGTTTGTTACAGGACGATGTCAACTGGGACGAGACTCTCCAGGAAGCTGCTCTGTCTCGCTCACCTCAAAAGATCCGTGAACTGTTCTCTGTAATGCTGGTCTTCTGCCAAATGGAGAACCCCTTAAATCTCTGGGAAAAACATAGAGACAGCATGGCAGAAGATGTTAGGAGACAGACTGAAAGAGATCATGGAGGAACAGAAGTCCAACAGTGGTTGCCTATGATCTACAACAAGTGTCTTCAGTTGCTTGAGAACTACGTCATTGCTATCGGATGTCTCTCTGTCGATCATTACGGGCTGCCTTCACCTTCGAGAGAACTGGCAGAGGTTACGTCGAATCCCGAGTACTTGAGGGAAACCTCTTACGACACCTCGGAGTTGGCCAATGTAGTCTCAAACAACGAGCCTTTGCTGAATGGTGACCAAAAGAGAGTTTACGAGCAAGTCATGAGGAGCGTTGTCTCGGGCACTGGCACGGTGTTTTTTCTTGATGCTCCAGGAGGAACTGGCAAGACATTCCTCATAAACCTTCTGCTTGCGAAAGTCCGAGCGGAAGGTGACATTGCTGTAGCTGTGGCTTCTTCTGGCATTGCAGCAACTCTTCTTCAGGGTGGGAGAACTGCTCATTCAGCTTTCAAGCTACCTCTCAACCTCAGCCACACCACTGACTCGCCCTCCACGTGCAACATATCAAAGCAGAGCAACATGGCTGAAGTGCTAAGACAGAGCAAGCTGATTGTCTGGGATGAGTCCACCATGGCACACAGAGGGGGTGTCGAGGCTTTGGACAGGACCCTCCAAGACATCCGAAACATAACCACACGTATGGGAGGTTTGACAGTGTTGCTGGCTGGAGACTTTCGGCAAACCCTACCAGTCGTGCCCAGAGGAACACGCGCCGACGAAGTGAAAGCCTGTCTGAAGTCTTCGTACCTGTGGCGTCAAATCACTGTCGTCACTTTAAGAATAAACATGAGGGTTCATCTGAATGGCGACACAAGAGCCGGAGAGTTCTCTGATCTTCTGATGAGTATTGGTGATGGCAGCTTCAGTCAAGAAAATTCTAAAATAGCAATTCCCTCAAATCTCTGTCTCCTGGTGAAGACCTTGCAAAACCTTCGTTACAATGTTTATCCCAATCTCCAGCATATAGACTTGTCATGGTTGAGGGAGAGAGCTATCCTAACACCACGAAACGACATGACCACGGCCATAAACCACGTTTTACTCCAAGAACTCCCCTCACAATCTAAAACATACCAGTCTGTGGATTCAGTTGTGGAAATGGAAGACGCGGTGCACTATCCGGTAGAGTTTCTCAACTCTCTGAATCCTCCAGGCAATCCTGAGCATCGTCTCATTTTGAAGGTTGGGGCACCGATAATGTTGCTGAGGAACTTGCAGCCACCTAAACTGTGCAACGGCACCAGACTTCAAGTCACGTCTCTGCAGAAGAACCTCATTTAGGCAACTATTTTCACTGGCAGTGGCTCAGGAGAGACAGTTTTGATTCCTCGCATCCCCGTCATCCCCTCTGACCTCCCATTTCAATTCAAACGCCTCCAATTCCCAGTAAGGCTCTGCTTCGCCATGACAATCAACAAGTCTCAGGGACAGACACTACAAAAGGTTGGCATTGACTTGAGACAGGACTGTTTCTCACATGGGCAACTGTACGTCGCATGCTCAAGAGTAAGCTCGACGCAGGGATTGGTCATACTGCAGCCGGAGGGCCGAACTGACAACGTGGTGTACAAAGAGATCCTCAACAAATAACTGTGTATTGGTACATGTATGTTTCTTCTCTATTTCAAAAGGTTTACTTTTCTTCTTAGTAATGAAATATTTAAGGCAGTACATATGACACATTATTTTTACTTATCGGACTAACATTGCAAAAAGCCACACAAAACTGCGTTGTTCCGGTTATTCCAAAAATACATGCGCTACATTCCCTGCGGTAACACTCCTGGCACAAATGAGAATGTTTTGTTGTTACATGTAGGCCTATTAATTAAAGCAAATTTGAAATGTTAATGCAATAATCCTCCCGCTGCAAAGCGCGGGTATTTTGCTAGTATATATATAAATACTAATGTACCTTTTAGTTAGTCCATAAATTGTGTGACGTGTACAAATATAGTTGCGGGAATTACCGATATCGGATTTTTTCGGTTTTCTTCTTCTTATATAATACAGACGTTACTTCAAAAAAGAAGATGATTACGTCCTACGCGTCATGCATTTAGTCATGCATATTAACCAATGACTTAAATTCTGCCAAGTCACTGGTTTTCCTGGCTAGCTCAGGCAACCCATTCCATGCTCTAATAGCACCAGGGAAGAAGGAGTATTTGTACAAATTTGTCCTAGCATATAGGATGAGGAATGTGCCTTTATCTTTGTGTCTTTCAGAGTATTTTATTAAATTTTGATTTTGTATTTAAAGATTATGGTTCAGTGTTTTATGTATAATTGCTACTTTACTTTTGAGTCTTCTGTCCTGAAGACTTTCTAAATTTAGGGATTTTACTAAAGGTGTTACTCTAGTCAAATGTGTATTTTCGTTTGTTATGAATCTCACTGGTCTATTTTATGTCTGTTCCAGTTTCTTAATGTTTTCTTGAGTTGAGATGTCCCAAATGGAGGATGCATATTCTATTATTGGCCTAACCAAGGTTAAATAACATTTTAGTTTTATGTTCTTATTTGATTTATAGAAATTTCTTTTAATAAATCCTAATGCTTTGTTTGATTTTTTAAAATAGTTTCATCAATATGTGGATTCCATGACAATTTTTCATTTATTATAATACCTAGGTATTTTGCGTTTTTAGTATAAAATAAATAAAATTAATGTGTTCAAAATAAGCAAAATTATATTTTAAAATAATATAGAAATTTTGGAAGAGATATTTAACAATTAGGATAATGCTGAAAGTATTTGCGTTTAGCAAAAAATAGGTAGTAATTTGATATATATATATAATGAGGAGATTAAGGTCATATATGAGTCACAATTATTCTAAATAAGTAATTCTTTCATAATCTTATTAATGAATATTCTGTACACAGATAGATGTAAACTTAAAAAGTGCAGTGTCGTTTAATTTAAAATCTTCATATTACTAAATCTTGTATCCTTAATCATTGAACATAGCCACAAAATTTACAAGTACACGCAACCTCCACAGGTCTGAAATTTGCTTAACATTTTTTCCTGCATGTTTTTTTTCTTTCCTACTCGGGCAATGAAAATTTATTGGAACATTATCGCCTAAGCAGCGGTCCCCACCCCTCTTAGCAGCTGATGTGTCGAAATGAACGTCAACTTACACTGGTAAAGTTTTAATTCTACATGTATAGGTCTGACACGCAGATCTATCACTCCTTGCACAAAAAGTAGACCTAAGACTGTCTAGATCTAGTCTGATTCAAATAAAAACGAAATGAAAATATACAATAACAAAACACTTCTGACATAGGTACTAAAGGAAATTTATATTATTTATCATAAAAAGAAACAGTTAAACTAACACTCAAAGTTTTATTACATGATTCTTTAAGCAAGATTAGTAATGGCGTTTGCATAATTCCCAGGAAACAAAATAATGAGTTCTATTTTTAACAATCGTTAAATTCCCGTGTCATATTTTTTCACATCATTTTTTTTCACATACTTAAACTAACATTAAAATTAAACAAAGAACTAACTTACGTCATTTCCCCAAATCTGTTGTTTCTATACTAACATATATATGTATATATATATATATATATATATATTTATATATATATATATATATATATATAAATACTAATGTACCTTTTAGTTAGTCCATAAATTGTGTGACGTGTACAAATATAGTTGCGGGAATTACCGATATCGGATTGTTTCGGTTTTCTTCTTCTTATATAATACAGACGTTACTTCAAAAAAGAAGATGATTACGTCCTACGCGTCATGCATTTAGTCATGCATATTAACCAATGACTTAAATTCTGCCAAGTCACTGGTTTTCCTGGCTAGCTCAGGCAACCCATTCCATGCTCTAATAGCACCAGGGAAGAAGGAGTATTTGTACAAATTTGTCCTAGCATATAGGATGAGGAATGTGCCTTTAGTGTCTTTCAGAGTATTTTATTAAATTTTGTTTTTGTATTTAAAGATTATGGTTCAGTGTTTTATGTATAATTGCTACTTTACTTTTGAGTCTTCTGTCCTGAAGACTTTCTAAATTTAGGGATTTTACTAAAGGTGTTACTCTAGTCAAATGTGTATTTTCGTTTGTTATGAATCTCACTGGTCTATTTTCTGATTGTTCCAGTATCTTAATGTTTTCTTGAGTTCAGATGTCCCAAACGGAAGATGCATATTCTATTATTAGCCTAACCAAGGTTAAATAACATTTTAGTTTAATCTTCTTATTTGATTTATAGAAATTTCTTTTAATAAATCCTAATGCTTTGTTTGATTTTTTTTTTATAGTTTCATCAATATGTGGATTCCATGACAATTTTTCATTTATTATAATACCTAGGTATTTTGCGTTTTTAGTCTGTTTTACTGGTTTGCCATGAATAAGATAAGTGGAATTTATTTGTTTAATTTTACTCTTAACAACTGACAATTTTCTGGGTAGAAAGACATGCTCCAATTTGATTCTCATTTCTGTAATTCATCTAATTCTTTTTGTAAAATATCTGTGTCTTGTTTTGTTTTTATTGTTCTATATATTATGCAATCGTCTGCAAATAATCTGACTTTTGTTCCTGAACTAATGCAATTTGGTAAATCATTTATGTAAATTAAAAATAGCAGTGGACCCAAGACTGTTCCTTGAGGTACACCTGAGTTTACTGTTATTGGTGTTGATTTAGAGCCATTTATTATTACAGTTTGTTCTCTCCCTGTCAGAAAATCTTTAATCCACTGATGCAGTGGACCGTTAATGCCGAAATATTTTAATTTTTTAAGCAAACTATGGTGGTGAACTTTGTCAAAAGCCTTGGAAAAATCTAGTAAGATAGCATCTATTTGTTCACTATTATCTAAACCTTTTGAGAAATCGGGTCCTCGGGTTTATCTACTTCTGCGGACAACATTGCGTTAGTATTGTAAAGAGAGTTTTATCAAATTCAATTTTTGACATGAAAGTTGGTTCTGAAAAGTTTAAATATAAATGTAAAATTTATTTTAAAGTTTGGATTTGTAATGATTTAGTATCAAAATAAAATATTGCATTGTATCATAGAGACTGTATTAATTCTACAAAGCTATCTAAATATTTGTTGAAAAAAGAATACTTGACCTATTATATGTATAATTGACCACGATCTAGTTACGAGATCACATGATAAATTTCAATAACGGGGCAAACAAGTGTACATTAAGGGGAAATAAGTCACCAATAAGCACATTTTTAAAACAATTTAAATCAAACAAGACAATGCATTATATTTAATCTCTAAATGTATAGTCTGGCAATCCAAATGTCTAAATGACAATAAAACTAGGAAATACAATTCAACTATCTGATATAAACATTTTTTTGATGGACGTCAAAGGTAACAAAAATCTTGACACCGCTATAGTTCCGCTTAAGTCACTCGGCTTACAGCAATACACTAAAATATTTCTTTGCAAAGATTAATAGGTTTTAATGAGTCTTTTTGTCTAATTAAACATTTGAGCACCATCTTTTTGTAGGCTATAATAGCCTTTTCTCTATTTGTACCAAAATATGTATAGTACGAACGCAAACTTAATTATTTTGCAACTATTTGATATAACTAAAATAGTAAAAGTTTTTGACCAAATTAAATTTACAAAATAAAAAAAAAATTGTTAAGCCTATATAATGGTCAATCTCGAGTTATCCAATGTGATCAAAAATATGAGAGCATTTTTATACATGCATTAACCTTGACATTTTAACATTAGTCGATAGAGCCGGTTCTGAAATAGAAATTATATAAATGCAATACGTACAAGAATAGCTTGTTTAAGAGTGTATAGGATTTGGTCAGACTCATTATGTATTAGTATTATGTTAATGATGGAACTTTTCATATATCGTGAACATGAATGTTATTGTATAAAGTAAAAGGAACGTTTTAGTTGTTATACCACACTAGTTTAGTCATATCAAATAATTGCAAAAGCATGTCATGAAGTTTTTAATGCAAAATATTAAGTTTGCAATTGTACTGCATATTTGTTTGGCACATATAGAGATTTTCTATAACCTCTTAGCCTAACTGTATGTAGAGAAGGAAAACCTTTCGGAATACCTCGTTTGTATTAATCGTTTAATTTTAGTAGCTTATCTATATCTGTATAACACGAGGGCTGGTACACATAGACGCTAATTATATAAAACGCCACTAGTGGATTGTTTCGTATGGTCATGCCTGGGCCTATATTAACACCTAGTCCGCCCCTGCATCACACACACTAAAGAGATTCCAATCTTAATGTTCGAAAGATAAAGACCATATCAAATGTTTATTTTAAGCAAAGGAAGTTAATTTTATGTAATTGTACTATAATGGTGCCATTATTTCATATAAATGGTTAATTATCCGTTGATGGGTTTCTACTGTTGAGTCACTGCTACTTTCCGCCACTTGAAAGATACACCGAAACTAAAAGTCTCTTGTGTTATTGTCATCTTTGTAAATATTTTTTGTGTCAGTTAGTTTTTTTTTAATCATTATAGTGTGTGTCATTGTCCTGATTAGCCGGCATAACATATTACATACGATTTTGGTTTCCATTATAAGTTTTAAAAATTATTTAAAGTAAAATGCAGACTATTAATAAAATATTTCTAATCTTCTAACATAGTTTATAAGCTATAGTGTATTAATAATTCCTATTGTTTAAAAAAATATGAGATGTAGTAAGAAAAGAACTAAAAATATACGGTTGTAATACATCTTTTGGCTAGATTTTGTGTTGGCTTTAGTTTTTATTTATTTTATGGAGACGTCCCAAACAGATGATCCAGTTTCACTATTGGTCCAAATATAACCAAGGTAAAATACAATTATAATTTTTTTGCATCGATTTTTCTTCCACTAATGATATTTTTGTATTTTTTAAAAACTAATATATGGTTTTCATGATAACATTTCATTTATTATAACAACTAGTATTTTTACTTTTTAATATGTGTAACTGGACTACCTTGAATAAAACTGTAGTGTTATTTATTTCATTTCAGGATTTTTTTTTTTTTACTTTAAAAATAATTGTTATTTTTGTTTTGAGGGAGGGGGTGGCGAAAAGACATTTTCTACTTTTATCTGTAATTCATTCCATTCTCTTTGTAAAATATCAGTATCTTTTGTCTTTTTAATTCAATATGTGTTAACTATGCGTTCATTAGATATAACATTGTTTACCCTAACCCTCTGAGCTCTCTGAGTCAAAATATCATTAGCCCATAGTATTATGTATAGACTAATCTGCAACGCTTTCATCTTTTCAATGAGTAAATGAAGTTGTATAGTGTTTAAAGCTGATGAGAAATCAATAAAGAACAATCTTATATAAGTGTTCGGTAAGTCCAGATGTTTGTAGACACAGTTTAAAATATTTAGAATGGCATCGTCTATACCTTTACTCTTTTGGTAAGCAAATTGTAAAGGGTCTAACTTATTACAAAGATCATTCAGTAGAAACATTTTAACCAATTTTTCTAAACATTTAGACACAATGGAAGTAAGTGAAACAGGACTATAGTCATTCATTTCCTTCGGTTTGGAAACCTTTGGCACAGGTACAATTATAGATGACTTCCACTCAGGTGGTATCTCATGGTTTAGTAATGAAGTAGAAAAAATATCTTGGAAAGGTTCAGATAGTTGTTCAGCACATTCTTTTCAGATTCACCCTTTTATTTCATCAGGCCCACCAGCTTTCATTGGGTTGTTAACATTGACATCCTCAATGTAGAAAATGTCCCGCAAATTTCATGCGACGCTCACTAAGTGTTCGACTCCCAGTTCGGTATAGGAGTTCCTTGTTTGAGACCCGATCTGTGTAACTGACTCCCAAAATCCGTCTCAGGGAGCATTTTTCAAAGGATTTGGACTAGCCAAGTTATTGAACTCGAGACAAAAATACACCTTCTCAATACTATCGTCATTCCAACTGCTCCCAAAATCCGCATGTGAGACATGGAAGTCATCTGTCAACAAAATAAAGCTGAGATAATCTATCAATTACCAAAATTAAATTAAAAATGTGTACGTTTATTTTTCTATTTTATAACAATGCAATAAAGATCTAGATATTTAGATATCATAATCTACACTAGTTTTAGATCTAAAAACTGTAAATCTAGATCTTGATCTGGTCTTTATAATTCTAGACTATACCTAGATATTCTAGATCTAGAATATACAATGACTTTATTTAAAAAATAAACCCAAATCTATTCTACACAATCTAGATCAGCGGTTCTCAATCTTTTTAGCTCGGCGACCCCTTTACTATTCCCAACTTTGCTGCGACTCCTAACAGTAAAATTATTTTCTTTTTTATATGCCTAGGTAACTGTGCTTTTGTAAATGGTTAAAAAAAATTTTCTACAAATGTGAATGTATCGTCAAAATGTTATGTTTAATTTAATTTTAAAACAATATGTAATCGCCGTATAGTCTTGAAATATATTTCTGCATATAATTAAATTCATAAGAAATACAATTTTATGGCGTGCATTCATTAAGTTTTCTATTAGGTATCCACCATATTCATGTTCCTTACGTATGTGAGAGTTTCAAAAGCTTGGATAGTGATCAGGGTAATAGTAAACTACATTGCTACACTTGTCGCGACAGTTTGGCATTGTTACTGTTTCACCAGAGAATGAATTCTTGGGAGGGTCTTTGCAAGATCACAAAGAATGTCCTCTACATCAAGTCTTTTTTTGTATTTAGCTATACTAACGTCTGGGGAAACCCATGTTAACCAAAAATATATTTTTGAAAATGAAAGAGGAGGGTGCAATAAAGACAAATTGGTTGCAAACATCAATCCAGCCTTGTGTTACTGACATTAACATTGCTATTAATGGGTTCAATTAACTCTATCTGTCTCTGGAACATCTTCATCTTTGACTGTGAATGGACTTCTGGCAGGTGCAGGCAGCAAGCGGTTCGTCAGATTTGGAAAGTAAGCATTCACAAATGTTCTTTCACAAATATCATTTGATTTCTTAATCAGGTTCAATATGATTTTCCTCATAGAGAGTTAATACATTTGGCAACATGGAAATATTATTTTATTGACAGTTTGTTTGTCAATGTGAAGTTACATTCTGAAGTATCGGATTATTTTCAGACAACTCGAGAGACATGTTGCTTTTGGTCCTTGTAGTGAAGTTTTCTATTCCTTCTTGTAATTCTTGTGGCTGTGTCGTCGATATCGTGAGCTCCGATGACTTTTGATGACTCTTTCAGTAGCAGACGTTGAAATCGTCATACTGGCAAACTTCTTGTACAATCTGTACAAACATTACTAATAGTTTTCAACGAGATTTTCTACTTTTCCAAAAATGAATCAATTCTTAATTCCCGCTAATAATATTGAGGTAAAACCAAACCGTCAAAAAATCAACGTAACAGTTTCTGTTTTTAATGTTTAATTTACATGGGTTCTTCCATGATGAAAGTATTTCATTTTAATCACATGGACTATTTCAACTAGAACCTATTATTTTAATAACATGGACTATGTCAACTAGAACCTATTATTTTAATAACATGGACTATGTCAACTAGAACCTTTTATTTTAATAATATGGACTATGTCAACTAGAACCTATTATTTTAATCACATGGACTATGTCAACTAGAACCTATTATTTTAATCACATGGACTATGTCAACTAGAACCTATTATTTTAATCACATGGACTATGTCAACTAGAACCTATTATTTTAATCACATGGACTATTTCAACTAGAACCGATTATTTTAATCACATGGACTATGTCAACTAGAACCTATTATTTTAATCACATGGACTATTTCAACTAGAACCGATTATTTTAATCACATGGACTATGTCAACTAGAACCGATTATTTTAATCACATGGACTATTTCAACTAGAACCTATTATTTTAATCACATGGACTATTTCAACTAGAACCTATTATTTTAATCACATGGACTATTTCAACTAGAACCGATTATTTTAATCACATGGACTATTGCAACTTGAACCTATTATTTTAATAATATGGACTATGTCAACTAGAACCTTTTATTTTAATAATATGGACTATGTCAACTAGAACCTATTATTTTAATCACATGGACTATGTCAACTAGAACCTATTATTTTAATCACATGGACTATGTCAACTAGAACCTATTATTTTAATCACATGGACTATGTCAACTAGAACCTATTATTTTAATCACATGGACTATTTCAACTAGAACCGATTATTTTAATCACATGGACTATTTCAACTAAAACTTAATATTTATATTATGGACTATTGCAACTAGAACCTATTATTTTAATCACATGGACTATGTCAACTAGAACCTATTATTTTAATCACATGGACTATTTCAACTAAAACCTATTATTTTAATAACATGGACTATTGCAACTAGAACCGATTATTTTAATCACATGGACTATGTCAACTTGAACCTATTATTTTAATAACATTGACTATTGCAACTAGTACCTATTATTTTAATCACATGGACTATTTCAACTAGAACCTATTATTTTAATCACATGGACTATGTCAATTAGAACCTATTATTTTAATCACATGGACTATCTCAACTAGAACCTATTATTTTAATCACATGGACTATGTCAACTAGAACCTATTATTTTAATCACATGGACTATTTCAACTAGAACCGATTATTTAATCACATGGACTATGTCAACTTGAACCTATTATTTTAATCACATGGACTATTTCAACTAGAAACTATTATTTTAATCACATGGACTATTTCAACTAGAACCGATTATTTTAATCACATGGACTATTTCAACTAAAACCTATTATTTTAATAACATGGACTATTGCAACTAGAACCTATTATTTTAATCACATGGACTATGTCAACTAGAACCGATTATTTTAATCACATGGACTATTTCAACTAGAACCTATTATTTTAATCACATGGACTATCTCAACTAGAACCTATTATTTTAATCACATGGACTATTTCAACTAGAACCTATTAATTAATCACATGGACTATTTCAACTAGAACCTATTATTTTAATAACATGGACTATGTCAATTAGAACCTATTATTTTAATAACATTGACTATGTCAACTAGAACCTATTATTTTAATCACATGGACTATGTCAACTAGAACCTATTATTTTAATCACATGGACTATGTCAACTAGAACCTATTATTTTAATCACATGGACTATGTCAACTAGAACCTATTATTTTAATCACATGGACTATTTCAACTAGAACCGATTATTTTAATCACATGGACTATGTCAACTAGAACCTATTATTTTAATCACATGGACTATTTCAACTAGAAACTATTATTTTAATCACATGGACTATTTCAACTAGAACCTATTATTTTAATCACATGGACTATTTCAACTAGAACCTATTATTTTAATAACATGGACTATTGCAACTAGAACCTATTATTTTAATCACATGGACTATGTCAACTAGAACCTATTATTTTAATCACATGGACTATTTCAACTAGAACCTATTATTTTAATCACATGGTCTATTTCAACTAGAACCTATTATTTTAATCACATGGACTATTTCAACTAGAACCTATTATTTTAATTACATGGACTATTTCAACTAGAAGCTATTATTTTAATCACATGGACTATGTCAATGTCACAGCCTGGTTTTGTTATAGGCGTGATGACGCGAATGTCTCTGTGTTGTAGATACCTCTACAATGTTCTTTGCTGATAACTAAATACTTTCACTCGCGCACTAGATTTGCCAGTGCGTGAGAACACTAATATACTAAACTCTCCAATGACAACATTTAGAATTATTAATAAACACTCTGGTAGCAGACATGGATTTTATTACACACAAATAATAAATTACAACAAATATTGGCGACTTCAGCCATCACAAAATACATCCAAGAAAATAAGTCCTGAATACAAATCAATTCTAATAACTTCCATACTTGCACGTTACACTACTTGTCAATAATCCATAACACTCCACTCTCTACAAGAGTCTAAAATCAACTGAGATGTCCACCAGGAAAAAATCTCGTGCTAAACGTGCACGGAATGGTTCAGTGATTACTATTTACCAAATATTACAGGGGTTTTAAAACTGACGTGACAGTCAACTAGAACCTATTATTTTAATCACATGGACTATTTCAACTAGAACCTATTATTTTAATCACATGGACTATTTCAACTAGAACCTATTATTTTAATCACATGGACTATGTCAACTAGAACCTATTATTTTAATCACATGGACTATTTCAACTAGAACCTATTATTTTAATCACATGGACTATGTCAACTAGAACCTATTATTTTAATCACATGGACTATGTCAACTAGAACCTATTATTTTAATCACATGGACTATTTCAACTAGAACCGATTATTTTAATCACATGGACTATGTCAACTAGAACCTATTTTTTTAATCACATGGACTATTTCAACTAGAACCGATTATTTTAATCACATGGACTATGTCAACTAGAACCTATTATTTTAATCACATGGACTATTTCAACTAGAAACTATTATTTTAATCACATGGACTATCTCAACTAGAACCTATTATTTTAATCACATGGACTATTTCAACTAGAACCTATTAATTAATCACATGGACTATTTCAACTAGAACCTATTATTTTAATAACATGGACTATGTCAATTAGAACCTATTATTTTAATAACATTGACTATGTCAACTAGAACCTATTATTTTAATCACATGGACTATGTCAACTAGAACCTATTATTTTAATCACATGGACTATGTCAACTAGAACCTATTATTTTATTCACATGGACTATTTCAACTAGAACCGATTATTTTAATCACATGGACTATGTCAACTAGAACCTATTATTTTAATCACATGGACTATTTCAACTAGAAACTATTATTTTAATCACATGGACTATTTCAACTAGAACCTATTATTTTAATCACATGGACTATTTCAACTAGAACCTATTATTTTAATAACATGGACTATTGCAACTAGAACCTATTATTTTAATCACATGGACTATGTCAACTTGAACCTATTATTTTAATCACATGGACTATTTCAACTAGAACCTATTATTTTAATCACATGGACTATTTCAACTAGAACCTATTATTTTAATCACATGGACTATTTCAACTAGAACCTATTATTTTAATTACATGGACTATTTCAACTAGAACCTATTATTTTAATCACATGGACTATGTCAATGTCACAGCCTGGTTTTGTTATAGGCGTGATGACGCGAATGTCTCTGTGTTGTAGATACCTCTACAATGTTCTTTGCTGATAACTAAATACTTTCACTCGCGCACTAGATTTGCAAGTGCGTGAGAACACTAATATACTAAACTCTCCAATGACAACATTTAGAATTATTAATAAACACTCTGGTAGCAGACATGGATTTTATTACACACAAATAATAAATTACAACAAATATTGGCGACTTCAGCCATCACAAAATACATCCAAGAAAATAAGTCCTGAATACAAATCAATTCTATTAACTTCCATACTTGCACGTTACACTACTTGTCAATAATCCATAACACTCCGCTCTCTACAAGAGTCTAAAATCAACTGAGATGTCCACCAGGAAAAAAACTCGTGCTAAACATGCACGGAATGGTTCAGTGATTACTATTCACCAAATATTACAGGGTTTTAAAAACTGACGTGACAGTCAACTAGAACCTATTATTTTAATCACATGGACTATTTCAACTAGAACCTATTATTTTAATCACATGGACTATTTCAACTAGAACCTATTATTTTAATCACATGGACTATGTCAACTAGAACCTATTATTTTAATCACATGGACTATTTCAACTAGAACCTATTATTTTAATCACATGGACTATGTCAACTAGAACCTATTATTTTAATCACATGGACTATGTCAACTAGAACCTATTATTTTAATCACATGGACTATTTCAACTAGAACCGATTATTTTAATCACATGGACTATGTCAACTAGAACCTATTATTTTAATCACATGGACTATTTCAACTAGAACCGATTATTTTAATCACATGGACTATGTCAACTAGAACCTATTATTTTAATCACATGGACTATTTCAACTAGAAACTATTATTTTAATCACATGGACTATTTGAACTAGAACCTATTATTTTAATAACATGGACTATTTCAACTAGAACCTATTATTTTAATCACATGGACTATGTCAACTAGAACCTTTTATTTTAATAATATGGACTATGTCAACTAGAACCTTTTATTTTAATAATATGGACTATGTCAACTACAACCGATTATTTTAATCACATGGACTATGTCAACTAGAACCTATTATTTTAATCACATTGACTATTTCAACTAGAAACTATTTATTTAATCACATGGACTATTTCAACTAGAAGCTATTATTTTAATCACATGGACTATTTCAACTAGAACCTATTATTTTAATCACATGGACTATGTCAACTAGAACCTTTTATTTTAATAATATGGACTATGTCAACTAGAACCTGTTATTTTAATAATATGGACTATGTCAACCAGAACCTATTATTTTAATCACATGGACTATGTCAACTAGAACCTATTATTTTAATCACATGGACTATTTCAACTAGAACGTATTAATTAATCACATGGACTATTTCAACTAGAACCTATTATTTTAATAACATGGACTATGTCAATTAGAACCTATTATTTCAATAACATTGACTATGTCAACTAGAACCTATTATTTTAATCACATGGACTATGTCAACTAGAACCTATTATTTTATTGACATGGACTATGTCAACTAGAACCTATTATTTTAATCACATAGACTATGTCAACTAGAACCTATTATTTTAATCACATGGACTATTTCAACTAGAACCTATTATTTTAATCACATGGACTATGTCAACTAGAACCTATTATTTTAATCACATGGACTATTTCAACTAGAAACTATTATTTTAATCACATGGACTATTTCAACTAGAACCTATTATTTTAATCACATGGACTATTTCAACTAGAACCTTTTATTTTAATAACATGGACTATTGCAACTAGAACCTATTATTTTAATCACATGGACTATGTCAACTAGAACCTATTATTTTAATCACATGGACTATTTCAACTAGAACCTATTATTTTAATCACATGGACTATTTCAACTAGAACCTATTATTTTAATCACATGGACTATTTCAACTAGAACCTATTATTTTAATCACATGGACTATTTCAACTAGAACCTATTATTTTAATCACATGGACTATTTCAACTAGAACCTATTATTTTAATCACATGGACTATGTCAACTAGAACCTATTATTTTAATCACATGGACTATGTCAACTTGAACCTATTATTTTAATCACATGGACTATTTCAACTAGAAACTATTATTTTAATCACATGGACTATTTCAACTAGAACCGATTATTTTAATCACATGGACTATTTCAACTAAAACCTATTATTTTAATAACATGGACTATTGCAACTAGAACCTATTATTTTAAGCACATGGACTATGTCAACTAGAACCGATTATTTTAATCACATGGACTATTTCAACTAGAACCTATTATTTTAATCACATGGACTATCTCAACTAGAACCTATTATTTTAATCACATGGACTATTTCAACTAGAACCTATTAATTAATCACATGGACTATTTCAACTAGAACCTATTATTTTAATAACATGGACTATGTCAATTAGAACCTATTATTTTAATAACATTGACTATGTCAACTAGAACCTATTATTTTAATCACATGGACTATGTCAACTAGAACCTATTATTTTAATCACATGGACTATGTCAACTAGAACCTATTATTTTAATCACATGGACTATGTCAACTAGAACCTATTATTTTAATCACATGGACTATTTCAACTAGAACCGATTATTTTAATCACATGGACTATGTCAACTAGAACCTATTATTTTAATCACATGGACTATTTCAACTAGAAACTATTATTTTAATCACATGGACTATTTCAACTAGAACCTATTATTTTAATCACATGGACTTTTTCAACTAGAACCTATTATTTTAATAACATGGACTATTGCAACTAGAACCTATTATTTTAATCACATGGACTATGTCAACTAGAACCTATTATTTTAATCACATGGACTATTTCAACTAGAACCTATTATTTTAATCACATGGACTATTTCAACTAGAACCTATTATTTTAATCACATGGACTATTTCAACTAGAACCTATTATTTTAATTACATGGACTATTTCAACTAGAACCTATTATTTTAATCACATGGACTATGTCAATGTCACAGCCTGGTTTTGTTATAGGCGTGATGACGCGAATGTCTCTGTGTTGTAGATACCTCTACAATGTTCTTTGCTGATAACTAAATACTTTCACTCGCGCACTAGATTTGCCAGTGCGTGAGAACACTAATATACTAAACTCTCCAATGACAACATTTAGAATTATTAATAAACACTCTGGTAGCAGACATGGATTTTATTACACACAAATAATAAATTACAACAAATATTGGCGACTTCAGCCATCACAAAATACATCCAAGAAAATAATTCCTGAATACAAATCAATTCTAATAACTTCCATACTTGCACGTTACACTACTTGTCAATAATCCATAACACTCCGCTCTCTACAAGAGTCTAAAATCAACTGAGATGTCCACCAGGAAAAAATCTCGTGCTAAACGTGCACGGAATGGTTCAGTGATTACTATTCACCAAATATTACAGGGGTTTTAAAACTGACGTGACAGTCAACTAGAACCTATTATTTTAATCACATGGACTATTTCAACTAGAACCTATTATTTTAATCACATGGACTATTTCAACTAGAACCTATTATTTTAATCACATGTACTATGTCAACTAGAACCTATTATTTTAATCACATGGACTATTTCAACTAGAACCTATTATTTTAATCACATGGACTATGTCAACTAGAACCAATTATTTTAATCACATGGACTATGTCAACTAGAACCTATTATTTTAATCACATGGACTATTTCAACTAGAACCGATTATTTTAATCACATGGACTATGTCAACTAGAACCTATTATTTTAATTACATGGACTATTTCAACTAGAACCGATTATTTTAATCACATGGACTATGTCAACTAGAACCTATTATTTTAATCACATGGACTATTTCAACTAGAAACTATTATTTTAATCACATGGACTATCTCAACTAGAACCTATTATTTTAATCACATGGACTTTTTCAACTAGAACCTATTAATTAATCACATGGACTATTTCAACTAGAACCTATTATTTTAATAACATGGACTATGTCAATTAGAACCTATTATTTTAATAACATTGACTATGTCAACTAGAACCTATTATTTTAATCACATGGACTATGTCAACTAGAACCTATTATTTTAATCACATGGACTATGTCAACTAGAACCTATTATTTTAATCACATGGACTATTTCAACTAGAACCGATTATTTTAATCACATGGACTATGTCAACTAGAACCTATTATTTTAATCACATTGACTATTTCAACTAGAAACTATTATTTTAATCACATGGACTATTTTAACTAGAACCTATTATTTTAATCACATGGACTATTTCAACTAGAACCTATTATTTTAATAACATGGACTATTGCAACTAGAACCTATTATTTTAATCACATGGACTATGTCAACTAGAACCTATTATTTTAATCACATGGACTATTTCAACTAGAACCTATTATTTTAATCACATGGACTATTTCAACTAGAACCTATTATTTTAATCACATGGACTATTTCAACTAGAACCTATTATTTTAATCACATGGACTATTTCAACTAAAACTTAATATTTATATTATGGACTATTGCAACTAGAACCTATTATTTTAATCACATGGACTATGTCAACTAGAACCTATTATTTTAATCACATGGACTATTTCAACTAAAACCTATTATTTTAATAACATAGACTATTGCAACTAGAACCGATTATTTTAATCACATGGACTATGTCAACTTGAACCTATTATTTTAATAACATTGACTATTGCAACTAGTACCTATTATTTTAATCACATGGACTATTTCAACTAGAACCTATTATTTTAATCACATGGACTATGTCAATTAGAACCTATTATTTTAATCACATGGACTATCTCAACTAGAACCTATTATTTTAATCACATGGACTATGTCAACTAGAACCTATTATTTTAATCACATGGACTATTTCAACTAGAACCGATTATTTAATCACATGGACTATGTCAACTTGAACCTATTATTTTAATCACATGGACTATTTCAACTAGAAACTATTATTTTAATCACATGGACTATTTCAACTAGAACCGATTATTTTAATCACATGGACTATTTCAACTAAAACCTATTATTTTAATAACATGGACTATTGCAACTAGAACCTATTATTTTAATCACATGGACTATGTCAACTAGAACCGATTATTTTAATCACATGGACTATTTCAACTAGAACCTATTATTTTAATCACATGGACTATCTCAACTAGAACCTATTATTTTAATCACATGGACTATTTCAACTAGAACCTATTAATTAATCACATGGACTATTTCAACTAGAACCTATTATTTTAATAACATGGACTATGTCAATTAGAACCTATTATTTTAATAACATTGACTATGTCAACTAGAACCTATTATTTTAATCACATGGACTATGTCAACTAGAACCTATTATTTTAATCACATGGACTATGTCAACTAGAACCTATTATTTTAATCACATGGACTATGTCAACTAGAACCTATTATTTTAATCACATGGACTATTTCAACTAGAACCGATTATTTTAATCACATGGACTATGTCAACTAGAACCTATTATTTTAATCACATGGACTATTTCAACTAGAAACTATTATTTTAATCACATGGACTATTTCAACTAGAACCTATTATTTTAATCACATGGACTATTTCAACTAGAACCTATTATTTTAATAACATGGACTATTGCAACTAGAACCTATTATTTTAATCACATGGACTATGTCAACTAGAACCTATTATTTTAATCACATGGACTATTTCAACTAGAACCTATTATTTTAATCACATGGTCTATTTCAACTAGAACCTATTATTTTAATCACATGGACTATTTCAACTAGAACCTATTATTTTAATTACATGGACTATTTCAACTAGAAGCTATTATTTTAATCACATGGACTATGTCAATGTCACAGCCTGGTTTTGTTATAGGCGTGATGACGCGAATGTCTCTGTGTTGTAGATACCTCTACAATGTTCTTTGCTGATAACTAAATACTTTCACTCGCGCACTAGATTTGCCAGTGCGTGAGAACACTAATATACTAAACTCTCCAATGACAACATTTAGAATTATTAATAAACACTCTGGTAGCAGACATGGATTTTATTACACACAAATAATAAATTACAACAAATATTGGCGACTTCAGCCATCACAAAATACATCCAAGAAAATAAGTCCTGAATACAAATCAATTCTAATAACTTCCATACTTGCACGTTACACTACTTGTCAATAATCCATAACACTCCACTCTCTACAAGAGTCTAAAATCAACTGAGATGTCCACCAGGAAAAAATCTCGTGCTAAACGTGCACGGAATGGTTCAGTGATTACTATTTACCAAATATTACAGGGGTTTTAAAACTGACGTGACAGTCAACTAGAACCTATTATTTTAATCACATGGACTATTTCAACTAGAACCTATTATTTTAATCACATGGACTATTTCAACTAGAACCTATTATTTTAATCACATGGACTATGTCAACTAGAACCTATTATTTTAATCACATGGACTATTTCAACTAGAACCTATTATTTTAATCACATGGACTATGTCAACTAGAACCTATTATTTTAATCACATGGACTATGTCAACTAGAACCTATTATTTTAATCACATGGACTATTTCAACTAGAACCGATTATTTTAATCACATGGACTATGTCAACTAGAACCTATTTTTTTAATCACATGGACTATTTCAACTAGAACCGATTATTTTAATCACATGGACTATGTCAACTAGAACCTATTATTTTAATCACATGGACTATTTCAACTAGAAACTATTATTTTAATCACATGGACTATTTGAACTAGAACCTATTATTTTAATAACATGGACTATTTCAACTAGAACCTATTATTTTAATCACATGGACTATGTCAACTAGAACCTTTTATTTTAATAATATGGACTATGTCAACTAGAACCTTTTATTTTAATAATATGGACTATGTCAACTACAACCGATTATTTTAATCACATGGACTATGTCAACTAGAACCTATTATTTTAATCACATGGACTATGTCAACTAGAACCTATTATTTTAATCACATGGACTATTTCAACTAGAACCGATTATTTTAATCACATTGACTATTTCAACTAGAAACTATTTATTTAATCACATGGACTATTTCAACTAGAAGCTATTATTTTAATCACATGGACTATTTCAACTAGAACCTATTATTTTAATCACATGGACTATGTCAACTAGAACCTTTTATTTTAATAATATGGACTATGTCAACTAGAACCTGTTATTTTAATAATATGGACTATGTCAACCAGAACCTATTATTTTAATCACATGGACTATGTCAACTAGAACCTATTATTTTAATCACATGGACTATTTCAACTAGAACGTATTAATTAATCACATGGACTATTTCAACTAGAACCTATTATTTTAATAACATGGACTATGTCAATTAGAACCTATTATTTCAATAACATTGACTATGTCAACTAGAACCTATTATTTTAATCACATGGACTATGTCAACTAGAACCTATTATTTTAATGACATGGACTATGTCAACTAGAACCTATTATTTTAATCACATAGACTATGTCAACTAGAACCTATTATTTTAATCACATGGACTATTTCAACTAGAACCTATTATTTTAATCACATGGACTATGTCAACTAGAACCTATTATTTTAATCACATGGACTATTTCAACTAGAAACTATTATTTTAATCACATGGACTATTTCAACTAGAACCTATTATTTTAATCACATGGACTATTTCAACTAGAACCTTTTATTTTAATAACATGGACTATTGCAACTAGAACCTATTATTTTAATCACATGGACTATGTCAACTAGAACCTATTATTTTAATCACATGGACTATTTCAACTAGAACCTATTATTTTAATCACATGGACTATTTCAACTAGAACCTATTATTTTAATCACATGGACTATTTCAACTAGAACCTATTATTTTAATCACATGGACTATTTCAACTAGAACCTATTATTTTAATCACATGGACTATTTCAACTAGAACCTATTATTTTAATCACATGGACTATGTCAACTAGAACCTATTATTTTAATCACATGGACTATGTCAACTTGAACCTATTATTTTAATCACATGGACTATTTCAACTAGAAACTATTATTTTAATCACATGGACTATTTCAACTAGAACCGATTATTTTAATCACATGGACTATTTCAACTAAAACCTATTATTTTAATAACATGGACTATTGCAACTAGAACCTATTATTTTAAGCACATGGACTATGTCAACTAGAACCGATTATTTTAATCACATGGACTATTTCAACTAGAACCTATTATTTTAATCACATGGACTATCTCAACTAGAACCTATTATTTTAATCACATGGACTATTTCAACTAGAACCTATTAATTAATCACATGGACTATTTCAACTAGAACCTATTATTTTAATAACATGGACTATGTCAATTAGAACCTATTATTTTAATAACATTGACTATGTCAACTAGAACCTATTATTTTAATCACATGGACTATGTCAACTAGAACCTATTATTTTAATCACATGGACTATGTCAACTAGAACCTATTATTTTAATCACATGGACTATGTCAACTAGAACCTATTATTTTAATCACATGGACTATTTCAACTAGAACCGATTATTTTAATCACATGGACTATGTCAACTAGAACCTATTATTTTAATCACATGGACTATTTCAACTAGAAACTATTATTTTAATCACATGGACTATTTCAACTAGAACCTATTATTTTAATCACATGGACTTTTTCAACTAGAACCTATTATTTTTATAACATGGACTATTGCAACTAGAACCTATTATTTTAATCACATGGACTATGTCAACTAGAACCTATTATTTTAATCACATGGACTATTTCAACTAGAACCTATTATTTTAATCACATGGACTATTTCAACTAGAACCTATTATTTTAATCACATGGACTATTTCAACTAGAACCTATTATTTTAATTACATGGACTATTTCAACTAGAACCTATTATTTTAATCACATGGACTATGTCAATGTCACAGCCTGGTTTTGTTATAGGCGTGATGACGCGAATGTCTCTGTGTTGTAGATACCTCTACAATGTTCTTTGCTGATAACTAAATACTTTCACTCGCGCACTAGATTTGCCAGTGCGTGAGAACACTAATATACTAAACTCTCCAATGACAACATTTAGAATTATTAATAAACACTCTGGTAGCAGACATGGATTTTATTACACACAAATAATAAATTACAACAAATATTGGCGACTTCAGCCATCACAAAATACATCCAAGAAAATAAGTCCTGAATACAAATCAATTCTAATAACTTCCATACTTGCACGTTACACTACTTGTCAATAATCCATAACACTCCGCTCTCTACAAGAGTCTAAAATCAACTGAGATGTCCACCAGGAAAAAATCTCGTGCTAAACGTGCACGGAATGGTTCAGTGATTACTATTCACCAAATATTACAGGGGTTTTAAAACTGACGTGACAGTCAACTAGAACCTATTATTTTAATCACATGGACTATTTCAACTAGAACCTATTATTTTAATCACATGGACTATTTCAACTAGAACCTATTATTTTAATCACATGTACTATGTCAACTAGAACCTATTATTTTAATCACATGGACTATTTCAACTAGAACCTATTATTTTAATCACATGGACTATGTCAACTAGAACCAATTATTTTAATCACATGGACTATGTCAACTAGAACCTATTATTTTAATCACATGGACTATTTCAACTAGAACCGATTATTTTAATCACATGGACTATGTCAACTAGAACCTATTATTTTAATTACATGGACTATTTCAACTAGAACCGATTATTTTAATCACATGGACTATGTCAACTAGAACCTATTATTTTAATCACATGGACTATTTCAACTAGAAACTATTATTTTAATCACATGGACTATCTCAACTAGAACCTATTATTTTAATCACATGGACTTTTTCAACTAGAACCTATTAATTAATCACATGGACTATTTCAACTAGAACCTATTATTTTAATAACATGGACTATGTCAATTAGAACCTATTATTTTAATAACATTGACTATGTCAACTAGAACCTATTATTTTAATCACATGGACTATGTCAACTAGAACCTATTATTTTAATCACATGGACTATGTCAACTAGAACCTATTATTTTAATCACATGGACTATTTCAACTAGAACCGATTATTTTAATCACATGGACTATGTCAACTAGAACCTATTATTTTAATCACATTGACTATTTCAACTAGAAACTATTATTTTAATCACATGGACTATTTTAACTAGAACCTATTATTTTAATCACATGGACTATTTCAACTAGAACCTATTATTTTAATAACATGGACTATTGCAACTAGAACCTATTATTTTAATCACATGGACTATGTCAACTAGAACCTATTATTTTAATCACATGGACTATTTCAACTAGAACCTATTATTTTAATCACATGGACTATTTCAACTAGAACCTATTATTTTAATCACATGGACTATTTCAACTAGAACCTATTATTTTAATTACATGGACTATTTCAACTAGAACCTATTATTTTAATCACATGGACTATGTCAATGTCACAGCCTGGTTTTGTTATAGGCGTGATGACGCGAATGTCTCTGTGTTGTAGATACCTCTACAATGTTCTTTGCTGATAACTAAATACTTTCACTCGCGCACTAGATTTGCTAGTGCGTGAGAACACTAATATACTAAACTCTCCAATGACAACATTTAGAATTATTAATAAACACTCTGGTAGCAGACATGGATTTTATTACACACAAATAATAAATTACAACAAATATTGGCGACTTCAGCCATCACAAAATACATCCAAGAAAATAAGTCCTTAATACAAATCAATTCTAATAACTTCCATACTTGCACGTTACACTACTTGTCAATAATCCATAACACTCCGCTCTCTACAAGAGTCTAAAACCAACTGAGATGTCCACCAGGAAAAAATCTCGTGCTAAACGTGCACGGAATGGTTCAGTGATTACTATTCACCAAATATTACAGGGGTTTTAAAACTGACGTGACAGTCAACTAGAACCTATTATTTTAATCACATGGACTATTTCAACTAGAACCTATTATTTTAATCACATGGACTATTTCAACTAGAACCTATTATTTTAATCACATGGACTATGTCAACTAGAACCTATTATTTTAATCACATGGACTATGTCAACTAGAACCTATTATTTTAATCACATGGACTATGTCAACTAGAACCTATTATTTTAATCACATGGACTATGTCAACTAGAACCTATTATTTTAATCACATGGACTATTTCAACTAGAACCGATTATTTTAATCACATGGACTATGTCAACTAGAACCTATTATTTTAATCACATGGACTATTTCAACTAGAACCGATTATTTTAATCACATGGACTATGTCAACTAGAACCTATTATTTTAATCACATGGACTATTTCAACTAGAAACTATTATTTTAATCACATGGACTATTTCAACTAGAAACTATTATTTTAATCACATGGACTATTTCAACTAGAACCTTTTATTTTAATCACATGGACTATGTCAACTAGAACCTTTTATTTTAATAATATGGACTATGTCAACTAGAACCTTTTATTTTAATAATATGGACTATGTCAACTACAACCGATTATTTTAATCACATGGACTATGTCAACTAGAACCTATTATTTTAATCACATGGACTATTTCAACTAGAAACTATTTATTTAATCACATGGACTATTTCAACTAGAAGCTATTATTTTAATCACATGGACTATTTCAACTAGAACCTATTATTTTAATCACATGGACTATGTCAACTAGAACCTTTTATTTTAATAATATGGACTATGTCAACTAGAACCTGTTATTTTAATAATATGGACTATGTCAACTAGAACCTATTATTTTAATCACATGGACTATGTCAACTAGAACCTATTATTTTAATCACATGGACTATTTCAACTAGAACCTATTAATTAATCACATGGACTATTTCAACTAGAACCTATTATTTTAATAACATGGACTATGTCAATTAGAACCTATTATTTCAATAACATTGACTATGTCAACTAGAACCTATTATTTTAATCACATGGACTATGTCAACTAGAACCTATTATTTTAATGACATGGACTATGTCAACTAGAGCCTATTATTTTAATCACATGGACTATGTCAACTAAAACCTATTATTTTAATCACATGGACTATTTCAACTAGAACCGATTATTTTAATCACATGGACTATGTCAACTAGAACCTATTATTTTAATCACATGGACTATTTCAACTAGAAACTATTATTTTAATCACATGGACTATTTCAACTAGAACCTATTATTTTAATCACATGGACTATTTCAACTAGAACCTTTTATTTTAATCACATGGACTATGTCAACTAGAACCTTTTATTTTAATAATATGGACTATGTCAACTAGAACCTTTTATTTTAATAATATGGACTATGTCAACTAGAACCTATTATTTTAATCACATGGACTATGTCAACTAGAACCTATTATTTTAATCACATGGACTATGTCAACTAGAACCTTTTATTTTAATCACATGGACTATTTTAACTAGAACCTATTATTTTAATCACATGGACTATTTCAACTAAAACCTATTATTTTAATAACATGGACTATTGCAACTAGAACCTTTTATTTTAATCACATGGACTATGTCAACTAGAACCTATTATTTTAATCACATGGACTATTTCAACTAGAACCTATTATTTTAATCATATGGACTATCTCAACTAGAACATATTATTTTAATCACATGGACTATTTCAACTAGAACCTATTAATTAATCACATGGACTATTTCAACTAGAACCTATTATTTTAATAACATGGACTATGTCAATTAGAACCTATTATTTTAATAACATACTATGTCAACTAGAACCTATTATTTTAATCACATGGACTATGTCAACTAGAACCTTTTATTTTAATCACATGGACTATGTCAACTAGAACCTATTATTTTAATCACATGGACTATTTCAACTAGAACCTATTATTTTAATCACATGGACTATGTCAACTAGAACCTATTATTTTAATCACATGGACTATGTCAACTAGAACCTATTATTTTAATCACATGGACTATGTCAACTAGAACCTACTATTTTAATCACATGGACTATTTCAACTAGAACCTATTATTTTAATCACATGGACTATGTCAACTAGAACCTATTATTTTAATCACATGGACTATGTCAACTAGAACCTATTATTTTAATCACATGGACTATGTCAACTAGAACCTATTATTTTAATCACATGGACTATGTCAACTAGAACGTATTATTTTAATCACATGGACTATGTCAACTAGAACCTATTATTTTAATCACATGGACTATTTCAACTAGAACCGATTATTTTAATCACATGGACTATGTCAACTAGAACCTATTATTTTAATCACATGCACTATTTCAACTGGAACCGATTATTTTAATCACATGGACTATGTCAACTAGAACCTATTATTTTAATCGCATGGACTATTTCAACTAGAAACTATTATTTTAATCACATGGACTATTTCAACTAGAACCTATTATTTTAATCACATGGACTATTTCAACTAGAACCTATTATTTTAATCACATGGACTATGTCAACTAGAACCTTTTATTTTAATAATATGGACTATGTCAACTAGAACCTTTTATTTTAATAATATGGACTATGTCAACTACAACCGATTATTTTAATCACATGGACTATGTCAACTAGAACCTATTATTTTAATCACATGGACTATTTCAACTAGAAACTATTTATTTCATCACATGGACTATTTCAACTAGAAGCTATTATTTTAATCACATGGACTATTTCAACTAGAACCTATTATTTTAATCACATGGACTATGTCAACTAGAACCTTTTATTTTAATAATATGGACTATGTCAACTAGAACCTGTTATTTTAATAATATGGACTATGTCAACTAGAACCTATTATTTTAATCACATGGACTATGTCAACTAGAACCTATTATTTTAATCACATGGACTATTTCAACTAGAACCTATTAATTAATCACATGGACTATTTCAACTAGAACCTATTATTTTAATAACTTGGACTATGTCAATTAGAACCTATTATTTCAATAACATTGACTATGTCAACTAGAACCTATTATTTTAATCACATGGACTATGTCAACTAGAACCTATTATTTTAATGACATGGACTATGTCAACTAGAGCCTATTATTTTAATCACATGGACTATGTCAACTAGAACCTATTATTTTAATCACATGGACTATTTCAACTAGAACCGATTATTTTAATCACATGGACTATGTCAACTAGAACCTATTATTTTAATCACATGGACTATTTCAACTAGAAACTATTATTTTAATCACATGGACTATTTCAACTAGAACCTATTATTTTAATCACATGGACTATTTCAACTAGAACCTTTTATTTTAATCACATGGACTATGTCAACTAGAACCTTTTATTTTAATAATATGGACTATGTCAACTAGAACCTTTTTTTTTAATAATATGGACTATGTCAACTAGAACCTATTATTTTAATCACATGGACTATGTCAACTAGAACCTATTATTTTAATCACATGGACTATGTCAACTAGAACCTATTATTTTAATCACATGGACTATTTTAACTAGAACCTATTATTTTAATCACATGGACTATTTCAACTAAAACCTATTATTTTAATAACATGGACTATTGCAACTAGAACCTATTATTTTAATCACATGGACTATGTCAACTAGAACCTATTATTTTAATCACATGGACTATTTCAACTAGAACCTATTATTTTAATCATATGGACTATCTCAACTAGAACATATTATTTTAATCACATGGACTATTTCAACTAGAACCTATTAATTAATCACATGGACTATTTCAACTAGAACCTATTATTTTAATAACATGGACTATGTCAATTAGAACCTATTATTTTAATAACATACTATGTCAACTAGAACCTATTATTTTAATCACATGGACTATGTCAACTAGAACCTATTATTTTAATCACATGGACTATGTCAACTAGAACCTATTATTTTAATCACATGGACTATTTCAACTAGAACCTATTATTTTAATCACATGGACTATGTCAACTAGAACCTATTATTTTAATCACATGGACTATGTCAACTAGAACCTATTATTTTAATCACATGGACTATGTCAACTAGAACCTACTATTTTAATCACATGGACTATTTCAACTAGAACCTATTATTTTAATCACATGGACTATGTCAACTAGAACCTATTATTTTAATCACATGGACTATGTCAACTAGAACCTATTATTTTAATCACATGGACTATGTCAACTAGAACCTATTATTTTAATCACATGGACTATGTCAACTAGAACCTATTATTTTAATCACATGGACTATGTCAACTAGAACCTATTATTTTAATCACATGGACTATGTCAACTATTAGCTATAATTTTTTTTCACTTTCGTCATGACGTTACCATACAAAGTATTACTACGACTCAGCCATTGGCTGCGCTATGCTTAAAGCTACATTAATTTAAACTTGTAAAACATTATGTATGATGCGACATTTAATTTGTTCGAAATTACTCTGACTAAGTTGTCTATTCTTTAATATCAACAACAACAATAACAAAAATATGAACTTCCAATGGAAGAACTTTGTACAGTGTCAAGTTTTACAAGTTAGAATACAGTCGAGATAGACCCCAAAAAATCCATATTTTCGATGGTCTTAGGCGACCCCCGGCAAATTGTCATTCGACCCCCAAGGGGGTCTCAACCCCTAGGTTGAGAACCCCTGTATAATCTAGATTATATATAAATCAAAAGAGTAGATCTAGTACGATGGCTTCCTGGTCGTACGAAACGTGTGAAATAAGATGACGGACAGACAGACACACAAAATACACAAAACTAAAAGCGTTTTTTTTTTTGTCCTTTACTTGGGCCGAGAAAATCTTTATGTTTAATACGAGAAAGCTAACGACGTTTAATAAATACTGATGCACAGATTTCTTATAGCATTCATTTAAACAATACAATCCATATGACGTCAAAGGAAACAAATTTCATTACGGCATAATTATGAAAATGTCAGTATTAACACGAAAAAGTCGATAAGGATTACTTATATAATACAGACGTTACTTCCAAAACGAAAATGATATTGTCATACGCGTCATGCATATAATCATGCATATTAACCAATGACTTAAATTCTGCCAAGTCACTGGTTTTCCTGGCTAGCTCAGGCAACCCATTCCATGCTCTAGTAACACTACAGAAGAAAGAGCATTTGTAGGCCTATGAATTTGTCCTAGCATACGGAATTAGGAATGTGCCTATTTTTCTTTCTCAGTAATTTTTTTGACTTTGTATATTATGGTTCAGTGTTTTATGTATAATTGCTACTACACTTTTGAGTTTATATACACACACACACACACACACACACACACAGAGACAGAGAAAACGATCAAGAAAACGAGATTTTGTAACGTTTTAACTACAAAATTACATGTAGTGTAAGAGAGGTGTGCGGTTTTAAACAAATGGAGTTAAAATATTTTACATATCATCCAGAGAAACAGATTTTCGTAGATAAGTTTATGCGACGTCATAGAATATTTTTTACTTATTAGAAGAGGGTTTTCAAACGGTTATTCGACGTTAAATAATTCGGAATAATTTTCTCGTCGATTTGTAAGAAAATTAAAGTAATGTGGGTCGATTTCTTTTTGAAAGAAAAATCCGGAATATTCTTTATCGAGAAAAAGTATTTGTGATTTTTAAGCAAGAAAATGAAATGTAAAAAAATTCCAAAAGGAATTTTCAATAATCATTTGTAAGAAATTAAATTATTATTTTAAAATACTGAACAACCTACTTGCGATATTTTTGAAAAAAAAAGTAATTTGACAAATATTTGTTTAAGTTGATAATTTGAAATAATTTGTTATCGATAATTATAATTAATGTATAGTGAAGTATCGTCTAATTTTATAAGTGAAATATAAATGAAGTATGCAATTTGAAGAAATTATTTGACGTAATTTATATATATCCGGAACAACTTTAAAGGTAATGTAATATAAAACAATATAGAGATTTTCAGTTAGAATTGAAATGCTATTTATTTAACCCAAATAATCTGGTACATTACTGAGTAAATAAAATAGCTAATAGTAACTTATTGGCAACAAAATAAACTGACTACAAATAGTACGCTGCACATTACAGTAATGCTGTACTAAACTTTGCTGGGTGTTTATCTCATTCTGGACTCGTACATACATAGATACATACATGCATACATGCATGCATAGGCCTACATGTATACATACATACATATATACATACATACAAACATGCAAACTTACATACATACATACATACATACATACATACATGTATAGGCCTACATGCATACATACATACATATATACATACATACAAACATGCAAACATACATACATACATACATACATACATACATACATATACACACATACATACATACATACATATATACATACATACATGCATATATACATACATATATACATACAAACAAGCAAACATACAAGGATACATACATACATACAAACATGCATTGTCTTACTTTCCGCTTTATATTATAGTTATTATATATATTGTTTTGAATATTGCATTAAACACTGCTACTAGGTACGAGAGGAATTGAAAAAAAAAGGGACCGTGAGGATGTAAACAAGGAAGCTTTAGGTGTTTGCGTTCACTATTGCCTATTATACAACTGTGTATATTAATCTATAATATATGTATGTGTGTGAGTATATGTGTGATTATAATTTTTTCCCTAAGTCTACTAATCAAAGAATTTATTATGTCTATTTAGGTTTCAAAAATGATTGTTAATGGATTTAGCAATTTTTGTATCATTGCCACTCTGTTGATAATTGTTTGTTCTGGTAAGAAACTAAGATACTAATTTTAAAATTAATAAGTTATATTATTAACGAAATATAAAATCTTTATTATCGTATTGCTTTGTAAAACAATGAATTTTTTTAGACATAAAATTATGACCCCAATTTTAAAATGCTGGTCCTGTTTTGACAATTACTTTCAAAAGAATGGTTATTGTTATTTTGTTTTTAATTAATTTATCATACATTACATTAAAAAAAAAATGTTTTAACTGATGCGATACCCGAAATCAGTGGCGTAGCTAGGTTATATGATGCGCAGTGCGGTAGCTCTTCATGAGGCCCCCCCCCCCCACCGTACCAAAAAATATAATATTGTTATGACCCTACTGGCGGCGCAAAAGGGTTAACTATAGGCTCAGTTGACACACACGAGAATCACTCAGGTCAGCGGGGGCCATGGACAAGGGACAGTACTACGATTACATGATTACACGCAAATATGACCAATGTTATGGTCATGTGATCGAAAGCCTGCGTGTACGAGTGACACAGTGTGTAAAAAAGCGGAGGACAAGTCGAGAAACAGAGACAGTAGAGTTTAAGTTGTTGATGTACAGAGTGACATTTTAGTTGTTGATGTGTTTGACGCCAATTGTCTAGTATTGGCTGTTATCTACTTATTCACTCATTATTAAAGTACCAGATTATTTGGAGCCTTGTTGTCAAGTTCTTGATGTGTTGATGTATGGTGTTGTGTTTAGCAGTGTTTAAAAAGAAGGCCAGAAAAGGAAGAGAATCGTAACAATATAATATATGAAACTGCGAAACTACATTTTTTTTAAAACTATTGTGTATTCGTTGTTAAAGTACCGGTATTACTAATTTAAAACATTAATTTAACAGAAAGATATTAGAAATAAACAATACGTGCTTTCTTGATCGCAAAAATATCAACAATTTTTTTGAAATTTGTTTTTTTTCCCATCAATTGCCAAATTAGAGTCGCAAATTTTTCATCTTTGATCGATATTAAATCTTGATCAACTTCTAAACTAAACAACCAAACATTTGAGAAAATTGATCCAGTTTTTGTTGTATCAAGTCTTTTGTCTAAATAATGGAGAAATATTTGACCCGGAATCAGAAAATACGTTTGTTTTGTATTTGTAGGCACGTATTCGGTCTGGATGGAGCTTTGGTTTAGAGGACAGGAACTCTCAGGAGTGCATTGTACTTAGACACTAGTTTCACAAACGTACAGGAACTCTCAGGAGTGCATTGTACTCAGACACTAGTTTCACAAACGTTTAGAAAATATATAGATTTTTTTCTTTGCGATTCTTTTTAAACTTGTTCACTATGCCCATTGAGTGCCAGATTCTGCTTTGAGAGAAGAGAAATGATGTCCAAGATTCTTTTCAGGTCGTAAGATATTTTCAATTTTTTACTTTTTGGACCTTTCATTTCTTTCCTACCAACCATTTAAACCGGAGATGATAATTTCTCCATCTGAGCTAATACTATGCGCGCCACCCAGATTTTTCATATTTTAAGCAACTTCCATGATATTGTTTTTATAACAGTATTACAATTAACTAATTAGTAATGAAGGAAAAAAAACTAAAAAAAAGTTTATTAATCAAAAGTATTAATATTAATGTCATTTCGGAATGGTAATTAACGTTTAAAAGAAGCAGTCAACTTTTTTCAAAATGAATGAAACTAAATACATATTAAAATATATTGTTTTACTGAGAAAATGTAGCTTAGTTTGATGCCCTTCACCACTTGATGCCCCGTGCGGCCCGCACCACCCGCACATGGCTAGCTACGCCACTGCCGGAAATCCTATTCATATTTATAAATCCAATATTTTTTAACATATGTAATTTATATGAATAAATTTTATACTTGGTTTCTAATTGTCGATGAAGTAACAAATAGTTTAGATGAGATA